>OY992867.1:7500000-8750000 GCA_963921415.1 Pyrausta despicata | reverse complement strand
ATCCAATAGTGAAGTTTAAAAAAACCTCTATGTGTTATTACAGATTTTAATCTATAAAGGGTGTAAAAAAAACCTTAACGAAGCCGAATACCACATATTCTACCAATTGTTACGATAATTTTTTTCCTTTACACCATACCTGGGAAGTTAACGGTTACTGAGATATTAATGGTTAAAGTTTGAAAAAAATTTTGATGATTTTTACAGAAATGACTTCTGTCCGTTATAACTCAACTTTTTTCCAAAGAAACATGATACAAATTTTCAATAGTTCTTTCATAAAAATCCTCTAAATGGCACACTCCGCAATGAACAGCGCACAGTCGAACCGAACCGCGTCGCGGCGGCGTAAAGCAACACGCCCCGCGGTGACTTTCCGCTTGCGCGCTGTGCATTGCGGGTTAGAATTAAATTATTTTTTTTGATGTCAAAAAATTAAAGTTGTTTCCCAGCCAAAATTTCTTTTTTATACGATTTGGTTTGATGTACTGAACGCGTGGTTGACGGCTTCGTTAAGGTTTTTTTTACACCCTGTATATGTTCAAAATTTCAGCCAAATCGGTCCAAAAGTTTTGGCGTAAAAGGGTAACAAACATTCAATCGGACAAACTTTCGCGTTTATATTAGTAGGATTTCTAAATGCCGCCAGCATTAAAGAATTTAAATTACTTGATGTCGTCGTGACGTCATTTTTGACAAAAAATCCCGTGTCCGAGACAAGAAACAAAGAAGTTAGTATGAAGTTAGATTTGAAACGGACATCAGTTTATAAAGTAGACCCTTTTGTTGGCGTAATATTAATAGAAGTAACCAAAAAATTAACCTTATACCAACCCATTAGGATTATCAGAAAAAGGTTGAATGAAAAGGTAAGGAAATACCTAGTAAGATAACTACCCTAACTGTGTTTCTCAGTACAGTCTGTTAAAATTTAACTAATGTTAGATAGAATAGTTTGTAAAATGTATTAAACATTTTCTATTGTCGCCGTTGGTTGTATTTGTAGCTAAATGTAATGGTACCACAAAGTATTTTTATTTCTAGGTATTATTTCGAATAAGGCGAGTTGAAAAAGATGAAATTGCGCTATTGAAATCGCTCGAAATTCTGATAAACCGTTAGGACGCGTGAGAACGCGATTTCGATGAATTTTTTTACTGTTAAAATTAATTTAATAATAAATGTTGATCATGTCTTTAGCTTATCATGAAGCAATCATTTCGACAATAATTTATCTTCCTTTTGATTTGCAATACACTGGCCAGGTTGGACGCTGTTTTGGTTCGCGCTGCCGATTACAAAAGGCCTACAACGAAAAACAAAATTCATCAAAACGGTAGTCTTTGGTTGTTCAGATGACGGCACATCAAGCTAAGATTTTAATTGCAAAATCGCCTTTATTACATGCAGATCAGATGCTTCGAAACGGAATCCGTCAGAACCATTTCATACCAATCGTTTTTTTTTTCATTTTATGACATAAGTACACATATTACCTACTTGTTTTCGGGTCTAAACGCGTCATTTTTTTAAATGAGTATTCCGTAATACTCATTGCTCGCTGTCAGTCAGCTCGTGACCACGGCTGTGTGCAATTCAGCCGAAACGTTGGGCAGTGAGTACCTAATACTCATTTAAATACATATCGCGTTTAGACCTGAAAACAAGTTATAAGTGTTACAATACAACGCGAAAGTTTAAAATCATATAAGTACACATGACAGCACGTTACGGTGAAAACTGTGGCATCTTATGAGTGCGATAAAATTCGTGGCGTTATGTGCAGTCGTCTGCTGTACACATCGTTTTGATGGATATCGTCCCTCGTATTAGGCCTTCTGATGCCATTATTCTTGACGTGCTGTCATGCGTACATCGAAAGAACTATTATCGTTTTGACGGTTTTCGTCTTTGGTAATAGGTCTATAACTCCACCTGGCCGGTTTGTAAATAAATTAGTAGGTAGTCTAACTAATGTCTAAACACTGAATCTTTCGTACCTACACAGCTAGATTGTCACTTTTCCTCATCTTCTAGGATAGTATTCGTTAGGTTACATGGCATTAATTATTTTTTTGTATTTACAGATATTAATGTATTTACAAGATGTTTTTGTATTTACGTGTAACATTGGGACGTGTCAAAGTGCTGCTTGTGAGTCTATTTACAAAAATAAATTGATTTTATTGATTTTAGTGCTCTAGGTAGCAAATGCGGAGTGGGCGCGGACTTAACACGAGTTGATTTGTTTTTCGGATAGTAAGTGATTTCTTCCTCTCACTCAAACATCAGCTATTGGGAGGAGAGAAACTGATTATTTGGTCAGTCGACTTTCTTTATTTGGTCAACAAAAGTGTCTTCCATTTTAGTTTTTAAAAGAACATCTTATTTTATGCTATGTAACCCAACGATCGTACCACAGTGTTACTAGATTTTAGAAATGAAAAGATCACACGATTTTGTTTTAAAATTAAAATTTTACATGTTTGTCTACGAAATAAATGTTCGAAATAAAGTGTTAGGAAGTGTTACCTAATCTTTTCATTTCTAAAATATTTGCTATTAACTATATTGTTATGGAGTTCTTTACGTTATTACCTTAGTACATTGTCATAAAATTAAATGCAAAAAGGCAGCTCCTATAACAAATATAATATAGGTATACGTCCTTTATATAAAATGTTTGCATCGCTTTTATACTTTGTTGAAAAGTTAAAATATTTACAGAATTAAGTTTTGTATTTGCTTAAACGATCTGTTTGTACTATATAAATGAGGGTTTTCTGTAAAGGCCGACGTCAGATGGCAGCACCGTAGCGGCGGTCCAATGAACTGTAAAAATCTATACATTTTGTGTATTTTTCGATAGTTTTTTTAGTTTATTTATTCAGTTACATATTTTTGGAATATAGCTTGTAAAATTACACAATGTTATGTGATGCCAGTAAGGGTAAATAAAATAGAAGAACTTGAGTTCTCTACATGCGATTAAACCGATTAAATGTTGTTTAAGAATAGCAAAAGCCTATACACACTTTTCATAAATCTCAGAAACTACAAGTGTTAGGTGATATTCATTTTGCATGAGGCTTTTTTTTGGCTCATTAACACGGGATTTTGCAAAATTGACGACTTTAGGTGTTGTTAATGGTTTTGAGACACAATTTTTGCACATGGATTTTGTTTAGGACTTAAGTTCTATGAAAAGATAGTTTGCATATTTTGCCACATCTGAGTGTTTTTTGGGGTTGAAATAATGTTCGTGAGAGATGCTGGGAGGTAATTTTAGCTAGCTAGCGAAAACTAACAAATAAACTATTTAACATGTGGGTAATTCAATTTTTGAACAAAAATCCAACATTTGTGCGGACGATAGGTCGCGGAAAAACTTATTTTGTTAACTTCAACACACTTGTAACTTTTTTCTTAGTATCAGATACTTACGCCCACATGCATATGATGCTTAATCGACTCTTTTCTGGCAATTTTAAAAATGAAACCAACAAAACTAATTTTTATTACTTATTCTTATATACTTAACTAACTAAAAGAATTTTCATGAAAAAGTACAAGTTTAGTACGATTTTGGACCAGATAGCTACGCAGCGCCACCTGGTAGCGGAAAAAATAGCAAACACCCTCATTCAGTCAATTACTAACTAGTTATAAAATATAAAACTTTGCAATTTCCTTTTAGGTCCCATACATACATTACATAGGTACTTATTTTATTGTTAACATAGCTATTTCTGTTTGATTAAAAAAATACGTACCTTCCATTTTTTAGAGCGGGAATATCAAAACTAAACGCATTTCAATCGAAAAAATCATAGCATTTCCATAAAATCTGGAAAAACATACGCGTCGCATGGTCTCGAAACAACGATAATACTATTTTTTTTACTTGTGCATGACATACCTAAACGTTTTGTAGATGATTTTATCTTCTGTATCATATTATCCTTAGATTTAGTTTCAGATACTATGATTATAGATGTAGTGTTGTTGTATTGCTAATTTGTGTAACGATAATAGTTAGGTTGTAAACTGAATTATAAATTGAACTTTAATTTTAGTCAGTTTTAGATTGTATTGCGGTTCGCCGTAGAAATGAAATTTGTTAAAAGTAATGAGAACTGTATCAGAAATATGTATATATTTGCTTGTCAAAATGCCTGATTAATATAAGCTAAACTGTTCTTTCTCAGCAAACTTAAGATTTTTGCAGTCTTACTTAGCTCCAACAAAATCTCTTTACAATGGAGTATGGTTGAAAATCGATTTCTGGTGATAGGTGTTATAAAACTCAGTAAAGAAAACTACTTCTACTTTGAAAAAGCTATAGAGCGATAGTGTAATGATACAATCCATAGCAGAATTCAATAGGGCATGCCTATATAAAGTATGGTTGTTAAATTTCTCTAGCTATTTGTACTTTAGGAAACACAGCTTTATAATTCGAAAGCAATAATTAAAGCAACATACTAACACTAGGATATTCAATTGAATGACAAACCGATATAAAAGTAATATGTGTGTGACTGCATTTATATTAGCATATCAGTTTCCCGAATTCATTATTATTTCATATAAACAGTCTTTATGCAAGATTATCCAATTAATCTTACGAGTGTCTATCTACCTATGTTAAGAAAAATCATTTACGCCGTCGATAATGTACACATGTAGGTACTATTTCCGCTGTCAACTGATAAAACGACGTCATTATCTTTCCAGTCATCAATAAAAGATTTATTCAAACGTTGACGCTTAGCAACTTAACGACAGCACACCATGACCCTTCACATTGATTTGACTCTACCGTTTATCTGTATAATTGCTTTTCGCCAAAAACTACGCCCCCTAGGCAATGTAACACAATCTATTATCTCAAATAAATCATTTCTGTCCATTTCCATATCGGCTTATTTTTTATTTGTAACATTTTGAAATAACGCAGAATAATGTGGTGTGATAAAATGTAAAGATACTTCGTTCTATAGCATTGTGTCGTAGCAGATTAAATATTTGTTGTTATGTACTTATTTTTATACGGGTATTAATGAACATTGCATTTTTAGTAGTAAATAAATAAAGTTCGCAAATTTTACAATGAGTTTCTTTTCAATCAACCCCTTTCGCAAGACGGTCAAATAAATATATGTAGGAAGCTCTTTACACCTATTTGCGTTTCTATAGTTTGAGTGTTAAAATAAGATGTAACACAGAACTTTTTATAAAAATTGAGGTATACTATCAATATATACCTCGTGTGTGCATAAGTATTTGAGACGACATAAAAGTTGCATAACTTTATTTATAATTAACATATATTTCTAAATTTTTTTGTAAACAATTAGTAGATAATAATAAACAAAAAATAATTATTATTATTCAAAATGACCACCCTTGTTTTTGATACAGGCCCTTAGACGATTTGGCCAGTCATCAATGACGGCACGAATCTTTTCCAGCGGGATTCGCTTTGCTTCTCGGACAAGAGCTCGCTTCAGTGACTCCAAGTTTGGGAGGGACTTTCGGCAGGCCCTGAGCTCTAGCTCAGCCCATAAAGCATAATCCAGCGGGTTGAGGTCGGGGCTGGAAGAGGGCCATTCGTTCGCCGCGATGAAGGCCGGCACATTTTCCCTCAACCACGTCCTGTTGGAAAACCCAATCCTTATTGTGAAACAAAGTAAGGGACAGGGGTTTCACAACAGGCTCTAAGATGTCAGTTTGATAGTTCTTGGCTTTCACCTTGACGCCTTGTTGACAGAAATGGAGCGGAGTGACACCTTCATACGAAACTCCCCACCATACCATCACACTAGCCGGATGATGAATTGATGAGTACGCGAGACATTCCGTGCTGAAGCTGGAACGTCCTTGCTACTTTTTGCATACACTTTATTGTTTTGTCGGTTGAACTTTTCTTCGACAGTAAAGATTTTCTCATCGGTGAAGAGTATTTTACTCGCATCGTGTCTCTTAAGCAGTATTGGACAACGTTCGCGTCGCAATTTACGAAGGCGATCGTTTAAAAAATGAACTTTCCTACGGCTATACGCCTTCACCTTAAGATCATATTTCAATATTCTGTTGACTGAAACGCGCGAAATATTAGTCTGCAGAGCTAGTTTTTTCTGAGTTCGACATGGATTTCGGCGAAGTCGCTCTCGGATGATTTTGATGTTCGCAGGCGTCCTTACAGAGCGCGGCCGACCACTCCTTTGGCGATCTTGCAAAGAACTTGTCTCCTTGTATCGTTTAATAGTGTAATACACAAAGTTACGGCTCACACCAAAAGTTTTCACCTCACGGAAAATCTCCATTGGTTTTTTCCCGCCTTAAATAGCGAAATCACGGTCGCACGCAATAGGGAATATGCATAAAATTTTAAATGGCCTTAAATATTTTTTTCTCGAATACTTATTATCGTAATATTATAATGAAAAAAAATTTTTTTTTTATTTACTTATTATTTAAACCCCTAAAATAATTTTCAAAAAGTGCAAAATAAGGGAGCGAAATTCAAACTTCCAAAACGCTCCACCATAGGTCGAACGCAATGTGACGTCATCTGACACGACATTGTATTGTAAAAATTACGAAATAACTGAAAAGTCCATAGTAAACACTAAGGTAAACACCCACTGGACGTGTCATGTGACGTCACGCAAAGCGCGCGCAAAATAGCAGCGTTTGAACTGCTTAAATTTTTTAAAAGTTTTAAATTTTATTTTAAAAAATATCTAGAGTATTTTGAAGCCCATTAATATTTTTTTCTATGTTATAAAATAGTAAACTATTAATTTAAGACAAAAAAGAAAAACATGAATATTCCCTAAAATTGAAAGAAATGAATTTGAAAATCAAAGGAATGAAAAGTTAACATTCGAAATTCAAAATTAGAAAAAGAAATAAATAGCAGCCAGTATTTTTTTATTTCTTTTTTTTTAGCACAAACTTTGTCTCAAAACTTATGAACACACGAGGTATAAAAATGGTATAAAAGGAGTTAGAAAAAAATATTTACGTTTGAACCTACGTCCTTTTACAGACAGAAGTAAGTGATTTTATCATATATCTAACTTATTTTTTGACTTAATTGCACTTTAATACAGTCATAAAATTATGTAACTAACTAACAGGCGGGACGGTTAATCTTCTTTTCTATTCAAGAAGTCTCCTCTTGAAATCTTCACTAAACTTCAAACCAAGGCAACATTGAACTTCTGGGTCTGATGAGTCTTTAAGCGTCTTGCAAACCAACTTATACAAGTGTTAATTACATTTAGTTATATCTAAAGGCGCTATTTGCAGCGCCAATAAATTCGCTTCCTTAGCGTTACAAGCTAACAAACCCCTTGCTATCGATAGTTCTATGTTTTGCTTTTGTACGTATTACTCTCCACGGTTTTTCAAACTTTTTCAAATTTCAAGCTATTTCTTCTATTGCCTTTACTTCAATATTGGTCGAGTATTTTATTCGACTTCTTTAACCACTCGCCGACATGTGACATTGATTCTAAAAGTACATAAATATAGATAAATATTGTTTAGCGGTAAAGACGCCTGCTGTTTTGCTGAGTACAGATATTAGTAGGTATTCATGAACATTTTCAATTTTTGTATCAGTGTCGCCAAATAAAGATTTTGAATGCTAAGCCACAATCTCCAGAACAGTCTTTCTTCATAAAATTAATGTTCCTTTCGATAATTTGTAATATTCTTATTGTCCTTTGTACATTTTGCTTATAATTATTGAACTCTTTAACCGTTGCCCAATATGCTTCTGTTAGGTCTGCTAAGTAATCACCAGGTAACTGATACTTATCACTGTCAAGAAGACTAAATAAATCATCATCGTCAGTGTCCTTAAGATCTAAAGTTAAGGTTTTCAATGCAGTACACAACTCCTTGTCTTTTTCATTCTTAACTTTCTCAAACAACGCTTTGTAAATAACCTTCCTAAGAGACACGTTTCTAGTGTTCTTCCAAGCGTTAAGAACAAGTTTTTTTAAATTTTCTGCACCAAAACACTGGAAAGCTAAACGGAGGCCGTGTTTTTGTATCGATACCGGTGAATCTAGTAGAGACTCGACAAATTTTAAGCATAAAGGCATTGGGAGATTTGATAGGTATTTGCTGAACATTGGCAAGCAGAACTGCACATAATCGCCTTTTAAATACATGAACACATTTTCCAAAGGCACTGGCGGGCGCGAGTAGCATGCATATCGACAAATCGATTCCTGAATACGCATCACTGTCGTATCGTCTCTTCCCCAGTCTCTTTTAGTACTTTTTGGCACATACTTGTTCATAAGCTTAATATTGGATTCGAGATCATTTAATCGTATGAGTCCGAAAACAGCAGTCGGTACAGTTTTGTAGTCACTAAGCCAGTCGTTAAAAAGTTTTATAAATTCCTTAGAAACATCATCAAATCGCCCTTTTGAAATGGAACATATGCCTTCCCCTAAGATCAAATATACTTAAATAATACTAAATTGAAACACAATTTATTTCTAGTCATTTATTTAATGTTATCATCTTAGAATAAAAATAACCTAGTGTGGTAGGGTAAGGCAGTGACGTTATTTATAAATTATTGAATAATCAGCGCTGGTCTACATTTCGAAGGTCGCCCCTTTTCCTCTTTTGGCCAATAAGCACGTTTTTTTGGAATCGACACGAATGAAGTAAACAAAACACAAACATGCATCTCCCATGCTCCCATGCATACTCCCGCGTCATACGACCCATAATTGATGCCTGATTGGTCAATTTTCACCAAGAAAATATAAATAATTTTCATAGCGCGCCATTTTGGCTCCGCCCATTTGATGATTTTTTTTCTCAATACACTTACAGCTTATAAGTAAATGGGGTTTCGATGGTGCTTCATTTCAAAGCAACTACAAACAGAAATCAAATGAAGAATTCGATGATTCCAGTATTATTATGGCCAGTTTAGTACCACTAAGGCTAGACAGTTGACCATCATCAACATTCTACTATCGTTCGATAATGATTCCATTTACCAAGGAATCTAAAGCAAGAGTAGCAGAATTAAAAAACTGTTATAAATGAACAAATAGAAAAACTCCAGGACACAAAAAATTAACAGATTTCGGTGTGTCATCCATCAGTTGCTTATGACTATGATTGATGGCAAGATGACATCATACTTGTCGGGTACATCTGCAGCTGTTTGTGATATCTGCCAAGCAAAGCCTTCAGAGAAAAACCACATAGAATCCCTTGGTAAAAGTAAATCAAATCCAGATATGGACGAGTTTGGGCTATCCTCTTTACAATCATGCCTAGATTAGATGCATGAAATGCTTGTGAAACATAGGTAAAAAACATGTTTCACCAATTGATGATTTTACTTTCAATTCTAATAGCCATAGTTTTAGTCATAGAATATCAAATTTTCAAAGAGTTCAGAACATCACTAATTTTGGTTTTTCCTTGCAGCTTATCGTCTCGACTTTAAAAAATGGATTTGTAGGAGTGGCGATGACAAGAATAAAATGAAGGCAAGAAAACACGCTATACGAGAAGCTTTTAAAGAAATATGCGGCTTATTAATCAATTTCGTCAAGCAAGGAGTGGGCACAACTAAAGTTTACAACAAAGCAAAGAAGTTCTTCAGGGAAGCAGAAACAACAGCTTGTATCACTGGTATTGATCAAGATTTGATAGAAGCTACATGTAATTCTTCAAACTATTGCATCTGGTGACCGTTTAGACCTTCCTCAATTCTCTCAATTTTGCAAAGATACTGCAGAACAATAAGTAAAGTTGAATCCTTGGTAAAATATGCCCTCTAGTGTATATAAGCTTTTGGTCCATGGCACCGACATAATTCAACGTTTTGGTACCATACCTATTGGTCGGAAGTAGCGGCAGAAGCTCGTAATAAAGACGGAAGCAATAATTAAAGCAACAAATATTAACACTAGGATATTCAATTGAATGACAAACCGATATAAATTCGATTAATCTGTGTCATTGCATTTTATCAGCATATCAATTTCCCGAATTCGTTATCATTTCATATTTTGTTTATGAGACTTATAAACACGAATGTTTTTTTAAAGCAGGCTGTACCTACGCAGGATAATCCAATTAATATTACGAGTGCCTACCTACCTATGTTTAGAAAAATCAGCGTCAATCATGCACACATGTAGGTACTATTTCAGCTGTCAACTGATAAAAACGACATATTATAGTCATCAAGAGAGTTCTAAGTTGAGTCTACCGTTTATCTGTATAATTGCTTTTCGCCAAAAACTACGCCCCCTAGGCAATGTAACACAATGCAATGTAACACAATCTGTTATCTCAAATAAATTATTTATGTCCATTTCCATAGCTGCTTAATTTTTATTTGTAACATTTTGAAATAAGAATAATGTGGTGTGATAAAATGTAAAGATACTTTGTTCTATACCAATGTGTGTGACTTTACAGGCAACCAATTTTTTTGAGTAGTTAATAAATTAAGTTCGCAAATTTCTCGATGACTTCCTTTTCAATCAACCCCTTAAACAAGAAGGTCGAGGTCAAGGAAGAGCTTTCTACATATCTTTATTAAGATATGTAGAAAGCTCTTTACACATATTTACGTGTCTATAGTTGCCCGCCATACACGAACAGCTTCAAGCAGTCTCAGGACGGCTTGCTTCAAGCTGCGACTGCATAGTAAACTACAGATTCTACGTACACACATACACGGAACCGCTCGAGAAGTTGTGACTGCTCCGGGCGGTTAGCAGCACGATGAAATTTCACCGTGCGGTCAAGCAGTCGCCAGGCACACACTGACCGCTCGAGCTGTTTTAATTTTTCTAAACAAAATGGCCGACGTAGATTGTGATGCGCTAACCGCCGTCGCCGTATAAGCAAAAGTAGCAGTAGTGCTTCTTCCTCAAAATCCATGTTACTACTGACTGATTTTAAATAAAATTAAATTGTGGCTTGTTTAGCAGTCAATACCAACTGCCCAAGCAGTTATCAATGGCAGCTTCAAGCTGTTGACTATGACTGCAAGAGCGGTCCGTGTATGTTTATCAATGGCTAACTGCTCGAGCTGTCCGTGTATGGCGGGCATTAGTATAAAAATAAGATGAAACGCAGAACTTTTTTATGAAAATTTATAATATCGTTTTCTACAAAAAATAATAGGCCCTAACACTAAGTAAAAAGAATTGTGCAAGTGTAAAAAAAAAACTTTTTTGGACGTTTGAACCTACGTCCTTCTACAGACAGCAGTAAAGGTAATCATATTTCTATCTTGTTCTGTAACTTAAGAGCACTTTAGTACGTTCAATCAATTATGTAATGAACTAAAGGCGGAACGGTCAATCTTCGTTTTTATTCAAGACGTCTCCTCTTGAAATCTCCACTAAACTTCATATCAATGCAACATTGAACTTCTGGGTCTGACGAGTCTTTAAGCGTTTTGTAAACCAACTTATACAAGTCTAAATCACATTTAGTCATATCTAAAGGCACTATTCGCAGCGCCAATAAATTCGCTTCCTTAGCGTTACAAGCTAACAAACCCCGTGCTATCGATAGTTCAATGTTTTGCTTTTCTACTTCTATCGTTCCTCCACTAAGATGTGTCCGAATTTCATCAGCAGCATTGCAAATTATTTTTTTAATATTCTCAGAAAAGTACGCAAAATACGTATTACTCTCCACGGTCTCTTTGACCATATTTGCAACTTTGGTCCCAAATTCGGTAGCTATTTCTTCTATCGCCTTTACTTCAATATCGGTCGAGTATTTTAGTCGACTTTCTTTAACCACTCGCCTACATGTGACAATGATTCTCAAAGTCCATAAATAAAGATAAATATCGTTTAACGGTAAAGACGCCTGCAGATCCGTTAAAATCTTCTCGAATACTGGTACGGCGTTTTCGTAACTCTTAGTGTCTGGAATCAAGTTGCGATTAGGGAGATTTACCAAGTATCTTGTCTGATTTAAATCTGCTATAAATTCCCATAAAAGTTTTCTATACACATAAATTTCACATGCTACATCGTTCCATCGTTTCAAACATTCGTGGACGATCGATTGGGCTATTTCAACACTTTCAGATAAATCGGGTTCGGTGCTAGAAAAAAACTCGATATAATGAGTGAGAAGTTTCCACTTTGCTGAGTACAGATATTTGTGTTTATTAACATTTTCAATTTTTGTACCAGCGTTGCCGAATAAAGATTTCGCATGCTCAGCCACAATCTCCTGAACAGTTTCTTTCTTCATAAAATTAATGTTGCTCTCGATAATTTGTAATATTCTTATTTTCCGTTGTACATTTTGCTCATTATCATTGAACTCTTTAACCGTTGCCCAATATGCTTCTGTTAGGTCTGCTAAGTAATCACCAGGTAACTGATACTTATCACTGTCAAGAAGACTAAATAAATCATCATCGTCAGTGTCCTTAAGATCTAAAGTTAAGGTTTTCAATGCAGTACACAACTCCTTGTCTTTTTCATTCTTAACTTTCTCAAACAACGCTTTGTAAATAACCTTCCTAAGAGACACGTTTCTAGTGTTCTTCCAAGCGTTAAGAACAAGTTTTTTTAAATTTTCTGCACCAAAACACTGGAAAGCTAAACGGAGGCCGTGTTTTTGTATCGATACCGGTGAATCTAGTAGAGACTCGACAAATTTTAAGCATAAAGGCATTGGGAGGTTTGATAGGTATTTGCTGAACATTGGCAAGCAGAACTGCACATAATCGCCTTTTAAATACATGAACACATTTTCCAGAGGCACTGGCGGGCGCGAGTAGCATGCATATCGACAAATCGATTCCTGAATACGCATCACCGTCGTATCCTCTTTTCCCCAGTCTCTTTTAGCACTTTTTGGCACATACTTGTTCATAAGCTTGATATTGGATTCCTCATCATTTAATTGTATGAGTCCGAAAATAGCAGTCGGTACAGTTTTGTAGTCACATAGCCAATCGTTAAAAAGTTTTACAAATTCATTAGAAACATCATCAGGAAAATACACTTTTAATTTACTTGTAAATCGCTTCATTTGGAAATTCCAGCCACCAGTTATGACTTTCTGTATTTCCGGGAGTATGTCGAAAATTTGTTTCGGATCTTGTTTTAGACATTTTATCAAGTGATTTTCCGTTATTCTACTGTTGGATGATTGTTCTAGTATTCTTTTGTATTTGAAACTATCCTTATTTTGGTTTATAAATTCCATTACTATGTCAGGAATATCATTTTTTGTTTTATCAAACATTGCCATAAGCTCCAAAAGAAAGTGTACACATATTACTACTTTGTCATCTTTAGACCCCGGTTCTGATTTCACAATTTTGTCCACGTAAAATTTGAACAAATAATCATACACTTTGGTCCTGTTTTCTGCCTTTTCATTTTCAATGTGAATTTTGGCTGAATACATCGCCATTGAAGTTTCCATGTAATTTTTAAGTGCTTCAGGCATTGCTTTATCATTTAAAATATGATAAAGTATGGCAACAATTTTGAGTTCCGGGTCGCCTTCCTCATCATAAACTTTTACACTATGCAAAATTTTGTCAAAAGCTGTCCAGCAATTGTCATCAAATTTGAATACATTGTGGTGAGCTATAACTCTACGCATAAAACTAATCTTGTAACTTTTGTTTTCATTAACATGCCTCCCATAGTAATACTGTAACACTGCTTCTACTTCCTTATTAGTCATGGCAGACTGAATTAAAACGTCAATAAGATCAGAACGTTTTGTTTTGTCTGTTGCAGAATGGATACATTTTTTAATTTCTGAAAATGCTTTCTCAAAATTCAAAAACTTGTACCAAATGTAATCATTACCACTGCCTAGTGTCTCTTTCCCATTAGCAAGGTGTTGCAATGCCCAAGATTCTTTTTCTGAGGGAGTCATCAAATTCACTAAATACTTTTCTTCATAAAATTGCTTAGACATTTCAAATTCTTCATCATGGTATACATTTGCAAATATCTTCTTTGCAAATGCATACCTTTCCATTTCGGGAACAACATTTATAATCTGCCTAAATGTTGCTTGGTGACTTTTTCTCCAGAATTCAGATATGTTTTTTGGCAATAGAAAGACAGAATAGAAATCTACTTCATTCAGTGAACTGTGTCTCAGTAATTTGCCTAAATTTAAAATAGGCAAATAGATGTCTGGATGATCTATTATTCGCTTTTTGTGCTTCACTGTTATGTCCTTAGAAATTCTAAGGCCCAAATTAGTGAACTGTCTATCAGTTTTTACATATTTTTCTAGCAAATCTAAGTATTTGATATCAGACACATTGTATAAATAGCTGCAGTTATATAAGATATCATTTTTGTTAGCATAGTGATGGCAATTTATTATGTAAGCTTCCAGTAGAGTAAAAGAGTAGCCAATAAAATGTTTCAGATAATCATCTCTTTGCAGAAATTCCTTGTGGTTTTCTTGTAGGAACTTCAATTTTACTGATTCTGATGTAAAAATTAGAAACTTGTATGCCAAATCCTGTTGTTTTGTATTACTACAATATTCATAAAATTCTACAGCTCGGTTTTCATTTTTGATGTTCACTGATGCAGTAGTAAGCAATTTTTTCTTCATCTTCAATGACATGTATGGAAAAACATTGTGATGTAAATAATCTGAGTTGATAAAATTTGAGAAATCATCACCATACAGCCAGTTGCACTTTTTGAGAACTCTTGATATGTGAAAAGAGTCCCCATTTTTCAATATTTCAATAACATAGTCAATGTTTTTATACTTAGCTGCAAGATCAATTTTGAACAATATTTCAACATCAGAAGCATCTTTTTCTGCTAATATATTATTAAATGGCACACCCTTGCTGGCAGCTTCATTAACTTGATTGTTGAGTGAATGCTGACGTTCGGGTAAGTTGTTGCCAGATAGTTGAACCATTGTGTTGTGAGATGGGTTTGAATAACTGCAACAGTAAAAAGAAATTAATTAATAAAACATAATTTTACAACTACCCTATCCTGTCTATTACTTAAAACTTTTTAACACTCCTTAATAGGACATAAGATATTCAAATACAATCCTAGATCTTCTTTAAGTATTTATTTCTCTTGTTTTTTGTGTGTAAAATAAATATGTACTTACATGGTAGTTTAAGTTTTTTAGGTGTTGTTGTTATCCGATTCAGTTTAGTCCAGGCTGATAATGTAAATCGCAAAGCACCTGCCACTCTTGGATTATAAAACACGATTAGCAAGGTTGATAGCTTATCAAGTTTTAAGTTAGTTCTACGAAATTACTGTTCAATGTCTATCGAATTCAATTATTATCGACGACAGAAAATAAGTTTTATTATGCTCTGGCATCAACCGGCATGTTTATTTTATGTTTATGGCAAAGAATATTTAATTTATACTCAAAAAGAGGTTTAAATTGGGTTTAAAGCGGTAAGTAAATTACGATGACAGATGACTTTTTTTAGGTGCGCTTCTCTGACTCTCCACTCGCATACACTTGCTTAAGTGAAAAAGGCAAAGGTTAATACCATACAGCCCGGACTTTAGTAATACTCTTCTAATTAACTAATACTTAAAACTACTTTCTTACACTTACATACTACTGTCAAACTAAGCCCTAACCTAACTCATTAAATTGCGAGGATGGTTCACATTTCAATGCTCAAGAAATGGAGTTTTACGTTTTAATATCGATCGGATCAGTAAGGAGCACCTTACTCTATTTCTTACATTTCTACATTGTTTTCCTTCAGTTGCACATTATGATAATAATTCAAACTCACTATCACAATAATACGCCTCGAAAAATCAATTTAGAAAATTAAGAAACAGAGCCCATCTTACTGCCTTTTGTTTCCCGCGTTACAAAAAAAACTCTGACAGATGACAGTAGTAGTAACATTCTCCCCAAAGAAAAAAGCAATGGACAGAGCCATACAGCCATACAGCCTTATCTTTATGACTGAAGACAGTACAGCGTGTCAGCTGTCAATTTTTTTTTTACCCAGGACTACAAATTAGATCCTAGCCTCACTGCTAATATTTAACACGAATAAGGGAGGCCGTAGACGTATCCAAACGGCAAAAACCTTTTAGCTAGACAGTTATTTCTGCGCGCTATAACCCCCTGTTTAAGGCGTACTGTCAATCATTTTATACGAGCAGCTTCATTATCAGCCTATATACGTCCCACTGCTGGGCACAGGCCTCACCTCAACTATGAGGTGGTGCGAGCCATACTCGGGCTCAGTGCGGATTGGTGGAGGGGTTTGTGTAAGGTAAGTGACCAACCTTACCGCGCCGTAGGTTGCTTAACTTTTGGTATCATTACCAAAGCGCTGCAACCACTGCACCACAAGCACCTTATGGGTACTTAAGCACGAGCAGCTTATGGGTGAGATATTCGCGGAAGGCCTACAGCGCCCTGCGAGTCCAATACAACAACGCCTTCCGGATGTTTTTGGGGCTGTCGTGCTTCTGCAGCGCGTCGGGTATGTTTGCCGAGGAACGCACTGACAGATTTCACGCCATCATTTGCAAGAAAGTGGCCTCGCTGATGAGCAGAGTGTGCGGTAGCTCCAATGCCATCTTGAGCGTGGTGGGGGGTAGGCCCGAGTGTCCTATTGCTGATCATTGGACGGCCCTTTTGATCGGCTTAAAGAAGTAAGCAATCAATAAATTCAAATTAAATCATATTTGTATTTTGACATTACTTATATTACTTGACATTAGATAATTGACATTTAGATTTTAATGAAAAAAAGCGCGGGAACCTTGAACAAGAAAGGCGCCCAATTTTGTGCTAGTTTTGAAATTAATTTGTAAAATTGTATATTTTGTAGCTTTCTGTGTAAATATTGTGTATTATAGTTAGTGAAATAGTTGTGCATGTAGTTAATACTGTGTTCTGAAGATGGGTGGAGTCAAAAAGCGGAAAAAACAGGATCCACCTGATGGGCCAGTAATGGAGACTTCTTCGGATGATGAGGACACTAGTAAAAAGTACCAAGTTTATAAAGTGCCAGGATACACACGAAAGTATCCTGAAAATACTAAAAAAACTGAATTTATAGTGTTTCTATCACACATTGACGACAAAAAGACATTTACCGATAAGGACCGCCTCGCCATTTCACATGCCATACGCAAATACTGCGTTACCGGCATACTTCATCTAAAATCGATCAATAAATACAAGATAGGCATAACTTTTGATCTTTCCAACAACGCAAATGTATTTTTGCAAAACAAAAAAATGCTTGACGAATTGGGCCTAAAGGCCACTATACCGGCTGTCGACACAGAGGTGACAGGGGTCATTACCTCAGTCCCTATAGATTTATCTAACAAAATGATCTCTTCCTTAATTGGTAGCTCTCGAAACATAATCCAGGTAAGGCGATTCATGCGTCGTGTTCGGAGCGAGGATGGTGCGGTCTCGTACCAACCAACGCCGACAGTCGCCGTCACGTTCGCCTCAACAGAACTCCCTCAGTATGTTTACTTGGATTCCTGGAGGCATGAGGTAAGCGTGTATGTACCTCCAGTAAAGCAATGTCTTCGATGCATGAAGTTTGGCCACATTGCACAATATTGCAGAAACGCCGAAGTATGTTCAATATGTACAGAGAGTAACCACAATTTTAAAGCATGTAAGGTGGACCCCAAAAATGCTAAATGCGCTAACTGTGGTGGAAACCATATCTCTATTTCTAATACTTGCCCTCAAAAGAAAGCAAAAATTGAAGAAAATAAAATAAAATCCAGAGCAACAAAATATTCAGAACTTTTCAATGAAAATGCATTCCCACAACTAACTTTTAGAAATATCGAAACCCAAATACAAAATTTAACAAAATCTGATTTCTTTATGAATTTATTGACAAATGCAATCACAAAAATTGTTTTAAACCAAAAAGAAAATCCTATTAATTTCACTTCAATAAAAGACATCTTACATCAAACATTCAGAAATACCACTTCTTCTCCTGATAATGGATCTTAACATCATGCAGTGGAACGCCCAGAGTATTATAAGTAATAAGCTTTCACTTACCCAATTTCTTTATGACCACAATATACATGTAGCAATAATATCTGAGACCTGGCTAAGCCCTATTAAAGACTTTACCATAAAAGGTTATCAAATAGAAAGAAACGATATTGGCAATAAGCATAATGGCGTAGCCATTCTAATTCATCATAGTTTAAGTTACAAAAAAATAAACACATATTCAGACAATTCTTTACAAAACATTTGTGTAAGAGTTATTGTAAATAAGAAAGAAATAAGTATTGTAAGTTTTTATTGTCCACCAAACTGTACACCACCTTTTAATAAAGGTAATTTTGAATCTTTAATACAATCAGTACCTGAACCAATGATATTTGCTGGTGATTTTAATGCTCACCACACAGCATGGGGATGCAATTTCGTTAATTCAAGAGGTAGAGATATTTTGGATGTTATTGATAACAATGGTTTGATTTTATTAAATAATGGCGAAGTGACAACTGTTGGTTCTTTGACGTGGCGCCCAAGTGCCCTAGATTTGTCTTTGGTTTCTCCATCGTTGGCTCTTTCTTGTGACTGGTCAGTACATAATGATCCTCTGGGAAGCTATCATCTTCCTGTAATTATAAAAGTTTCTGTAAATATTAATAATGTAAATAATGGTCTTGTAAATAATAGCACACTTTTGCCAATCTACCCTAATTTTAAAATGGTAGATTGGAAAATGTATGCGCAAAATGTAGATTTAGAGCTGTCTAATTTTCAGGTTCAAAATTTTCTTCCAATAGAAGCATATGCTGCCTTTCTTAAAATTTTGCACTCTTCTATTGATAAATCTCTGCCAATTCAGAATGTGTCTGTCTCTTCTTCTACTAACCCTTCCAACAGGAAGTCTTTTAAAAACCCTCCTCTTCCTTGGTGGAATAAGTCATGTTCAGATGCAGTACAAAAGTCTAAGTCTGCTTACGTTAATTTTAAAAATAATCCATGTGACAAAACTTATATAGAATTTAAAAAATTGCAAGCTTTTAAAAAACTTACTTTAAAAAAAGAGAGATCTAATAGCTGGATTGAATTGTGTAACTCCTTTAACCGATGTACTCCTCTGTCGAGAATCTGGAATTATATGCGAAAATTTAACAGAACATATTCTTGGAGCAATACCGATGATGACTGGGTTCCAGATTTTTTGAAGAAGTATACCCCAGACTATGTAAATAAACAATCAAATCTTTCACAAGACAGCAAAAGTAACTCTGTAAATAACTTCTTAGTCAGACCTTTTTCCTTACAAGAGCTAATGACTGCTATTTACTCTAGAAAGGATAGTGCTTTTGGTTTAGATGGTGTTCCCTATATTATGTTGAAAAAGTTGAGTGAAAAGGGTCATCACATTTTTCTCGAAATATTGAATAAACTTTGGCTGATAAATGACATTCCTCATTCATGGAAGACTGACTGCTTAGTACCCATATTGAAACCTGATAAGCTGCGGTCAAATCCTGATTCTTATCGTCCTATTGCTCTAACATCTTGTGTAGGAAAAGTATTTGAACAGTTGCTAAAACAAAGGCTGGAATTCTATGTAGAACAAAATAACCTATTACCTGCTAATCAATTCGGTTTTCGTAGGGGGTCGTCAGCTCGTGAAAGCATTTGTCAGGCTTCAACTTGATATCCAAAAGAGTAAAGATAAAAAAGAATTTTTAGTGTCAGTATTCTTTGATGTCGCTGGAGCTTTCAATAGTGTCAATATTGATGTACTATCTTCAGAATTGCTTTCTGTTGGGATTCCAAACAAAATAGTTCATTGGGTTTATAATTTTTTGACTGAAAGGGAAGTTTACGCTAAGCATAATAGTCAATTGCATGGTCCCAGATTTGCTTCAGTTGGAGTTTGTCAAGGTGGAATTCTCTCTCCTTTATTATTCATACTGTATATTCGCCGTCTTAATATGATTTTGGGTTCAGAAGTGAAAAGCCTCCAATTTGCAGATGATTTGGTTGTCTATGTGTCTGGAAAAAAAATAACAGATATTACTAACATTCTCAATAGGTCATTGGAAGGGTTGTGTAAATATTTCTATCATTTGAATCTTGATATAAATGCATTAAAATCTAAAATGGTAATCTTTGGTAAGGATAGCAACATTATTCCTTCTGTTTATTACAATAAAGTTCCAATTTCTGTCTCCCATGATGCTAAGTTTTTAGGTGTAACTTTTACTCATAATGTCTCTTGGAAAAATTACATTGATTTAATAAGTTTAAGAGCTAATAAAGCATTTAATATCTTGAAATCATTGTGTAGAACGTCTTGGGGAGCTGATCCCAAAATATTGCTGCTATTGTATAAATCTTTGATTCGTAGTCATTTTGAATATGGTTTTCTCTGCTTTGCTGGTGATAGTAGGTTAGTAGATATTTTGGATAAAATTCAAAACAAAAGCTTGAGACTCATAACTGGAGCATTTAAAAGCACTCCTATCAATTCAATGCAAGTTGAGTGTAATTTACCTCCACTAAGTATCAGATTCTCTTACTTGAAGGAACGGTTTTTATTAAAACTATATAGCAAAAGTAATAATCACCTACTTTTAAACTTAAAAAATTCTCCTCCACCATCCATTCATCATCCTCTCTATATACTTCAGGGATTCCCACAATTTGTAAATTTTCTTGATACTCTGCATATCCATAGATCATCTTTGCTTCCATGCTACCAGGGAGCCTTTCACAGCAAATTTCCTGCAATGAACATTATTATTGATCACAGTTTATCCTCAAAAGAAGATGTGTATAGTAAATTATCAGAGTTTATTGATTATTGAAGAAGCAGACGTGGTGCAATGGCAGTGGAATGGCGTGTTAGGCGTGATCAACCAAATAAACACTTCATTTGAATATCCAGACATTTATTATCATAATCTATGTTGAATATTACATTGATTTTTGTAAAATATATAAGATGAATTAAGATTTAATTACATATATTGGGACAACACAAAACAACGTATCAAAGGCTGAGAGCCAGGAGCGAGAGAGTATTGTCAAAATCAAATTGACAGATGACAGCTTCAAATGTCATTCAAATCAATATGGCTGCCCATCAGCTGCGTTCATGTAGAGCTTACACAATTCTTAACACTCCTCCTTAAGCGCTACATGAGAGAAAAGAAAACCAATGTGTCCTTAAACAAAATTAAAATGACTCTACATTTAGTTTTAAAAATCTCTACATAATTAATCAAGAGTTCCCTACTCTACCTTTAGAGCGACTCTACATAATTATACATAACATGATTCATCACAATATAATAATATTAATCATTAATAAATTACACAATAAGTACACAACAAAACATTAAACATTTGCTCCACGAACTCTCACATTTAAACAATTTACAAAGTTACAATGTTTCTGCGCACATAGTGGCTTTGTCAATACATCTGCTAGCATATCAGTAGTAGGTAAGTATCTGACAGTTATGTTTCCTTTTTGTACTAAGTCCTTTATGAAATGGTAACGCAAATCAATGTGCTTTGTTTTCTTATGCGAATATTCTTTTGCAAGTAATAATCTTTGAGCACTTTGATTATCGTTGTATACAATTACATCAAAAGTTTTGCTAATAATTTCAGACAAGAAATTCTTCACAAAACAAATGTCCTTGCAAACATCACTTATTGATAAGTACTCTGCCTCCGTACTTGACAAAGCTATACTACGCTGTTTTCTAGCTTCCCAATTGATCAAACAGTTACCTAATTTTATAACAAATCCAGTGTAGGACTTTCTGTCTGATGAGTCATTAGCCCAGTCGGCATCAGCATAAGCACTGATATTAAAATTATTACCTTTTGTAAAATGGAGACCATAGTTGATTGTCCCTGCTAAATAACGAAGTACTCGCTTTGCTGCGCGCCAATGACTCATGTCGAAACATGTACTGTATTGACTAAGCTGACTACAAGCATATGAAATATCCGGGCGTGAGCACACACTCAAATACATTAAACATCCCAACAGTTGTCTGTATTTGTATATCTCATCATCAAGACATTTCCTATCAGATTTTTCTAACTTACAATTCACAGGCAACGGTGTAAGTACTGGCTTGCAGTCACTCATATTAAATTTAGCTAGCAAACATCTTATATAATTAGACTGGTCTAGCACAATTGTATTATTATATCTAGTGATATTCATGCCTAAACAGTTTTTTAATTGGCCTAGATGACGTATTTCAAAGTTTTCGTTTAGTAAAGACAAAACATTTTTAATACATCCGTTATGAAATATGTAACAGTCATCAACATACAGAGCAATTATTATATAATCTTTATCATTTTTCTTAATATATACGCATGGTTCGCATTTACTTTGAGTATATCCATTATTAATTAAAACATTATTAATTTTTAAATTCCACATACGGCTAGCCTGTTTGAGACCATATATACTTTTATTCAGCTTACACACTTTACTTTTATCTGAACAAAAACCTTCTGGCTGCTCCATATATATAATCTCATCCAGATCACTATTTAGGAAAGCCGTGGTAACATCAACGTGGTCCATCTGCAAATTCATTTCTGTTGCAATGGAAAATAAGATTCTCAATGTGGAATGTCTGACAACGGGTGAAAAAGTGTCATTGTAGTCTATACCTTCTTGTTGACTAAACCCACGGGCAACCAATCTAGCTTTATACTTATCTAGTTTACCTGTGGCATCGTGTTTTCTTTTATAGACCCACTTGCACTTTACAATGTTTTCACCTTCTGGTCGATCAACTAATGTCCAAACATTGTTCTTAATCAATGAATCATACTCACATTTCATGGCGTGAAGCCACTGCTCACAGTCAGTAGACTTCATAGCTTGCTCGTATGTATTAGGCTCATTTGACAAACTCTGCTCAACTAGCATAGCCGATAAGTCATAATCATTATATTTAGACGGAATTTTACCTCTATTACTGCGTAGGGGACGCGAGCCAGAAGCAACACTTTGCACATGTTCAGCCTCTCCTCCTCGAAGTGTGGCATCGGGCAGAGAAGACACAGCGTCCATAGAGACATCATCCTCATCACCATCACTACCATCACCGTCATCACCCGTACAGTAGAGCAGGTCCGACAAGGGAGACCATACCGGAGGTGTTACGTCACTCTCAGATCCTGAAATAGGTGATTCCGTAGTAGATTTATGACTATTTTTATCACAGACATTATTAATAATTTTATCATTCATTTTATTTGCATTATTATTATCACAGTCAATATTTAAAATTACATTATCAATATTTTCATAATTATTATTATTTATAATGCATTCATGAGAGATAAAATCATTATTCTTGCTTTGTGTTTTAAAGTGAAGTCCTCCAATAAATTCATCTTCAAAAAAAGTTACATTTCGCGAATACACAATCTTTTTAGGATTACATGGATCAAGTAGACGGTAGCCCTTAACTGTCTCACCATACCCTACAAATATATATGGTTTAGCTTTAGCGTCAAGTTTACGACGTTTCACATTAGGAATGTGAGAAAATGCTGTACAGCCAAATACGCGCAAATGACTGAGATCGACTGGCTGTCCAGTCCACTTACTCTCAGGGATGTCATCTGACAACGCGCTGGTAGGAGACCGATTTTTCAGATATATGGCAGCCATTACTGCTTCTCCCCAGAAACGTTCAGACAGACCCGCGTCATGTAACATGGCCCTAGCTTTCTCAAAAATCGTCCTATTAACGCGCTCCGCAACTCCATTTTGTTGTGGACAGTAAGGCACCGATGTTTGATGTATTATCCCTTCCCTTTTAAGAAAATCAGTCAACGTTTTATTACAGTATTCAGTACCGTTATCGGTTCTTAAAATTTTAAGCTGCAAACCAGTTTGTTTTTCAACCATACTTTTAAAGTTAACAATATGTGAACTCACCTCGGATTTTGTCTTCATTAAGTAACCGAAGGTTTTTCTAGTGCAATCATCCGTCAGAGTCAATAGATAACGGGCACCGCCCCAACTGCTGACTTGAATGGGCCCACAGACGTCAGAATGCACAAGCTGGAGTGGCACGGTAGATTGGCTTCCCACAAGCTTCGGATAAGGCTTTGTATGCATCTTTCCAGTTAAGCAGGGAACACACTTGTTTGGTGAGTCGTCATCCTGAAAAACGACACCAGAACACATACCACCACCCCGTAGACTATTCATACCTTTTTGGCCGATATGACCTAAACGCTTATGCCAGACTGTCGCAGACACCAATGCAGTATTGACACTCTCTGGCTGCTGCCTGGGATGCACCAGCATGGAATGCCCCAACACATGTGGCTTGCACTGCTGTATCTTATACAAACCGTTCACATTTGTAGCAGCCAAAATTTGGTTGCCAGTTAAAGAACTTATTTCATTGTAAACATGACACCCATTTTTATCAAAAACTACTGTAAAACCATTGTCACACATTTTACTTACAGACAATAAATTCGTTGACAGATTGGGAACAACTAAAACATTTTCTAAAGTGATATTATTTTTGTCAGTAGACAAAACTAAATTGCCAATGCCAGACATTTTTAATTGTTCACCATTTGCTATAGAAATTGAGTTACTTTTACAACTTTTAAAATTTCTTACTAACCTAGCATCATTGATCATGTGAGCCGAGGCTCCACTGTCGATGATGACATCATTATGGTGAGCAATGTAAGCCGATGCATAAAGGGTGTGATGTTCTTCTTTCTTCTTCTCATCCCTCTTTTTCTTAAAGCATCGCTTCACTGTATGTCCTGGTTTACGGCAGTAGTCACACTTGAAAAGTTTATTCTTCTTTACATGAAAAACTGAAGCATCAGTATCATATTTTCCATTTCTTCTGTGTTCTTCCTGAAGTAGTCTCGTTCTCACCAGTTCAGAAGTCAGCGAGCTAGTTAAACTTGCAGTTTCAAGGCCGGAGACTAGTGTGTCAAATTCCTGCGGTAAGCCACTAAGTAGAATTTCAGCCACCTCACCGTCGTCTATAACTTTTCCAATGTCAGAGAGCTGCTGGACTAATCCAGTGACATTTTCTATATATTCAGTCATGCTGCTAAACCTACTGTATTCGACTCGATGTAACTGTCTAAGTAGCAGAACACGGCGATATAGACCTTTGTCCTCGAATGTATGAGCTAGCTTCTCCCATGCTTCTTTAGCTTTTGACGCTGAACGAACAATTTGGTACAAGTTGGGTTGTAGTGTCAAGCAAATACGCGCTAAGGCGCGGCTATCACGCGCAGCGTCAGTATCAGTGCCGATCACACAATCCCACAAACCTTCTAACGTGAGTAACATTTTCAACGAAAACTTCCAGTTTTGATACGATGATATTCCATTCAGTTTTTCCACTTGATTTGTAATGTGTATCGCTTGTTGCGTAGACATATTTATTTGCCAATAAATCTGGTCGAAAGTGAAATTTGGTGATTCTTACAACGATTATGCGTCGATCCCTCGTTGCACGCCTTTTATTCTAGATTCCTTTTTCAATGTTCGCTGGGTCCATAACCTGAAGAAGCAGACGTGGTGCAATGGCAGTGGAATGGCGTGTTAGGCGTGATCAACCAAATAAACACTTCATTTGAATATCCAGACATTTCCTATCATAATCTATGTTGAATATTACATTGATTTTTGTAAAATATATAAGATGAATTAAGATTTAATTACATATATTGGGACAACACAAAACAACGTATCAAAGGCTGAGAGCCAGGAGCGAGAGAGTATTGTCAAAATCAAATTGACAGATGACAGCTTCAAATGTCATTCAAATCAATATGGCTGCCCATCAGCTGCGTTCATGTAGAGCTTACACAATTCTTAACAATTATAGATTCATGTATACTGATGGGTCTAAAACTGAGGCTGCCGTTTCATTTGCTATTTTTGACAGGTTTCTAAATACTGGCATTGGGTACAAAATAAATTCAAATACAAGTATATTCACAGCTGAGGCTGTGGCTATTCTTGCTGCCTTAAAACACATAAAACTCAAAAATAATGGTTGTCGTGAGTGGTTAATAGTCAGTGATAGCATGAGTGTTCTTGTAAGTATGAGAAATAACAAGTTTAATGCTAACACTAACTATTTAATTTATTTAATTAAGGAATCTTGGCTTGAATTGTTCACTATACACAATGTTAAAGTTGAATTTATGTGGGTTCCTTCTCATGTTGGTGTGTTAGGAAATGAGAGGGCTGACTTTTTAGCTAGGACTATAACAAATTTTTCTACCACTGTCCCTGATTCTAGTAGTCATCTTGATATCTCTGTACCTTGCACAGATATAGTCCCTCTCCTAAAGAAAAGGTTTATCGATATTTGGAAAAGGCATTGGAATTACACAGTTCAAATTGAAAACAAGGGCCTGTGGTATGCCACATATAATGTCCCCATAGGAACCATGCCATGGTTCTGCAAATTTAGTTCTTATTTTAATAGGAAATTTTATACCACCATTCTAAGACTTCGTTTTGGACACTGTCGTTTAAACTATCATCTCTTCCGCTTGAAAATAGTCCATAGTCCTTATTGTGATCATTGTAACTCCCAAGTAGAGCAATCCCTGTCCCACATATTTTTCCGTTGCTCATCCTTTGGCATTCAGCGCCTTGTGCTAATGGATGAGTTGATTGAAATTTATGGTAGATCGAACTTGGTACCGCGCTCTATCCAGGATCTTCTTGTAAATAGTTTGACATATGTTCCTTTGTTCAAATTTGTTCATAGTACAGTTGGACAAATCTAGATTTGTCCAATTGTATTGTGAATAAAAAATACCATAAGATTATAAACATCGCCTGTTTGTAATTATATAGTGATTTTGTGTTAAAAGTTATCTGATTTTAATAATGTGTTTTTCGTCTTTTCTTGTTTTGTTGTCTAATTTGGTTACCAAAGGGTTCATAGTTTACTTTGGTTATTGGTTTTGTTTTTGTACAGAACAGACTCTGTGTGAAAAAGGATTTGACATTGACATTTATCGGACTTGACTGTTGGTTGTTCCAAACACGACGTTTTTGTTTGTTAGACGATCAAATATTATAAATTATTACAAAAGATTTTCTAATCTGAATAACTGTATGTTTTGAATAATGGATTTGACTGTTGTACTATTAGGTTTTTTTTACTGAAGACGTAAACTTGGATTATATTACCAAAGAATTAAATACTATACTAATGACTAGGCAGCATGGTCCTGGACCTTAGCCTGTTCCTTGCGGAACAAAAAAAAAAAAAAAAAAATTTAGATTTTAATTATCAAATTTATTTGTATTAAACTGAACGCTATCTTAAAATTACAATTATATTTAGTAACCTAAGCTAAGGATTACTAACAATTTAAATGGAATCTTATTCTGAAATAAAATATTTGAATGAATTGAATTAAATAACAACAAATAGGTACTATAAAACGGAATCTACGATAGGAGGAAGTTCTTCTTCATGATTTTTTCATAGTTCGTGTCCTCGCCGCAAGGTAGCGCTGGTACAATTCGACTTGCAAATAAAAACGTAACCCCAACACAACTCGTCCAACGTATGGATCTTACCTTCAGATGTGCTGTCCTTTACAAAACTTCTTCGTTGACCTGTTCCATATAATATAGTGGATTAGCTAAAACTCTACCTCTGTTTTTTTCTTAATATCATATATTTTTCACAAAGCTCAAAATATTTGTCCCCAGTAACATAATTTAAATGTCCAAACTGAATCATATATTTATATCAACGACTTCCATCGGTTGTTTCTTAAAATTTCTCAAGTAACTAATCATTTTTCTATCAGTACTTAGTTGAAAACAATTTACATGTTTTTTTATTTGTTATATTTTTCGCGTTTACAACGCTATTTTTTTTAATTTCGAAAAGACAACACTTAAAAAATGCTTTTCAGCTTCGGTCATCGGGGAGGAATCGAACCCCCGACCTTTGGAAGTCCGGTCCAATGCTCTGACCACTGAGCTACCGAGAACCTTAATGGAGTTGTTGAATTTTGTAAGTGAGTTTTTAACGCTTTGAGCCAGCGTTTGTTTTATTAATGATTGTGGGAGACACCCTCAAATCACCCGAGAGAAATATTTATACAAATATTTAACAATCGGTTAAGATGAAACAGGCTATAATTTTATTTGTTAAGTATTTCTCGTAGTAAGTTAAGTAGCTGGCTCAAAGCGTTAAAAACTCACAAAATTCAACGACTCCATTATGGTTCTCGGTAGCTCAGTGGTCAGAGCATTGGACCGCTCCGATGACCGGAGCCGAAAAGATTTTTTTAAGTGTAACTAGTCTTTTCGAATTTACATGACATGTTTATTCATTACTAGCGGACCAGACAGACGTTCTCCTGCCCGTTTTTTTTTTATTTCCAACCTTTTAAACCTTCCCTGGACTTCTACGAATATTTTGAGAGCAAATTTATTCAAATCGGTTCAGCCGTTTTCGAGTTTTAGCGAGACTAACGTACAGGAATTCATTTTATATGACAAGCGGACGCCGCGCGCCGGCGACTTCATTCGCTTTAGTTTCGGATATCCATACAAAGTTCATCCCGGCCATCTTTAATGCACTGAATCTGAATCTTAATCACATGAACACTGCCAGACAGATTTGAATGACACTTATTTGTTGAATAGATTTTCGACATTACATGACGAGCACCTTCTGTTGAAGCTTAAAAATATAAGTTCTAGAAGATAGTGCATTAAAGTTGACCGGGATACACTTGGATATCCGAAACTAAGGCGAACGAAGCTGCGAGCGACTGCTAGTAAAAAAAAAAAAATAGGATAAGGGAAGTAAAAATGTAAGTCAAGTATTTTTTAGATTAATAAAAATAAATAAAAAATACTGAAATTATTCATAACAGGGACCTCAAAAAATCAAACAACAAACGTTAAATTGTTCTTTTAATCACTCTGGTAAACAGTGTATTGTATCTGAAAAACAAAATATTTAAAAAAGAATATGCAAAAACAATGAAAAACGAAAGTAAGTGTGTCTGGTATGGCGCAGCTATAAACGGTTGATGGTTTCGAGTCCCACTTTTGTTACTCTTTGCATTCATTGCGTAGTTTATGATACAAAGCATATTGAACATCTGGGTCGTCATATTTCTGAACCCTCTCAATAACAACATGGTATGTGTCGTATTTTGAACATACCTCGCAATCAGTGGGTAATATTTGAACAGCAAGCATGTAGGTCTCAACAATTTCGACTTTTACCAGTCCCAGGGAAAACTCTACTAAAGCCTTGTTGGTGTTAACTTCATCTTCTTCAGCTCCTGCTAAAGTAATACGTACCAATTCCTTAACCTTTTCGCACATTGCGTTTCTTAGATATTCTATGTGAAACGAGAAGTAAATTTTATCATTTACCATTCTTGAAACCAGCTTACCTACTCCTTCGCCAAATCTAGTCAGTGTCTCATTAACTAATTGAATTCCTTCATCTGAGTCTATGCTGTTTTTTACTTTCAGAAGCACATTTCTATTCAAAATTCCAAGTTCCAATTCGCATCTTAACTTGTTACCTTCGAATGCAGGCAAATCTGATTTTACTGATTTAAAGATATTTTCAAAAAATACAACTGCCTTTTCAAAATACTGGGGTTTAGTAAGACTTAAATCATTACACTTTCGATAAATATCCCAAATTCTATCCTGATAAATTTTCATTCCTTCGTACCTTTCTTCCCAATTTGCCAAACATATTTTTACCAGGGTATTAACTATGCCAATATGTTTGGTATTAGTGTAGCTGGTGGAAGCAAAGTGAAGAAGATATGTATAAGTGAGATTCCATTTCTCTTTATATAAATCGGTAATTGGCTCTTCTTTTAGGCACAAGTAAAGCATTTTTTCGCTTAACATTAAGGTAATATGGTCCTCAACTATTTGAGTAACAAATTCTTCCCTCATCAGGTGAATAATTTCGAGTAAACTATGCAACAGGTTACATTTGCGCTGTACATTTGGCTGTTTGTCTTTAAATTGACTTAAAGCTGTCCATGCAGCTTCCTTATAAACTCCAATATATTCGTCTGACAGAACATTGCTTTCTGTTAATCGAAATACAGATCTATCATCATCTTCATTTAAATCCAAAGTCAAAACTTTCAAAGTATCAAATAATTCTTCCCCGTTTCTTTCCACCTGTCTCTTGAAAAGTCCTTTGTAAATAGCACATCTAACTGAAACATTTTTTGTGTTATTCCATAAGTTCAAACTGACTTCTTTTAGTTTTTGATCATCAAAGTATTTGCAGGCTAGGCGTAAAGCATGCTTTTGTATCGACACGGGAGCATCTACGAGGGTTTTTACAAACTCAATACACTGTGCTGGAGACAAAATGGCAGGGTATGTGCTAAACATGTGAAGGCAATACTGAACGTAATCTCCTTTCATATACAATAGAACAGTCGAAAGAGGCACCGGAGGTCTCGGAATGCAAGCGAATCTGCATATAGCTTTTTGAATTCGCAGTTGGTGAGGGTCAATATAATTGTGGTCAATCTTAGTATTTTCTGGAGCATATCTTTTCATGAATTCCACAATTTGACTAATTTCACTCAACACGAAAATCGCTTTCACACACGCATTTACCGTGTTCTGATCTATGGTGATGTTTGTGAGAAGTTCTTCAAAAGGCTTGACTATATCCTTCGCGAGATCATTGGCAAAGTAAAGTTTTACTTTCTTTAGAAAACCGTCAATATTAGTCGGCTTGTTTTCAAAACGTTTGTGGATATCCAAAAAGGTTTCAGTAACATGAGTTTTATCTTTTTTTAGCTCCCGCAACAATTTCGTACAGGAAGTTTCTTCCTTAGGTTTTTTAGTCTCGGAGGATTTAAAGGAGTCCCATTTCCATTCTTTTTCGAACGGATTGAATATGTACATCAGTTGTTTGACGGTTCTAGCCCATCTCTCAACTTTCTTTCGAACATCATTGGAAAAGTGTTCGTATTTATATTGTGTAATGCTATCCATGTAGAATTTTAATAAAAAGTCATACAAAAAACTGCGTTTTTCGTCGTCAATTTTAACCAAAATATACAATATTGAGGCAGTATCTCTTGAGCCTAATTCTGGAACTCCATACTCAGGATAGAATTCATCTTTTAGGTAATTTAATAGTTTTTCGTCCATGGATTTGTGATGCAATACGTGATAAAATAGGACAACGTTTTTAAAAACCGTGTACTTTACTTTAATCCATATATGTTCATTATAACCAGCGTTATTATATTCAGAAATATCGTACAGCTCAACATTCAGTAATAATGTATAAAAAGCATTAAAACACGGTTCATCAAAATCAAACACATTATGTATATCGATGACTTTTGCCAAGAAGTACTCCTTGTGTGACCTGAGCTCATTATTATGTCGTCTGTGATAATGTTTGAACAGAGTTTCCAGTTCTCGATTATTTTTAGCTGAATGTATCAAAACATTTATTATACCCTTTCGCCGCTCAGCGTCTTTCGTTATGATTATATATTTTTTGATCGCTTCGAAGGCATCTTTGAAATTAATAAACTTGTACCAAATGTAATCTTTTCCTACACCTAGTACTTGTTTCTCGCTTTTGATTTGGTTCCAAGCCCATTCCTCTCTTTCTTCAACTGTCAAGTATTTATAGTAATGCTTTACGTAAAAACCTTTAGTCATTTCGAAATCTTCACCAGGATACTTTTCGCAAAATATTTTTTTAAGAAATGCGTACCTTTCTTCTGTAGGAATTTTGTCCATATAAGCTATACTCTTTAGATCAATGCCCCAGTAATCCCAAAATTGTTTAATATCAGACGGCAAGTCCGCGCTCAAGTATACTTTAACATCTTCAGATGTACTGTTCTTTAACAAAACTTCTTCGTTAACTTGTTCCGTATAATAAAAAGGATTAGCTAAAACTCTATCCTTGTTTTTTTTCATAATATCATTAGACATCTGCTTATTAAAAATATATGAGACACTATATTTCTCACATAGCTCTAAATATTTGACCCCATTAACATAATATAAATGTCTAAACTTCTTCAAATATTCACCAATTCTATCGGTTATTTCTAGAAATTTTTCAAATAACTTTAATGATTTTCCTATCAGAAGTTGTAAGCAAATGACATTTCTTCTTATTATTTTGTCATAAGGCGGTTTGTTGCAGTTTTGCAATATATCCAGCTTGAAGGCTTCGCTAGTAAAACGGAGACATTTGAATGCTATCTCTGGTAAGTTTTTCTCCACGAAATAATTAAAGAATTCTATGGCCCGTTTTTCATTTCGTACACGCGTAGCGACTGTCTTAAGTATTAATCTTTTAACCCGTTCAGAAGTTTCTGGAAAGATATTGGCCTCCATAAATTCAGGATTAATGATGTGTGTGAATTCATCGTCGTAAAGCCATTGGCTTCTCTTAAGCGCTCTTGCAACGTAGAGGGTCTCACCCGACTTGAGTGTTTCCATGATGTAATCAACATTCTTGTATTTTGCCGCAAGTTCTATTTTGAAAAACCTGTCGACAGCGGATAGTTCGTAGTTATCTTTGAGAGTGTTGAAGTCGACATTTTCGGCGACAGCGTCACGGACGTTTTTGTTCAGAGCTTGGTGCCGGGATCCTAAGTTATCTGGAGGCAGTAACTTGTTTTTGGTGGCCATGTTCACGCAACTTCAACACCACCAACACTATCTGCAACAAATGTAAAATACTACTTACTAAGCGGAAGATAGGTATTAACAGCACAATTGCAAAATTGCCCTTATTATAAGTAAGATGTCGGGATTTTTCCCTCGATGTGTGTAAAACAAAAATGTCAATTTTTGGGCATCATTGTGAATAGGGCACATCGAAGTACCTAAAGAAGAATATTTTTTTTAACAAAAAAGTCGAGACAAAAAAATGATTCAAACAGCTCGCTTTGTACTCGTAGGAGCGGCTAGGTATAGTAGGACGAACCGTCTATAAATAGAAGCTGATAAGGTAATCAATATCACTAAGGTAAATACACGCAAAACAACAGCTAGCTGTAACATACCTTTGTTACAATTCCCAATTATTTTTTTCTCAACACTCATGCCAGATATTTATGTCTAAGTTGCAATAAATAACTGCTGTACAGCATCGTAACATGCGACATTAATAAAAAAAAATACTAAAAATGTTTGAAACATTGTTTAATATTTCACTATTTATATAAATGATATTAAAATAAAGAATTCACAGCGCATAGTGTATTTTGATTGCACAATATTTGACTGCCTCGTTGGTGTAGTGGCGAATTTTCTGAGGGGGCCTGAGTTTGAATCCCAGGTCGAGCCAAAATTGTTTCTAAGGTTTTCTTTCAGAAACAGCTCGGAATCGGAAAGTTAAAGCCGTTGGTCCTGCGCCTGATCTTTCTCTGGTCATGTCGGATTGTTGGAATGGAAATTTGATAGTGAAGGAATAGAGAGTGCATCTGTGTATTGCGCTGACACTTGTGCCCTATATTATCTCCCGCGTAGTTGGCTGATCTCTGTGAGATCCGCCGTGGTCGAAATCGGTTAGGAGGAACGTTATTCACCATATTTCACAATAATTTACAATAGCATGTGCAAAGATAATTGAACGGCCATTATCTTTGGCATGAGTAATGCATGTAAAACTGTGAGTGTATCATCGAAAATTGACCCCTATAATGTCCTAAGTGATAAAAGCGAAATGGTATAATATGCTTGTATAATGATGACAAAAATAACTTGCGTATCATCAAAACTAGAAGTAGGTGTTTTGCTTTAATCATCATGAAACTGGATGTGCAGTAGGTTCATATATTATCATGATAGTAAACAGGTGTCTTGGTGTTTTATTAGTTTACTAGTGGCCTCCCGCGACTTCGTCCGCGTGGAATCCCTTTGTTTTCGAAATCGCGGATCGGGATATAAAGTATCCTATGTCCGTTTCCTGGTTCTAAGCTACCTCTCCACCAATGTTCAGCCAAATCGGTTCATACGTTCTTGAGTTATAAATGATGTAACTAACACCACTTTCTTTTATATATGTATATAGATAGATTAGCAGCTACTTAAAATATAAAGTAAAGAATGTAAAGGCATTTTTTTTTTATATACCGGTCAAGTGCGTGACGGGCCACGCGCATTGTAGGGTTCCGTAGTTGCGAGTTCCAACTTTCAGTTCACACTTACAAATATCTAAAAACAAGCACACATAGGACAGTAAATACTTGTTTTACTTAATAACCAACTGTCAAATAATTTTCAATCTAATTTGCATGGAATTTTATTTTCCGTAAAAAGGAGATGGCCGAAATCTGCCCCACAATCGTTTCATGTTTGGTCAGATAAAAACATCGAGAGACCTGATAATATCATTTTGAAAAAAATGTATTCAAATTATAATACTAAACCATAAAAATAGTTTCTGCGAATCGAGTGGGGTTTATAAGAAAGTATTTAAAAGGAAGATAACTATTGACAACGACCATGACTTCCTTGACACAATCAAAGTATCAACTTTTTAATACTTTTTGCGGCTTTGGAACTAAGACTTTAAGCCAGACATATAAAAGTCCTTAATTTATAGGTTTCGTTAAAAATATTTTTAACGCTATTCAAAGGTAAAAGCAACCATGAGAAACATGAAAAGTAAATGAGATCTTTATAAACGTATTCGGTTTCTTTTTACTACAGTAACTAAAAAAATCCATCACTTTTGGCTGTATGGAGCAAAACTGCCGCCTTATTATTAAAAAGTGATTTGATGTCATTATGTTATAATGTCATAATACGTCTGGTTGCGGTCCGAGTCACGATTATATCGATATCATCGCGATGACAGATGGTCCGAGTCGCCGTGAGCGCGCTCACGAAATCATACGTGACGTCACGCATGACGTCATTGTCCCCTCCATCTTGCGCTCACAGTGCCCATGCCTCGAAGCGTAATCTCTGTGAGCGGTCTGTCAGTGCTAGTGTCAAAAGTAGCTGTCGCTGTTCGAACCGTGGTAATTTTGAAATCGTCATTTCATTTTTAAAGTTTTAAATTGATCCAAACATGGATTTTGTACGCGTACGTAAAATAGTATCTAGCAAATGATTCATATTGGGCAGTGAATCCAGTAATTTAGACAAATCAGTAGGTTTGAGGTTAGAATGTAGCTATGCGCGTTAAAGAGTGGTCCGAATCAAGAACTGTCATTTATCGGTTTTAGCGCGATATCCGACTCGGACCAGCTGTGAGCGTTGTAAGCGTCGTAATCGATGTAATCGTGACTCGGAACGCAACCTCTGACTCTGAACTGTCAATGTCAAGCCGTGAATTCGTTTCGAGTTGTGGTGCTACATGCGCGTCTTCGTATGTATTCATTATTTTGTGTTCTCTCGCCGTTTTAGTGTAATTCGTTTAATCTGTGTTGAGTAGATTATTTGATCTCCGTAGAATACAATTGCAATTCGAGACGTGTGTGAACTAATTTTGAGATAGTGACTCTGTTGTGTTGTGGAAGTGAGGTAACATGGCATTCCCAAATCGTTGTGTTAACTGTACAATCACACTTAACAATCCACGTATTATATCCCGAGGAGCGCTGGAATTAGATACATCAATAGGTGATCTCTTGATGTCTTGGACTTTGCTTGTGGAGGTATGTATCACTTTATTGTTTCATTTTACCTATATTGCTTTTCTTTAATAAACTTTCTTTTCCTGCTGCACATCAATGACCTGCTCTGTCCTGGCATTGTTGGGTACGCAGATGACAGTACTGTCATGGAGAGGTACGTGTCCAGTGCTGGAGCTAAACAAGAGGAAACCCAGTCTCTACGGGAGAATTTGGTGAAACGAACGGATGAGATTCTACGACGTGTCTCCCAATGGGGAGACAACAATCTGGTAACGTTCAATGCTGCCAAAACCCAGGCATGTCTTTTCACCGCAAAAAAGAGTCCGTTCAACTGGACTCCTACTTTCAGAAGTGTGTCTGTACCCATAACCGACCATCTCGAGCTTCTTGGTATGGAGTTGTCAGCCAATCTGAACTTCGGCGGTGCCATTGAGTCCAAAGCTCAGACTGCGGCAAAGAAGCTGGGCATCCTCAACAAGGTGAAGCGGTACTTCTCCCCTGAACAGCTTTTAACCTTGTACAAAGCACAAGTTCGCTCCTGCATGGAGTACTGCTCTCACCTGTGGGATGGCTCAGCTAAATATCAACTAGCCGCTCTGGACTCCGTGGAGCGTCGAGCCAGGAGGCTGATTGGTGACAGGAAGCTGGTGGAGACTAAGCTTGATAGTCTAGACCACCGCCGTAAAGTTGCCTGCTTGTCGGTTTTCTACAGACTCTACTTCGGGGAGTGTGCTCATGAGCTCCATATGCTCATTCCACCAAGTCCATTTTACCAGAGGACCACCAGACGTACGGCGGGTTACCATCCATACTTGGTTGATATACCAACTATACGCACTAAGCGCTTCGCTTCTTCCTTCTTAATGCGCACAGCCAAGGAATGGAATGCACTTCCGCCGACGGTGTTCCCTCTTTCCTATAACTTGAGTTCATTCAAAGCGAAAGTCAATAGGCACCTTCTGGGTAAGCTCGCTACATCGTCGACATCTTCTTCACCTCTTAGAGGGAGAATGAAGTCAAGAGCGAACCCATATTAATAAAAAAAAAAAAAAAAAAAAAACAACATTGCAACTTGTTGTATTGTGATATTTTTTCACCTTGTTACTTCTTAGCGTAGTACAGAGCTCCCAATTTAAATGAGCAGCATGAAACCTTATGGGGACATAAACAATAAATAATCTTTTTTTTACCACTTATCACGTTTTTTTGCTTTCTCTGATAATAAAAATTAAATGCATAAGGTATATAAAGCTCAAAGGTTTGCAAGATGAGGCTCAATGCCATGGATGACCATGTTTGTTGTAGAACTGGGGCCTACTGGCTAAGCGGTGAATACAAACATTCTTGAGTGGGCTGGACATACATCTATCATTTTTTTAACAATTTATGCTTTTAGATATAACTAGAGAGACGATCACTGGCTGTCTAAAAGCATACATCGTGAAAAAAAACTGATGGATGCTCCAGCCCACTCGAAAGTTTTCATCGATTATGAACATTCGTATTTACCGCTTAGCCGTTAGGGCCCCTGACGGCCTTAAAGTAGTTGAGTCCTTGAAGGGTTAAATCATTGACTAGTAAATGTATTGTGGGATGCATTATAGGCCAATGAAAAGATGAAATGGACTGAATGTGAAAGAATAAAAACAGAACTACGGCTATAACAAATTCATTTAATTACAAATATTTGTTTTATCTGTTATAGGTCTCACCAGAACACTGCATTTGTGAAGAATGTGTTAATATTCTTCAGGCCCAGTCTCAAGTTGCTGACCCTCCTCGAGATTACGGACATAAATCTGTTTATTTGGGATGTGGTGAGTCAGTTTTAAGAGCAAGAAACATTCCGATAAATAGAAATAGAGAAGAGTATACTATAATTCAATCATGGGTACCCCAGATTCAGGTAAAGATAAAGTACAATTTAAGTTTTTTATAATAATGTGCTTTATAATGAAAACAATGTACCAATGTGAATTGAAGAAGAATAAAATAAAAATATAATAATGTATCACAGCGTTTTATTTTATTTAATGACCCTGATAAATTATTTGCTAGTTTAAATGATTTAATGTTATTTACCTCTTAATCAACAAAAATCAATCATATTTAGGTAATATTAGCAATTGAAAGCTATATAAACATACTTTAACAGATTTTAATAGACGACGTACTACATGTCCTATAACTTCAAAATCCCACTATATAACACTGTTTTTGTTATTTATTCTTATAGATAACCTAAAAACAAAGCTAGAAATCAACGTTTCATTGAGACGCACGGATTTTTACTTTTGGGGCAAACAATGTATGGGGAGTCGGCCATCTCCTTTACTAGTTGATCACCTATAACTTATTAGTTTTAATTGACTACTCAGCTCTGATAGCTTTCCTTTAAATTTCGTTATAAATACTACTGCTGTAATTGTTTTCACGAATACACATAGCCGTTGAGCAGATAGTAGTGTGGTGTATGAATGCTCAAAATGGAGAGGGCTTGGAAATAACGAAAGCAAAAAATTTGACTCGGGAAGTTGTTTGGACTAGTTAATAAATAATAAATATTTCACAACAATCACACCAATTCTCTAGTCCCAAATTAAGCTACAAGGCTTGTGTTTGTGTAATAAGTACTAGAAAACGGATAAACATACTTAAATACTTTAGTTTGTCAGGAGGGAGGGTAAAAGTTTTCGTGTTTTGTTTTTGCTTATATATCGTAAACAGTGCAACCTATGATATTTTGTTGTACTACTGGATGAAAGCTGATACAATCCTTTATAACTTTGTCCTTCACATTATTTGACTATCTGCAATCGTTGCATATCTGTCAGCTCCGAAAAACGACTAATTTTCAAAAATGTGACCAATTCTCTGTTCCGTTCGTTAATTTATTGCTCACATCATAAATCGGTGCGTCTTATGTTTGTTAAACTACATTTTAAAAAACACATAAAATTTTCTATAACTTTGCGTTACACACTTCTTGTATATCTCGAATAGCCTAGATATGAATACGTTTCTTGTCAAACATGGCTCTTTCGTAACTTAAAAAGCTTTCTTTGAGAGTGACGAGCCTGACTGTGGTTCCTCATCGTTTGCCTCTTCTTCTATATCTTCATCTGTCAAATTGTTATCAGATAATGGACCGTTCTTCTAAATCATCATCCCAGCCGTCGGCATCGTAGTTGTCTTGCTACAAATTAATACCATTTTTACAACTTCCATTCCAATTGTGGCAAATGGTAGAGCATAGTGTGAAGGCCCTCCTACACCCACATCTAATAATAATAGTAAAATCTTTATTGCTTGCAAAACTAACATTCCATGAGACACAAACATGACAAAGCAATTGGAGGTGGCTAACTTGGGATATGATCCCAAACAGCGCTGGTTGTCAGCCACATCCATCTCTCCATAGATGTTGGGTGAAAGGTAGGTCAATATATTCCGCAGCAAGCTGTTTTTTTAATAAGGCTACTTTGTATTTATTTTTAAAAGAATCTACTCATTATTTCTTGCATAGTTGGTGGTAGGTCATTCCATTGCTTGCTGCGCGGAATTTAAAAGATCCTTTATAACGTGTCATCTTCTGTTTGGGTATTATTAATCTGTTTTTGTGGGCTTGGGGATGCCTGCGCAGGATGCGTCCAAGGGTGCGGGTGTGGGAGACAGTTTTGGCTGTCCCTCGCAGTCGGGTGCGGTCGCGAAAGGAGAGACGTCTCGGTGTGTCGTTGCCGTGCCGAGATAGGCCATCTCCCGCGACCAAACGGGGGCGCACCGTTGGATGGCGCTGCGGTGGGGCCGCAGAGGAAGAGGAGATGCGGTGTGTCGTTGCCGTCCTCCCTATCCTCTGCGGCCGGGTGGTGGCGGAGCCCAACACCTTGCTCCGCCGCCAAGGAGTTTGTGGCCCTCGGGCTATCCACCGGGGTGCCGTGGTGAATGCTCACGCGACCCCATGGCACCCCCCACAATGGCGGAGTGGTGGAATGCGCTGTGGTTTTAGTGGGTATTACGGCCTTGCACACCAGCCGTTGAGTCCCACATACCCCCCTGCAGATGTGTGGGGGGCATGCGTAAAAGCTATTCCACAGCGAAAAAAAAGGGTAAAGGAGTCGTCCGAGCCAAACATGGACCTGATGATAAGTTTAGAACTATTTTTATATTTATTCTCGATTCTCGAGCTGTGCAACGACTGAAGATAGATGAAAGATGTGAAGAACAAAGTGGTGGAAAATTTTATCAGGTTTATTATGTACCTACCTATGATGCCGCAATGACTGGAAATAGATAAATAAGTCAAAAGAAAAGTTATACAAGATTCTATCAGGTTCCATTCAACTAAACTTCGCGACCCACCGTTCTCAAGATATAAGCAAAAAATAACGAACGGGACAGAGAATAGATACATTTTTAAATAGATAGAGATCTGAGCTGAGATAGATAAAAAGTGTGAAGAACAAAATTGTAGAGAATTTTATTAGCTATGTGGTACACAAAATATCGTAGGATGCACTGTTTACGAGATATAAGCAAAAAAAACCCTTCCCTCCTTGGGCTTACCTCGGAAGGGTCAGGACTTTTAGTATGCTTATCTCCTAACTAGTCTTAACAAAGTTATTAATTAAAATTTTCCGCTTTCGATTATTCCAACCAACCCCACCCCAACCACCCCAAAATGCCCCTTACTTTTATGGGAGATAACTAAAAAAATGTCTTTTCAAGATTCTTTTCTACATTTTTTGGCATTTATTCATATAAATAAATACTCATACCAAATTACAGCTTTCTACCACTTATAGTCTCTGAGTAAGCCCGCAGACAGACGGACGGACAGACGTTTTGAAACTATTAGGGTTTACTACGGAACCCTAAAAAGCCCTGAAAAGGAAGCATGTGACCTAAGCTACCCTATCCATAGTGATTATATGCTTCTTGAGCCACCTTACACCATAAAAAAAAAACTCGGTATTTCCGAACAAACTTTGGGAAGGTAAGCAAAATAAAAACAAAATAAAGTCAAATTTGCTTCAAAATGCGTTTATCATAATTTCTTTAATTTACATTTACAAAATTTCACAATATTTTAGTTTAAAGGCCTTTGTATTACTTTTACTACAACCTTTTGTTACAATACTTTCTAAATTTTTTATACAAAGCTAATTTCACTTCTGGATTAGAACATGATTGAACTTTATCAATAACGGGCGTGATTTCATCTTCATCGTCACAGTTTGTGGGAAGTAATTGTATGGCCAGCATGAAGGTCTCTGGCAAATTGAATTCCACTAAACCAGACGCTAGCGTTAGTAATACATTATACACATATTTGTCTTCGTCATAGGATTTTTCACGACATATGACATGAATTATGTTAGTCGCGTGGTTTTTCACCATTTCATTTATATAAGAAGAATATGACATTGCGTAGGTCCCATTTTTAGCATACGTGGACACCAAACTGCCTAAAGACCGAGTGAAATCCTCAACCGCTTCAAGCGTGACATCGTACGCATCGCTTTCCTTGTCTTTATACTCCTTTACTGCTTTCCTGCTCATTACAGCCAGCTCTAAGTCCCACGTCAATTTGTAAGCGTCATGTATTGGCAAAGATGATTTGATTAAAGATAATTTTTTTTCGAAAATTGGAAGAGCGTCGTCGAAATGTTCAATATTGTGCTTAAGACTGGCATCCGCAAGATTATGGGAGAAATCGCAAAGAAACGTCTGGTGAAAGAAGTCATCATCATCATCATCAAGAACTTCCTCCCACTTATCAATACTATTTTGAACAATACGATGAACAATGTGCAAATACTCGTCTAATTGATTTCCAGCTCGAGTGTAGTACATTATGTATCTGGCAAGCAGTTGCCATTTTGCTTTGTATAATTTAGACATATCCGATTCGTCATAGGCCATCTCCATTTGATTCTCATCCAGCATCACATTCAAGTGTTCTTCAACAATTGCAAGTACGAAGCTTTTTCCCAAGAGGTGCAGTTTTCCTGTAATGCAACGTATGACGTCTACTTTCCGTTGTATATTCGGCTGTATATCAATGAAAGAGCCAACTGCCTCCCAAACAGCTTCGATATACATCCCGAGAAATTCCTCTGGCAATTTATTGGAAACAACAATATCAAACAGCTCATTATCATCGTCTTTATGTAATGTCTTGGTAAATTTCAACAGAATATCGATATAGATTGGATTCTTTGTATCAACTACTTTATTAAAAAACGCCTTGTAGATTATATTCCTCATGGATACATTTTTTGTTTTATGCCACAAATCAGACATAGCTTTGATTAAAATCTCTGGGTCGAAGCATTGAAAAGCCAGTCGGATCGCATGTTTTTGAATGGATATTGGAGACTCAATGAGTAAGTGCACAAACTCTAGGCATGTCGGTAAGGGGAGAGTTACAAGGTACGTGTTAAACACCCGTAGAGAAAATTTCGCATAACTACCCTTTACATACATAAGTATGCTCGAAAGAGGCAACGCAGGGCGGGAAATGCAAGCGTAATGGCATATCGACTTTTGAGTTCGCATTTGACCAATATCAATAGACTTTCGATCAATTTTAGGACTGACAGGCGTATATTTCTTCATAAAGTCTATTTTGTTTTCCTGATCTCCTAAGTTGAAAATTCCGTACACACCTGCTTTAACGGATTGCACGTCCTTATTTTCATTAACAAGCTGTTCAAACATTTTGATATATATTCTTGTAACATCATTTGGAAAGTATATTTTGATTTTATTCAGAAAATTGTTGACTTTAAAAGGTGAATAGTAGTTACTTATTACCGTTTTTACGTCACCGATTTTATTGATAACAATCGCTTTGCTTTTCTTCAGATCTCGTAATAGTTGTCTGTCTGAGAGGGCAGTATTGATATGCCGAGTTTTTCGTCGATTTACGCATTTGTCTATTTCTGTGTCATCATAATTAAAAGTATTCATCGATCTCGTAATATTTCTAAAAAAATATTCCACCCTTGCAGCAACAATATCAGAATGCGGCTGACTTTTGTTTTCAGATATTTTTTCCATATAAACATCAAAAAAGAAATCATGAATTTTTTTACGGTTTTCTTCCTCTATATTTTCATAATGATCATCGATGTAGTCAACATTAAAATCTTCAAGGAAGTATTTCATTAACTCGTCAGGAAATGGTTGTTCATTCAATATGTTGTACAAAATACAAATGGTTTTAAAATTATGGTAAGGTTCCTTTTTTTTGTCTGCTGTATCAGATGTATTATACAAATCTAGAGTAAGCAATATCTCATAATAAGCTGTCCAACAAGGTTGGTCGAACTTAAACACATCGTGTTGGTTTACAACTTTATTTAAAAATCTGTCTCTTTTAGATTTCAATTCGTGAAGGTGTCTTTTGTGATAGTAGGTAAATAGAGTTTCTAATTCGCGGTTATTTTTTGCCGATTCAACTAAAACATCGATCATAGCATTTCGAGTTGATGCTTCTGTAGTAACGTTAATAAGATCCTTAATTGCTGGGAAAGCCAACTCAAAACTGATAAATCTGTACCATGCATAATCTTTGCCGACTCCCAAAACTTGTTTTTTGCTATTCAGTTGACGCAAGGCCCATTCCTGACGCTCCTCTGCGGTCAATATTGTAAAGTAACGTTTATAATAAAAATCACGATGCATTTCAAACTCTGTGTCCGGATAGTGCTTCAAAAAGAAGTTTTTGAAAAAATTATACCTCTCGTTCTTTGGAATTATATCGAAGATGGCTTGATATGTCTCGTAATAATTTTCATTCCAAAATTCCCATCCTGTATTTGGTAATATAGCGGCAGCATAAATGGGGACATCGTCGATTGTACTATATTTCACTAACATATCTATATCCACAGTGTTAATGTAAAAATTTGGCATAGAAAGTATTCTGTTTTTGTGATTTTTCATTATGTGCTCAGACAATTTAACATCAAATTTATCAGTTTCAAAACCATTCGATATGTCTATGTAAATTTCGGCGAGGTCCAAGTAATTTTCGTTGGATACCGAATAATATAAATTCTTGAACTGCCTAATGATTACATCTTCTCTCGAGTAACAAGACAAGTATGCTTTCAAAACTTCGAACGAATTTCCGATTAAGAATCTGATGAAAACTATGTTTTTGTGAACCAATTCCTTAGGTCTTTTGCCCTGTAAAATGTCTATTTTAAATGCTTCTGATGTGTAAAGAAGGCAAGTACAGGCAGTGTTTGTCATGTTTTCTTTCATGCAGCACTGATAAAATTGAGCTGCTCGATTTGGGGTTGTGACATTTTGGGCAGCAGCTTTCAATATTTTTCTTTTCATCCTCATCGAGATAGAAGGAAAAACATTATTGTAAAGGAACTCAGGATTGACGATGTTGGAGTATTGATCTTCAAATAGCCATTTGCACTTTTTAAGTGCTCTTGCTGTGTACAAACTGTCTCCAGTTTTGAGGGTTGCGATGATGTAGTCAACATTCTTGAGCTTAGCAGCGAGATCGATTTTGAACAGTCTGTCGAGTTCGTTGGATTCTGACAAAGTCTTGGCATCGTCAAAGTTGACGTGTCTAGCGTAAGCATCATTGACTCTAGTGTTTAGAGCATGGTGTCGAGTGCCCAAGTTGTCTGGTGGCGCTTTGCCTTTGTTCAATTGTTTATCTGTAATCAAACAGATGAAGTTGTTCAATGCATTCTACTAAGCTGTGGTGTTTCAAAACATTATAAGTTCGGGCTGGGTATTTTTTGCGTCTGTGCAACGGCATTTCAACCTTTCACATCACAATCCATATTTTATCAATCGACATTGACCTAACGATAAAATTTGACCTAACCAACGATTTTTTAATCCACATTTTATTTAGAGATAACAAACGCTTTTTCCCGAATGCCAACGCATGGGAATTTACAGTTTTAATGTTAACAGGATGTGTACTAGAAAAAACAAAAGCTCATTTGGTTTCCAATTTTTATCAATGTGTTTTTCCAACAGTTGGAAAAACACATTGATAAAAAATAAAATAATAATGTATTATTATTAGTTACCAATAAAAAATAATACATTATTATTTTATTTTTATATCCTTATTTTTGAATCCTATTAGTTAAATATTAATAATACATTATTAATTAGTAAATTCTATGATTATGATTGAAGTACGTCTTCTACCTATTCCTAGGGCGAAGTATAGATAGCTATTGATTGAAAACGTACATTTTCAAGAGATGTTTATAAAAGAATAAAGTCGCTCCTCCTAATTCAATTATTAAGACACGCGATTCTATTGAACAACATCGCTTGCTTGGTTTCCCAGAATACCAAGCTTTAAATTTTCCTGCCTAACACGAGACGTGGAATACTCGTATCTTTTGATTATGCGTGGTGAAGTGGGTACATTTCTCAATTTTATATGATTTCAGAGAACTGCAATACATTGCAGTCTGAAGGGATTACAATCCCTAAATTATCGTTCATATCCTACCTATGAATAAGACACTTTTTCGATGCAATGCCCTACGTTAGGTACAGTCGGCAACAAAAATTTTATGGCACTTAATAGTTATTTCAGATTAAAAACATTGAGCCTTCTCCTTATCAATATGTTCAAATCTATTGACATCATTTAGTCAGAAACAAAATAACTCATTTTCTAGTTAAAAACTATCAAATAAGCCAGGAAAACAGCTGGTGAGGTTCAACGCCTTGACGGATTTTGACCAGCTATAGGCAAGAACCACTGTGATTAAATTATAATAAAAAAATGCTTTGAAGTTGTTCCATCTGTCCGGGAGCTACGATGCCACAGACAGTCACACATAAAAACACAAATAGACATAGGGATCGAACTTAAAACACCCCTCTTTTCTTAGAGGGCTAAAAAAAGTCAGAACAACAAAACGTAAGTAATTTTAACATGGTAATAAGTAGAGATGGGCCGAGTGGTGGTTCCACTGAGTATTACTCGGCTTAAAGCTTGCCAAGTACCGAGTACTCGGTTTAATTTGAGATCATAAAACAGGATCAAACATGACCGCAACGCGCTGCCAGCAATACCTACTCACTGTAATTTTGAATTAATAAATCATGACTTCACTAATCAACATTGATTTTATGATATAGCTTGAACTACATACAGTTTGTCGATCTACAGCGGCCTGGCTATAATTAACCAATAGGAATTGACAAACGACAGATTGGGGGCTTGTTCATAGACTTAAGTATGTGGTCATTTAGGTACATACTTTAATTCCTCCAGTTGGCCACTAGCAAACTTATTCCAGACATGCTGTTTATTAAATTTACATAACCGAGTACTCGTCACTTGAACCGAGTTATTCGGCCCAGAACGAGTATTAAAAAAAACACCAAGTACCGAGTACAAACCGAGTACTCGGCCCATCTCTAGTAATAATTATTGTGAAATTTAGCACACCTGATATTTGATTCTGATTGTCACCACAAGCCTGCCAGGTGGATATCTCTGCGTCTGCGTGTTCCCTCTTAGTCTTTGGTTTCCAGCGTCGACGCACCATTACGTGTCTGTAACAAAATAACAAAAAAAAAATTTGGTCAGAAAACAAAACTAAACTATTATTTAATTACCTACATAAGAAATAGGGAACTGATCAACTGAATCACAAAAGTAGGTTCTTACCTATTTGCTACTTGCAGATACCAACTTAATCATTGTGAAATTAATATAATAATAAGCACGGAAACCAGCTTAAAAAGGCTGAGATATTAAAAATATATTAATAATAATATCAATCATTTATTCAATTAAATCAATTAAGCACATGGGTACTAAAGCAAGGTAAGTTCCTAGGTAAATATTTGGTGTAGGTTTTTAGGTTAACATTTAACTAAAATAAGTTTTGACAAAATGGATTTGGCTAGAAGATGTTACCGTCTAGGTCTATCAAAGAACTCAAAACAAACCAATTAAAGGAATATGGATGCAGTTGAAGGTTAGGTACTTACCTACCTACACATAGTGCAGGCTTACCTAACCTATTAAAGCACATACCTTGTAGGTATTACTTAACTTCATAGCTTGGTAAGGTAACATAAAAACAGGCAATAATGTAAATAAGATAAAAACTTTTTATTTACCAACAGCTGTAGGTATCTAGGCAGCAACACAAAGAATCAACCTAAGCCGGCACGGTCCCCGGTATTGCAAAAAAAGCAACTAAAATTAATACTTACAACACAATGAACCGCTTACTAGGACCACTGAGCAGAGACAGAAGGCACACTCCCGATGCCGATGACGAACTCTTTTTTATTTGGATAAACCCGAAGCCCGAACCTACATACATACAATTATTTAGGTAGGTATCCAAACTTAACTGAATATGTAGTAGGTAGGTACCTAACTAATTTTATGCACTACTACGAGTACTACACCATAGAGTATAGTAAATATACAAGATGTTGACTTACCAGTAGAATTGGACACCACAGTAACCTACTATTTATTTATTTCACTAAAATTAAATAGAAATAAAAATGTTATCCGGAAAACCCTTATAACAAAGTAAACTGGTAAACTAAAACAAAAACAAAACAGAACACACCCACACGTACATGACACGCACGTACACACGAGTCATTCCTACGCACGACGCACACATACTTACCTTTTTTTAATTAATTTCGCTGCGGCCTCAGCTAAAGCTGTTTCGCCAGTTATTTTTTTTTTTGTAATAAATAGGGCTGCTTTAAATATTCGATTACGAGGGTCTTGCAATCGATAAAGTTTTCTTTAATTTACCGTTTCTAGAACTGTCAAAGCTGTCATATTCTGTGATATAATCTGTGACGTTTAGAGAAAATGGCGGTTGTTGTCTTGGTAGATGTACTTCCGCTTCGTAAATAATTTTTACTGAACCAGACTAAAATACATAAATAATTCAGCTTCGTATGTGGACAAAGTCTATATTTTCGTCATTGAAGTAAGCATTAATTCGCCAATGGTTGTTCAACATACTCAATGTGCGAATTCAAGCAAATAGTTCATAGCGCGGTAGACTGCGTTTATTTGTTCACATAGCGTGATAAGTGTTGAACTTATTTGTTTATCCTGTGTTATATTATGTTTTAAAAGTTCCTATCCCTCAAAAAGTGCGCTGAGTCTGTGTATCTTCGACATAGTTTCGTGTTTTTGAAAACAAAATGTGTTTGTGATAAGATTTGTTTGATTCGTTAAAATGGGTGAGACAGAAGAATTTAACACTCTAGCGTTTGAAAAGAGGTTAATGCAGCTGAAGGACACTCAGGAAAGTATCCAGTCACTGTCTTCTTGGTGTTTAAAGCAGAGATCGCACCATAAGAAAATTGTGTCCAGTTGGTTGAATGTTTTGAAGAGAGTAAAGGTGGAACAACGTTTAGTTCTCTTCTATTTGGCTAACGATGTGATTCAGTACAGTAAACGTAAGAACTACGAGTTTGTGGAGAGTTGGGGCCTTAATCTGCAAAAGGCAACTCCACTAGTCAGGTCAGTTTATTTATCTAAATACATTTGAGGTTAGTAGTTGGGCTCCGTATATGTTTCATAATGATGGCCATACACAATACTTCCTATCATCCAGCTAGAACTGATCCAATCGGTTGCTTGGGTCATGCCATTCAGATGAATAAGGTGTGTGGCCAGCATAATGCATTTGGTCACTTAGAGCATTATTAAAACATCCAACAAAGTGATCATCTTATCTAATATCAACTGAATTCTTACAACAAAACTGGAGTGCCTATTATTTATCTTCATGTAAACAAAGATTTAGTTTTTATCGTATTTAATGTTTGGCAATCTACATTATTGGTGACATCAATTTATCACCTTTTCTTTCAGAGATGAAAAGGTCCGCCATAAGATTCTTCGCATATTCAAGATTTGGGAGCAAAGGTCTGTGTATGATGATGAGTTTCTCTCAGACTTGACCGGTCTGCTCAGTGCCGGTGCAGTTAAAAAGACTGATGATGATCCTTTGGACTTCCAGGTATGGCATATTTTTGAAAACTTAATCTAAGAAAGAATAAAATAAATTACTACACAGAATTAATTATATGTAAAGCACTAAAAACCATACTGTTATGCTTATCTCCAAAATAGAAACCCTATCATTTGAAAAAGAAGTAAAACTCCGTTTTTCTTAAGAATATTTTAAACATTTATGAAGAAAGTTGTTTTTTCATTGCTATTTTGTCTTCTTCTGCTGTGATGTTGGTGTTTTATTAATAACTTACAAGGCCATACATACTGCTATGATCAATCACATGCTTATCTCTGTTTGAGATTTAACAATGTACCAATTTTGGCTGCAGTTTGCTAATTTCACTACCAATTAATTATCAATTATTTGTCCGCAGCCTCAGCAACTTGTAAATAAAATTAAGCAATGCACAGTACTCGAGGCAGACACTGATCTCCGGCTAAAGTATATCCACGAGAGCCATTTGCAGTTATCCGATGCTGATGCACTACTGGCCAATTTGAAGGGTAAGTCTATTGTAATAAGAATACAGCTTAGTCACATTTTGTTGTAAAAAATAACACATTAATGAGAGTAACCTATAAGAGTCCTATTACATACTTAGTCTTAACATTTCTGAGGATACATATTTCATTTTAACCGCACAAAAGCATTTTAAAAAAGGTAGATCTAAAATACAAGGTCTTTATATCAAAATTTTGATTTATCACAGTATATTCTAATATACAGGGTGTCCAAGAATTAATAGATAACAATTTATAGCGGGTAGCTTGACTGATGCTCTATTGGTAAATTTCTTTGATACCCTGTATATTACAATATACTGTGATAAATTGAAATGTGAAAAAACCAAATTTTTATTTGGTAGTTTAAGGGTTATCCATTTCAAGAGACCCTGTATTTGAGTGAGGTTGCCCTTCAGCAAGGACCTTCCCTAACCTTTTAGGTTTGTTTCTGTCAATTGCTTTTCTGACCTCAAGTAACTCCATCTTTTAAATGAAATGTGATTTAAATTATAAAAAAATATTCATTTTCTGGACATTTCCTTCATTTTAATCCTCGCCATTTCATTACAATTCTAACTCTAAAACTACTCATGTAAACTACTACGTATGTTCACTAATAGTTTTTTTTTACATTTTATTAATCAACAATACAATCTAATAATCCTTTATTTTCTACACAGACCGAAGTCACAAGGACGACGTAGAAAAAGAACTGAACGAGGGTATAGCGTGTGTAGAACGCTACACGGCTGCGCTGCAGCGTGAGATAGTAGCGAGGGAGGCGCTACTAGCGTTGCTCGCGTCGGCTAACCAGTACTACTCCACGCAGCGGGGGGAGGTCAAAGTGGTGGCTTATGTGAGTTGATCATTAGTTAAATACAAATAACTAGGAAGTGTTTATCGCTTTTTTTTAACTAATATCCAACCAACTTGAAACATATGCTTCATTAAGGTCACATTAGTGATTTCATTCACTTTGGATTTATTTAAGCAAGCGATAAACGCTGTCTAGTTATTTTATGGTAGCGCCATTTGTAGCTAAAGAAATGAAAGTCTAAATCACAACAGAGTCAAATAAAAGTAAATTTTGGGTATAGCGTGTGTAAAACGTAGAGCGTTGCTCGCGTCGGCTAACCAGTATTACTACACGCAGCGGGGGAGGTCAAAGTGGTGGAGTATGTGAGTAGATTTTACGATTCAAATCCGAAATTTACACCATCAAAATCAGCACATCCTACTTATTTTATAAATGCGAAAGTTTGTAAGGATGTTACTGTTTTAGGCCAAAACTACTAGACTGATTTGGGTGAAATTTGGAACATGAACACATCACGCTTGCATACGCAAGCGAATGCCGATAACTCTGTGAATGCCCCCATTCCGTTCTACCGCCGCGCGTCGTAAGTTCAACACATTGGATCTCTGTGCAGGCGTACAAGAATTTCGGTGGACGCGTGCGTCTCCTCAAGCGGAAACTGGACGAGCTGATACCCACGCTGCCCAACGCGGCACCTTCGCCCCCAGCTCGTGACGAAGACGTGCCTTCGCCCGGACCTGATGAGGATCTGGAGCTGCCCGCGCCGGAGAACAATGATGGCGATGATGATAGTGAGTTTCAAAACTAACTTTTTTGTTAAATAATCCCCGAATGAGCCAGGAAAATAGTTGGTGAGCTTCAACGTTTGGACGGATTTTTACCAACCTTAGCTTATAACCACCGTGATTGAAAAGGTCATGCCTATTCGGCCTCCGAATAGGCATGATGACACCTATCTTAAAAAAATTACAAGATCATGGCGTGTAAAAAACATAGCCCCTATCAAGTTAATACAACCAGTATATTTCTGAAAATCTGTAGAAACCAATTTTTAAACAAAGAAAATTCAATAAATATTCAGTCAATGACTCCAATTTTTGATACAATACCGTGACGTCACGTTTTTGTTTTCCCATACAAAATCTATGGAGGTATACCGTTTTGACTGATAATAAAGATTACGTCAACGATTGGTGATGTCATCTAGCCTATTATCTTTCGAATAAAAAAACCATTTTATGCCACAGTCACACATACACAAAAACACTCACACAAATAGACATAGACGCCAATTTATAACACCCCTCTTTTTCGTCGGGAGTTAAAAAGGCAAATTGCGGTGGAAGACGTGACCATTAAATGGTGTTACAAAACATTTCGTCCGTACTTTCGACTTTTAGCTGTCCCTTTTACTCGCTCGGTAAATTGAGTATTAATGACAGGGATGGCTATAGCCGTAAATACCTTTGAAACGGTTCATAATATACTTTCGGAAGATAATTCCGCACTGAAACTCTGCCATGCCATGATTGTTGTTTACATAGTATGAAACTTGGTCAAATCAGTAAAATCATATTTTTTTTCGTATACAAGTAGACCCAATAGGTTTAGTTTTACTTCTCCTGAAAAAGTTCCCAATTTCCTTAAGAAACAAAACAAGTTAATCCAAAACATAATATCTTTCGGATCAACTTTAAGGAACCTTAATACTGACACTAATTTCGAAAAGACATAACACTTAAAAAATTCTTTTCGGCTCCGGTCATTGGGGAGGAATCGAACCCCCGACCTTTGGAAGTCCGGTCCAATGCTCTGACCACTGAGCTACCGAGAACCTTAATAGAGTCGTTGAATTTTGTAAGTGCTTTTTAACGCTTTGAGCCAGCGTATGTTTCATCAATGATTGTGGGAGACACCCTGAAATCACCCGAGAGAAATATAAAAATAGCGTTGTAAACGCAAAAAATACTTAACTGACACTAATGTTTAATCCATTTTCCAGTATCATACAACATCGACCGAACATTCAACTCATCGATGGCGGCGGACGGATCTCTCTACAATCTTGGCTTGTCTTCATTCCTGAACAACGACAACGCTATAGCGCTCTTCAATGAGACGAACGAGACTAGTATCAGTGGTGAGTTTATATTTTATTATTAACTAGCGGAACCCACATACGTTGTCCTGCATGTTTTTTTAAATGTTTTTTCGTAAGAACCATCACCATACTTGAAGGAATAACATAAAAAAGAATTGGCCAAATTGGTCCGGCCGATCTTGAGTTTTGCAACACATTTTGCGATTCATTGTTATATTATAGATTTATATATTTTTAAATATATTAGAACATCACTTAATGCACCTTGATCTGACTCTGTGGTAAGGATAAGTATCTTATCCATTTGACAGACTTAAAAAATAATTAAAATGTCTGCTGCGTTATGTGAGTTAGTAAGCTAATAATCCAACAAGGGGCCATCCATAAATTAAGTCACACGTTAAGGGGGAGGGAGGGGGTCGACGTAGTGTGACATTGTGTGACAAGGGGGTGGGAGGGGTCCATAATTTCGTGACGTGACGCATTTCAAAACTCATAAGCACAGAATGTGTTTTGTGCACTGTTGTTAACCTCCCACCGATTATCAATGTTTATATATTTTAACTGTAATGGTTGGCTGGAGGATATCTCCCTTTAGAGATAAGTTCTACATAATTAAAAATACGGAACTGCTGTTTTAATTAAATAATTATTTCTAGGTGTAAAAATGAAAAATATTTGACGTCACACTAGTACATATGATTTGTAACTCAGCTCATAACGCACATACTGACACATATTTACAAACAAACTACCCTCACAAACACATACACACACACACACACACACACACGCACACACACGCACACACACAAACACACACACACACACACAAACACACACGCACGCACGCACGCACGCATTTCATAACTGAAGTAATGTATTAGGCATATTAATATTATAATAAGAGATGGCAATAACTTACCTGATTCCTCTTAGGCCGGTGGAGGGCGCTAACGACTGTTATACAGTTGCTTAAAAAAAAACTAGCACAGCCGTTATCATTCAACCGTATCTATAACTGTGTCGCCAATATCAAAAATGTATGGATGGCCCCCAAGTTAGCGCGTGATCCTCCTTCCCTCAAGACTTGCGGAGGTCAAGGTAGCACGAAATTGCTTTCTGGCAACTGACAAAGTTAATCCCACTAGCGGCCCGCTCGCGACTTCGTCCGCGCAAACGTATATACTATTTCGAACAAATTTGTGAATTTTTCCGACGTCTACTCGCCGAGGCCTTTCCGACGGTGCCTGAAACATTAATTTACGCCTAAGCATCGCGAAGCAAGCTGTGACAATAGGATCTTACAGCAATAATATACAGGGTGGCGACCACAATACGAAAATCGACTTTCTGTCTGTTACGCTTTCATGTCTAAGCTACCGTACAGATTCGGATGAAGGTACACATAAATTGTCATCACCATTCCAGTGCTAGTTTTTTTTTTCAGGTGGTTCCAGTTGGATGTATTTAGGTATCAGCGCTGGCGTCGTTTAGTGGAAATTTAAAGCAAAATAATCCTCTTTTTCAGCTTTAGTCACGGATTTCCGCAAAGTAACGCCTGATTCTATCAACTATACAGAAAGTCAATTTTCGTATTGTGGTCGTCACCCTGTATAGAAGATTCCCTGCTATACTAACAACTTTCCGATAGTAATGATATTATATTTTTTCAGCCACAAACAAAATAGAAGTGATCAACAACAGGCCGTCAGAGAAGCAAGACTTTAACATAAATGACTTCCTCAAAACGTTGCTGCCAAATGAGACCAACACTGTTACATCAGATAACAACTCAGGTACGATTTGTATAAACGCACATCAAACTAACCGTTTTAATTGTATGAGACACTTTTTACGGATTATTTCGCGATTTATTTACATTTTATTTAAACTGGACTTTTCGGACCTTTTTCACCGTCTGTGGTCACATGTCGACTAAGGTGTTATTTGAAAAAATTTTAATCTACCATCACTCAAAAATGTAAAGTTACGTTCATATTCACACAAAATGAGCTAACAGTATCTTGAGGTCTTGCAGTGCGGGGTCGAGCTTGAGTCTTGGCTCAAACAGGTGGTGCATAATTATGAAATTTCTACTTCGTACTCTAAACTTCTAAATTCTTGCGTCACAATGTTTGTTCCCGTACTCCTCCGAAACTTGACTTGACTCATTTTCATGAAATTTTGTGAGCATATTTAGTAGGTCTAGCATATGAGAATCGGCCAACATCTATCTCCCATTTTCCCCTTAGTGATAAGGGTTGACCCACCCTTAACATTTATATGGCAAAACAACGTTTGCCGGGTCAGCTAGTTTTATTATTTAAATTCGTATTTATTTAACATATCCATTAGTGGTTTCAGTGGCAAGCGGCACCATGTCTCAGAAGTCTCAAGACACGTTGCCCGGGTTGGATCTGCTCACGCCCGACTCAACGGGGAACCCGCCGCCACCTACGTCGTTCTACGGTACCATGGATAGTATAATTGGTGAGTGTTTAAAGTTATTTGTCGTAGAGACAATAGTCCTCCTGGCCGATTTCGACCACGGCGGGCAATCTCAACAGAGATCAGCCAACTACGCAGGAGATTATTATAGTGCACAAGTGTGAGCGCAATACACAGGTGCACTCACTGTTCTATCACTCTCAAAGTTCGGTGAGACGGCAATCCGACATGACCGGAGAGAGATTAGGCGCAGGACCAACGGCTTTAACTTAACGTGCTTTCCGAGGCACGGGGGTGTAACACCGCCAACTTCCCGGCTCCGAGCTATTTTTGAGAAATTCGTGACAGAAAATATAAGAAACAATTTTCGCTCGATCTGGGATTCGAATCCAGGACCTCTCGGATGTAAGGCAGAAACTTGGCTACTACACCAACGAGGTAAAGATACCATAGTGATGAACCACAGAAAAAAGGAATAACCTAGAAATAGCGTGAACGAGAACCGGTGCAACGAAACTCACACATTTTCTCTGCTTGGACCTATGGTTGACTGGTAGAGAATGCCTTGGGCATTAAGTCCACCATTGTACACATGTTTGTGCAAAACTTAAATAAGAACATGTACATGAAGCTACAATTAACAACCCTCGAGTTTTGATTGGTCAATCGTATCAGTTACAAGACAGCTTATTATAGCATAAACCCAGTTATGCAAACTTAACCATATAATTAGTTCTTTAAGAATCTAAACGGGTTTTTTTTTTCATTTTTTAAATGAATATGTCACTACTGGTAAATTGCCGTCACAAACTGTCAATATTTCTATACTTTGCTGTCACGCTCCCAAGCGCGCACACGCTCATCAAGTGCGTCTTCGAGAGCGCAGTCGGGAACATATCTAAATCTTCGTCGCTGTTTGCTCTTGTATCATCCATCCATCCATTAGGCTATATTTATAACCCGTAATACGTGGCAAATTGAAATTTTCACTAATTTTGTGTTTCATTATAAAAAAAAAATACTTAAATTATAAATTCAACAAACATTATTTTTTCAAATAATGTTACAGAACCCTCGTTCCGCGAGTCTTGACTTATTTATTTGAGTATCGATTTGAAATATTATTTTCACTTTTAAAGGTCTATCTGGGACACCAACAGGTATATGGAATTATTTTTAAGGTTTCCAAGTCAATAACCCAAGATATTTGCATGTTTGTGCATGTGAATAAGTACCTAGTCATTAGATGATGATAATTGCAAAAAAAAAATCTAATGCAACAAAAAATGTTGATTTGAAGATAATTTAAAAAAAAAATTACGTGCCACTGTGTAACTTTTTATGTACTAACTGGGATTAAGATTGATGAGTTCTGTTAAATAAGAGATCCTAAGAATCAACATCAGCCTATATACGTCCCACTGCTGGGCACAGGCCTCACCTCAACTAGGAGGTGGTGCGAGCCATACTCCACCACGCGGGCTCAGTGCGGATTGGTGGAGGGGTGTGTGTAAGGTAAGTGACCAACCTTACTGTCAGATGTTATTAAGCCGCCCGAAGGCCTCCGAACAGGCTTAACGACTAATATCTATCGATATTAACCGGGACCAACAGCTTAACGTGTCTTCCGAAGCACGGAGATGCTTGTAAATAGACGTCACTTAAATGGTCAGAATGGTCACCCATCCCAAACATGACCGCGCCGTAGATTGCTTAACTTTTGGTATCATTACCAAAGCGCTGCAACCACGGCGCCACAAGCACCTCTAAGAATAAAGATAACCTTTTATTACAGATGATGCCGATCAGCCGTATCAACCGGAAACAAGTAGTCCTTGGAATAATAGCTCGTGGATGCCTGTAAGTTACTTTTTTACTGAGATTTAATAGATTCCAGTTGATATATGTGCTAACCTGCCTTTAAAAGTTTAATTGTCATCAAAGCATTTGAATTAATTGACATATTCAAAGTTATATTTCATCGTTTAGTGACGACCGCTTGGTGTAGTGGTCCACAGGTCGGACTTCTGAAACCAAGGGTCGCGGGTACGCACAGTACAAATATAGGTGTGCATGAACCAATTCTCTAGTCCCAAATTAAGCTACGAGGCTTGTGTTATGGGTACTAGACAATGGATAAACATACATAAATACTTTTTTTTTTGTAAATAAATACACATTATACATAGAAAACACCCAGACCAGTACAAACACACATGTTCATGCATACATATGCTTGTACCGTGCGGGGATCGAACCCGCGACACTTGGTTTTAGAAGTCCGACATGTCATTATATATTTATAATGACTTTTTATGATCAATTTGTTCCAGGCAGCGGTAGTGCACTCGCGGCTCGACACGCCGGAGTCGCCACCGCCCGCGCCGCCCAGGCCCATACCGCCACCAGCGCCGGTGCCGCCGGTACTACAGGTATGCTACTATACAAATAATACTAATAATAATTCTTTTTTTGCATCCAACATGGTATAAATAGATATTCGTTACAATTTGAGTCACATGTTAGGCTACAGGAATTAGCATGCAAATGTTACAAGAAATAAAATTACAATTCATTAATTAATCAGATACAATACAAAAAGTCCTATTATTATTCTTATATATGATAATATGTGAAGTCACAATTACAATAAAATGTCATCATTAAGTACTATCTACTTTTTCCAGTCAAGGAAATCCTTAAGGCTGTAGAAATTCTTGTCATTTAGCCACCGAAAAAAAAATGGTTGCCTGTAAAGTCGGTTTTACGGGCGAAGCTTTTACGTGACACCGATCATGTTTGGGTGGGAGAGAGACACAAGGCATTCGCCGGTCCGGCGGGTCTCTCTCTCGTTCGGTGACTCATCGTAACAGACGTGAGCGGGCGTTACACTTTTTCATGAGTGACTCCGAGCCACAACCTAATTTAATACGTTGTCACGTCAAAAGCAAATATCTGAACAGTTCAGCAGGTAGCTAGGACCAGTCCAGTGGGGTGAGCACGAACAACTATCGTAACATATCCGTAGCGTTCACCTACAGTTGGCTTGTCACTTTGTATGGGAACACTGTCAGTGTCTGACGTTTGGACGACACGAACATTTTACCAAAATGTTCGTTCTCACCCCACCAATTGGGTATTTGACACTCTTACTGTCGTACTCAGAGACGTCTATTAGTTTTAATACTCCATTAAAATTGGTGGTATCTCTTTCTTTTCCATAAAAATAAAAGAAGATAGAATGATGTTTAATGAAGCATTAAAAATAATTGACGTATCTGAGTGCGGCGGTTAATCGTTGATGTACTTTTTATAAACTGTCGAGACGCGAATCTGTCATAGATTTTGTATGGTGATAATGGTTTGTGACGTCATCATTTACAATCGTCGATCGGTGTACTTTAAGTGATTTTTTATATATCCAATTAATACATCAAATGAACATTTCCTCTGCATTTAAAACAAAAACTGTCATGTTGTCCTATTGATTGACTTCCTTACCACTTTATCACCTTAGAAAGATTAGCGAAAAAAGAATAAGAGTGGAAAAGTGTGAAATAGTATGGGTGTAAGAGAAGCAAGAAATATTGTAAACTGAAGTGTGAACTTAACTGAATGTAAGCGGTTTTTGCTAAGTATCTACTGGGGTTTCCGTCAAATTTATCTATCAAGTTATTTAAAATTTTTGTTTATGACTAGCGGACCCCGCAGAGATTTTCCTGTTGTTTTTTATAAATATTTTTTTTAACCCCGTAATTAAAGGCATACCATAAAAAAAAATTGGCCAAATTGGTACAGGCGTTTTTGAGTTATGTGCTTACCAACACATTTTGCGATTCATTATTATATTATAACGATAACGTTAACTAAATATAGAAAACCAGCCGATATTTCCTTACGTCTTCATATGAATTAATAATATACATGTAATTTAATAATAATTTACATGCAATAAATGATTTGATTTGATTTAATAATAATTTATTTAAATTAGAGACTAGAAATAAATTGTATCACAGCTTCTCGATTTTCTTTATCTAAAACTAAAATACCCGTTGTATTTTGACTTATTTATTTATAATAATAATCATTTATTTCGGATTGGTAGCAATCCATACTATTTTTTTAGTAACAAAAAATAAAAACTTAAATATCAATGTCGGTAAATTACATTTAGATCCATTTATTTTATTTATTAAAATCATTTATTTTAAAAAACAGGTTATACATCAACTAACGAATGATGATTATTTCAGCAAAAACCCCCGCCCGTGGACGTGGACCACCGAGGAATCTTACCGCCCCCACCACCGCCACCAGTGCTACCTATTTTGGGCCGTAAGTCTTTTTTTATTTTATTTTAGTTATACACGCAGTACAAGGCTAGACTTGAGAACCATCCTAACCAACTAGCCGTACCAACTTACTTTTGCCTATTGTATATGGTAACATCATTCAAATGTACAAGCATTGAAACAGGGGGTGCCGCGTCACCCCAGAAGAAAAAAATGAATTTTGTTAAACGACAATTATAACTTTTTATATTTGAAACGAACTAAAGGAACATTCTTCTTGAGATCAACAAGTAGTTTAATGAAATGAAATAAAAAAATAAGGTTTCCGATTACTTAAACACAATGAAGACAAATTTCCTCAAGATGTTCAGAGCACACAGGTTTTTTGCGATTGCAAACAAAAAATCTTCACATTTTTGTCTTTTTTGCGAGGACACAATGCACACCGAGCTTGTTTCGGTAATTTTGCGGGGGGTTCAATAGCTGGAACTTCTTCGGGGACATTTAGAATTATTGCTCTTGTATTACCCGATAGTAGTTGACGTAAATTTGAATTCAGGCGTAGTCTCATGTCTGCCGAGCCACACGTGAGACTAAGCATGGATTCAAATTTAGCTTAGACAAAAATCTGTGACAATGGCACACCATCTTTGTCTAAGCCGGAAATGTTGCCGTCTTCTTCGGAGTGGACGGATACATTATCTTCATTTTCAGAGTCTTCCTCCACCTCTAATGGCTCAATTTCACTCTCATCATCTTCGGCCATATTATTTAAGTACCGCTCAAGCTCTTCATCATTATGAAACGGCATAATGAGTGGAAAAAAATAAAAAATAAATATATATATACATACGTAAATAGTAATAGGGGTGACACAACACCCCAAATATACCTGCAGAGCAAAATTTACGCATCGCCGCTCCCGCTGCACAATGTCTACTGATGAGGCATGGTAAGACAACAGAATACATGAAATGTTAGAACCAGACAGCAAACACTTTTCGATATTTCGGCGCGTGATTACTCGGGTGGGGTGTTGGGGAGCCCCTGTTACCATCCTAGGGTTAGTACTTGTTCACATATACTCGCAGTCACGAAATATCAAACATATCGCACCATGAGAATGAAAGTGACTCATTTCCAAAATTGGGGAAATCGAGTTTAGTACACAGAACGACTTAAAACACTGTGCTTTATATACGAAAAATTCAAAAACTGACCACATAGCGTTCAAACAGGCAGGCACTATTTTGCGTCCCTTTCATTTGCGTGCTTCCCGCGCCTCGCGTTAAATACGTTAGAGACGAGTTCAGTGATGCGTCGCAAGTGTTAGCGAGTGAACGTGTGCACATCAATCGTTAAGAGACCTAAAGAGGATTGAGCCATTATACGACTTATTGCCGGGTAAGCAAATCTAAAAATACCAAGAATGAAAGTGACCCATTTCTTTTTGAGTCGTTTTACGATTTAAATACTGTAATTGATATAAGACTCAAAACCTAATGAGTCAGTCTTTGATTTTTTAGTTCTCAATGTATTGTGACAAATTAAGTAATGTTTCTGTACTTTATTCTAAGTAAGATCTATCTTTCTTTATTATTTGAGAATTGGTCTCTTACTGAATTAACAATTCTTACATTTACAATACCTTGTTTTTATTGCGTCAGTTTAATATTTTTCAGTTAGGTGAAATCAAGATGAAACGAAGGGCAGATTATATTTTAGAAATGATACAAAACAAAGAAAAGGTAATATAAAACTATGTATGACTGGTCTGTATCCTGACTGGTTTTAAAATACCTACTTTACTCAATTTGTGTACATTTTTTACAGAAAAGTACTGATTGTGAAAAAGAAAATAATCCATTGATATCTAATATAGACAACATTGTAGAAGTGGCTCAATCTGATATACCATGTGAATTGGAGGTAAGAATCCATTATAACTAACGAATAACTACTGTATGGCATACGTACCTAATTGCTTTCTTAAATACTTTACTCAATTTAACCTTTTTTTTTTCCAGAAAAGCACAGGTTGTGTTAGTGAAAATGGTTTATTAATACCCAACACACACAGTGTTGCATATATGGTGCTATGCGATACCGCATATGAATTTGAGGTATGATAATATGGTATTATTCGTTTATATTACACAATTCTCTATAAATAAATTATATTGCTTTTATTTTTAATAGTGGAGTATATCATTATCTAATTTTCAGGTAGCACAAGCTGTAAATACCATTACTGATCGGGACGATAAAGAGGAATCGACATCTAAACAGAGAACGGTTCCCCAAAGATCGCGATCGAATAGTTTTTCAAGCATTTCATCAAGCTCTTCATCGAGTTCCAAATTTAAAATTTGAAATTAATAAAAGAAAAATAATGATTATTGTGGATTATTCTAAAATTGCTTTACTAATGGCGCGAATTGCTGAAACGATTTTTAACTGATTACGATATTTTAAAACTTTTTGGACATTTTCTGCAAATTAAACAATTTAATCTTTATTTTTACATTAAATACCACTTTTTGATATGAGTGATAAAGCGATAAGGGCCGGTAAAATTATAGCCCTACTTGAAGAAGGTTGTTCGCAAACTTACGTGTCTCAGCGGCTAAATGTGAGTCGTTCAACTGTCCAGAGGACTTGGCAACGGTATCAAGAGACCGGTTCGGTCAAAAGAAGACCCGGTTCGGGAAGAAAACGATGCACAGAACCAAGAGATGACCGCTTTTTGGTGAGTCAGGCGTTGCGGAATCGTAAGGCGTCAAGTGTGGACCTGAAGAAGAGCCTTGAAGAAGTAAGAGGAGTAGAAATTAGCTTGTGGACGGTCAGGAGGAGGCTTTTGGCTGCCAATATCAGGAGTTACCGCCCAGCTCGGGGCCCTAAATTACTCCGTGAGCACCGTGTTGCTCGACTTCAGTTTGCTCGGAACTGTGCTTCATGGACTCTGGAGGACTGGAATAAAGTATTGTTTTCTGATGAAGCTAGAATCTCTTTGTGTGGAGAGGACCGACGCCGGCGAGTGCTGCGAAGACCACGGGAACGCTATGCGGAAGTGTGTTTCGAAGAAATCACTCCTTATGGCAGAGGCTCCGTTATGTTTTGGGCAGCAATTAATTCGACGGAGCGTACGGAGTTAGTTTTCATAGAAAATGGAACATTAAATGCACATCGGTACATAATGGAAGTCCTAATTCCATATGCACAACCCACATTGACTGCACTTGGGGAAGATTCCATTTTTATGGACGACAATGCTCGCTCGCACCGTTCTGGCGACGTGGAAGCGTACATGCAAGAAGTTGGGATCCGTCGTTTAGATTGGCCAACTCGAAGTCCTGACCTCAATCCAATTGAGCATATCTGGGATGTTCTAAAGAGACGTGTAAGATCAGTGCAACCTGCTCCACAAAACATCAGGGAGCTAAAAAGAGTCATTGCAGAAGAGTGGGAACGAATTCCTCAAAACGTTATTAAAAACATCGTGGAAAGCATGCCCAGAAGGATTCAAGCTGTGATTTTGGCAAGAGGAGGTCACATTCGGTATTAGGTTTTTACATTTGTAACTTTATTTAATTAAAAAAAGTAAAAAAAAAATCTTATCTTTATTGCCGACCACTTCTTATTGTTTGGGCGTGTACATCGGTTTTAAAGAATCCATCGTTTTTTTTTTTTTAGTTGCCCGAACTCACTTCACGCGCATTAATTTACACGATTATAAGTATACAGACTACGTCAAAGAAATAAATTTCATTTAATTAACTCAAATCGACCTTAGAACGTAAATTTTCTTAGGTGCCATATATATATATATATATATATATATATATATATATATACTAAGTGTATAATAATGTGAGAATTGGTGTGATTGTTGAGAAATATTTATATTTATTTATTTATATTTATTTATTTATATTTATTTATGTACTTCAATTACTCCAGTTGGCTACTCGTAAAATTATTCCAGACAACCTGTTTATTACGTTTTCTTAAAGTCGTACGCAGCACCCTAGAACTTGGCAACATCACCTAAACCGAAATTGTCCATATAGGGGATGTTGAATGAGTTGTACATTTTGGCTCAATTGTATTAGAAAAAAAAAGAGAAGCGTTTCCTACCCACCGATGGTGTTGTCGGGGACCAAGGTCCAATATTCATTGTTTTGGTTTGTCTGAAAGGGTTGTGTTCAAGCTAAATCTCATAAATCGCGATTTAGGTTTGTATGTGCAGTTGGCAGCCGTGTTATTGTTGAATCTCAAACTTATATTGTACCCGTGTTCTCCCAGACATAGAAGACGTGGACCACCGCATGCTGCCCGCGCCCGCGCCCCCGCCGCGCCCCCCAGTGCCGCCGCAACAAGGTACGATATACACGCGTCACATACACACATGCACACAGTTACATACACACAAGCTTATTAGCTAGCTAGATAGCTTGTATACTGTTATGAACAAATAAATAGTAATTATTATTATCATGCACACGGTTGCATATGCACATGCACACAGATGCATATGCACATGCACACAGTTGCATACGCACATGCACACAGTTACATACACATACACATGTTACATATTCACATGCACACAGTTGCATACGCACATGCACACGGTTGCATATGCATATGCACTCGGTTACATACACACATGCACACGGTTATTTATGCACATACACACAGTTGCATATGCACATGCTCACGGTTGCATACACATGCACACGTTTACACACCACATGCACACGGTTACATATGCACATGCGCATGGTTAAATACACATATGCATATGGTTACATACACACACATGCACGTGGTTACCTACGCACATGCACATGCACACGGTTACATACACATGTACACGGTTACATACAAACAAACACACTCTTTAGTGTAATTGGCGTATCATCAAGAAAATGAAGGAATTGAGAATAATACTAACATAATTTGAGATCTAGTGTAAACGTTACATTCTCATGACGGCATCATAGCTTCGTTTAAAAAACATTTCGAATGATTTCACATCATCAAACAAATGATTGTAGTTCCACATATAATTTTACAAAAACTGAAACTATGTTACATGAATTTTCGTTATAAGCCAATTCGTGAAAGTCACGTCACACCGTGCTCACTGCTCATTGTTTGAAAAAGTCTTTATTGTTCTTTTATTATTGTAAGCAGACTCGTCAAATTTATATTACCCTTATTCACACTATGCTCACTGACATACATAAAAACCTAATTGATTAATTTTTAAAGTGGTGTTAAATTTTGAAAATTTTGAAGTAGTATATGAAATTAATAACGATAGCTGTTATCGATAACGGGAAGTAACACAACTGGCATGATGACACCTATCTTAAATATTTTCAAGACCATGGCGTTTAAAAAACATAGCCCCTATGAAGTTAATACACCTAATATATTTCCTAAAAGCTGTAGAAACCAATTTTTTAACACACAGAACTCACTAAATATTCGGTCAATTGACTCCGATTTCTGATACATGACCCTGACGTCACGTTCATGTATTCCCATATAATATCTATGGAGGCAAACCGTTTTGACAGATAATAAAAAGTATGTCAACGATTGGTGGTGTATTCTAGCCTGTTTGTTGCATTTCAGACGTGGACCATAGGAACCTAATATCTCTGACGCATCAACCCCTGATCCGGCCGCCTCTCCCTTTGCCCAGGCCGGTCAATCCGGTTATCAACCCGGTCATCCATTTGGATCAGGTAAGTCCTTTTGCTTCAACATTCACATCAATTGTTGTCAAGTTATAAAAAATAACAGATTTAATGTGTATGTTCCTTTCTAAACAATCTTATGCTGTTATTTTCTCATGATGAACTTAATGGTGAACACATCCCCTATCTGAGCCGAACGAAATAAATTTTAGATGTTGTATATCAAATCATTTTCAGATTCGGACGGTTCGACGCGAATAAGTGTGCGTTTACCTTTAAATTACAAGCGTTTAATTTTTATTTACAAAAGGGTTATTTTGCGATTTATTTGAGTGACGGACAGAATAGATTACTGGGTTTTAAAGTTTTCAAAAAGTTAATATTTTTTGCAATAATCGGTAAAAAAGAGTAACATTCTAAAATTTTAAAATGATACACTTTTTACGGATATTATGTCTACTGTTCGCGTAAACCAAAGAAACAAATATCGAAATTTTAACTAAAACAAAAGACAGTCATGTTATCAGCCTTTTATACGTCCCACTGCTGGGCACAGGCCTCACCTCAACTATGAGGCGGTCTGAGCCATACTCCACCACGCGGGCTCAGTGCACCGCGGTAGAGGGGTGTTTGTAAGGTAAGTGACCAACCTTACTGTCAGATATTATTCAGCCGCCCGAGGTCCTGTGACCTGACGACTAATATCTATCGGTATAAACCGGGACCGACAGGTTAACGTGCCTTCCCAAGCACGGAGATGCGTGTAAACAAACTCATTGTAAAATCGAATCAATATTTTATTTCCCAGGACTACCGTGTACCCGTCATGGTGCCGCCGCCCGACATCGTGGAGAGCGTCGACATGGATTTGTCTGAAGATGAGGACCAACGTTAGTATATTAGTTCTTAGTTAGATACACTATAGCCCATCAAGTTTAAACGCGATACGCCTAAGGTGGCAGAAACCACAGAACAAGGAAACTATTGCGTAAGAATAGAAGCAGTACGTGGGAGGGGCGCGAGGATAACTAACTGCGTTCTCAAAGACGCACTTGATGACCGTGTGTGCGTTTGAAGCATGCGGTAAAGGATCTATCCTTTACCCTAAACTGTCAATTTTTTAAACGGTTGCAACCGGCAGTGACATATTTGTCAAAAAATGAAAAATCCACTAGTGATATGGTTGTTTGCATTAATTACTTACTAAAAACACAAAAATCATTGTCAGAATCATAAATAACTTCATCAATTCATAAATACACATGCATATAGGTAGTTATTAATATTAAATGTAAATGTTTACATCGCCAATTTTTCTTACCCAAATAAATATATAAGCTCTTCTGTAATCGCTACAAATTGACGAATAGAAACTTGAGGGTACTTGCTTGTTACTAAACGTAAATGTGTGAGTTTGGTTACACCTGGTTCTATTATAAATCGGCGATTATGCTATTCTTAGGTTATTCCTTGTTCTGTGGAAAAAAAACAATAAGGGTGCATGCTGCATGAATTTGAAAATCGACCCACATAAATTTTACACAAAAACCCATAAGAACATGTCATCTATATAAAAATAATCAATGATAGTTACATTTAAAATTCGATCTAATTTGCTAACGGCCAATATACAAGGTGTTACAAGAAAACCCGCAATAACTGAAGGGTGTTGTTGTGCCCGGAAAACTGCACAACATTCCCAAAGGTCAAAATCTCAAAAAAAAAATTCGGACCTCCCATACAAAATTGACCATCAGTTGATCGGTTTACTATGTGAGAGCCACATTTTTTTTTGAGATTTCGACCTACGTTTCTTTGCGAAAGTTGTTTGGCTTTACGGGCAAAACAACCCCCTTCAGTTTTTACAGTAGTTTTTTTAATACCCTGTATTTACGGAGCTAAATTATCAGGTAGTTTGAATGCTTAAAGACCTGTTTTATCTTATGTAAGCCACAGATTGACAGACTTATTGTGGATATATTTATACGTCAAAACAGGTGACGAAATAAACAGATGGAAAAATATTTGTTTTCAGAAAGCGGCTACCCCCAAAAACCGGAGCTCAATCGGCGGCACAGTTTCAACAACAACAAAGTATTGGTAGGCGGCGACAACGGAAAAACCAACCATACAGACCATACAAACCTCATACAAATCAACAGTACGGATTACGACAAACCACACTCGGCGCCCGTGCTCGCTCCAATGTCGAATCCATTCGATAATATGTCGTCAATCAAGAATTTCAACATGCCCTTCCAAAACAACCCCCATTTTAATGAGAGAGTAGAGGAAAGAGAAGAGAATTCAAACGACAGCGCCTATGAAGAAGACTTACGGAGTCGAGGAATGGAAAACGACGTGAGGAACCCATCCCCGCCAATGTTCGAAGATTACCCGGACGGTGAATGGCAAGGTCCCAATCAGAGACCGTTTATGAACCAACGGTTCCCCAGAAACTGGGGGCCCCGGACTAATTTCCGACCCCAAGGGTTTGGTCCCCCCCAATTTTGGCCGAGAAATGGCCCCCGACCGCCGAACAGATTCGCAGGACCGCGTCAGAGGTTTTGGTGATCTGTGATTAGTGATAGTGAAAAAGTGGTTTTTATTAATAGTGACATGACAGATTTTTGACTGTAGAAGAAACTTTCCGTTGGACTTTGAACGATTTCAGTGAAACAGATACTCATCCAGGTTAAAGTATAAACGTTATGATTCGAATTTGCAGTATTAAGATACAACTTTGCTCAAATTGATTTCGTTATTTGGTCTAATCCTACTTGATTGCATTAGCACAGGTTGTAAGTTGAAATTACATTTCTGCTGTCGTAATGATGGTTTATTGTAACATCGGACCTTTAAATCAACTTAATTGTCTAAATTGGGTATTTGACACCACATTCTTTTTAAAAACTATCAAAACGCCAGTCTTGTATGGCTATACTTGCTTGTGACGTCATCATCGACACTTGTCAATCGGTGTACTTTTCGTGAATTTTACATGAATTAAAAATCAAGTATTGCGTATAATAAGAAATGGTCACTCAATTAAGTTCTTCAGTTAAGTGTTATTTTTTTAAATAGAGTTTTGGAATTTATTTTGATTGTTGTCAAATACCCTGTTTGAGCATTGTTTTTGGTTAACCACCATACAGATGTATAAATCTTTTTGTAGTTGATTCTAGATGCGTCGTCACTGGTGTCACGTGGGATATGACCCTAAGATTCACCGTACATGGCCGATCAATAGTTGATGACGTCATTGACTTTATTTCGTGTTGCATTTCTGAAAGTACGTGCATCGTAAAAAAACGGTGTGATCTGTCACTATATGAAGTGTTTGACTCCATTCACTTATAATTTGCAAACCTTAGGGGGCGTTTACATATAATGCCCGTTTAAACGTGTATGTTATTTGCGTATGTAGTTGTATGAGCTAGTTAACACATGATAAAGTATTTCGTCATCCGTACAGTGCTGTGCTATGTAAATACTATCTCCAGTAACGACGGATCCATTGTAAAAGATTATGTACAAACGGACGTAATATGTGTACGCGCCTTAATTGCTGTGTATAGCTAAAATTTTTTTTGTTATTTTAAAGTGTATCATTGCATTTCTCTACATGTCTTTGTTTATGCAGAAAATACAGTTCAAAGTGTATTTTTCTGTTTATAAAATACATTTTAAACACAGACTTGAGTCAGCCAAGAATATGCTGATCTCTGTAAATTATTTTACGTATTGAAAAAAATATTATATGTATTGTACATATGAATTAAAGTTTAGAGAGTCATATAAATTGACTTCAAGAGATCTGTACACTATTTACATAATTATGAAGTAAACTCGTTGATGCGATATCTAAACGTCGGTTTCATTTAACGAAAGGTACCAGTATTCTACAGTCAAAAGTTGAGTGAGGTAGTAACACATTGTGACAAACTTGTGGGTTTTCACCAGGACCTAAATACTTACTCATATAATTTACCAATATAAAATATGTTTTATACATGTAAATGTATATATGAACTAAAATATGTTTTCAACTCACTAGAGTGTCACTATCACAAAGTGAACATCTTTCAAATATAATGTACAAATTTTATATCAATTCAATTATCTGGAATATACAAGTGTTAGAAAAGTTAAACTGAATTTTTTGATAGATTTTAATGTAAGGGTGTATTGTAAACTTACATATTAAATGTGAGTGTATGTAATAGTTTTATTTGAAAGGTTTCACATTTATTTCACGGTTTATTCTATAAAACGAACTTGAGTTTGTTTAGTTATAACTGTTTCCTTCTAGTCTGTAGTTTACAACTTGATTCATTTATGTGTTTACTTTTCAGTTGAAAAATCTTTGTGTATAGAAATAAGGTTAGAACTTGGCAAGTCACGTAATGCATCATTATAGTTTTCTGCCAGTTGTAAGACATTTGTCTACTGTGCAACTTGTCATATGACGTCTGGTAATGTCGCGTATGCGCAAAATAACGTTACATGGCGTTTTGCTATGTTGCATGGCGTTTTGTAACGTTGCATGGCGTTTTGTAACGTTGCATGGCGTTTCGCAACTTTATATGGCGTTTTGCTACGTTGCATGGCGTTTTGCAACGTTACATGGCGTTTTGCAACTATGCATGGCGTTTTGCAACTTTATATGGTGTTTTGCAACGTTGCATAGCGTTCGACAACGTTGCATCATGGCACGCGACAACTTTGAATGACGTTTTTTGCAGATTATTTTAAATAATATTTAGGCAATTAATGCAGCTTCGTTATATTATATCACTTAAGAACTGTAATTAAAATAATTAATGTGTCTTACGTAAGTGTGGAATAAATAGGAACTCGCTTGTCTCGTATAAAGGTTGACAGTAAATTAGGTCTTTTGCTTATAATAATAAAGCTTATACGTAATATTGTATGTTATTTTGTCATCGGCCGCGCTAGGTACCGGTACAAAATTTTATCAGTTACATAGTATGATTAAAAACTAATATAATATTTGTCATCTAATCATTTGGCTAATGTTAGTACCCTTCACAATTTATCAACTTAATTTAATTCAACAACTTGCAAAACAATCCAGGTTAGGTTCAATAAAATATAATAAAATGTGCGATTCAAAGGAAGCAACTTAAAACAAGGTTAGTTATGGCAAATTCAATATCCAGTGATACGGGGTTTTGTAAATAAACCCACAATTAGTCAATCAATTTCATTTGTACTAAGTCCTAAACTAGTTTCATGAATTGACAACCCTTTGTCATAATCATAAATTTAAAATATATAAACATTTGTCGGTATTGCTTTTAATTTTCATAATTTAAAGTCAGCATAGCCAAAATACTTTGAATGAAGTAATAATGAAGATAAAGTCGCGTGATGGTCATAACTCGGGTGATGGTCATAACTCGGTCCACTGCAATTGGGTATTTGACACCACCGACGTATTTTTTTATGAACTGTCAAAATGGCGATACTAGCTCGTGACGTCATCATTCACATTGGACGTTCGGTGTATTTCCTTTTTGTGAAATTTTGATCAATTAAAAATCAAATTTTGCGAATAATAAGAAATAGTCACTTAATTAAAGTGTTAAATTACGTGTTACGGTGTGGTGGCAAGGTTTCTGCCTTACATACGAGAGGTCCTGGGTTCGAATCCCAGGTCGAGCCAAAAATTGTTTCTGAGATTTTCTGTCATGAATTTCTCAAAAACAGCTCGGAGTCGGGATGTTGGCGGTGTTACACCCCCGTGCCTCGGAAAGCATGTTAAGCAGTTGGTCCTGCGCCTGATCTCTCTCCGGTCATGTCGGATTGCCGTCTCACCGAACTTTGAGAGTGAAGAAACAGTGAGTGCACCTGTGTATTGCGCTCACACTCGTGCACTATAATATCTCCTGCGTAGTTGGCAGATATCTGTTGAGATTGGCCGCCGTGGTCGAAATCGGCCAGGTGGACTAGTACTAGCTCGTGACGACATCACGACATTAAATACACCGGTATTTCCTTTTTGTGAAATTTTGATCAATTAAAAATCAAATTTTTCGATTAATAAGAAATGGTCACTCAATTAATTTTTGGAAACAGGGTGTTTGGTGTTAATTTTTGAAAACCGGGTTTCCGAATTTCTTTGATTGGTGTCAAATACCTAATAAGCCCAATTTCACCGAACAAAACTCGAATAAAAACTGACAACACATCCGATAGTTTTTGACGAACGATTTAACGCAGATTTTAACTTTGACCGTAATTTATCTAGCCCAGGGCGGGTCGTTTAAACTCTTTATCGCAGCTTATTCCAAAATCAGCCCTCATTCCATATTCATATTAACTTTTAATGAGCTTTATAGAGCATAGGCTTAAAAGTTGAAAAGTGATTCCCTAGCGCAGAGCTGATAATTAAAATAGTTTTAAAGTTCGGTGTGCACAAGGTCTAACTCGTAGTTTCATGATAGGTTTTTACGGAAATAAACAATTTATATAAAGACTAGACATAATTCAAAATTCAGATTCATTAGAAGTTTGATTTAATTCACACAAGGATAAGGCACAACAGTCGAAAATTAACTTATCATTACCAATTTGGTGGAATTCGCATCTCATTCTCAGTAAAAGTACAAAATATTAAAGCGCTATAAGGCAGTCCCCTGTCTTAGGGGCTTACATATAAAAAAAAGAAACTGACCCTGACGCTGCACTTCCCAAAGTTTCGTTCGTATTTTCGTATAGCCAGCGCGTTCACGGTCAAGCTTGTCATAGTGACTGGGATGGATCCATCCGACACAACAGACGGTGGCTTGTGAGCGTAAAAGAAAGCATGAAATTCTATACCTGTGCCGATCGCTATCGAGTCGCACGTCCGATAACCTTTTTTTTCATCACCCTTAGAATAACCACTTGCCAGTTTTACCCTTGAAAGCTAACTCATGCTAATCAAAACCGACAGCTTAAGTTTCGCGTTATCGTAGTATGTCAAATTTCGAGCGTAAGACAATAATTCGGTCGAAAACAGCAGACAAACAGAGAGCTTATTAAAAGTTATTATTTGTATTTCACGCGAGTGGCGTCGCTGTCATCGCGCTCCGCTCTGTTTACACAACTGAAAGATGTTCGATCATTAAAGAGTTTCGATAGTCGGACGAGATCATGCGTGAACGTTTTGTGGGCGTACTGACGTTGGCAGAGACGAAGTTCTCTTCATGTTAGTGGGAAGCCGATAGTGTTGCAGGAGAAGGGCAGCGCTTTTACGTCAGTCGCAACGCGATGTAGGAAGCAATCTCGTGCTACCTCGCCCCCCGCGCGTCTGTCACCCCTTTTCTCGAACGGGACGGTTGTGCAAGAACTTATACTATTAGCAAAGACGTGGGACTGACATAAAGTTATGCCTAAACTTTTAAGTTATTTTTTTTTAAAACAATAAAATAAACGACATTTTTGGGACGTCGAATTTCAAATCGATCGAACGCCCTATATCACACAACCTACCAAGTAGTTACCCTATGTTTTCATAGCACGTCAAAGCAAAGTCAGATTAATGCAAATAGTCATTAAATTAGATGTTAAGTGTATATTAAGTATGTTCATTATATCTACTGACAACCCGAACTAATTAAAAGTTGGATTTAAGCGAGTTCCTGTTTATTCATAACACTTACAAAACATAAGTACAGTGCGACGTTGGTGGGTTTTGTTAAAGTATTTTTTGAAACTGGTGGAAAAAGAAAAACTAAAACCACTTTAAAGATATACCAAATCATTTTAAATTCAGAACATGGACATCTAATTCTAAGGTTCTATATACTTCCCAGTATTTTCAGTGATAGAGAGAAAAACATATATGAGGGATCGAAAAGTTCTCACATTCCCTTGGTTTTAAGTTTTTAATTGTCTAAGAAATCACTATCACAGCAAAAATAAGAAAAAAAATTACCTACGTAAAAATCGTAATTTTTCAGCACTATAAAGCCATTGCACAATCTAAATGTTGTTACGGCCTGCAGATGACTTAATTTCTCTACAAACACAATAATATCTCGGCGGATAAAGTTATAAAATTGTTAACTTTTTATTATAACAATTTATCTACCAGAAAGAAACGGGCTTGATACTTCGCCTCAAGTTATTACAACATGCATGACCAATAACAAATAACTGTGACAACAGTCTTCGCCCAACTTCGAAAGACATCCAGTGTTCATTGGGGCAACTTGCAATATCCTCATTAGCGTAGCGACCGAGAGTTGCGAACTTCGCGGGTCTATTATGTTGCTCAAAGATGAACTTGTCGCAATTTAGATTTGCTAAGCATTTGTGTTGGATCTGTGACAAATATTAGTTGGAGAACAAGTTTGCTTAACATTTGAGATGCTGAGTCGCGTCTAAAGAGTACAAGGTAGTTTCGCAAGTGGGATGGATTCGTATACCTCTATTTTAAAGGGTACGTGTTGATGCCAATTAACAAAACGCCGAAGATGTTATTTTGTGTTTTAATGAGGTATTGTTATACCTGCCATGGCTAGGAATTCAACACAGCAGTATTTTTACTTCTGAGCAGAATTTGCGCGAATCCAACGCGGCTGGATTTTTGCGCGGATCCAACAAAATGCTGGACACGCGTATCTGCTGAATCCAGCTTTAAGAAAAATATGCTAGATCCATCATTTGCAATCCCTAGTAATAGCAAACGGCATCTCACTCGATCATGTACGAGTAAGTTCGTCATAAAAATAGCCTAGTCCTTCAAATTGTTCTAGGTATCTAATATCACTACCACTTCTTCACAACATAAGTAATAGCAAGTGACAGACTTCATGCAGTTTCACGCTGTTTTCCGTGTAAGTAGTTTGTGACCAATTCACGTAGTTGGCCAGAGCTACTGCAAGTTTTGGGCAACAACACATCCAGACAAGTTAGCACCTAGTCACTGAGCAAGTTAGGCCAGTCAATCAGTTAGTTATGTTCTATAGACATATATCGATATCGATGTTTTAAAGCGATTTTTAAAATGCTTATCGTTTTCAATTGCGATATTAGAAAGCCTAGTCAATTACAAAATGCTAAAAATGTTACTGAACTTACTAGGTAAACTGTATCATATTTTTGCTTTTGCACAAGACGAAAAAGGATAACGTGAATGTAGCGTAAATAAATAAATAATAAATTAATAAACGGGGACAATATCTATCACATATTGTAATAAGCGCGAGCATTTGTACCTGATTCACGTGTATTTTTGATATACTTAAGTTATTTCTCTCCGTTATCCTAGTCATCGTACCACAAGTTAACGCTTAGTTTGGACCTGGGTAATTGGTGTGTTCGTTAAAACATTTTATTATTATTATTATTATTGCTCTGACCTCAAAGTATGTAGCTTTAGCACTTGTGTTATAAAAATCAGAAACAAGGAAGGTACCACAAACACCCAGACCCGTGCGTTGCGCATCATATGGAACATCAATTGTTCACTATATATGCTTGTTGTGAGTATGAAAAACTGGCCAATTGCCACTCTGTTTTAAATAAAATTTCAAGTGAAAAGCGCTTTCACTAATTTACGATACCAACTACTATCGACAAAAAGATCGTACAACACTAGTCACTAACTCCTTTGCACTGTTAGCACACTTGCACGCGACAATAGACTGAGGGATAGCTAAAGCAGTTTTGACTTGATGTTAGTATGCTATTGGAGTCGATTCAAATCAAACGGGGAAACTTAAATTTTATTTAAGTAATTAAGCGATTTAATTACCTCTCATAAATGAATTAAATCAATTTACTTTTGTAAATAGACTCACAAGGAGCACTTTTACACGTCCTAACATGTAAATTAACCCTATCACCGCTTCGGGACAATTTGGTCGAGTGCTGAAAACGGGCGGTGCAAGAAACTCAGACACTATAGGCATTGCCTCTTTTCAAAATGTATTTACAATAATTGTAATTGTTTGCATTTAAACATTTCCATATATCTTTGTCATTTATATAATCATCAATTTTATAATAACCTTTCGGCATTAATACATATTTTACAACTGCTTTAAATTTATCTGAAGGCAATGAAATTAAATGTTCAGGTAATTTATTTAAAAATGATGTACCCATAAATGAGTGACCAACTTTATGAAGCCTGAAATGTGGAACGGCAAGTCCTTGTTCTTTGTCTTGTGTTGAAGTTATGCAAATCGCTATTTTTAGGGAATAAGTGTAAGTTTTTTCGAACGTAGGTACCTATATAAGGTTTTCATAAATGTATTGCGAGTAAACTGTAAGTATTTTAACTTCTCTTAACAATTCCCTAAGTGTTTCATCTGATTTAAGTTTATAAATAGAACGCACGGCTCGTTTCTGCAATACGAGAAATTATTTGTCTCTCATGGCTAGAGACGAAGAAATCAGTTTGAATAAGTATGTAGGTAGATGCGCTATCTCCAAGTTATCCGTCTTCCATCCCCTTTAACAGGTAATCAGTATCACACATACTTAAGTAGGTGTACCAAGGCAGTATTTTCCTAACTACTTTGACACATTTCGAAAAGACATAACACTTAAAAAAATCTTTTCGGCTCCGGTCATCGGGGAGGAATCGAACCCCCGACCTTTGGAAGTCCGGTCCAATGCTCTGACCACTGAGCAACCGAGAACCTTAATGGAGTCGTTGAATTTTGTAAGTGCTTTTTGACGCTTTGAGCCAGCTTATGTTTCATCAATGATTTTGGGAGACACCCTAAAATCACCCGAGAGAAATATTTTTACAAATATTTAACAATCGGTTAAGATGAAACAGGCTAAATTTCATTTGTTCCTCCCCGATAACCGGACTCGAAAATAATTTTTAAAAAGTGTTAAGTCTTTTCAAAATTAAAAATAGCGTTGTGAACGCTAAAAAATACTTAACAAATGATACTTTGACACATTAAGATTTCAGCTTTTTGCCAAAGAAAATTAATAATCTAGTTTGAAGCTAAATTGGTACCGGTAGCTGTGATTGTAGGTATGAAAGGAAGAGCTTTGTGCTTCATTAGTCCCAGTCTCTTCTAAGACTTACCTTCACTTTGTGCCAATTCACTACCGTCTTTTTAGCTCTTGTTTAATCTAGGTCAGAGTTTTCCAAACTTTTCCTCATGGACCCCTTTCAAAAAAATACTATGTTCCCAAAACTTGACTAAATATTTGATCTAAATATGAAAATTGATTAACGAATGGAATGTACTGTTGGGTTGATAGAAAATGCGTAAAGTTGGTGTATCAAAAAGTCATTTTATTCAACCTTATTTCTACGACATCTTATAAAAGGAGAAAAAAATAACTTTGACTTTTTATTTATTTATTGTACTAGAGTAACAATCTGCAGAGTTGAGTAACTTAAATATTATCTGTTTAGTGCCTACATTGCAAGAGATGAAGTCAAGTCAAAATTTAAAAATGTAAAATTTAGATCTTTACTATCGGAGCCAAATTAATTTACGAGGACACCGCTTACAAATCGTGGACCCCCATTTCTCCCCCACTATGGACCCCTCGGGGTGCAACTGGACCACTTTGGGAACCTCTGATCTACATTCATGAACTAAGCAATAAGCCAGCAGCATCGAAGCACTTTTCAATTCGTCAGTACCTAATTACTTTCTTGTTGGGGCCTTTTGTGTTTGGAACCCTTTTACCCGACGCAAAAGGAAGGAGGGAAATGTTTTTTGTGCGTCTGTTTTAGTGTAGTGGCCCAAGGCTGAAAATTGCAACGTCATTATAAAGGAAAGACGTATGATGGCGACGCAACTTTTTAAAAGTTAAAGTGGAAATGTAAGGGTACAGAAAAAGTTTCCTTTTGATCCACATAAGGTGAGTATATATACGAGAATTACTTTCAACGATTCACCACTGCAACTTTTCATATTGAATTGGATTGAATACTTGCAGCTCCAAAATTAAAACGATTTTTTTTCGATGGTCTATGTTATTATACCTAGAAAGTGTTTTAAATGAGAGAATTGTATCAATTTTTTAAAGCGTAAAACGTCTGCTGTTACCTACTGACGCCCCCAAAAATCCCAAATTGAGAGTTATCAAATATTCATCCAAAAGAGCTCATCGATAAAAAATTACGCGACCCGGCCGTTTTCTAGACAATTGTAATGAAAAACGAGAAATTATTTTCTCTTTTTCCGTTCGTATAAAAGCTACATCCTTCTAAGGTCGTTAATCTTCCGCCAACAAAGAATTAACTAGAAAGAAAAGCGAAAAATAATCGCTTGATAAAAAATAACCCTTCTGCGAAAAGTACTGTGTTATGGCCTAATCTAAGAGGCAGTATTCATTACTGTTTTTTTTGCGACCTAAGCGTAATATTTTCAGGTTTTAAATTAGCCGAAAGTAATTAGTTATGGTCGGGAGAGAACAGTAGTACCTAATATTAATTCAGTAGGTACAAACGGAAGATCTTAAACTGTTAAGTGCTAAAATTTTAAATCTAAATCATCGTGTATTCTATCTATACTGTTAGTAGGGGGCTTTATGCAAAAGATTGCTTACTAACTAACTTTAATACAATTTTAAACACAAATCCGTAACTTGATTAATTTTAGTAGCTTTTACATTGGCGATCTCTAGCTATACATTAAAATTTCTGTAATAACCTTTTGTCAAGACTGAGGTTTTCATATTTCCTTTCCTAGCTTACAAGCACAAAAGGCTGGTCTCTCTTGACGTAATCGTCAACCATACAAAGCAAACAGAATCGCAAAACAAACATGATTCATCCCAACACCAATCACTGTGACTGTTTCGGGGACGCCATATATTGAAGGGTTCTACTCTGTTGCCACAAATAAGGTTTATGATTTGACACTTACAGCCTTACATGTTTAGCCAACATGAGCCGAAAACAGAAACCGACTTTTTCGGTATGTCTACGAAGCCCTAAATCGGTAAGTAATCAATCATGATTGTGATTTATTAATTGCCTATGCAAAAAGTATTTACACTATTCACTCTTTTTTCTGGAGTCACTTATTTTTTTGGCATAACTTGGAATGAGATGGGATATCGGGGGCGTGACATTAGCTACTTCGCCTAAGCTGCTCTTGAGTATTGTTTTTTTTAATGTCTATCATCATGCCTTCAATATTCTACTACCTACCTCTTTTCTCCTAAATGTGAAAATAGTTTGTTAAAGGGATTCCAGCTGGCTGAAAAGTTAAAATATTCTTAGCTATATGCTACAGGAACTCCTCGTTTGTTGCGTAAAGCTCAGTGGTGGAAAAACCTAAAAAAGTCGCAGTAAGCTAAATAGCTGAAGTAACAATAATAATAATAATAATAATAATAATATATTTCTTTAATGCACAATTACAATATTATATAAAATACAATAACAATAAGTAAATTAAACTATAAGCAGATTGCATTGTGCAAATTGTAGATTGAAACGCACGAAAATTTTGCAGGGGTCCCCAAACTAGGCAGAGCCTGTGACTTGGGAGAACCAGTTAACAACTATGTGAATACCCAATAATAAAAAATAAAATAAAAAACTTAACTTACTTAAAAAGATTTAAAATTACAAAGCAGCTATTTCTAATGCTATAACAAAATCGGAAAATACAACAATAAATAACAAACTATGCATCAACTCGTCATAATAATTTCAGTAGTGTCATAATCCAGCGTTAAAAGCCATTTTACCAGAAACGATTTAGCTTCCGCGACAGTGCATGCTATGATGTTGCAAGAACGCAAAACGGAGTTGTAAATTTTTGCCCGAATGCGGTCCCCAAATCTACACCCGAACTGAGTGTTAACTGTGGGAAGAGGGAGAGCAAAAACTCGTTTATCTAAAAGAGCCTTATACTGTTCCGAACAAATCAGTCTCTTGTGAGCTAGGAGAGAAGTTTTTAGGATGAAGATTTGCCGTACAGTAAGAACTTGAGTTTCTCTGTGGAGGTATTCTGTGGGATATCTGTACGGTTTCTTAAAAGCTATTTTAAGAAGAGACCTGATCGCCCGTTCAGCTGCCAGAAGAGTAGTCTTAGCAGCACTACCCCAGACCGGTACACAGTAACTGACAACCGATTCAGCTAGCGCCTTGTAAATCATAAGAAGTAAGTCCCTGTTGGCAATATCTCGGAGTATCTTAAAGATACCGGAAAGCTTCCTGATTCTTTTAGTTAGTTGTTGGACGTGCTCTTTAAAATTTAAATGTTCGTCGACCATGACCCCCAGGTATTTGGTGACTGAGGTTCGGTATATGTACTCGCATAACAGTGTTGGGAATTTTAGCCCAAGGTAAAAGACTCAAGTGAGGTGGTTAAGATTTTCAGAACAAAGCTACTTGATTGAACTACCTATGACGACTACATTAGATCAAGGTTAAAACGTTCAAAGAGCAACTGACACATAATTCGAAAATGGACTAAGTAGCTTAAATGCTAACCGATCTGATCAATCACGTTGTTTCAAATCCAAGATATTTTAATTTTTTTTATAAAGGTGGATGTTAAAACATCAGTAAATATTGTCATCGTATAAATATTTTTTTAATATGATAGGAGTTTTTTAAGAATTATTGAAACCAAATAAGGTAAGCATAAAGCATTATTTATTGAAAAAGTAATAGAACAGTATCTTAGTTCGTATAATAACCAGTCTCATAATCACAAAGTTTTCTAAGTATATAGTTTTCTATAAAGTAACTAATTTTAATAAAAAATTAACAACTTGACTTAACTATTTAGTCAGTTTCATTTAAAGATCTCTGTCTCATTTAACAAACTACATGTTGTATTTTTTTAATAACAATAATATTTAAAAAGTAACAAATTTTAATTAAAATTAGGAACTTAACCTAACTAGTCACTAAGTCAGTCTCATTTGAAGTACCCTAGTTGTATTTAAGAGTTACTTAATTAAATGACCATAATACTTTTTTTTATATCTAAGAAACTTGCAAAAAATCAAAACATCAACATAAAATGTTAAAACTTCTTGGTAACAATAAAAGTAAAAAAAAGTTTAATTTGCTGAAGGTTCCTTCAGAACCGACATGTCTAAATTATAATAAAAAAGGAGAATAACTTAGGAGTATTTCTTCCTCGTTTTCTATGTCCGTATCCAACAGTTGATCATTTCCATCAGAAAAGTTGTCTACTTCTCGATCGGCGGACGACTGAAGCGCCCCGCGCGCGCGCGTGCATATACTACATGCGTTTGTTTTGGTACAAAGTCAGGCCTCTCTCACTCGATGTACTTGCGCGCGGTAATAGCCTACTCTCGCCCGCACCGACGTCGGTGCGAATTCAGTGGGCTGCCAACAATCGTCGGACGCGCTCACGACGCACTATAATTATTCGTGTTACGCTTACGATCAATTTAGTTTTACCAAATAAGTAATCTGTGCTTGTTAAACGTTAGCTTTATTTAAGAAAAATGACTTCTGGTGGTGGAAATTTATGTGCTGTTGATGGTAGTAGGTCGAATATTAAGAGAAATAAAACGCTTTCTTTTTTTAATCTACCAGCTAATTAAGAAAATGTAATTATTACCCGGTAAGTTAGTAATTTATTTACAAAGTATAAAAATAAACAAATTAGTAGGTGGTACCTACGTAGGTAAATTGGATAAATTCAGGTAAATTGGGGTTCGGATTTATTGAATTAAAATGTAATACCTACAGTGAAACATAGGTCAGTTACTTTATCGAAATAATACCTAAGTACCTATTATACCTATAAGTCTACTTTTTATGGGCTGCGCACCACCTACGAACTGTGTGTACCTACCTACCTACCTACTCGACGTGGTGGTTTAGTCGACTAATGACTAATTAATTAGCGAAATGACTAGGTAGGTAGGTAGGTACCTACGTAGTTGACAATAAAATTGACCGATTCTCGAAATGTACCTACCTACTAATAATCTACAAACGACAGATTCCACAAATGACAGATTCGTTTTAGAAAGAGATAGCAAGAGTCACAATTAAGTAGCTCATAATTCGCTTGTTATACCTTATACATGCTGAATTTCTTATTTCACATTTGTTATTCAATAATGTTATATTATTTCAACAACAGTCAATAAAATACCAAAATATTTTTACCGAAAGTGTCAACCCTAGTACGATTGTCACTCGGTCTCACGTCACGTGGTCTCGCGCAGCTGCAAAGCAATAGTGACTTTATACTCAGAGCTGCAGGTGCATTATTGTACGCGGCAGAAAAAGTAGTCTATTAACGCTGTAGGTATCGAAATTTTTCTATGGAGTGATTTATCTGTTACGTAGTAACTATTTAGTAATCTGTGACAAAGTAAACAAATTCGTACTGTTTCAAACGACTTCTGCATTGAATGCCATAGAAAAATATTATTGTTAAACTTACAAAGCTCTTATATCGCATGTAAGAAAAAATGATTTATGTACAAAATTAACTTTTAATTTTTGTATGATACGAGAGCATCTTTTCTAACGATGTAAGGAAAAAAATGCTCAACAGACAAGCACATATAATACAGGAGGAAGATAATTGATTTAAGTGACGATGTCAGGCAAACCAGCTGCCGCCCAAATGATTCAAGCGACGTACTTACGTATTTCTGGTGGGGGCTAATTGTTTCAAGAGACACAGTGTATAATTTTCATGCGAGGCTAATTGTTTCAAGCGACGTGGTCTTTGTAGTTCGCGGGAAGCTAAATGATTCAACTTACAACCTGTTGTAAAATAAGAACTGGAAGAAAGCCTTAACAACCATTTCAGTTTAAATGTGAAAAAGGCTAAATAACTGAAGTTACGTCTATTATTATTTTGGTATAGCTTAAGTGCAATATATATGCAATGCAAATACATATGCAAACATACAAATATCCATATGCAAATATGCAAATGCAAATAAATATGTTAATACATATGCAAATGCATATGCAAACATGTAAATGCATATGCAAACATACAAATATCCATATGCAAATGCATATACACATGCAAATGCATACGCAAATATGCAAATGCATATGGAAATATGCAAATGAATAATGCAATGGCTTATGCCTATGCAAACATGCAAACAAACGCATATGCAAATGCATATGCAAATACAAATTTTGAATTGCATATGCTAACCTGCAAATGCATATGCAATCATGCAAATGCATATGCAAATGCATAATGCAATGGCTTATGCATATGCAAATATGCATTAGCATAATTTCATCGCAAATGCATATGCAAACGCATATGCAAATGCAAAATGCAATGGCTTATGCATATGCAAATATGCATTAGCATAATTTCATCGCAAATGCATATGCAAACGCATATGCAAATGCAAAATGCAATGGCTTATGCATATGCAAATATGCAAATATCCATATGCAAATGCATATGCAAATGTTAATACATATACAAATGCATACGCAAACATGCATATGCAAATATGCAAATGCATATGCAAATATGCAAATGCATATGCAAATTCAAAATTTTTAAATGCATATGCTAACATGCAAATGCATAATGCAATGGCTTATGCATATGCAATCATGCAAATGAAAATATGCACATGCAAATGCAAATGAATATGTTAATACATATACCAATGCATACGCAAACATGCAAACATGCATATGCAAATATGCAAATGCATATGCAAATACATATGCAAACATGCAAATGCATATGCAAATATGCAAATGTGTGCATGCATATGCAAATGCAAATACGTATGCAAACATGCAAATGCATATGCAAATATGCAAATGCATATATGCAAATGCATATGCAAATATGCAAATGCATATATGCAAATGCATATGCAAATGCATATGCAAATTTGCAAATGCTTATGCACACATACAAATGCATATGCAAATGCATAATGCAATGGCTTATGCATATGCAATCATGCAAATGAAAATATGCACATGCAAATGCAAATGAATATGTTAATACATATACAAATGCATACGCAAACATGCAAACATGCATATGCAAATATGCAAATGCATATGCAAATATGCAAATGCATATATACAATATTGCAAACGCTTATGCAAACATGCATATGCAAACATGCAAATGCATATGCAAACATGCAAATTGTTGTAATATCTAAACGCAATATAATTTGACATGTGTCAATGTCACTAAAATGGTAAAACTGTCTATCCGGTTCCTCTCGCTCTCTATGGCTGCTCCTGCTGACAGTAACTTGTATATTCTTATAATCGAAATAAATCTGGTGTCCATCCTGTGGGAATCTTTTATTTATCCCATTAACCCTTCAGGTTATGGGCCCAGGATGTCGCGTTAATATATATTTCCAAATATTTTTCAGTAAAAACATTGACCGGCGAAATTTCTAACCTACTACGTACAATACGGTGTGGTCTGGCCGACATGTCTACTTCTGCAAATGTTTTTATCGAGAAACTAAAGGGCATCGACAACTACAGCTCGTGGAAGTTCATGATGAAGATGATTCTCATACAGGAAGAACTTTGGGAGTGTGTGGAAGAAAATAAGGTTACTGATATTAAGAAGCAACAAAAAGCTTTAGCCCGGATTGCACTCGCCGTGCAACCATCAGCTATTCCACATATCCGGAACGCCGAGACAGCATATGAAGCCTGGAGCAGCCTGCAAAAAGCCTACGAAGACAGAGGTTTGTGCCGTAGGCTGGGCCTACTTCGATCATTATTCGCAACGAAGTTGGACGAAAATGAAAACATGGAATGCTACATTAACAAAATCACCGAGTTATCACAACAGCTTAGTGAAATAGGATCACCCTTGGATGATGATTTTGTAGCTGTGATCATGCTTAGCGGGTTAACAGCGGAGTTTGAACCACTCATCATGGCATTGGAAAATTCTAATGTTGTACTTTCCAGTGAAATAGTGAAAGGAAAGTTATTACAGGAAAACATTAGAAGATGTGACAAAAATGAAACTGTATCAGCCCTCCTTGCTCGGAAGCAACCAAAATGCTACAGATGTAAGAAAGTAGGTCATTTTATAAAAGATTGTCCGAAGCCTGCGCAGAAGAAAACTGTGAAGACTAATATAGACACATCAAAGGCCCTACTGATTGCATTGTCTGCAAACTTCAAGCGTGGTCAGTGGTACATTGACAGTGGTGCCACGGGGCACATGTGCGGGGACAAAAATATTATGAGTGATATAAGTGATGCAAAATCAATAGAAGTGAGTGTAGCAAATGGTGACAAACTGTACAGTGCCGGTAAAGGTTCGGTTAGCGTCCAAATGAAAAATGGTTCTATAAGGACAATAAGTAATGTTTTCTATGTTCCTAATTTAACAGTAAATTTATTATCAGTAAGTGATTTGGTTAGAAAAGGCTTTAAAGTGGTGTTTAGTTCTGGCATGTGTCGAATTTATGATAATAAGACTGTGATAGCCACAGCCACTCAGTATGATGGTGTCTATCGACTTGATACGATTGAACCATCCTCTCTTGACTGTAACCTTACTATGAAGTGCGATACCTGTCCTAGTTTAGCAGATTCAGGTTGTGCTAAGAAGACATCTTGCATTGAAGTGCCAGTTGAACACAGTGAGCGGTCAACAATAACTGCGATGGCAGCTACCACTGAAAAGGAAGCAAAGGTCACGCAGCAGGTATGGCATCGGCGTCTTGCACACCTCAATCATCGCAGTATGGAACTTATGAGAAAAGGTATGGTAACAGGCATTTCATATGATAATACTACTGTGGAGCAATGTGTATCTTGTGTCGAGGGAAAGCAGACTCGAACATCTTTTCCCAAAAAGTCTTTTAGCAGAGCCACAGACATACTAGAGTTAATTCACAGTGACCTATGTGGTCCTATGCCTAGTAATTCTTTTGGTGGAGCAAAGTATTTCGTGACGTTCATAGACGATTATACAAGAAAGACTTTTGTTTATTTTTTAAAGGCAAAAGATGAAGTTTTTCATACATTTAAAGCTTGGAAAACTTTAGTTGAAAATCAAACGAGTAAGAAAGTGAAAACGATACGAACCGATAATGGAACTGAATATTGTAATTTTAAATTTCAGAATTATCTTAAGGAGAATGGGATTGTCCACCACACGACTGTGCCGTACTCTCCTCAACAGAATGGAATTGCTGAACGTGCCAATAGAAGTATCATGGAGAAGTCACGCTGTATGCTTCAAGAAGCTAGCCTTGGACCACGTTATTGGGCTGAAGCTGTAAATACAGCTGTGTATTTAAAGAACCGATCTCCAACTATAGCCGTCAGGGGATGTACTCCGGAAGAGAAGTGGACTAATCGCAAGGTATCTGTTTCACATTTGATTACTTTTGGGTGCATTGCTTATGCACATGTAAACATTCGAAACAAATTAGAACCCAAAGCTAAGAAGTATATTTTCGTAGGGTATTGCGAAAATACAAAGGGCTATAGACTATTAGACCCTGACAATCCGAAAGATTGTGTAAAGGCTCGAAGTGTTACTTTCTTTGAAAATAAGTTTAGTAACAAGAATCATGTGTCAAATGATGATAATTATAGTACAGAGTCACTCACACAAACAATTAATGTGAATGATATGACTCAATCCCCTACAGAATCATTAAGTGAGGAAACTGAGGTACATTCTGATGACACACCTTCACATCAGCCTGGACCGAGACAAAGTGTTATATCAATTAATGATTCTGTCAGCGAGGAAAGCTTTTATACAGATAATTCTTCGGATCCAACATATGTTCCAGATTATGACGAGGCGTCTTCAAGTCTGAGTTTCGAACAAGAAACCGATCCTGAATCCATGATAGCTCAACTTGCGAAGGGGACAACCTGCACCAGTGACACCGATGAACCACTGACAGTGAGTGAGGCGCTGAGAGCTCCAGATGCAGACTGCTGGAAACAAGCGATGGCAGATGAGTATGAGTCTTTCAATGTCAACAAATGCTGGACACTTACTGAGAGAGTAGATGGTCATACCCCTGTAAAATGTAAATGGGTTTTCAAAAGGAAACTGGGTGTCAATGGTGAACTTGTAAAGTACAAGGCTAGATTAGTGGCTAAGGGATTCACTCAACGTTTTGGAATTGACTACAATGAGACATTTTCTCCTGTTGTCAGATATTCGAGTATAAGAACACTATTAGCCATAGCTGCTGAATATAAAATGAATATCCAACATTTAGATGTAAAGACAGCCTTTTTAAATGGCGACCTGTCTGAGTCTGTATACATGGAGCAACCAGAAGGCTTCATTATAAAAGGCAGTGAGGATAAAATTTTCAAGCTTAATAAAGCTATCTATGGTTTGAAACAAGCTGCAAAAGCATGGTATGAGAAAATTAATAAAATACTTTGTGAGAAATTAATGTTTAAAAAATCATCTTTAGAAGCATGTGTGTATTATAAGTCTTTTCAGGACAAACTAATTATAGTTGCTCTGTATGTAGATGATATTTTGTTAATGTCAACCCCGAATACCCAAAAGGAGGTTATTCATATAAAGAATAAACTTAAAAGTGAGTTTGAGATTACAGATTTAGGGCCAGCCAGGTATATCTTGGGAATGAGGCTTACTAAATTTGAAGATAAGATAACCTTAGATCAAACCAACTATATTGAGAAAGTTTTACTCAGATTTAAAATGGAAGATTGCAAGCCATCGGCAACTCCTATGGAACTCGGTCTGAAACTTGAAAAATGTGTTAATAACGACAGCACTGAATATGATTACAGAAGCCTAATAGGCTCATTAATGTACATTGCAGTAGGTTCTCGACCTGACATTACGCATGCAGTAAGCTATCTGAGTCAGTTTAATGACTGCTATGATGAAACACACTGGAAATCAGCAAAGAGGGTATTACGCTACCTGAAAGGTTCAAAGGATTTATGTTTGAATTTTGTAAAGGGAGGTATTTGTATTACAGGATATGCAGATGCTGACTGGGGCAGGTGTGAAACAGATCGGAGGTCCTACACAGGTTATGTGTTTCAGGTTGGCAGATCCATGGTTTCATGGGAAAGTCGCAAGCAGCGAACCGTGGCCTTGTCGAGCACAGAGGCGGAGTATATGTCTCTTTCTGATTGTTGTAAGGAAGCTTTGTTTCTTCGCAATTTCTTACAGGAAATTCTAGGCATTTTGTGTAAAGTTACAATCTATAATGACAACCAATCTGCTCAAAAATTATGTAAGAATTCATTGTTTCATGCCAGAACTAAACACATAGATATTCGCCATCATTTTATCAGAGATCATATATGTAATGGTTCTATTGATGTAAAATTTTTGTGTACCAAAGATATGTTAGCAGATTTGCTCACAAAGCCATTGTGTAAGGAGATTCATGAGAAATTTATAAAGCAACTAATGTTAAAATAGTAAAAAACGAAACTACATGTAACTGTTACATTGTATTTGAAATTTATTAATGTCTGCATATCTTAAGTAACCTAGTATAGAGGTAAAATAACAGTTGTTTTGTTTATGATTAATTGACCAAATTGTATTGGTTTAAGGGCCAGTGTTGTAATATCTAAACGCAATATAATTTGACATGTGTCAATGTCACTAAAATGGTAAAACTGTCTATCCGGTTCCTCTCGCTCTCTATGGCTGCTCCTGCTGACAGTAACTTGTATATTCTTATAATCGAAATAAATCTGGTGTCCATCCTGTGGGAATCTTTTATTTATCCCATTAACCCTTCACAAATGCATATGCAAACATGCAAATGCATATGCAAACATGCAAATGCATATGCAAACATGCAAATGCATATGCAAATATGCATATGCAAATACTTAATACAAATGAAAATATGCACATGCAAATGCATAATGCAATGGCTTATGCATATGCAATCATGCAAATGAAAATATGCACATGCAAATGCAAATGAATATGTTAATACATATACAAATGCATACGCAAACATGCAAACATGCATTATAAGCGTTTGCAAATTTGCATATATGCATTTGCATATTTGCATATGCATATTTGCATGTTTGCATATGCATTTGCATGTTTGCATATGCATTAGCATATTTGCATATGCATTTTTGCGTATGCATTTGCATATGTATCAACATATTCATTTGCATTTGCATGTTTGCATATGCATAAGCCATTGCATTATGCATTTGCATATGCATTTGCATATTTGCATACGCATGTTTGCATGTTTGCGTATGCATTTGCATGTTTGCATGTTTGCGTATGCATTTGCATGTTTGCATATGCATTTGCATATTTGCATATGCATTTGCATATTTGCATATGCATTTGCATATTTGCATATGCATTTGCATATGGATATTTGTATGTTTGCATGTTTGCGTATTGATTTATATATGTATTAAAATTTTCATTTACATTTGCATGTGCATATTTTCATTTGCATGATTGCATATGCATAAGCCATTGCATTATGCATTTGCATGTGTGCAAATGTGTGCATGTTTGCATATTTGCATATGCATTTGCATATGCATTTGCATATGCATTTGCATGTTTGCATAATCGTTTGCATGTTTGCATATGCATTTGCATATTTGCATATGCATGTTTGCGTATGCATTTGCATATGTATCAACATATTCATTTGCATTTGCATGTGCATATCTGCATTTGCATATGCATAAGCCATTGCATTATGCATTTTTATATGCATTTGCATGTTAGCATATGCATTTCAAAAATTTGTATTTTCATTTGCATGATTGCATATGCATAAGCCGTTGCATTATGCATTTGCATGTGTGCATAAGCATTTGCATTTTTGCATATGCATTTGCATGTTTGCATATGCATGTTTGCGTTTGCATTGCATATGTATCAACATATTCATTTGCATTTGCATGTTTGCATATGCATAAGCCATTGCATTATGCATTTGCATATGCATTTGCATATGCATTTGCATATGCATTTGCATATTTGCATACGCATGTTTGCATGTTTGCGTATGCATTTGCATGTTTGCATATGCATTTGCATATTTGCATATGCATTTGCATACAGGGTGTAAAAAAAACCTTAACGAAGCCGAATACCACATATTCAACCAATTGTTACGATCATTTTCTTCCTTTACACCATGCCTGGGAAGTAAACGGTTACTGAGATATTGATGGTTAAAGTTTGAAAAAAAAAATTGATAATTTTTACAGATATTACTTCTGTCCGTTATAACTGAACTTTTTTCCAAAGAAACATGATACAAATTTTCACTAGTTCTTTCATAAAAAGCCTCTAAATGGCACACTCCGCAATGAACAGCGCACACTCAAACCGAACCGCGTCGCGGCGGCGTAAAGCAACACGCCCCGCGATGACTTTTTCGCGTGCGCGCTGTACATTGCGGGCTAGAATAAAATTATTTTTTTTGATGTCAAAAAATAAAAGTTGTTTCCCAGCCAAAGTTTCTTTTTCATACGATTTGGTTTGGTGTTCTGAACGCGTGGTTCACGGCTTCGTTAAGGTTTTTTTTACACCCTGTATGTATTTTCATATTTGCATATGCATTTGCATATTTGCATATGCATGTTTGCATGTTTGCTTATGCATTTATATATGTATTAACATTTTCATTTGCATGTGTGCAAATGTGTGCATGCGTAATTGCATTTGCATATGGATATTTGTATGTTTGCATATGCATTTGCATGTTTGCATAAGCGTTTGCAAATTTGCATATTATGCATTTGCATATATGCAAATTTGCAGGCGTTATTGTGCATTTTGGTGCATAATTTAGAACAATCTTCTTACATGTTTTCAAGCATATAATGGCTATTCTATGTTGCATATAATCCGGTCTCTCATTATGTTTTACTCCTGTTTCCATACTGTTCGTCCAATCTAAAATCTATTTTAATTATGTATGTTTTAGTTAAGTAATGGACACAACTCTACCCGTTAAGGTTAAGTAAGTAATTAGATGGTCTGAAAATTCGAGGTTTAATGTGTTTTACGGGCTAGCGACACTCGTAACGACCTATGAGGTGAAAAGGGTAAAAGACAGCACACCAGGTTCCACATTTTTGTTGCAAAATCTCCCTTTTTTAAAGGCTATACGATGCTACATTGCTTGCCTTGATGTACTCTCGTGTATACAAAATTTTGCCATAAAGATCTTTGGGGTCCGACCAACACTAGGGGCATTTTTATCACGTTATTGCCGGCGATTTTTTAAAGGGTTTCGGTGATTTTGGACGTAATTAAGGGTTGAAAATGTTTGAGGGTCTGTTTTTTGTCTTCCGTTTTATGTGTGACTTGGAAGAGATTGTACACATAAAATAACGCTAAGGTTGATTTATTGTTAATTTTAAAAGGTATTAAATCTCTAAGCATTCTTACAACAAATGAAAACAGGTCAATTATGAAACTGTGAACTATTTTTTGTGAAAGAAAGATTCTGTCTCATAGTTTACTCTGGAAAACCTGGCCTGACCTAGTCGGGGAATATTACTTATTTGTTGTACTATTAATAGTCTGCTGTATGTATATTTGCAATAAATAAATGAATGAATATAATTCGGATAAGCTTTAGATCTTTGCTGAACAAGAAATGCTGAGTTGGAAAAGTGTGGTGGCGCAGCATAGGTAAGTATAGCAGCATAGGCGACAGCACATCGGGCCATCCATTTTTTTAGCTAAATCACCGTTATTACAAGGGCTTAAGGTGGCGCAGTATTTACCGTGACGTGATGTTGTGTGTACCAAGTCTCATAGTCAGCCGTAGCATTGAAATGTGCTACGGCGACTACGAGACGACTACGATTACCTCGTAGCAGTTCGTAGCACTTATTTGAAGCAGCTTCCACTCGATAGGCGAAACAAAACGCAGGGAAATTGTAAAATCAGGTTTCTTATAATTTTCCTAGTGAAATTCTAAAAAACAACGCGTCGAATTTCTTACAATTTAACGGCCTCACTTCAGGGATATTATAATTTCACTGGATCAATTCAGATAAATAGTAAGGCGGTGATATTTTGACAATAACACCGGCTAAAGAAAGCCGTTAGATTAACCTGATTTGTCCATTGGGATTCCACAAAATATAGTGTTACGTAATAATAGACACGGCTTTTGAAAATCATATGTATTTAATTAGTTGTTTCTTAATCTAACAACTATCAATATATTTTAATACTCTTGTATTAACACATTTATTTCAGCTAAATTACAAAATAATATATCACTTTTCAAAATCAGTTATAATAACGTTTCTAATATCTGAAGTTTGATTGAAATGTTCAGTTGACAGTTTTGACTTGTGTGTACCTAATTTACATTACCGTACCGGCAATTATTATCCTGCTTCGTTACATTTGAAATTCCTTTTGTTGGCTGTAGTTATTTCGTGACTCTTTGTCAAAATTCGTCCGTTTTTGTTTAAATAACCTGAGTGACCAATCAGGTCACTTGAAACCCCTACCACAATGAAAAATTATAATTAACCTATGTTTATTATATTCGTAATACGCCTAGAGCGTCCCAGTGACATTATAATAACCCTGAAACAAGGCCGTTAAATTGAAAGAAATTGGATGCGTTACAATTTAACGGTTATTTATAATTTCACTAGGGAAATGATAAAAAACCTGGTTTTACAATTTCCCTGCGACATATACAGCAATTAGATATTCAGGTTTGTGCTACGATGACTACGAGACACTAAGACGATTTCGTAGCATTTCGTAGCTCTTAAACGTAAACTAAGAAAATTATAAATAATACTACCAGAATTTTATTGATATTCATTGAATAGAGGTTCTCCATCATAAATGTGTCATTTTCTCACAGATTTTTCCATAAAGCATTCAATGGTATTTCCTCATCCATCTCAATCCGTCAAAACCTCCTTGGTCGAATTGTTCGTGCCCTGAAAAGGATATAAGTCTGTCCATCTGTTATTCTTGTCGCTAAATATAGATATGATATATATATATATATATATATATATATATAGTTATCGTAAATATAAGCAAATGTAATTTAAGATGCCATTGATTATAAAGACTTATTGCACAATTCAGTTTAACGTTTTAGATCAGCCATTTTGGAATGTCTAATACAAAATAGGCACTATCAAATGTTTTTGTTGACCATAAATCTGTAGTTGAATGGATAGGGCATACTAAATGTTATTGCACACCAGTAAACCTTATTAAGTAACATTGAGCATGCATGTCTCTTGATGTCAGCGCATAAGAAGCTGTTATAGATAATTATTTTGCTTTAAATTTCCACTACACGATGCCAGCGCAGAAACCCGAATACATCCAACTGTAACCACTTGAAAAAACTAGAGCTGGAAGTAGCAGGACTTACAATAAAACTCACAACGTGACACAGAAGATGCACCTGGAAACACAACACTGACATCAACAAAACATTCGACGCGTTTCGCCACTACACGTGGCATCCTCAAGAGGTGTTCTCGCTTCGACAGACTTCTTAGTCTGGAGTATGTGGGTTCATGCGCTGGAGTCGTTTAGTGGCAATTTAAAGCAAAATTATATTCATTCTCTTTTTTGTCCGCCTGATTCCATCAACTAGCATAAGAATTGAAATTGATTAAATCTTAGGTAATTTTAATCTGGATGACGCGAATAGGTTCAAAACGTCTCTATCAGATAACCCAAAAAAAAGACGTACACATTCGTTTGAATGGCACCAAATCACAAGGAAAAACTCGAATTAGCAGTCGATATTTTGCTTTCAATTAAAAAATCTTCAATCAAATTGGGTAAAACTCTAACAATCAGACGGCAGGCCTGAAAAAATCTTTCACAACAACCAAACCAGGAAACGGAAAGGTTTTAAGGGGCCCTCCTGAAAAGAGGTCTTTGTTACAAATATTATTGTGAGATGAAATTGCGTACTCTTTCATTGATTGTAACACTGCCTTTCGTTCGATGTGAAGTAGGTTACGTTTTGTTATTGTGCGTCGGGGTATTTAAATGTGGGGAAGGGTACGCAAAATGGGTCGTTAACGTGAGATCAGTAAGTACAAATAGAAAGTGTTTTTTTTTTTTTAAAACGAGCTGCCCGCCGACTGTGGCATTTATTTCTTTAAGTGTGTTTAAATTTCACATTATTAGCGTTGTATTAGAAGACCAGCATAGTTAGGGAAGGTTGGCAAGGTTGTAAATGTAACAACAACATGTAGACATGTAGAAAAACAGTAAAATGGCTCGAGATGACATGTGATAGCAATGAAATACTTGCTCTGAAGTCTTAGCTAAAAAGGACTGAAAAAAATATGAAAAAAAAACTAATTTGTGTCCATGAATAATAATATGCATATAATAATAACATACAACAACATCACATACATTGATCTGACTCCATGGTAAGTAGCTTAAGCACTTGTGTTACAGATATCAGAATCAACAGTCAGTGGTATTATATTGTGTATTATTTGGATCGAATCCGCGACCATTACAATCTTGACCATTACACAAAAGTGGTCGTCACTTATATTACGTGTCAGTACGTTAAAAGAGTAATTTTAAATCGTAAGTGTTTTAATTAGATTTGATGTAAGTAATTAAAAGAGGAAGGGGAAGACCAAGGAGGAGTTTCATGCAATAACTGAAAAAAACTTGGAGTCATGTTGTACTAGCCAGTCAAGAAGGTAAGAAGTCAATTTATTCGACACTGTAAGGATAACAGCTAGTCAATCAAATAAGAATACATTTCCAAAAAGTCCTAATTATTGTTACAATTTACTTCGACTTATCTTAAAAAAAATACCTGACTAAGTAATAACTTATAACGAATGACTTTCCATTAAATCAAAGGGCCTTTTAGCTAAATGGGCAAAACAAAGAAAAAAAAAATGAAGAAGAAAAAATATCTTCAAATACCTTTCGCAACTTGAAAAGCGGATTTGAAACGGGAAAGAAATAATTTACAAGAATCTTAATTAGAGTTTTATCGCGATTAAATTCTTCTGAAGTTATGAATGTTTTACAACAAATTAATTGGTCTGGACCGAACCAAAAAACCGTTTGAATTGTTCATCAACTATGGACGAAGTTTGAACTTGGAAATGTTGAGTCGTTGTCGTATAAAAATCTATAGACAGTACAGTACCTTTATTGTACCGTCTTAGATTTCTTCAAGTCGTTGTCATAGCAATCACCTTAGGTTTTTAGGACTCGTCGAAAAAGAGGGTAGTTATAAGTTCGAGGTTCTCTTTTAGTGATATGTGTGTTTGTGTTTTTGACGTGACAACGTCTTATAAATTGGTTTGCCGGGTGACACTTCAAGAAACTGCGTTACGCTGCTCCGCTCACTTTCCGCGCTCACAATGAGAGCGAGTGAGAGGCACGCGTTACTTCGACTCGGGCATAGTTAGCCCGCCTAAGAGCGAGTGAGACAGACATAAAAAGTGAAAGGCACGCGTCCCTTCCACTCGAGCACAGTTAACCCGCCTAAGAGCGAGAGAGACAGAGCGAGAGAGAGAGAGAGAGAGAGAGAGAGAGAGATAGGCATACACACCGGTTCATGTTATACGAATGAATATTCACATTAAAATTATTTTACCACTCAAAGTCGTTGTCACGTAAAACTTTCGCCCGTATACCGACTTTACAGGCAACCACTGTTTTTTTTTGCATATGTCTGACTGTGGTGTCGTAGGTTCCAAACAGATGGACCGATTTTAGTGCGTTTTGATGGCTATGGCTGGTTAACATACGTCCAGCCGTTGAAGCTTGCCAGCTGTTTTCCTAACTTATGTCGGGTCGTCAGTTTTTTTTTTAATTTTAGTTTTTTATTGTTCTTAATGAAAAGCTGATATTTTATTCAGGGATTGCTACCAAGTATTTGTGTTTAGCACAATATTAAATACAAACACATTTTAAACTAAATTAACACCCCAAAAAACATTTTTACTCATCGGATTTATTTATAAGACCACCAAACGAATCTTAATCATATTTACTTTTTGTTTATTCTATTCACGTCAAAATGACACCATATATCATAAATAAAGTTTACCAAAAATGTGTAGGAAGACAAAGGCTTGAATTAGCATAAGAAACTTATCATATTTACACCTTTAAGGTAGAAATAACATACAGGCCATAGGATTGTCACTTTGGCTAAACATAACTACAACTGCTGTGTTGACATTTACTTTAAATTGACTGTCTTTAAGTTACCTAGAAGTGCTTGAGCACTACTATGTACGCAAATACATAACACTTAAAAAAATCTTTTAGGCTCCGATCATAAGGAAGGATTTGAACCCCCGAAGTCCGGTCCAATGCTCTAACTAACTGAGCTACCGAAAACCTTAATGGTGTCATTGAATTTTGTAAGTGCTTTCTTACGCTTTGAGCCAGCGTAGGTTCTATCACTCCTACTATGTAACTTTTAGGTAACTAGTAGTTACTCTTTTGGTGCACTCTTGGGGCCTTAGGAGGATTCAAATGTCAAATATTTGTTTTTTTCAATGTCAAAACCTCAACCTATTTTCATTAACTCCTATTTTTTTTTCTGTCAATTCCACACTAAGCAGTTTAAATAAAATCCACGCATTGCGGTAGCCCTAGGCGCTCAGATTAAGTTGCTCCACTAAATTATTTCGTCTTATTACCACAATAATAGGACCAGGTTTTAATTACCGTGCTTAAAACTTTTTATGAATTCACCCCTTCACCTTGGAAGGTGTAAAACGGGATGGTTATTACCATCTTTGTTTCTTTGTGCTGTAACAAGAAAGTTGAGTGAAAAGGAGTTAGAATTTTCATAAGCTCAGCTACGGAAACTTTAAATTTTCACTCACCTTGTCTTAGAAGATGGAAAAAAGGAAGAACTCGTATATTGTTTAAAAATATAAGAAGGACCTGGGCTTCTACACAGACCAAGTAACTGAATTATGTGTATGGATTACTTTGTTGTCATGATGCCTTTTGGGGTTTCTTGAAAAGAGCATTTAAAAATGGTTTGGTACGAAACCCTCAAAATTGAATTACGTGGCGATATCGTTGTAATCCAACGATGTTCCAAATCTTACTTTGCCAAAATTTCATTAGCCGTAGCGATAATTTGTTATTTTTGTGTCACTTAAAAAACGTATCGCCCAACCCTACTATTTAAATGAAAATCAATTTTGGTCTTCTACAAGATAAATACGAGTCTATCAAAATGAAAAAGGCCCTTCACACGACCGAAACGTTGTAATCCTAACCTTAAACAGCTCTAACATATGAACTACATTAATAAATAATAAAATAAAATAAAATAAAATAAAAATAAAAAGTATTTATTTCGGACAACTGCGATCCAGAGTGTTAGTATAATGGAATGACTTAATGACTATGTTAGTAATTAATTTTGTGAATGGAGCAAGTTTTTTGGATCATGTGACCAATCAGTGGACAATCCCCACTATCGGCCATCTCCTTCAGAACGCTGTGGCCGCTGCCGCGTATTCTGTGCAGCAATGATGCGGTCTTTTTGCGCATGATAACTTCAAAGCTATCTACTCCTGTCAGCGCGAACATCGCAGAAGCGCTGCAGAAGCGCGGCAGCCGCAACAACGCCCTGAAGGCGTTATTATATTGGACACGCAGGGCGCTGTAGGCCTTTTTGGTATAGTTGGTCCATAAACTGCACGTATAAAAAGATACACAATATGCTTTAAAAAGCGTGATTTTAACTGTATCCGTGCAGCGACCAAACCTGTGTACCAACATATTTGCCCTGACCGACAGCGCCCTGCGTTCCCTTTCAATGTCACTGTCGTCTTTAAGACTGTCAGCAACAATATGTCCCAGATACTTAAAACTATAGACCCTTTCTAGGGGTTGATTGTAGAGTTTTATAGGGGGTACTACATTTGGACATTTACTGCCAGCCTTAAACACCATAAACTGTGACTTTTTGGCATTATATAGCAAACCATGTGAGACAGCAAATTTTTCACAAACAGCGAGAAGCGACCTTAGTGCACCGACCGAGGGCGCCAGCAGGGCCATGTCGTCGGCGTAACTGATGTTGTTAACGCACACTTTTCCGATGTGGCAGCCGACGCGCATGCCACTAAGCTCCCGGATCAGTGCATCCACGTACAGGTTGAAGAGCCTAGGGGAGGTCAACCCCCCTTACCTCACCCCGCACTCCATCCTGTACGGCTCGGAATATTTGTCCGCCCATCTCACATAGTTCACCTGATTATAATACCAAAACCTAAGCAAATCTGTATAGCCACTAGGTATGCCTACTTTCTCTAACTTACGCCACAGGATGTCGTACGAAACCAGATCGAAGGCTTTGCTGAGATCTAAGAAACAGGCATACACTGGTGTACTCCTGTCTGTATAATATTTGACAGTGTGCTTTAAACTCAGTATTGCAGTCTCCGTCGACAGACCCCGCGTAAAGCCATGCTGGCCATAATGGAGCGTACTATGCTCTTCCAACACTGTCTTATCACAAAGATGTAAAACTGTGTTTAAAGATAGTCCAAAATATATCTTACCACTTGCGATGTTTGACCTCATTAGGTTAGAGCTAGATAGATAAATGAACAATTTTGTTTTTTCCTACATACTGGCCGCCCGCGAATACACAAATCATTATAACTTGTAGCCTGTGTTATTCTGATGTATAAGTTAATTTCATTGAAATTCATACAGTAGTTTCGACGTGAAAGGTTAAGAAACACCCATACATAAACTTTATAGTTTATAAGTCGGATTTCACAACATCAATAAACATAGCCAAGCAATTTGTCACAGATTAGATAAAACAATATCTTTCAGACGATTATAGGTAGCAAAAGTGTGTCACTAACTTTAAATTGTCTATCTTATGTTTAGTCTGGTTTCCGACACTGTACTATTAAATTGTGGTGAGACTAGCGAAGTTTGGGTCATGTTTATGTAAATAGAATCGGTAGGGAAAATAGGCAAAGTTTCCCTATCCAGACTACGGTTGTGTAATCTTGGCTATTTAACTACTAGCTCATTTAATATGTAATTACGTTTGAAATGTGAAATTCTAACTAGTTATTTACTTTTGGATTAATCTGTGGTTCAGATAATTCGATTAGCGGGCTTCTGACCTATTAGACAATCCAAAGGTGTGTTAAATATTGTTACGTTCTAGGGGTGTGGGATCTAGATTGAAATGCACTTCTAAACCGATGAAGTAGAGTAGGATTTATTGTACACACTTTACGTTACAACACTTAGTACACAAACACTTATATCGCACTCCAAAATCTTCTTGTCGCAGTTTTCGCTTCGATGTTTACTCGTCGCTTTCCCAAATTAAACTCAAACTCGGTCGCATTCCCGGGCTCCTTATATACCGGCCGTCAAGGACTCCCGAATATTCGGTAGGTACCTACTACCCAGTACGAGACTGTTCGGGACCCTTCCAAATGCCGTCTTGCCTAGCCTAGACCTTTCTCGAATGTTCGGCATCATAGTGCTATCCTTGTCTTGTGCTGTCTCTGTCACACCTTTCTGGAATGTTCTTAGTATAGCTGCCTCTCTCTAATCGTGCTATCTCTTTCACTCCTACTGAAAATTACGTCATATACTGAAGTGGGCTTCAAAGGCCCATAAGGGGTCCTGAAAACGCCTGAAAACGGGTTTTCAGGTTATGGCGTCATCTGATAGAGGGTGGCCTGAAACGGACTGAAAACATGTTTCAGGCGCCTGAAAACAACGGCAACTTGGGTGAAATTTCGATAAACTAGTATGTGTTAGAGCACTCTCTGAAACGGCCTGAAATGGTATTTCAGCCTGCTGAAAACGCCTCCAAGGCACGGAAAAACACGATCAAAGTTTTAGCACTAGCCCACCGGCGTAACAATATAATAGACTCAAAAATGTTTACATACGAAGTAAATAGCTCAACCAATTTAGTAATCAGTTCATGATATTGTCAGTTATTTAACCCTTAAATCGTAAAAGTTGACGTCTTTCAGACCGACAATATTGATGAATTTTATATTTTAGGTAGTGTATTTTGAGGTTAATAACCTAAAAAATACACTTAAACTTAAAGCACTCCAAAACAATAACGACGATATTGTTGAGGCCACCTCGTATAAACAAACACCGACACACAAATGTGGTGGCGATTAATAGACGTACGAAAGTTTTGTACATAGATATTTGTGCATTCCTCGCACTCGTGAATCCAACTGACGCTTCAAATTGGCAGTTGAGGAAGGTAGCAAGAGACAAGACCTTCAACGCGCCTGGCATTACAACATATTAAAAATGAAAAAGTCGTACGTCTGTAAGACGTATAAGTCGGTAGTTTAAGGTTAAAAAGGCGGTATACTCCTATAACTTTCACGTATATTCAAACAAATTAATTAACTAACACATCGTTGAAAGCTAACTTAAAAGCAAAACAACTCGTCTTCTAACGACTCTAAATACGTGGCACAGACTGTAGTTCAAGGTTTCTTAAACGTTTCATAGTTTCAGACCCCTTTACAGAATTTAATAGCTCCACGGACGCCCCTCAAAACGATTTTGGGATAAGAAAACATTCCTCATTGTAGTTTGTATTAATCTTAAAATTCATCTTTTCGGTAGTCTAAGTATCTACAGATACTAACAAAATTAATTAAAATTCCAGAACTAATTTATGAGAAGGATGGCCTCTTTAAGGATGTTAAACTGTGGAATAGTCTTTGATAAGGCAAGCCGCATACCATCTGCAATATTCAATCGATTTCGATTTTTCATTTTTATCAAAACCAGAAGCAATAAAAGTATATAACTCCGACCGCTCGTGGCTTTACATATTGAATACGCTTACCCATCGCTCGACGCTGCTTCGTGGTAACATAATTTTCTGATAAGTAATAACGTTGGTTTGAATTTCACATTGTAAAGAAATTAGCATTGTTAGTGCGAAAAATAAAGTAACTTAATAAATTAGCTGATTCATCTTAACCACTTGTTAAACAGCTGAAAATGTGTTCGGATGTTTTAGGTATCTAACCGCAACGGTGATGAATCATGGCTGGCTGCAGCTTAAGGAGCACTTAAAGAAATTCGAACCGATGAGTAAGTGTCACGGTTAGTTCAATTGGAAGAGCAATCGCCCGGCTTGCGAGAGGTGCCGGTTCGAATCCCGCCTGTGGCAGTAAATTTTTCTTTAAATGTCTTTTAATTTCACATTGTAAAGAAATTTGCATTGTTAATGCAAAAAAATAAAGTAACTCCGGTAATAATGGTTAAACTAAGCTAGCGCGAACCCCAGGCACATACATATGGGGCTTCATCGACCCCACTTTGAGAATCTCTGACTCAAGTCTAAACAATTATACTGAGTTAACAAGCGCGAACGAAACGCTTTCATAAACACGCTTCCTACTTAATTTACTTCCTTTGTTTTACGCCTACACAGACATGTAGATTAGTTGAGTTAGTTGGCTTTTGACATAAGTTGACGGATTAAGTTTATAATCAAAGAGGGTCATCAATCACAATGGTTCAGCTCAGAGGTTTTGAGGGATATGCCATATTAAACTCTCTTCCTTGGATAACCTCGAACCTTGAACCTTTTTTTTCGAGCAGAACTCTGACGCCAGATAAGAAATATTTACAAAGTTAAGCCAACATTGTGCTTACTGCCCTCGTAAGCCAAAAAAGGGTATTTAAAAAAGTGTCTTTCAAGAAAATCGATGTTTTTTTGGATTTCGCTCATCATATCAGCCTGTTACAGTCCAATGCTGGACGTAGACCACAGCCACGATTTCCCGCCCTTTGCATCTAGTCACTACCAGCTGCCTTCTTCAGGTCGTCTGTCCATCTAGCCGGGGGGCGTCCCACACTACACTTTACCTAAGCGTGATCTCCATTCGAAAACCTTCCTGCTCCACCTCTCGTCGGTTCTGCGACAGACATGGCCAGCCCACTGTCACTTTAGCTTGCCACATTTTTGGACAACATCAGTTACCTTAGTCTTATGTCGTATGACCTCGTTCCGGATCTTATCCCTTAATGAGATCCCCAACATAGACCTTTCCATAGCACAGTAAGTGACGTGCCGTCGGTGAGAGATTTGGTTTCACGTCAACGTAAAAAGTTTTAAAAAAATATTTGAACATAAAGTAAGATAGAGCTTACCCATAGCTTTCTCTTGATTTTTCAAAAAAATTGAAATATGTTTTTATTTACCTTACTTTTGAGATACCGCTATTAAGAGTTACCACTTTTTTACCACAAAACTTAACCAACCAATAGGAGAGGAGAAAAAAAAAATTAATGTACCTACTTCAGATAAACTCACTTAAAAATTGAAAAGTTTGAATATACGTATCTATGACAGAAATAACTCTGAAAACTCGGAGCTCGCTCCAGAAAAAACCGTATATTACCTGGTATTATGTTTTGAAGAACTTACATATACTGCTGATACCAATTAGCCAGTTAATTATAATAACTTTCTAAGCGATTAACAATGGCTGTGAGCAAATATACGGCCATTGTGCTTGAAAATAATTATATACCTCTCAGCTGCTTAGTAATATCGTAAATTTGAGATATTCAATATTTTCTTAGGGGTTTTAAGGTGGTTTCTAGGTGAAATATGGCTTTTTTACTTTATGTAACTGGTAGGGAATTTGTTAAGCTATCAGCTGCAACATTAAACAGAAATAGGCCTTTTTGGCTTATGAGGACAGTATAGTTTGGATTAGATATTATTTACGTATTTAAAAGAAAGAAAGAAAACATTTATTATTTTTGGAAAACATTACAAACATAGAACCATAATAAGAATACTAACATATTTTTACTGGTATGTTACGTAGCAGGTTTTCTTAGTTCTGTGTAAGGTATTGTTCTTTAAACTACTGACAATAGAACTTCTAAACCTAATAATAGTTAAACTAGCTAGCCAAGAATACATTAAGTATGGCTCGCGTCGATTGGTGTAGGTACATTTTACCTATTGACTGAATTCAAAACAATTAGAGCTAGACTTAGCAATCAGATTATGTATTCATGAAGAAAGCGGGTAAAGCGGTAAAGCATACTTTACTTTTTTATTAGTGGTCAAAGTGGCTTCAATGAGTTCTTCAATCGAAATCAAAGTTTCTTTATTTTTTTCATAGTGGCCAGTACCTCAAACCTCCTTGATTACTGGCCAGTATCACATTTCAGACGAAATCCTCATTTGGATTTCCCGTTTCACGTTTGAACTTCCCAGAAATCGTTTGCAGACATATCGTGGCGCGTAAAAAAGGCTGGTGTCAAAGAGATCTTATCACTCGATGTCGTGATTTATGCGAGCTCTCGTTACGACTCTACTCGTTCGGGCATTGGGCTGGGTTGCTAGGATATGGAAATATTTTCCTCAAAAGTAAAAAAGTCAAAAGTCATTTATTTTTATAAAATTACCCACATGGGGCACTTTTACCGTCCCATGAAAGCCTACCGCAGCTTCGTGACAGTTTGGTCACTCGATTTGCATTAGCCGATAAAATATGATAATTCACTGAAGTATTGTTATTTCCATATTGTATGTTACGTTTCGTGTAATTTTGACTATACCCCAAAAAATTTAAGATTATTCCCGCCTTAGATAGTTGATTTTTTTCTTCTGCAAAAATATTATCTTTAGTTTGCAACGTGAATGCTTATCACAAAAAATCATAAAACTACCAAAAAAAATTGAAATAAGCATCAGTACAGATTTGTGTTCATTGAAATTCAGGATTTTGTTGTCATTTCAATAATGTATGTTGTTTCGACGTTACGTGTAATTTTTACTGTATTTAAAAAAAAATTGTTGAAATAGGCAACATTGCGTACTTGTGGTGAATTTTTTGTGCGTTTATCCACATTGTTTGTGAGAATTAAAAATATATTGAGATTTAACATGACATAAAATATAACGCGTTACGTCCGGTATATTTACTAAACATAATGAAAAGCAGCGCTTCTGTTTTATTCTTTTCATGTGAAATTATATCTATAAATTATTTGTGTAAGAGCATTCCTTTCCCAGCAGCCTGTGTCGAGGTGCTAGGGCCTAAAAATATGATTGAAGTACCGTTTTGAAGATCTCGATGAGTAGACTGGGCCTAAACTCTAACGTTTGTTCGAACTTGAACACGTTTGCGTGGACGAAATCGCGGGCTGGACTAATCTCTGATATTAATAACCTTATCAGGTACAGATATTACACTGCTCTTTTTTCCCACAACCGTTGTAAAACTCCACTACCCTGCAACACTGGGAAGCGCAAATGTTCCAAAGTATTAAAAGGCCTTGCATATTTGAGCGGGGCGTGCAACCGCTGCATATTTCATGAGCCCGCATATACATATATTGTATGTTCACAGCTTGTTCACAGGCGAGAAGGAATATTTAATAACACTCTTTTTTAAATTTTCAGAAAAAGGGTACTAAAATCTCGGCGAACAGTCGAGATGAAAACTGTTTTTAGTAATTTTGACTAAGTTTGCATAGTAATGGTTGCGTCCCCGAAAAGCCATAGGGTAAAAAGGTTTGCATACCAAAAGGTTTTATATTCTATACCATGAATAAAAATAACAATTAGTTACTTAACTTCTTTAGCATTAACAATCCAAATGTCTTTACAATGTGAAATTAAAACACGCTTAGAGAAAAAAGGATTGTCCCGCCTGTGGCAGATCTGTGTGTTATTTACGAGTATTTTTTACTCTAGATTTGATTGTAGAGGTTTTACGGCCGATAACTGACAGTTTAACTGAAGTAACCGCAGATTGCTTTAAATATGACAATGACAGTTAACCAACTTTCTTTCAAAGGTCGTCAGGGAGTCGGCCAGTTTCAATATTCTATCTTCCTTCGATTGTAACTTCGACGACCTCTTTGGTGTCCATGGTCAAGAAGTTGACTATTAACCAAGAGGTCGCGGGTTCGATCCCCGCACTGTACAAATATATGTGTGCATGAACATGTCTGTTTGTACTGGTCTGGGTGTTATATGTATCTATTCAATTTTATTTGTAATGCCACTGTTGATTCTGATATCTGTAACACAAGTGCTTAAGCTACTTACCACGGAGTCAGATCAATTTATTCGATGTTTTGTAAATTTATTATTATAATCATCATTATTTACTTATGCCTTGATTACACGTGCCGAGTGAACGGGCGAGACATTAAAACGATCTGCGGCCGAGACAGTATTTATTATATAGATAGCACTCGCCAATCTGTTCACACAAAACGAGTACTCTCGGCCACTCACTCACTCGGCCGAGTGCTATGTCTCGCCCACACTGACATCTATACAAGTACGTACGCTGGACCAATGATACTCTATAAAATGACAGCTGTTTTTTGTGCCTATTTCAAGCGCCCCCAATGCGTGGGAAAGGAACTAAATCTGACGTAAACTGCACAATGGCCGGTGCATGATTTGAATTGTCTCCGTATATAAAGTGATTTCAAAGGTTTAATGCGATTTAAGTTTGTTTATTGTCTTGTATTAATAAAGTTTATACATAAATAAGTGGTGATAGTATATAGATAAACCATGAAAGAGTGCGTATAATGCAAAACTCGTTGCCAGAGAGGAAGTGGGGTTTCATTCCACAAGTAAGTGAATTTACGGCTAATATTCAACAAATTAACCTTCCATTGATATTACAGGCACTTTAAAATCTGTTATTAATGTAAAATGTCAATGTAATCACATAAAATAATACGTGATTACACAAACAATAAAATTCAATAGTGCTGTAAAATTCCGTGTCGATAAAACATATCGATGTTTTTCCTATCAAATATCTATTTGGTTTTAAGAACGGAAATTACCTAAGATATATTGTTAAATAAAGATTATTAATTTTCAGGTTTCCTACTGACAATCGAAGGATGGAATTATGGCTGAAAATGATTAATAAGCCTTGTCATCTGATAACATCTGTACAAAACACTTCTCTGATGACTGTTTTATTAAATATAATTCATGCACTACTTTAAAAAAGTGCAGTACAACAACAATTGACAATCTTTTTATTGTTGCTTTTGCTGTGATTCTCTTTTTTTATTTGTACTTAATATGTAGTTAATAAATTAAAACTAAGTTGTATAAATATGTTTATTTCCTATAACTACCTCACCTCTTTATTCCTTTTCAAACAAAACCATATTTTTATTAAAAGAAAAACGTTAGGTACCTAGTTGTTTGATCTAGCTAGCTAGCCACACATCACCCCCTTACTCCCTTACCATATGATTACCCTACCCTTGCTTAGTCATAGTATTAACCAACTATTTGACTATTTTGGATTTCAGCTATCATTAAATCAACCCATGAATTTATTAAAATTATTATGATCCATTCTATTAAGTAGGAAAAGGTTTATCGATGTATTTTATCTCACTGTGCCATCTCTATTATTAGTTCCATTCCCACCCACCGCTGCCGTAAGCGCCAAAATGGCGAAAATCAAATCGCCTCACTATGACCCGGCCTGTAGTTAGTCCAGCGTACTTGTATTAGTAATTGTCCAGGAATTAATGGATAACCCTTTAACTGCGGGTAGCTTGACCGATGCCCTACTGGTAAAAAATTATGACCTTAGTAAAAGTGTCACGGTTTTCAAAATATCGCCCAGAGACAATTTTATGAAAAAAAATCTCCCATTGCAACATTTTTGAGTTCTGTTTTTTTTAAATACATCTAAATAGCTGGCGCATAAAATGAGTACATTATTTCAGTGCCTGTGAATAAGAAAAAAAAATACAAAAAAAAGATTGTGAAAAATTTTCTCACTTTCATACAATTCTGTATTGTGAAGCTAGTTAAGTCAATTAAAATGGTATAGTAAAATAAAATAATTAAAATTGGTATGATACTAGTAAGTGAAATAAAACAACGTTGTAGCTTGAAGGAACACGATCAAGTAAAGTTCTTTATTTTTAGAATGACTATATAACGGTAAACAGTCATAGATGGCGCTACGAGTTACAAAAAGATATTTTGTTTTCACATAATAATAACATCCCCACTCAAAATATCTCTTATCAAAGAAAATTTACCAAACATTACACTTCAACAATACCTAACATTTTCATAAACTTAAAATGTTTTACAGAGTTCAAACTTTTTGTAAATAGATCTGCTGGCATGTCTGCAGTACACAAATATTTAATCAACACAGTTCTATTACTTATCATTTCTCTACAATAGTGATATCTTACTTCAATGTGTTTGGTTCTGTTATGAAAAACAGGATTTGCTGTCAATTTGTGTGCACTCTGATTATCGTTATATAAAGTAATTTGATACATCTGCTTAGTAATTTCATACTGTAAATTTCTGAGATACACAGCTTCTTTGCAACACTCTGAAATAGCTACATACTCCGCTTCTGTACTGGAAAGCGCAATGCATTTTTGTTTAGAACAATTCCAAGATATAACAGATCCTGATAAAGAGAAACAAAAACCTGAGTAAGATTTCCTGTCATTCACATCATTAGCCCAATCGGCATCAACAAAACCTTTTATATGGGCATTTTCATTTCTACAATACTTTAGCCCTACATTTTTAGTTTTCTTCAAATATTTTAATATTCTTTTTACATACATCCAATGCCCTTCATTGTAACAGTTATTAAATTGACTCAGATATGACACTGAATAAGCTATATCGGGACGAGTTAGAACTGCAAGATACATTAAGCTGCCAACAAGCTGTTGATATGGAATTTGAGTTTTACAAACTTCAGCTTTCTTGACAGTTAACTTGGCCTCCATTGGAGTATCTGATGTTTTACTGTCAGTCATATGAAATCTGGTTAGTAACTGATCAATATAATTCTCCTGACACAGAGTAACAACATCATTACTCTTATTAAAATTAACAGACATACCAAGACATTGTTTTATACATCCTAAATCTTTGATTTTAAAGTTATTGCACAACATTTCCTTCAAACATTTCAATTCACAATCATCATTCGAAAAAATAAAAAAATCATCCACATACAATGTTACAATAGTTCGCTTAGAACCTACAATTTTTGTATATAAACATGGCTCTAGTTTAGATTTATTATAGCCATCTGCTATTATATATTTAACTGAAGTTAAATTTAATTGAACTGATAAGGCAAACAATAACCTTAATGTTGTGTGTCTTACTACCGGAGAGAAAGTCTCTTCATAATCCACACCATATTTTGGAGAACACCCTTTAGCCACCAGTCTCGCCCGATAACGCACACTATTATCACTTTCATGTTTCTTTTTAAGAACCCACTTGCACTTCACTACCGTAACACCATTCGGAATGTCCATTATTCCCCAGGCATCATTGTCCTTCAAGCTTTGAAGCTCGCCCTGAACAGCTTGCTCCCATTTCCTCCTTTCCGGCCCTTGTAGCGCTTCCTCTAGTGTCAGTTCCTCAAGATGAATTTCATTATTTTCAGTGCACATTAAACCATATCTATCAGGCTTCTTCCTTGTTCTTGGTGGTAAAGTTGATGGGATGAAATTTTCAAAACTTTTATCAGTTTCAGCTGACTCCTCACTTACAGAAGTTTCATCAGTTATAGAATCTTCATTTGGTACATATGTTTTATCATTTAAATCTGCATTTTCCAAGGAATTGAAAGAATCATTGGACTTATTGTTATCCTCCGTATTATCCCCCACTGAATCCTGACTTACTGAGCTTATTTCTGGCTTCACATCTGCTTCTCTCGCAGCAACCAAATTTTCTTGATGTACTTTATTTTCTTCAATAATGATGACATCTCTGCTCGTTGTTATTGTGTGATTGACTGGGTTATATACTCTGTAACCTTTAATATCATCAGGATAACCCATCAAAATACATTTTTCTGATTTTTTGTCCAATTTATGTCTTTTCTCTTTGGGGATGTGCTTCATAACTGTACTACCAAAAACTCTAATGTAACCTAGATTTGGCTTTTTATTAGTCCACAGTTCATACGGAGTGCGGATATTCAGTCCAGTTTTCACAATACGATTCTGTAAAAAGACAGCAGTGTTAACGGCTTCCGCCCAAAATTTCTTGTCTAAATTGGCTTCAAACAAAAGACATCTGGCTTTTTCTATGACAGTCCTGTTCATACGTTCACAAAGCCCATTTTGTTCAGGGGTATATGGGTTTGACTTTTGATGAATAATTCCCATTTGCTTTAAATAATTTTCAAAATCATTATTAAATCATAATTCCCATCCATATCATCAAAGATAATTTAGATGTTTTAGCAGAACCTCTTGCCTCCTTCTTCAATAAGTGTATTAGCAATGGAATATTTCCCAAACAGTTTAAGATTGCAAAGATATGCCCAATCTACAAAAAGGGCAATAAGACTGAGGCTGCTAACTATCGACCAGTATCCTTACTGCCCACGTTATCAAAAATTTTTGAAAACATCATTAAAACAAGATTAGTGTCCCATTTAAACTTGAATCAGGTGTTGAACGAGAGACAGTTCGGATATAGGACAGGTGTTGGCACAGCGGAGGCAGTCGACACTTTGATGAACGACATTTTTACCAAAGTGAACGAAAAGCTGAGGGTAGCAGGAATATTTCTAGATTTGAGTTCCGCTTTTGACACAGTTGATCATTCACTACTCCTCAAAAAGCTGGAACACTATGGAGTGCGAGAGGAATCTTTGGCCTTATTTTCATCATATCTGAGTGAAAGATGGCAGTATGTGGAAGTCTATAACGACACGGGCCCTCACGTAAAATGGGCACAATCAGGATATTCACAGGTGACACGTGGGGTGCCACAAGGCTCGATCCTGGGACCTATATTCTTCATAATATACACGAATGACCTTATTAACTATATATACAACACAATAGGCAATATAGATGTTATTGCATACGCCGATGACACAAACGCCGTAGTTTACGCAAAGGATATCAAATCGCTGAACGTTAATGTCAACAATGCTCTGAAGAGTTTCAATAATTGGTTTCAGACAAACAACCTTGTTCTGAACGCTAAAAAGACAAATGTAATCCTTTTCAATACAACTGCGCGTAATAAGGACACTTTGGAAGCCAATATAACAGGCAATAATATCGAGCCGAAGACTGAAGTAACTTTTTTGGGAGTTGTAATTGACGCTTGTCTAAACTGGAAACCTGAATTAAAAGACATAGAGTCAAAGGTAAGTTCAGCCTGTTATGCCATACGTTGCTTAAGAGAGGAGCTGTCGAGGGAGCATCTTAAGACTGTCTATCATGCACTTGTAGAATCAAGATTACGTAGAAGTATAAAATTCTGGGGCTACAGCTATGAATACAACATGGAAAAGTCATCTGTTATCCAGAAAAGGGCCATTCGGGCCATGGTCCGTATTCCACCTTGGGAATCTTGCGTCGACTATTTTAAGAAGCTCAACATCATGACGGTTCCTAGTCTCTATTTATATATTTTGTTAACTGACCTGGTTAAGCATAGGGATAGATACGAGACAGAAGCCGAAATGCATGAAAGGCACAAAACTCGGAGAAAAAACCTGAAGCAAAATGTCATACCTTGCCTGAATGTTGTGAAGCATTGTCCACGCAATCGAGCTGTAACGTTTTTTAACAGACTGCCAAAGGAATTAAAATTAGAGACTAGGTTAAGCGTTTTTAAAATTAAATTAAAGAGATTTCTATTGGAAAGGTGTCTGCACAGGGTGGAAGATTTTTAGATTTTTAGTTTTAAGTTATTTTAATTATTATGTACATTCAAACACAATGCATGTTGTTTACTGAATAAATAAATGAAATGAATGAATGAAATGAAATGAAATTATTGCAGTACTCCCTGCCATTGTCACTGCGATATATTGTTAAATAAAGATTATTAATTTTCAGGTTTCCTACTGACAATCGAAGGATGGAATTATGGCTGAAAATGATTAATAAGCCTTGTCATCTGATAACATCTGTACAAAACACTTCTCTGATGACTGTTTTATTAAATATAATTCATGCACTACTTTAAAAAAGTGCAGTACAACAACAATTGACAATCTTTTTATTGTTGCTTTTGCTGTGATTCTCTTTTTAGGGTTCCGTACCTCAAAAGGAAAAAACGGAACCCTTATAGGATCACTTTGTTGTCCGTCTGTCCGTCCGTCCGTCTGTCAAGACCCTTTTTCTCAGGAACGCGTGGAGGTATGAAGCTGAAATTTATATCAATTACTCAGGTCTACTGTCCCTTGAAGCTGTGAAAAAATCAAACTTCTAAGCCAACGCAATCAAAAGATACAGCCGTTTATGCCGCAAATTTTCGACACTTGCAAGGGAATCAAAACCTACAGGGTGCTTCCCGTGAACTCAGAACCTTGAAATTTGGTACGAAGCAACGTCTTATAGCATAGATAAAGGAAAAATTACGAAAACCATAAATTTTTAGTTACATCACATAATATATATTTTTTTAATAATTTTAAACTTACTACCCATTTCCTCATAAACGCGTAGAGGTATTAAATTGAAATTCATACCAAATACTCAGGTCTATAATACCTTTAAGCTGTAACAAAATCAAACTTCTATGTCAACGCAATTAAAAGAAACAGCAATTTAAGCTGCATATTTTGAAACTCGCAAGTACTCGCAAGGGAATCAAAACCTAAAAGGTACTTCCAGTCGACCTAGAATCTTGAAATTTGGCATGAAGCAACGTTTTATAGCACACATAAAGGAAAAATTCCGAAAACCTTAAATTTTTAGTTACATTACAAAATATATATTTTTAATAAATATTAGGTCCTTACATATGAAATTGGCGTTTTGTCGTACTGGCCACTTTGATCACAAATTTTTCCTATTTGGTTAGGAATTCGAAATTCAAATTTATACTGCTATTTCCACATGTAGTTGTGTTTCGTAAACCGTCATTCATTTGTTTTTTTACTTATCTTTTTTCTGTTTGCATCGCTCAATGTACAAAATGGAAAATTTGAAATATCGCGTTATTTACGAGTACGAGTTCCACCGTGGCACCAGTGCTGCGGAAACGGCTCGAAGGGTTAATGATGTGTATGGCGGTTGTGTCGCAAAAGAAAACACAGTGCGTTTTTGGTTCCAACGTTTTCGTTCTGGAAATTTCGACCTGCAAAGCAAGCCCCGTGGACGGCCGGAGACCCAAGTTGATAATGAAGAATTGAAGGCTATTGTGGAAGCGGATCCATCGCAAACCACGTCCGAGTTAGCTGCAGGCTTTGGCGTTAGTGATAAAACTGTTTTAATCCACTTGAAGCAAATTGGGAAGATTAAAAAACTTGAAAGGTGGGTTCCTCACGAATTGAGTGAAGCAAACCGGCAAACGCGCGTCAACTGCTGCGTTACATTACTTGACCGGCACAATAACGAAGGGATTTTAAATCGAATCATTACCTGTGATGAAAAGTGGATTCTCTACGATAATCGGAAGCGCTCATCGCAATGGCTGGACCCTGGCAAGCCAGCCAAAGCCTGCTCCAAGCGAAAATTGACCAATAAAAAGTTACTTGTAAGCGTTTGGTGGACTAGCGCCGGTGTCGTTCATTACAGTTTTCTCAAATCTGGCCAGACGATTACGGCAGATATCTATTGTCAGCAATTGCAAACCATGATGGAAAAGCTAGTTGCTAAACAACCAAGGCTGGTCAATCGCTCTACGCCACTGCTGCTTCACGACAACGCTAGACCACACACTGCACAACAGACGGCTAGCAAATTAGAAGAACTTCAATTGGAATCTCTAAGGCATCCACCGTACTCCCCAGACCTTGCTCCAACAGATTACCATTTTTTTCGAAATTTGGATAACTTCTTGCAAGGGAAAAAGTTCAACTCAGATGGGGCAGTCCAAGTCGCCTTCAAAGATTTTATTGATTCCCGTTCGAATGGTTTTTTAGTAAAGGGATCAATGAACTACCTATGAGATGGCAAAAGTGCATAGATTACAATGGCTCATACTTTGATTAAATAAATATGCTATATAAAAAAATTTCGACTTTTTGTTCCTCCCATACAAAACGCCAATTTCATAGGTAAGGACCTAATATAAACTTATTACTTTTTTCCTCATGAACGCGTAGAGCTATCAAGTTGAAATTCATATCAAATACTTAGATCTAATTGCCTTTAACCCGTGAAAAAAAAAAATTCTAAGTCAACGCAAAAACGCAAAAGTACAACCATTGATACCGCATATTTTGAAACTCGCAACTACACGCAAGGGAATTAAAACCTAAAGACCACTTCCCGTTGACATAGAATCTCGAAATTTGGTAAGAAGCAATAGCTTACAGCACAGGTAACAGAAAAATTCCGAAAAGCTTAAAATTGCAAGTAGTTATACCACCAAAAAAATTGTGATTGTAAACATAATTGTAGTTACAGCAATGACCGCGAGTTATTATACTATGTATGGGGAGGGCAACATTTTTCAAACGGCAAAGACGACCTCACTCATCGTCATTCAATCCCGAGCTGCAAGGCTAGTATAAGTTTTTCAGTTATATTATAGATAAATGATATGTGTTAATATAAAATAAAGGATTACTTAAACGATAAAGAGATCTTTGTCTTAAATTTATGCTCCTCCATCTTTCCCCATTCTAATGTTATGAATTTCATTTTGCAATAAAAATACCATAGTTATGACTCGATTGTCGTAATGAACGAACTTTGTAAACCTTGCAGGTTTGTACGGAACCCTCGGTGCGCGAGTCCGACTCGCACTTGGCCGGTTTTTTTATTTGTACTTAATATGTAGTTAATAAATTAAAACTAAGTTGTATAAATATGTTTATTTCCTATAACTACCTCACCTCTTTATTCCTTTTCAAACAAAACCATATTTTTATTAAAAGAAAAACGTTAGGTACCTAGTTGTTTGATCTAGCTAGCTAGCCACACATCACCCCCTTACTCCCTTACCATATGATTACCCTACCCTTGCTTAGTCATAGTATTAACCAACTATTTGACTATTTTGGATTTCAGCTATCATTAAATCAACCCATGAATTTATTAAAATTATTATGATCCATTCTATTAAGTAGGAAAAGGTTTATCGATGTATTTTATCTCACTGTGCCATCTCTATTATTAGTTCCATTCCCACCCACCGCTGCCGTAAGCGCCAAAATGGCGAAAATCAAATCGCCTCACTATGACCCGGCCTGTAGTTAGTCCAGCGTACTTGTATTAGTAATTGTCCAGGAATTAATGGATAACCCTTTAACTGCGGGTAGCTTGACCGATGCCCTACTGGTAAAAAATTATGACCTTAGTAAAAGTGTCACGGTTTTCAAAATATCGCCCAGAGACAATTTTATGAAAAAAAATCTCCCATTGCAACATTTTTGAGTTCTGTTTTTTTTAAATACATCTAAATAGCTGGCGCATAAAATGAGTACATTATTTCAGTGCCTGTGAATAAGAAAAAAAAATACAAAAAAAAGATTGTGAAAAATTTTCTCACTTTCATACAATTCTGTATTGTGAAGCTAGTTAAGTCAATTAAAATGGTATAGTAAAATAAAATAATTAAAATTGGTATGATACTAGTAAGTGAAATAAAACAACGTTGTAGCTTGAAGGAACACGATCAAGTAAAGTTCTTTATTTTTAGAATGACTATATAACGGTAAACAGTCATAGATGGCGCTACGAGTTACAAAAAGATATTTTGTTTTCACATAATAATAACATCCCCACTCAAAATATCTCTTATCAAAGAAAATTTACCAAACATTACACTTCAACAATACCTAACATTTTCATAAACTTAAAATGTTTTACAGAGTTCAAACTTTTTGTAAATAGATCTGCTGGCATGTCTGCAGTACACAAATATTTAATCAACACAGTTCTATTACTTATCATTTCTCTACAATAGTGATATCTTACTTCAATGTGTTTGGTTCTGTTATGAAAAACAGGATTTGCTGTCAATTTGTGTGCACTCTGATTATCGTTATATAAAGTAATTTGATACATCTGCTTAGTAATTTCATACTGTAAATTTCTGAGATACACAGCTTCTTTGCAACACTCTGAAATAGCTACATACTCCGCTTCTGTACTGGAAAGCGCAATGCATTTTTGTTTAGAACAATTCCAAGATATAACAGATCCTGATAAAGAGAAACAAAAACCTGAGTAAGATTTCCTGTCATTCACATCATTAGCCCAATCGGCATCAACAAAACCTTTTATATGGGCATTTTCATTTCTACAATACTTTAGCCCTACATTTTTAGTTTTCTTCAAATATTTTAATATTCTTTTTACATACATCCAATGCCCTTCATTGTAACAGTTATTAAATTGACTCAGATATGACACTGAATAAGCTATATCGGGACGAGTTAGAACTGCAAGATACATTAAGCTGCCAACAAGCTGTTGATATGGAATTTGAGTTTTACAAACTTCAGCTTTCTTGACAGTTAACTTGGCCTCCATTGGAGTATCTGATGTTTTACTGTCAGTCATATGAAATCTGGTTAGTAACTGATCAATATAATTCTCCTGACACAGAGTAACAACATCATTACTCTTATTAAAATTAACAGACATACCAAGACATTGTTTTATACATCCTAAATCTTTGATTTTAAAGTTATTGCACAACATTTCCTTCAAACATTTCAATTCACAATCATCATTCGAAAAAATAAAAAAAATCATCCACATACAATGTTACAATAGTTCGCTTAGAACCTACAATTTTTGTATATAAACATGGCTCTAGTTTAGATTTATTATAGCCATCTGCTATTATATATTTAACTGAAGTTAAATTTAATTGAACTGATAAGGCAAACAATAACCTTAATGTTGTGTGTCTTACTACCGGAGAGAAAGTCTCTTCATAATCCACACCATATTTTGGAGAACACCCTTTAGCCACCAGTCTCGCCCGATAACGCACACTATTATCACTTTCATGTTTCTTTTTAAGAACCCACTTGCACTTCACTACCGTAACACCATTCGGAATGTCCATTATTCCCCAGGCATCATTGTCCTTCAAGCTTTGAAGCTCGCCCTGAACAGCTTGCTCCCATTTCCTCCTTTCCGGCCCTTGAAGCGCTTCCTCTAGTGTCAGTTCCTCAAGATGAATTTCATTATTTTCAGTGCACATTAAACCATATCTATCAGGCTTCTTCCTTGTTCTTGGTGGTAAAGTTGATGGGATGAAATTTTCAAAACTTTTATCAGTTTCAGCTGACTCCTCACTTACAGAAGTTTCATCAGTTATAGAATCTTCATTTGGTACATATGTTTTATCATTTAAATCTGCATTTTCCAAGGAATTGAAAGAATCATTGGACTCATTGTTATCCTCCGTATTATCCCCCACTGAATCCTGACTTACTGAGCTTATTTCTGGCTTCACATCTGCTTCTCTCGCAGCAACCAAATTTTCTTGATGTACTTTATTTTCTTCAATAATGATGACATCTCTGCTCGTTGTTATTGTGTGATTGACTGGGTTATATACTCTGTAACCTTTAATATCATCAGGATAACCCATCAAAATACATTTTTCTGATTTTTTGTCCAATTTATGTCTTTTCTCTTTGGGGATGTGCTTCATAACTGTACTACCAAAAACTCTAATGTAACCTAGATTTGGCTTTTTATTAGTCCACAGTTCATACGGAGTGCGGTTATTCAGTCCAGTTTTCACAATACGATTCTGTAAAAAGACAGCAGTGTTAACGGCTTCCGCCCAAAATTTCTTGTCTAAATTGGCTTCAAACAAAAGACATCTGGCTTTTTCTATGACAGTCCTGTTCATACGTTCACAAAGCCCATTTTGTTCAGGGGTATATGGGTTTGACTTTTGATGAATAATTCCCATTTGCTTTAAATAATTTTCAAAATCATTATTGCAGTACTCCCTGCCATTGTCACTGCGTAGAATCTTAATTTTCTTTGATGTTAAGTTCTCAACTTTTGTTTTGTAATCTTTAAAACACTGGAAAACTTCACTCTTATTTTTCAAAAAATAAACATACCTAAGTCATGCGGCTGTAGTCGTCTACAAAAAGAACAAAATACCTTGATCCTCCGAGAGAAACATTTTCCATTGGCCCGCAGATATCACTGTGCACTATGTTCAACAGCTCAGTGCTTCTGTTACCTTCAGAAGGAAAAGGCAATCGACTTTGCTTGCCCTCACAGCACACTATACAATTTGTTTTGTTGATATCGGCTTTCTTGTTCAACATGACTCCTTCTACAGCTTCCGGCATGTTATTCATGTACTGATTGTTTATGTGCCCCAACCTACGATGCCAAAGCTCTGGGGACTCCATCACAGCGGCCAATAAACAGGTAGGTGTATTTAGCTTGTATACTCCATTTGTAAGAGAAGCAGTAGCTACCAAAGTGTTCTTCTTGTTATAAATTTCACATCCATCACTCATAAATATCACCTTATTTCCTTGTTTTATTAATTGGCTGACAGATAAAAGGTTCGTGGATAAACTGGGGACACACAACACATTTTCAACCGTAACCTCAAAGTCACACTTTGCAGTTGAAGTCGTGATTTTCACATTTCCACAACATAAAACTGGTACTTTATTCTGATCAGCGATCATAATTTCTTTGGTAAATCCAGAATAATGCGCGTCGACCACCCAATGTTCGTTTGTTGTCAAATGTGAACTTGCGCCAGAGTCGACGTACCAGTCACTTTTATGAAATGATCCATTACAGAATACAGCACTAAACGCATTAGTATATTTCTTTTCACTTTCTTCCAAATTCTTTTTCTTTGGATTTTGGCACTGGCTCCGATAATGACCGGTTTCTCCACAGGAATAACACTTGACATGTTGTTTATTTTTGTTGTTGACAGACATCTTCTGCCCACTCGCGCCATCTTGTCTCGGCGCGGGTTTGTTAGTTCTCTTATGTTGGTAACGGAAACATGCCATTGCATTAGTCACATGACTATCTTCCGGTTCCGGTTCCATATCAATTAATTTTGATTTAATGGGGTCGGTCGATAAAGACATGCCTGAATGCTCGATGGCCATTATCATGGGCATGTATTTTTCAGATAATCCTGCCAGCATGATCGAACCAATCCACTCGTCGCTGATGTCAAACCCCGTTCCTGCCAGCTTTTGACCCGCTTCTACGATCTGAGTTACATATGACGTCATCGATGTACAGTTTTCTAGTCGAATAGATATAAGATTTCTCAATAGACTGATTCTTCTAGTAAATCCCGAGTCATCAAATAGTGATCTCAACTTTAACCATAACTCCTTCGATGTACTGACGTTTTTGATGTGAACATAGATAGATGGATCGATTGTTAAAATCAACTTTGCTTTCGTTCTCGCATCATCTACAGCTTCTGGTTCTTGTCCCGGCTCTGGTTTAATACATTTCACCATTCCCTCTAACACCAGAAAATTCTCTGCGGCGAAACACCAGTCACTATAATTTTCACGACCTTTTAGTTTAGGTACACTAACTATATAACTTGAACTATTAGCGGCCATGATTGAAAATACAAAGTGACTCCACGCTGTTTTACACTTATTTCTTCACTGTAACTTTGACTAACCGCGACACACAAATCTATTGTCCATCTGACTGATAATAATACTGACAAAAACTTAGATAATTTGCGAACAAGCAGTGAAAAAAATGAGTCTGGGCCCATAACCTGAAATAAAACAACGTTGTAGCTTGAAGGAACACGATCAAGTAAAGTTCTTTATTTTTAGAATGACTATATAACGGTAAACAGACATAGATGGCGCTACGAGTTACAAAAAGATATTTTGTTTTCACATAATAATAACAGTAAGTGCTACTTACATAATGGGTATATTATAGATATTGATTCGAAACTAATTAGAAGAGATTCAAGTCGTTATAAAGCAAAGGCGCCTTATGCAATCAAAGTGTCAAGGTTTTTGTGGCATTTAAATTTAATTGGATCACTTTATACTCGTACCCCTTACATACTTTATCTTTACACGTGATTTTTGCAAAGAGATATTTCAGATAGAGCAGGAATGTTTAATATATAACAGGCATTAGAAAGAGAGGAAACACGATACTGCAGCTTTATTGCTTTTATTGATGCAAAAGTAACTGTATACAACTCTTTAACGCTCGAACGGCGGAACCGATTATAATAAAATACTGTGGTAGTCCAGACCTTGGCGTAGTATTAATAACAGGATGTTGTTTTAAACAAAAGCAGGGGTTAATTAATCACTACAAACATTCACGTTGCTTATTTAAACCACTGAAAATTCCCGTAGTTTAGTAGTTTAAACCACACATTGTTACACTACGCACCAAAGACATAAAGACCGCAAATACGCAATAAAGACCATTGATCTCATGGGAATCACAGATATAAAAACATTTTGTTTTACAAGTGGCCAAGAGCTAGAGTTAAAAATATGTTTCCTACACGGTCTGGGGTCTAGAAGTTTGTTGTTTATTCATTGCATTTGATTCCCATGTAGGTATGTGGTGTTTTTGCTTACAGGCAACCCTCGTTTCCCGCTTCATCCATTTTATCTCTATGATTTCCCTCACATGTAAAACTACCTAGGTAATTTACGTTATCAATTATTAGGTTATTATGTAACCTATTAGGTTATTAATCAAGGCTTTCGTTAGACCAATTAATTTTAAGGTAGCGAGTAAATTATTCAATAACGCTTTCTTATTAATTCGGTTATTAAGTATTCAATGAAACCAATTTATAGGATTCTAATCTAAACGTATTTTGAATTGACCTAATTTTCTCTATAACAGAATCAGGTGCATTATTATGCGAGTATTTTAAAAGGATGTGTTTATTAAAATGAAAGAAAAGTCAATCTAAGGGTGCTTCCTGATTATGTAACATGTTATATAATTTCTGTTATAATACATTACCCATATAACGTTGAATTATAACAAACAATTTGTAGGTGTTTGTTTTAAAACATGTTATGTAACAATGTTTTATAATATAGTTCGTACGCACCGTAAAACCTACTTCAAGAGCGATATATTTATTTACGCTTTATTGCACAATATTTATTTATTAATTTGCACAGAATGTAGACTTAGCGCAATGCCCATATTTCATTTCTTCTTAGGCCTGAGAATGCCTCTCAGGCCTAAGAAGAAATGAAATATGGGCAGTACGGTAAAGGTAGCTAGGATAAAGCAGCCTTGTTTTAATACTGACACTTAGTTAGAAGAGTTAAACATTAGCCCTCATTTAGTGTTTCGCCGCAGTCGGTTAAAATGGTCACATCGGTCTCAGCGTTTCAGAATTCCCCTTTACATAGAAGTTAAATGTGTTCAAACTTATATAAATTCTCCTTTAATATCTCCGTCTTGTAGTGGCTTAATTAACTTCTGTAGCGTGTGATGTAGTATGAAGGTTCCCAAACTTTCATGTCAAACAGCCCATTCATCTCACCAACCTATTTAGGACCCATTAAGGAACTTTTTAGGACTCATACCCATACCCATAGACCTACCTCTATATAGGTCTCACCTCAATTATGAGATGGTACGAGCAAACGAACACTTACCCACTCACTAAGTCAATAAAACTGAAAAAAAGTAGTGGTAAGGAAATTCTGTGCATTTTTAAGACTTGAGTGTTATTCTTCGTTATAAAGAGCGTAGTAAAACACTGCAACATACTACATAAAAACATTTTGAAATCTAGTTTTTATTGAAGAACACCCCTCTTCGGCAGTGTCTTCGACTTCGAAATTCAGTCGAGTCGATCTACGGGCATCAAGTCTTCGGCGCAATCCAGTGATAGGTGCACAAGGGACTATAGTCTGAACAGTCCCGCACATAGGGTATGAATACAAAACATTGGGAACCGCAGCCCTAGCAAGAAACTAACTCAGTTAAAATACACTCGCTAAAGTCTATTCGCGTTTTAATGATAGTTCGGTCTGAATTCGAGTCTGGATCTAGCTCCAGTTTAAAGTGGTGTTGCGACTGTCAACATTTGTGTAGCATTTTGCGGCTGAGTGTATGATCAGCTAGTTCTAAATTGTATTGGAACATGAAAGTAGTTAGTATTTGTTTTATAGTAGAAAGAAGTATACGTTTTATTCTGTCTATAAAAGAAGTGTATTTATTGTAATGATACACTTTTTTTTACTGATTATTTCGCGATTTATTTAGGTACAATTTATTTCAAACAATGGAACGCAAAGTCTGAAGTGTGTGAACATGCATTAGATACACTCAACCCCTTCATACGCTTTGACCAACCGAAAGTCCTCGTAAGATCGGCGTCTTCTTCGAAATTAGAAGACAACCTTTTTAATAGAGAAGATGGTTGGAAAATTCCACCAGCTTGGGATCCTTTTTTAGCCAAAATTTAAGCTAGAGCCCGCTAGAGCTCATTTTGTGTAGATAGGAACGAAACTTTATATTTTTGAGTGAAAACTATGTATTGACAACTAATAATAATAGTAATAATAGTCCTCCTGGCCGATTTCGACCACGGCGGCCAATCTCAATAGAGATCAGCCAACTATGCAGGAGATATTATAGTGCACAAGTGTGAGCGCAATACACAGGTGCACTCACTGTTCCATCACTTTCAAAGTTCGGTGAGATGGCAATCCGACATGACCGGAGAGAGATCAGGCGCAGGACCAGTGGCTTAACGTGCTTTCCGAGGCATGGGGGTGTTACACCGCCAACTTCCTGACTCCGAGCTGTTTTTGAGAAATTCATAATAGAAAATCTCAGAAATAATTTTGGCCTGACCTGGGATATGAACCCAGAACCTTTCGGATATAAGGCAGAAACTTTGCCACTACACCAATGAGGCAGACAGCAATGACAACTAACACATAGAAAATTAACCACGAACGCTGAAAAAGGTCCGGAACGTCAGGTTGAAATAAAATGTAAATGAGTCGCGAAATAATCCGTTAAAAAGTGTTTCATTTCAATGTAAAATGTTTGCGTAATCCGAAGAAAACAAATAAAGTATGTTTATTCGTTACAATGTTCAATCATAAACATTGAAATCATCGATCATTTTACACACTCGTGAACTAGAGATGAGTCGCTAGTTCACTATAAAGTTACTTTTATTTTAGCATTAAGAATGCAAATTTATTTACAATATGAAATTAAAACACACTCAAAGTAAAATGGACCGATGAGTAAGTGTCATGGTAGCTCAATTGGGAGAGCAATCGCCTGGATTGCGAGAGGTGCGGGTTCGAGTCGCGCTTGTGGCAGTCCATTTTTGTTTAAGTGTGTTTTAATTTCACATAGCTTAGTATAATTTTTAACCGACGAAAAATAAGGGTGTTATAAGTTAGCCCCTTTTTCTGTTTGTGTGTGTGTCTGTGGCTTATTAGTGCCTTACCTAAGGCCCGAACGGATGAACCGATTTCAGTTCAGTTTTATTCATTCAAAAGATAATTAAATCGCGGTGGTTCTTGGCAGTGGCTGGTCATAATGTATCCAGCCGTTGAAGCTCATCAGCTATTTTTTTTTAAAGTATTTATTTCGGACAACTGCGATCCAGAGTGTTAGTATAATAGAATGACTTAATGACTATGTTGCTGGAGTCCTAAGGCACCCCCGTGGTGCAAAGGGCCTTCGTGAGTTGTCGCCATCTGCCCCTGTCCTACGCTTGACTCTTGACATCCTCCCATAGAAGACCTGCAGCTGTTATCTCCTGGTTGATGGGTTGTCTCCACGTATGTATGGATCGACCGCGTCTTCTCTTGCCATCGGGCTGCCACTCAAAGGCCATCGACGCAGCATTGAACTTATTTCGACGCAGCATTGAACTTATTTCGACGCAGCATTGAACTTATTTCGACGCAGCATTGAACTTATTTCGACGCAGCATTGAACTTATTTCGACGCAGCATTGAACTTATTTCGACGCAGCATGTGCCTTAACTTACTGACTTATGTAATGGCTATGTTAGTGCGCTTCCGCCGACGGTGTTCCCTCTTTCTTATAACTTGAGCTCATTCAAAGCGAAAATAAATAGGCACCTTCTGGGTAAGCTCGCTACATCGTCGACATCTTCTTTACCTCCTAGAGGGAGAATGATGTCAAGAGCGAACCCATATTGATTAAAAAAAAAAGTATTTAATTTTGAAAATAGAGCAAGTGGTTTTGCTCATGTGACCGATCAGTGGACGATCCCCACTATTGACCATCTCCTTCAGGACGCTGTGGCAGCTATATTTGCCTGGCTCATGTCTGGGGTATGTTTAATTTTATATTTTAGTGTTAAGTACTTACTACTTTTCTGATAAGTAAGAGTGTAAAAGCGACATCATCATAATCTGTATAGCGTATCTATAAACTTCACTTCCATATACAATGCAACCAAACGGTGCAGTGGTCTACATGTCGGACTTCTAAAACCAACGGTCGCGGGTTCGATCCCCGCACAGTACAAGCGTATGTGTGCATGATGAACATGTGTGTTTGTACTTGTTTGGGTATTTTCTATGTATAACTAGCGGACCCGGCAGACGTCGTTTTGCCCGCTTTTTAAATATTTTATGACCGTTTAAACCTTCCCTGGACTTCTACAAATATTAGGTCCTTACCTATGAAATTGGCGTTTTGTATGGGAGGAACAAAAAGTCGAAATTTTTTTATATAGCATATTTATTTAATCAAAGTATGAGCCATTGTAATCTATGCACTTTTGCCATCTCATAGGTAGTTCATTGATCCCTTTACTAAAAAAACCATTCGAACGGGAATCAATAAAATCTTTGAAGGCGACTTGGACTGCCCCATCTGAGTTGAACTTTTTCCCTTGCAAGAAGTTATCCAAATTTCGAAAAAAATGGTAATCTGTTGGAGCAAGGTCCGGGGAGTACGGTGCATGCCTTAGAGATTCCAATTGAAGTTCTTCTAATTTGCTAGCCGTCTGTTGTGCAGTGTGTGGTCTAGCGTTGTCGTGAAGCAGCAGTGGCGTAGAGCGATTGACCAGCCTTGGTTGTTTAGCAACTAGCTTTTCCATCATGGTTTGCAATTGCTGACAATAGATATCTGCCGTAATCGTCTGGCCAGATTTGAGAAAACTGTAATGAACGACACCGGCGCTAGTCCACCAAACGCTTACAAGTAACTTTTTATTGGTCAATTTTCGCTTGGAGCAGGCTTTGGCTGGCTTGCCAGGGTCCAGCCATTGCGATGAGCGCTTCCGATTATCGTAGGTAATGATTCGATTTAAAATCCCTTCGTTATTGTGCCGGTCAAGTAATGTAACGCAGCAGTTGACGCGCGTTTGCCGGTTTGCTTCACTCAATTCGTGAGGAACCCACCTTTCAAGTTTTTTAATCTTCCCAATTTGCTTCAAGTGGATTAAAACAGTTTTATCACTAACGCCAAAGCCTGCAGCTAACTCGGACGTGGTTTGCGATGGATCCGCTTGCACAATAGCCTTCAATTCTTCATTATCAACTTGGGTCTCCGGCCGTCCACGGGGCTTGTTTTGCAGGTCGAAATTTCCAGAACGAAAACGTTGGAACCAAAAACGCACTGTGTTTTCTTTTGGACACAACCGCCATACACATCATTAACCCTTCGAGCCGTTTCCGCAGCACTGGTGCCACGGTGGAACTCGTACTCGTAAATAACGCGATATTTCAAATTTTCCATTTTGTAAATTGAGCGATGCAAACAGAAAAAAGATAAGTAAAAAAACAAATGAATGACGGTTTACGAAACACAACTACATGTGGAAATAGCTGTATAAATTTGAATTTCGAATTCCTAACCAAATAGGAAAAATTTGTGATCAAAGTGGCCAGTACGACAAAACGCCAATTTCATATGTAAGGACCTAATATTTCAAGACTAAAACTGCACAAATCGGTACAGCCGTTCTCGAGTTTTAGCGAGACTAACGAACAGCAATTCATTTTTATACATAAGATATGTATTTATTTACAAAAAAAGTATTTAAGTATGTTTATCCGTTGTCTAGTACCCATAACACAAGCCTCGTAGCTTAATTTGGGACTAGAGAATTGGTGTGATTGTTGATTGTTGTCCAATGCAGTACAAAAATATAGAAACCAAAATATTTTTAACTTTAGACATTAGTTGACAAGACACCAATCTAAGTGAAAAAGGATTTAACACTAGACCCAACTTACACGCGAGCTGTGGCCAAGTTGCCAAGTAAAGAAGCCAAGTTGCTGTAGTATTAGACCGCGGGGTGGACAGGCCATAACTTTGTCTAGGGATGGGACAAGGATCGGAACTGTGATAAATATCGGATCACTATTGAGAAGGTTTGGTTTGTTAAGCAAGCCTTTACTAGCCACCGTGGTGCATATTTTATGTTTTTTTTTAAACCAAATCGTGACAGTAAGTATAATAAGATGTGGGACAAAGATCGGAACTGTGATAAATATCGGATCACTTTTGAGAAGGTTTTGTTTGTTAGGCAAGCCTTTACTAGCCACCGTGGTGCATATTTTATGTTTTTTTTAAACCAAATCGTGACAGTAAGTACAATAAGATGTTCAAAATTTGCTTTAGCTTAAGTATTGTGTCTTCTGCACTAACCTTGAGATAGTAGTTTGTTTAAATCAATAGTAAGCCTAGTCGGCATATTTTCAGCAGCGCAAAAAATGACAAATCTCATTAACAAATTCTATGCGATTTATGACTAAATACATAAGCGATAGACTTGGATAGGTTATGAATAGATGTTATTGCGATGAATGCCTGTGGCCTCTCAGCCGGCACCGTAGGGCACCGTTAGGTTGTTAGTGGGTAGGCGGGTTCTCTCTCTGAGGCCTGACCCCCAGCTGTCCCCGCGGCTGGCGGGTATGCGTAACAGCATTTCCCTGACGATAAAAAAGTCATGAATAGATCTATCCGCTTTGAAAGGAGATCTTGATCGATTTGAAATGCTGTCACTTACCAATCTTTTCGTTTCTGAATTCGCGTCGCAGTAATGGAACCAGTATCACTTTCAAGTGGTCATTCTTTACAGTTACATAATGCTAACAGCTCTTGAATATTAGATTTAAGATTCAATATACTTTATTAAGGTTAAGACACATGTTATGCCATTTATGATCGGCAAAATTACATTCGAACAGGATTGAACGTCTCCTTATCTTTTGGGCCCTACCAACGCTACAAACTAGTGAATACGGTACAATTGTATTGTTATTTTTGTGTTTTCTCTCTTATTTATTATGTTGCACCGCCCACTAATAATTTCTGCTTAGCCCAAAGGTATCACTGGTAGAGAATGCCCTACGGCGTTATGTCCACCTTTTGTGCATAGTTGTGTTGTGCAATAAAGCCTAAATAAATAAATACAACACTAGTTATCTGACGGTAGACTGCGCATCTTGAAAGTTTACGACTAGTTGCATTGCTTGTTTGGACGTGTAAAAAGCGCAAGAGATTTCAGGGAACTCCAACTTACGTCGTAAGAATAAGGTGGTACGTATAGAATAGAAGAATAGAAAAACTTTATGCAGTACTGAACAAACAGATTATAGAAAATAATATATTAAAAACATAACTGTTTATTTACATCTTTTTGTATGCCCAACATAAAGGTTTCACTGGAAGCAAAACGCTTTTGAGCGTGAATCCGCTTAAAATGCTTAAATCCATTTTTTATAAAGAAAGTGAGTTCACACTAATGATATTCTATTGTTATGGATTTTCATAAGCCCAAATGCGGTTCAATCTAACTCATCAGTCTATATACGTCCCACTGCTGGGCACAAGCCTCACCTCAACTATGAGGTGGTCCGAGCCATACTCCACCACGCGGGCTCAGTGCGGATTGGTGGAGGGGCTTTGTAAGGTACTCGTATAAGAATAAAGAATAAAGAATTTTATTTCAGTTCAAAAACTTATTAAATATACATATTGATACACTGTTATAGATAACTTATTCGAACTTAAAATAAGCACATGAACTAAACAGTGTCAGTGGTCTCCACACTAGGATACCCTGTGTCGTGAAGACCAGACTTCCCTTTTAATAAAAGTATAGTGTGCTTACAATATTATGCGATAGTAATACCAGTAACATAATGATGTTGATGTGTGTGCGTGTGCGTATGTGTGTATGTGTTAGTGTGTGTGCGCGCGTGTGTGTGTATGTGTGTGAGTGTGGGTGTGCGCGCGTGTGTGTGAACGTGTATGTGTGTTGTGAGTGGACGTGTGACTGTATGTTCGTATGTAGCGTGTGTATGTGTGCCTCTGATCAACAAGTTTTTAGTACTACCATTAGTTTAGTCTTAGTCACTATTTTACTAAATAAATACTTATAAAAAATACAAGGCAGTAAAAACTAACTTTGGTCAGATAAGAATGTGTAGTATTGCCTCAGTATCCTCATAGTTTTTATTTTGTAACCACTTATGTACCAGTACTCTGCAACTCCATCTGGTCATATTCAAAACGTTCGTATCAAATTTGTACAACTTTGAGTAAAGGTAAGGGCCCATATAGTCAGCAGATCTACGAGCAAAGTCCGTTTTAGTATTAGGCCTATCCCATTTCAATGTTCTGTAGGAGACACGGGCTAGCTGCATAGCTTTGCGGTGGAATACTAGTATAGTTGAGGCTATATAAAGTTGACGAACACTGAGAACCTGGCAATCAGAATAGAGTTTGTCCGTTGGGTATCTAATAGGTAAACGGTAGGCTATTTTCAAGATGGCTCTTTGGATTCGTTCCAGTTTGAGTAAATGGGACTTGCATGTAGCTCTCCACACTGTTATACAATAGTTCAGAACCGATTGACACACTGAGGTAAATCCTTTTTATTAAAGCTAAATCAGCGACATCACTAAGTTTTTTAAATATATGCATCAGGTTTTTTAGACGCTTAGAGACGGCCTCTACCTGAGGTAGCCAAGTCAAGTGGTGATCTATAATATCATTCGCGAGCGCGGCGCCCGTACAAAGCAGACACGTATTTCTTGTCTCCATACGTAATAAATTGCAAAGTGTAGTCTCAATAAACAATAAGTGACGTGTTATATACTGCCGTGTAGGCAATGAGTGCGATAATAGAAATGTGGAACCTGTTTTGAAAAATATTGATTAGCTGTGGAGTAATAAGCAAATCAATTTCAAAACAAAATAGCTAACGGCCAAACAACGGCCGCGCATCGCATCGCATCATAGCAGCGCAACAAGCGAAGCGGTGAGTCACGCCAGCGACGCCGGCCGAGCGGCTCGTAACACGGCAGCGAAGTGGACGTTTACACAGGCGCACAGTGGTCATTAAGCGATCATCATGGTGGAAAAATGTATGAAGTGTAAAAAAAATATTTTGGACAGGCAATTCATTCAATGTAGTCACTGTAAGAAAAATTATCATTTAATATGCGCAAATTTGTCTGAAAAGTTGTTTATATTGATGAGACAAAAAAAAAGTAACAACTGGAAATGTAAAAACTGCCTAAGCCAGTCCAAGGAAATTATAAACACACCGACGTCTTCTTTCATATCAACATCAACACCATTAGCATTAGTCACAGAACGTGTCAAACATAAAGTGAATAATGCAACAGTAAGCGCATGCGAGTCATTTACCCTAGAAGATTCCGATGAGGACTCCTGCGCTCTGAAATCAACTCTAAACAGAAGCTGTCCTGAAACAGGATTGAATTTGATAGAAGATATAGAGGAGTTAAAAACCAAAATGTACAATTTAGAAGCAAAGTTGCAAATAGCAGAAAAGGAAATAGAAAATTTAGTTTTGGAAAACAGTTCGCTGAAGAAACAGATAATAGCGTATGAAAAGAAAACGGAACAACTGAAGCAGTTATGCAAATCGACTCCAAAGAAGATAAAGAACAAATTAAACGTCTCACGCTTTGAAAATTCATTCTGTAAGGAGAGTAGTTCTCCGCAAGCCAATGACAATACTGAACGAAAATCAACGACTAACAATGACACAGATAAGGTGAAAAATGAAAAATTTGATATGACTGCTACGCCTAAAAGACGAGTACTGATATTTAGCGACCAATTTGGTAAAGGGGTTAGAAATATGCTTCAAAAATTATTAAGTACTGACTTTCAAGTAACAGCTATTGTGAAACCTTATGCGTGCTTAGATCAAATATTAGGTCCTTACCTATGAAATTGGCGTTTTGTATGGGAGGAACAAAAAGTCGAAATTTTTTTATATAGCATATTTATTTAATCAAAGTATGAGCCATTGTAATCTATGCACTTTTGCCATCTCATAGGTAGTTCATTGATCCCTTTACTAAAAAAACCATTCGAACGGGAATCAATAAAATCTTTGAAGGCGACTTGGACTGCCCCATCTGAGTTGAACTTTTTCCCTTGCAAGAAGTTATCCAAATTTCGAAAAAAATGGTAATCTGTTGGAGCAAGGTCCGGGGAGTACGGTGGATGCCTTAGAGATTCCAATTGAAGTTCTTCTAATTTGCTAGCCGTCTGTTGTGCAGTGTGTGGTCTAGCGTTGTCGTGAAGCAGCAGTGGCGTAGAGCGATTGACCAGCCTTGGTTGTTTAGCAACTAGCTTTTCCATCATGGTTTGCAATTGCTGACAATAGATATCTGCCGTAATCGTCTGGCCAGATTTGAGAAAACTGTAATGAACGACACCGGCGCTAGTCCACCAAACGCTTACAAGTAACTTTTTATTGGTCAATTTTCGCTTGGAGCAGGCTTTGGCTGGCTTGCCAGGGTCCAGCCATTGCGATGAGCGCTTCCAATTATCGTAGAGAATCCACTTTTCATCACAGGTAATGATTCGATTTAAAATCCCTTCGTTATTGTGCCGGTCAAGTAATGTAACGCAGCAGTTGACGCGCGTTTGCCGGTTTGCTTCACTCAATTCGTGAGGAACCCACCTTTCAAGTTTTTTAATCTTCCCAATTTGCTTCAAGTGGATTAAAACAGTTTTATCACTAACGCCAAAGCCTGCAGCTAACTCGGACGTGGTTTGCGATGGATCCGCTTCCACAATAGCCTTCAATTCTTCATTATCAACTTGGGTCTCCGGCCGTCCACGGGGCTTGTTTTGCTGGTCGAAATTTCCAGAACGAAAACGTTGGAACCAAAAACGCACTGTGTTTTCTTTTGCGACACAACCGCCATACACATCTTTAACCCTTCGAGCCGTTTCCGCAGCACTGGTGCCACGGTGGAACTCGTACTCGTAAATAACGCGATATTTCAAATTTTCCATTTTGTAAATTGAGCGATGCAAACAGAAAAAAGATAAGTAAAAAAACAAATGAATGACGGTTTACGAAACACAACTACATGTGGAAATAGCTGTATAAATTTGAATTTCGAATTCCTAACCAAATAGGAAAAATTTGTGATCAAAGTGGCCAGTACGACAAAACGCCAATTTCATATGTAAGGACCTAATATTAACTTCTTGTGATACTATGTGTAGAGATCTTACCAAATCAGATTATGTCATAATTCTAGCAGGATCGAATGATCGAAACCCCCTCTGGTTTCAGTCTCAATTTCATCATCATTTGTCTTTGTTGACAAACACTAATGTACTGGTTGGTGAAATTTGTGATAACAAATACTTAAATGTAACTAAACAAAATGATGTATTGCAATTAGTGTGTGCTCAGTTTCATCATGTAAGATTTGTTACTCTATACTTAAATGACTATCTGCAAAATCATACTCTGAATACAAGTAGACTTATGCTTCGGGAAATACTCAATATTGACTATATAAACAAAGCTTATGATTACAAAAGAAATAAAAATACATTACAAAAAAATAAACACAAGAAAATCGTCCAAAAACAAATAACGCAATACTTTAAAACAGAAAATTCACTACCAGCTACTAATGCAAATACAAACAGACCAAAAACTAATCTATTTCATTCTAAAATAACACGCTATTTCAACAAATCTAATCGTGATAACATTGATGCTTCTATGAAACTTTCAAAAGAGACTATCACAGCGGATAAAAATTCATCTATTTTTTTTCGTCCCTAAGGAGAACCATTTAAATATTTTACATCTAAATACTCAAGGCATTAGATCAAAAATCGACCAATTAGAAATAATAACCCAGGAAAGAAATATTGACATTTGCTGCTTCAGTGAAACATTTCTAAACAATGATGAAATCGACATAATTCAATTTGACGGATATAAAAAGGTAGCCCATTTTTCTCGAAAAATAAAAAAACGGGGAGGTGTTGCCATTTACGCCAAAAATGAAATAAATTGTAGAGAAATAAACGAATATCGGAGATGGCTATTGAAGTTCATTTTGAATGCTGTGGTATTGAAATAAGTGGACTAAATATATTAATTATTTGTGCTTATAGAACACCAGATAGTGATTTTGATGTTTTTTTTAACAATATGGATTTTTTGCTTCAGAAGATGGTTGCCAGAACCCGACATATTTATAAAAGTGTTTTCGTCTTGGGTGATTTCAATGTTAACATCTTAGAAACAAATCCAAGAAGCATCTCTTTTTTAAACCTATTTAAGTCTTATAAATTATATCCTACAATTAGTACTCCCACAAGAATAACATCACATTCACAAACATGCATAGATAATATATTTACAAATATCAAAAAATATTGTGCACACGTCTGGGAACCTGGTTTATCTGATCACACGTCCCAATTATTATCAATCCCATCTTGCCGAAATTTCAAAGAAAAGTTTTGGTATATTTACAAAAGTCAGCCGGATGTTTATTCGGACATATTTCTAAAATTTTTGTCTCAAATCAGCTTTACTGATATTTACAAGCAAACAAATCCGAATCAGGCTTTCAAGGTGTTTCTAGATCGTTTTCGCTTAATTCATGATTTATGTATACCGATAAAAAGAATCAAAATTACATATAAAAGGTTACCAAACTGGAAAACAAAAGGGATAAGCATTTCGAGTAAAACGAAAAGAAAATTGCATTTACGCAAAAGACATACGAATTGTTCAACAGTCAAGAATACCTACAAAACGTACTGCAAAGTCATGAAAACAGTTACCAAAAGTGCAAAGAAAATTGCAAACATGAATTTTATAAATCGTAGTAATAATAAATGCAAAGCAACTTGGCAAATAATAAAACAGAACACAACAAAAACAAACCTTATCAAAGACACAATTGAAAATATAATTAAAGACAATATTACCATTTCTGAACCTACTGATATCGCTAAAACAATGAATGACTATTTTATAAATTTAAACTATAGCCCAATGACAAAACATGACATTTCTTATAAGCCAATCACAAAATCTAACTTAAACAGCATTTTTATGACCCCAGTTAATGTACCAGAATTAAAAAAAGTTATAAAAGAATTAAAAAATAAAAAGAGCACTGGCCATGATAATATACCTATGACGCTTATAAAATCCAGTGCAGATATAATAGCTGAACCATTCACATTTATTTTAAACTTGACACTTGAAACTGGAATTTTCCCTGACGACTTGAAAAGAGGACTAATAAAACCTCTTCATAAAAAAGGTGCTACAAATGACATGAATAACTATAGACCCATTGCCTTGCTGTCGAATTTTGCAAAATTATTTGAAAAAATTATATCAAATAGGTTTATATAGTTTCTTACTAAAAATGATACGTTAAATAAAAATCAGTTTGGGTTTCAAAAAGGGAAAAACACCACATTAGCGATATTCGAAATTCTAAAAAATATTTGGGCCGATATTGATCGTAAAAAGACTTGTGTTGGCATTTTTATTGATCTCTCGAAGGCGTTCGATTGTGTGAAGTACGAAATTCTTCTTAAACAGCTTGAACTCATAGGAATACGCGGAAATGCTCTGAAACTTATAGAATCTTATCTTACTGATAGGACACAAGCAACAGTTTTAGATGTATATGACAAAAGTACAAAATCCATAACCAGAGTACAATCTGATTTTCAAAAAACATATATTGGCGTCCCACAAGGCAGCGTATTGGGGCCGCTTTTATTTTTAATTTATATAAATGAGCTACCGTCAGTTGCTCAACACTTGTGTGTGATGTTTGCTGATGACGCTACAATATTTATGTCTCAAAATAAAGAAAATGAAACAAATAAAACGATAAGTAGAATAATCAACTGGCTCTAATTAATTAATTTAAAAGTGAATTTAGGGAAGACAAAAATGATTGAATTTAGGAATTATAAAAAGAGTCCATTACAATTAGATATTAATATTGATGACAAACATGTTGAAACTGTCTCAGATATAAGGTTTTTAGGTGTGAATATGGATAATAACTTAAATTGGAAGTCACATATAAATATTATAAATAAGAAGATTTCCAGTTTTTGTTACGCTCTATCAATTTTGGGCAAGGTGGCTTCAATAGATGCTGCCAAAAATGCCTATTATGGTTATATATTTCCCCTTCTGACATATGGCATCATTTTCTGGGGAAACTCCGTTAATGTTCAAAGTACATTCTTGTTACAAAAGAAATGCCTTCGAATAGTGTATAATTTAGATAATCTAGATACTTTGAGAGATGTATTTAAAAAATCTAAAATCTTGACATTAACATGTATTTATATATTAGAAATTTGTGTATTTATAAAAAATAACAATAGGCACTTTTGTATGAAACGTAGCACGAGACAGAATGTCCGCTCGCAATATGTGCATGATGTGTGTGTTGTCGATTACAAAAGTTATATTGCCAAAAAGAGCACTGTGATAACTGGAATAAAGGTATTCAATCATTTACCATTGGACATTAAATGCCTGGAAAGTCCTCAATTCAAAATGCGACTCAAAGATTGGTTGCTTTCTAAATGTTTCTATACTCTGGACGAATATTTTGAATAATTTGTTTTTTTTTTTTAAAACATTAATTTATTGATAGATTTATTGACATGTTATAAATGAATTTTGATGGCTGATTATTATGTTACTCGTATTTTATAAATGCAAATGTTTATTGTATGCCCGAAATGGGTAAACTGTTGATACTGTAATATTTTTAACAACTTTTGTACACAGTTCTAAGACAATAAATCGATTCTGATTCTGATTCTGATTCTGAATAACTAATATAATATTTACCATTCTCAACTTGTTCAAGCATATCACATTGGCATTGAAGAGAACTCTTGTTTCGACAACAGTGTAGCTTAAGTTCAAGGTTCTCAAAAGGAGCAGTTCTAGTAGTAATACTAAAGGCAATAATTTTGGTTTTGTTAATATTGGCATGCAGTAGATTACGCTGGAGCCATGCACTCACAACGTTCAGGCCTTCCTGAGCAACAGAGCGGACCTCGGCCCACGACCTGGCATGAAAAATGATTGCCGTGTCGTCTGCAAAAGTAAACATTTGAGCATTATTTAGTTTTAAGGAACATAGATCATTTATATAAGCCAAGAACAACGTAGGGCCCAGGACGCTACCTTGGGGCACTCCAAATTTGATCTCAGCATAGTAACTGTATAGGTCTCCAATAGAAACTCTTTGATTTCGCTCAGATAGATACGACCGAAACCAGTCAAGGGCAACTCTCCTCACACCCATGAGCTCCAACTTTCTCAAAAGTATAGGTCGAGATACCGTATCAAAAGCCTTTGCAAAATCCAAGAAGACGCCTAGACATTTATAATCATTATTGATTATGTCAATGGTGAAATTGAAAAGACCATTGACGGCGTCCTCTGTGGATTTGCCTGAGCGAAAACCAAACTGGTTCTCGGCGAGAAGTCCCTTAGACTCAAAGAATTTGAGTTGTCTTGCATTGACCACTTTCTCAACCATTATTGAGAGAGTTGCCAATAGTGAGATTGGCCTATAATTAGAAGGCTCCCTCAATTGACCTGCCTTATAAATTGGGATAACATTTACAACGTTAAGTTCTGGAGGAACAGAGCCAGACAGGATACTCAAGTTGCAAATGTGAGCATTGGTAAGTGACCAACCTTACTGTCAGAATTGAGTGGTGGAAGTCTACTTCAAGACAAGAACACTCAAAAGCACTCATTCAGGGATACAGCAACAAAGTAACTAAAGAGCTGTTAAAGTTCAAAAGATACAAAGCTTGTGCTTTGACCAGAATACTAACAGGTCACTGCAAACTAAACAAACACATGGCAAACATGAATATGACAGAAGACGCTCTGTGCAGATTCTGCAACACAGAGGAGGAAACGGCCATGCATATTCTCTGCTCATGCGGCCCGCTTATGAGCAAAAGAAGTATCCATCTCGGGCGGCACATCATGCGCCCGGATGAGATAACAGAAGTCACGCTCCAAAGAGTCTGGCAATTTATAGACTCAACGGGACTAAGCAGTGAACTGTAAATACAAAGGGCTGCCACAATAGATCAAATTGGTCGAGTTGGCGATAAGAAGGCCCATAAACCCAATAATAAATAATAATACTGTCAGATGTTATTAAGCCGCCCGTGGGCCTCTGACCAGGATTAACGACTAATATCTATCGATATTGACCGGGACCAACAGATTAACGTGCCTTCCGAAGCATGGAGATGCTTGTAAATAGACGTCACTTAAGTGGTCAGAACGGTCACCCATCCCAAACATGACTGCGCCTTAGGTTGCTTAACTTTAGGTATCACTACCAAAGCGATGGAACCACTGCGCCACAAGCACCTCTCTCACGACTCAATAAGTTTAAGTAAAAAATGAAGCCACTAGATTTTCAGTAAATAAATGCTTTAAAAAGAAAACGATGTACGTGCCAGCCATCACAACACTCGATTTACAACGAAAAACGGTTTTTTGATCCAAATTCTGATACGTATCAATTTAAGATAAAAAGGTTCACGTATCCACTTAGGATGATCAAATGTATTTAAATTGGGATTGAACTCAATAAACGTGTAAATAAAATCGATACCGTTCGTATTTACGTGCGTAGTAGCTTAGTAGGGCGTAAAAAATGTTTTATTAAATTAAACACATTTTAAGCATACTTATTACAATATCGATAACATAATGGATGGAAGACAAATAAACTCTTTTGCAAAAAAAACGGGCACTTTAGATTTTTTCCTCTACTTTAATGAAGAAGAACAAGAAATAGGTTTTATTAATTTGACGATGTATTGGCATGTTATTTGAAGCATCCTGGCATGATTCTTTACGTTCCAAATTTAAAATTTGAAATTAATAAAAGAAAAATAATGATTATTGTGGATTATTCTAAAATTGCTTTACTAATGGCGCGAATTGCTGAAACGATTTTTAACTGATTACGATATTTTAAAACTTTTTGGACATTTTCTGCAAATTAAACAATTTAATCTTTATTTTTACATTAAATACCACTTTTTGATATGAGTGATAAAGCGATAAGGGCCGGTAAAATTATAGCCCTACTTGAAGAAGGTTGTTCGCAAACTTACGTGTCTCAGCGGCTAAATGTGAGTCGTTCAACTGTCCAGAGGACTTGGCAACGGTATCAAGAGACCGGTTCGGTCAAAAGAAGACCCGGTTCGGGAAGAAAACGATGCACAGAACCAAGAGATGACCGCTTTTTGGTGAGTCAGGCGTTGCGGAATCGTAAGGCGTCAAGTGTGGACCTGAAGAAGAGCCTTGAAGAAGTAAGAGGAGTAGAAGTTAGCTTGTGGACGGTCAGGAGGAGGCTTTTGGCTGCCAATATCAGGAGTTACCGCCCAGCTCGGGGCCCTAAATTACTCCGTGAGCACCGTGTTGCTCGACTTCAGTTTGCTCGGAACTGTGCTTCATGGACTCTGGAGGACTGGAATAAAGTATTGTTTTCTGATGAAGCTAGAATCTCTTTGTGTGGAGAGGACCGACGCCGGCGAGTGCTGCGAAGACCACGGGAACGCTATGCGGAAGTGTGTTTCGAAGAAATCACTCCTTATGGCGGAGGCTCCGTTATGTTTTGGGCAGCAATTAATTCGACGGAGCGTACGGAGTTAGTTTTCATAAAAAATGGAACATTAAATGCACATCGGTACATAATGGAAGTCCTAATTCCATATGCACAACCCACATTGACTGCACTTGGGGAAGATTCCATTTTTATGGACGACAATGCTCGCTCGCACCGTTCTGGCGACGTGGAAGCGTACATGCAAGAAGTTGGGATCCGACGTTTAGATTGGCCAGCTCGAAGTCCTGACCTCAATCCAATTGAGCATGTCTGGGATGTTCTAAAGAGACGTGTAAGATCAGTGCAACCTGCTCCACAAAACATCAGGGAGCTAAAAAGAGTCATTGCAGAAGAGTGGGAACGAATTCCTCAAAACGTTATTAAAAACATCGTGGAAAGCATGCCCAGAAGGATTCAAGCTGTGATTTTGGCAAGAGGAGGTCACATTCGGTATTAGGTTTTTACATTTGTAACTTTATTTAATTAAAAAAAGTAAAAAAAAATCTTATCTTTATTGCCGACCACTTCTTATTGTTTGGGCGTGTACATCGGTTTTAAAGAATCCATCGTTTTTTTTTTCTTTTAGTTGCCCGAACTCACTTCACGCGCATTAATTTACACGATTATAAGTATACAGACTACGTCAAAGAAATAAATTTCATTTAATTAACTCAAATCGACCTTAGAACGTAAATTGCCTTAGGTGCCCGTTTTTTTTGCAAAAGAGTGTATTATCTGATCTAGAGTCCTTGACAAACTTCAATTGCCTAGGTAGTCGATTTCGTGACGCAATGTATGAAAATGACATTTACCAGCGCAAAGTCACGGGCGAACTTGTATGGGTTAGATCAATTTCCAGACTACAAAACCGGCTGTCGCGGGTTCCAATCCTGCTAGGGGCAAATGTTTGTGTGATGAGCACGAGCATTTGTACCTGAGTCATGGGTGTTTATAAATGTATTTAAGTATTTGTATCCGTTATTCTAGTCTCCAAAACACAAAGCTTACGCTTAGTTTAGGGTTAGGTAATTGGTGTGTACGTTGAAACAACTTATTTATACTTTTTTGACATTCTGAAAAGGAATAAAGCAATGCGCTGCACATTTTAGTATATATACTAATGAATAATTGTAAATGGACATAACATCACATACATTGCTCTGATTCCATAGAAAGTAGCTTAAGCACCTGTGTCATGGGAATCAGAAACAACGAAGGTACCACAAACACCCAGACCAGTAGCAACATTGCAAATTGGGTTTCAACATCGTCCTTCAGGGGATCGAACCCGGCGGGACCTTGAAATCAGTACTCACGATTGAAAATTGTTTTCCACCTTCATCCGGGATCGAAACCCGGGACCTTAAAAATGGCGGCATCTTGAAACTGGTAGGTACTCACGCCACTACACCACGAAGGTCATCGTAATGGCCCATTACTAATGGGTGCCAAATCCTGTCACTTTAATAATGTTGTGATGTGTAATGTGTTGCTTCATTTAAACACCGTCTCAGAGGATTTTTAATTGAGAACCAATGAGTCAAAACACAGTAGCCGTTTAAGGTAAATACGCACACACACACATACACACACACACACACAAGAATTACATTCGAATTGTTTTTGTAGATATAAATTATTTCCTTTCAACTTAAATTTGCTACTTAGTTATATGCTATATATACTTAGTTATTACATGTAAAGTGAATTTAGTTTGCTTTGTGGTGCCATCTCCAAAGCTCAAAGGTACCTACAAAAAACCAGCGACATGGCTTGCTATGGCAATAACGCTGGGTGGGGGAAAATTTGGTTATACCTACAAGCTAAATGAACATTTTTACTTTCTTTCTTTCAATATCCACCGAGTTCAATACCCACTGGCATCACCTATCTTGGTATATTGCTTGGTATAGTAAAGTAACATTTTGACCAAAACAGATTTATAGGTCCATTCTTATTAATCGCCGAAGCTAATCAACAAATTATCTCATCCATGTGATCAGAGCCTTAATGTCCATGTAAGGACACAGTAGAGTACAATAGGAGTAAAATTGCTTCAATATTTTATCAGATAGCATTAAGGTCTAAGTTTAAAATGGCCGATTAAGACTCAATCAACCTTTTTTGACAGCATCCATACAAAAAAGAACATCAACCGGCTGTCCATTAATTGAATCAGTTAGTCATCAGTTAGATTTGAAAGTACAGGGGCCCGCCCCATTTCCACAGAACAGATACAAGTTGAACCAGTAGCGAAACAAAGAATAAATTGGTTGCTGTACCAGAATACGACCCTCTCAAAAGCAGCACTGCTGGAATTCAAATTATTAAAAAATAAACAGCAGCGTTGCTGTTAAGTTGATACAACATAGCAACAGTAAAACGCTATGATATTTAAGTAAAGTAACTTTTTTACTTTCATATGTAAAGCTCTAAATGAAAATCGTAACTTATGAGTCACAGCCTGGGAGCGGAAAGTTTTTTTTAAAGGTAATTATAATAAAACGTAATTAAAAGTCCTAGTAGTACTGACTGTCCTTCTAATAGACTAGGGATGTTTGCGATCGGACGCATCGCCCGATTACACGGGCTACCAAAGATTGCCGTCGTAAAATGTCGCCATCTTAGTTAGTATCAACCATCGACTTACAGCGGAGGTGGAGCCACGAAATCAGCGGCTTTATGGGTAACTAGCGAGTCCTTGTGACTTTTTCCGCGTTACTTTCCAATTATTATCTTTGCGTTTTGATTGAACTGAACAGTTACCAGAAGCCTACATGCATTGATCTCTGACTCCGTGGTAAGTAGCTTAAGCACTTATGTTACAGATATCAGAATCAACAAATAAACTTAAATAAATACATATAACACCAGACCACTACAAACAGACATGTTCATGCACACAAATGTTTGAACGGTGCGGAGATCGAACCCGCGACCTCCTGGTTATATAGTCAACTTCTTAACCATTACACTAAAGTGGTCGCCAGTTTGAGCCTGCGACTTTTGCGTTAGTCGATCTGTTCGGTAAATGTCAAGTGGTTCACAAATATTTTTTTGCTTTCTCTTACCAGTCGTCAGTTATTCGTGCTGTGTTTAAAACGTGCGCAATCTTCTCTGCAGAATGAAGGAGATGGTATCATACATAGTGATGAAAAAAACACTCTGCTAACATCTAAAATACCTCCTCCCCGCCATGGTTTATCTCTTTGAAAGGCGGTTGCGCACGATTTCTTTGGACTACAGTTGTTTGCAGGATTGCAGGGTATCAACAACCAGCGCACATATGCGGTATGCTGTCGCCGTAGCTCGCTGTAGTAGCGTGTCTTCAACCAAACACGTAACACGTATCACGGTAGCTCAAGTGGGAGAGCAATCGACCGGTTTGCGAGAGGACCGGATTCGAGTCTCGCCTGTGGCCGATAATTTTTCTTTAAGTGTGTTTTAATTTTATATTGTAAAGAAAGTTGCATTGTTAATGCTAAAAAATAAAGTCACTTAACTTAATAAAAGTTTTTAGCTCTCTTTCCGCAGCTTCCTACTGTACTGTACTAGGCTGGAATTACATCGGCGCAAATGAACGGTTTCGCAGCCCTACATGAGAGTTCATCTTCCATCGCGCTAAGGGCGCATAAACTGGCGCCTACTAAGGTCACACATAAAACCGAGTTCAACGCTGGCTACCCAGCCTTGGTGGATCAGAGTCGCTCTTATGGTGATAAGGGAAGCGAGAACATATGAATATATTCCTACTTTCCCCTCCTTACCTTCCTTACCTTACCTTCTTACAAATCAACTGCACTGCGTGTGTCCCTATCTTCAAGACGATTTCGTATTCGCAAGTCGCATTGGACCTAGGTCCAGGTCCAATACGACTTGGGAATCCAAATTAGGATTAATTATATTTGAAGGAGTCGCTGTACCAGTCGCGTACCTTTTGTAAACAGAGTTTGTGCAGTAAACTTCCGCCGACAAACGATAGTGGTCCAGGGCCTCATTTATCTATAGATTCACCTGTTTTTACACACAACAGAACGGCGTATTATTAAAACGGAATGCCGTTCTGTTAATCCTGTAAAGTTCTGAAAAAACTGAAAATCAAAAACTTAGCATGGAAAATTGAAAAAGATACAAAAAACATCCCAGCAGTCTTTTTATTTGACCGTGCATCACTTTGAAAATGGTCGAACAATCAACTGATAATTTTTTTACTGAAACATTTATTTTTTGTCAAAACATTCTATTCTCTGCTGCAGTATAAGAAACCTAACCAACTCAAGCACAACGTTGGCATAAAAATAAATAATCTTCTTCGCAAACTGCTCATTGACTTTCCTAAACACGTTCAATATCAAATTACTGTTCACGGCATGAAATATTGACCTTCAAATAACCGCTTATCTGAAAAAGGCAAGTACAGTCCAGCCTTGAAAGGGTTAACTGAAGTTAATATAACGGCTGATTACCTAACGAAATGATTCGCTGACCGCACGAACCACAGAATAGAGATATGCAGTACGAAAGCAAAGGAAGAAACCCGTTTCGGGCCCTGTGGCCGGATTGCCTGATGTTACACTCATATTTCTGAATCTATTCTGGATTCCGTCTCACCGAAATTTGAGTGTGAAGGAACAGTGAGTGCACCTGTGTATTGCGCTCATACTTGTGCCCTATAACATATCCTGCGCAGTTGGCTGATCTCTGTTGAGATCGGCTATTATTTCCGGATCTAGCCAACGCATTCGTTCGGAGATTTAAGTTTGTAAGTTACCGAAATAGCTTCATCCAAAACTGCGGGTAACAGCTTGGATTTATTTAAGTCGCACTTGTCGCGTTTGTCAGTCACCTAGATGAGTAAGGAGGGTAAGTCATTTTTATTAAATACTAGTGGCCCTCCGCGACTTCGTCCACGTGGAATCCCTTTGTTTTCGAAATCGCAGTCGAACGGAATAACAAGGGTCCTATGTCCGTTTCCTGGTTCTAAGATACTTGTCCACCAATTTTCAGCCAAACAGTTCATCCATTATGGAGTCAGGAGTCGTGGTTTCTATCCTGACCTCACTCGTACTCGGATAACTTAATAAAATAAAAAGCACAAATTCACGGGACTTTTGGCATAATAAGGCACAACGTAGATGACGAATTTGTGTCACAGAAAGAACCCCTTTCTATGCCGTGGTCGGGTCAGGAACCATCACAGCCTTATAGAGTAGGCTGTTGAGAAGTAAGCCTGTGTGTGTGATAGTCATTTCGAGCATTTGTTCGTTGCTTTCGTACTGCTTAAGCTTTTATCTATACTGTGGCATCTACGAACCGTCGAGCGAGAAATTAAGTTACGATCGTGTTGGACACTGATAAGAAAACTAATGGGAGTTCGAGGCTACGCTTACAAATACTGTTTTAGTATTTACCTTAAACATAAATTTTAAATGTTTTTCTGTGGTCCAGTAGTAGAACGGTCATGACAAATGTGAAAGGGTTCCATTGGAATGTTTTTCTCAATTCAAGAGCAGGAAGGCGATTCATGTGGTTCAAATCTGAAATATCTCTTGACGCCGCCGCCCGACCCGAGACTGCCTCTAGTGGATACGGGGCTTATGTCTAACGGCTAATAATTATTAACCGTTAGACATAAGCCCCGTAATAATAATTACTATTATAATTATAATAGTAATTGTCCTCCTGACCGATTTCGACCACGGCGGCCAATCTCAACAGAGATCAGCCAACTAAGCTGGAGATATTATAGTGCACGAGTGTGGGCGCAATACACAGGTGCACTCACTGTTCCATCACTCTCAAAGTTTAGTGAGACGGCAATCTGACATGACCGGAGAGAGACCAGGCGCAGGACCAACGGGTTAGCATGCTTACCGGGCGTCACCGGGTAACACCGCCAACTTCCCGACTCCGAGCTGTTTTTGAGTAATTCATGACAGAAAATCTCAGAAACAATCTTGGCTCGACCTGGGATTTGAACCCAGGACCTCTCGGATGTAAGGCAAAAACTTTGCCACTACACCAACGAGGCAGTCTAAAGGGGAATTATGATGATGACTACTGATATTCCGTCAGGAATCTAGACGCTACCGCCAGTACAATGCCGTCAGGTTTCGTCCATCGAATACATAGCCATTTATTGGACGATCGTTGTTGTTTTACGGACTACCAATCAACAGTAATGGATCCGGGTTTACTGTCCACACTCGCAACTGACTGATAAGCTGTCGTTTGTGAAGAGGAAAAATGGGAAATTGATTTAGAGCACATAAAGTATCAGAGTTGTGCGGAGTAAGTATTGTGATGGCTGTTTTGACTGCCTCGTTGGTGTAGTGGCAAACTTTCAAATTCAAAAGTTGTTGCTGTTTCAAAACAATAAAAATATTATGGGATTTTCATAAACAGTTAACTACTTTTTTTTAAAGTTATAGTATGTAGGTACAACACACCCGTTTGTTAGAGTTCAATGCAAGTAAGTCTAATAAGGAAACCTACATTTGCGCGAACGAAGTCGCCGGCAGCTGTTAGTACAAAAATAAACACAAGGAACAAGCAAAAATGATATTTGTACAGAAATAACACACCGAACTCGGGACTTCAGTAGCTTCATAACATGCTTACATATTTGTCTTACGCTTTGCGGGACGTGGATGAATGAAATAATTGATAAGACAATTACTGAATTATATTAATAAAAACTAACAAACTGGAAAGAAATTGAGAGTTTTGCTTTTGCTGTCTGTTTTTTATGTATGTGTATTGTTATGTATATACACATAATAAAGTCGCAATATCAGTTGACATCAAGTGACTAAATTATAACTAAGAGGTAATCAGTTAGATTTTTTTTGAACAAGCTTTTTAAATCAAATTGTGCATTATCATAAAAACTAAACTTCTAAACAAAATTTCAGAATCAAAATCAGAATCAGAATTTTTATTGCAAGTCACATGAGTAAAAGGTGTTACAGATAATGTCAAAGTACAGTTCAGCTCAATCGGATACTTGGAAGTGGGTAAAATTTAGCATCCAAGATTTGAATACAGAGAAACTAAACACCTGTTCCGGACAGGTGGATGAAATAAAAGTTTTTGGCGACACAGATTTAGAGTTAGGAAGCTAAAGGGAAGCGCTTCCTACCAACGGGGCGCGGGCGTTATGATCGAGAACCAAGGTCCGATAGACATCATATTGATTTGTCTATCTATATTATTTTGGATCTAAATCTTATATGCCTCGGTTCATGTGCTGTACTAGGCTAACAGCGCCATCTAGCCTATGAAGCCGATTTTGATTCAGTTTTTTTAAATAGATAAAATGGTTCAAGAGGAAAGTTAACTGTATACAAATATTTAAAAAATGCGAATAAAATGGGCATGACAGAGTCTGCCGGGTCCACTAGTTAAAGTATATTTTCATTGGAATTCCTAAAGTTACAGTAGCGACTTTTTCTCATTTTTCCGTTCAATCCTCCATTTCCATCGATTTCAGGTAGAGAAGTTTTGGTTTTTTGCCAATTTCTTGATGGTTTTCCCCGACATGCGCCAAGAAAAACAATTTGACCAACCATAGCTAAGAACGACCAACACATACACAGACACAAAAACACACACACGCATAAAGAATAGGGCTCAAAATTATAACACACCTCTTTTTCATTGGGTGTTAAAATTTTACCCTTTTCGTCGTCTTTTTGAAAATTACCACATCTACATCATATTTACTCCACGCCCGCTAAACTGAGCGAACAACACCTGCTACGCTCAGATAGCTTTAATGAAAACATACTGGCCACTGCCAGTGCCCAATCATTATTGTGCTTAACAGCGAGCCGTATGTAAGCATTAAACTTCCATGGTCTTTGCGAGTGGCGGACGCATGGGGTGCTAAGTGGGTGCGCAAATGCGAAGAAATCATGAATAATGTTCTCTCTTTATCATAATTAATGAATCTCAGTGACAAAGGACGTCGTATTTATTACAGCCAAATCAAGTACCTACTTTGATATAATTTCTGTTAAGGTACCATTCAAATTTCGGGCATTGATTTCGCTAAACCATTATTATAAATAATAAATAAAACATGCTGAGTTTTACCTGTTTGCGATATCACTGTTTTGTACACATAAAAATATTTCGTCATTTATATACTTAACTTCGGTAGACACAACCAAAGCGCTTCCACTGCGCTAAAAGCACCTTACAATTTCTAACATTGTTTGTAGTAATTTACTACTTATAACTAGAGAACAGCACTCAAGCTTACAACCGACAAACCATATCTGGGTAAATTTCAACAAGTAGATTTTTTTTATCACTTCGGTGAGATTTTTTATTTCAATGCTATTCTACAGATTTTTGATGACAAATAAAAGTTTAACCCATTATATAACATGTGTGAGAGCGGGCAACAAATATCATTAAAATTCAGAGAAATATTCAAGATTGAATTTTTATAGGTCCACCGAAATTAAAAGTATCCTCCGAAATGATAAAAATGTCCACCGAAATGAAAATTTGTCCACTGAAATGATATAACTCTACACCGATATTATTAATGACCACTGGAATGATATAGCTAAGAGCAAACCGAAATGCAAGTTGGGGTTTCTTACATTGTTATTTATTCAGTTTATACTAAAACGCTCTGATGAAAAGTACGATTTTTACAGGTATGTACTGTAAACTATTCTTATAGGTAGGTGATATAAATAAAACTTCTAAAATAATCAAATCAACTTTTTTTATTTTTGATCACCGTTATTACCTCTTTATTTCACTAATCAGCCTTTTTTTTACTATATATAGGTATGTACTCGTATGTATTATTATTTACTCGTTAGCTTATAGATATTTAAGTCGCAAGTATTATAATGCTTTAATAATATATTCCTACCTACTACTACAAAATACATACATACATGTCCTCACGCTTATATCCCGCAAGGGGTAAGCAGACCATCAAAGATCCTATATTAATTTTATTACTATTAATAACATGAAACACTGCATTGATAAACAGTGATAGAAATAGATTCACTGACAAAAAACATCGACAATAATCACATTTACAGTAAGATAATAATATACACACATACATATTTACTACCACATTACCTTACTACTCCTATACTATACCTGCCTACCTACCTTCACTCACATACAAAACAGCGCAAAGATGAACAAAGATAGAGAAAGACTATCAGACCAACAAACATATTTACATTTTCATTATTAGTAAGATATCAAACCACCAAACACGCACGTCACGAACAAAATACCAAATAAACACAATAATTCTGACTTCTTCTAGGTTAAAATACATTTCGGAACTATGAATAAATATTTGAGACCGGGATCCCTGATTTATCATTTCAGAGGTGCATTTCATTTCCGTGGACTGTTATCAGTATTACAGTCCACCGAATCCTCTGAAATGATAAAACTGAAATGATAAAATGTACCTTAAATTTACATTATCTCTAGAACCAAAATCAGTATCAAAATATCAACACTTCTCAAACTAGCAGTCCTTACGGCGAGTTTAATGCACAACTTTGAAATAAATTAAATAAATCTAACACGAGTTATAACGGCTACCGAAATGAATTTTTTTTTGTCCCCACATCACTGAAATGATAAACTTACGTTTTTGGCGGGAAACCACAACACGTCACGACCGGTGCGTTCGCGCCGCGGGCTTAAGCCGCACTGATCCGAGGTGGGGAGAGGAAAGGGGAGCACAACAGGCGCATGTTGACGGAATATTCTCTACGAAAAATACTGTCCTCTAAAATGATAACTTTTCGCCGGACAAAAGTTGAGTGGTTGTCAAATCTATAACAACGTAGCTAAATAAACAAAAATAGTTTTTTTAGATAGATAATATAAACTTCAATGAAATTAAACTATACTTACATTCAATTAATTATTCGTATTTGCAGGAAAACTTATTTTGTGAGTCGAATAGAGTTTAGGACAGGTCACTGTTATGATAAAATGACACTTTCTAATTTTTTTTCGCATGTTATCCGATATTGTAACTCAACAATTTTTTTTGCCAAGGTAGAGGAGGTCTTATTCTGCTAAGAATAAATATACATAATCCTATATCAGCATCTTGTACACCCGTTCTCACGTTTGCCGTGTGTTTTTTCTGTTTGCGCAATTCACCCATCTCGAATTCAACCATTGATTTGATCACCATCTTCCGAACTAGTAAAACTATAAAACGCCTTTACGGGCCCTACTAAACTGAAACGGGCATTAAATTGACGAACGGTTAACTTTGAACTCAGTTTTATAGTGGGACAGTGAAATTCAAGGGTCGTTGGGTCTCAAATGTTCGAAATGAGCTCTTGAGGGCATGTTAATCTTTATGATGGGACATCAAATTCGAATTCTATGACTTTATGATTACGGACATAAGTCTTATTAAGGTCAAGCGGCGTATATACCACCAAATACAGAATAGATATAAGCTAAAGCAGTAGCGAAACAAATACTTACACAATGCTCGGAAAGACTAACGTACTCAACAAAAGATCAAAAAATCGAAAATACAAAAACATCGCATACTTTGATCTGATTCCGTGGTAAGTAGCTTAGGCACTTGTGTAACACTCCGACCAGTAGAAACAGACATATTCATGCACACAAATGTTTGTACAGTGCGGGGATCGAACCCGCGACCTTTTGGTTAATAGTCAACTTCTTGACCATTACACCAAAGTGGTCGTCAAAAGATAAGGTAATTAAAAGTAAAAAAAGAGACATACATACAATGAAGGGAGTAGCTTAACCACAAGCACCAATACCCGCGACAAACAACATAGAAAATTAGTTTTCTAACTTGAAACTGGTATGTTACATAACTGTTACCTGTTGCGGCTTTTCTAGAGACGTTGTACCATTGTTCTTTAGTTCATTACTGCTTAAGCCTTCATATGTTCTGTGGCCAAAGTATGTTTGTTTGTTTTTCAAAGTATCTTTATTATTATAAAATCATAACATATTTTCATTATGTAATAATTTATTTTCTTACTAGCTGTGCCCGCGACTTCGTCCGCGTGGAATATTTATTTTGGGCATCATTTTATTGTTGCAAATTTATTTTTTTGTTATTATTTTAGACAATTTATTTTTTAAGTTTTTTAAATCACATAATTAGCTTAAAGTACTTCTGCGTTAATTATTTTTCTTTCGACTGCCTCGTTGGTGTAGTGGCAATGTTTCTGCCTTACATCCGAGAGGTCCTGGGTTCGAATCCCGGGTGAAGCCAAAATTGTTTCTGAGATTTTCTGTCATGAATTTCTCAAAAACAGCTCGGAGTCGGGAAGTTGGCGGTGTTACACCCCCGTGCCGTCCTGCGCCTGATCTCTCTCCGGTCATGTCGGATTGCCGTCTCACCGAACTTTGTGAGTGATGGAACAGTGAGTGCACCTGTGTATTGTTCTTACACTTGTGTACTATAATATCTCCTGCGTAGTTGGCTGATCTCTGTTGAGATTGGCCGCCGTAGTCGAAATCGGCCAGGAGGACTATTATTACTATTAATTATTTTTCTAGTTTTATTTTCTTGTGTCAGAAGAACATGTTAGTTTTGTCCGCAACGCGTTTGTTGCGATCTTGACGACGCGACATATGTGTGAAAAGCAGTCTTGACGTTAATTAATTCCTATGTGTTAAAATGTTTGCCCCTGTGATTCATTAATTGTAACGGTGAAAGATAGCTTAACAGGAAATTGAATTCTTTTAAAATTAAAAGGTAAATAATTTGGAATCATTGAGGTGCGAGGTATAAGCACTGTTTGACCAACTGCTAAACCAGTCTAAACTATTGCAACCATCACGTTACATATTGCGAAGAAGTTAGATTTGAAGACGGTCCCGGTGGTTTAAGATTTCTAAGTAAAATTATTGGGGCACGGTCTATTTTTAACTTGAGGGAATATTGGGGAAGGCCACTTGTGTTCAAATAATTATTTTATTAATTTCGTCTACGCTACAGTTTCTCACTCCCAATATTGCCCATTGATGATCTTTTTTTTCTATTTCGCTTATTTCAGGGTGAACTTTCGATATAAAGTCCTCAATGTTACTCACTCTTAATCCTTAATCTCGCTCAATTGCAATTTTATTTTCAGTGAGGTACTTTCGGGTCTCCTATTAAAAGTACCTTTGATGGAAAAGTTATACTACCTCCCTACCACTGCCTCGTTGGTGTAGTGGCAAAGTTTCTGCCTAACATCCAAGAGGTCCTGGGTTCGAATCCCAGGTCGCGCCAAAATTGTTTCTGAGATTTTCTGTCATGAACCTCTTAAAAACAGCTCGGAGTCGAGAAGTTGGTGGTGTTACACCCCCGTGCCTCGGTTCGCACGTTAAGCCGTTGGTCATGCGCCTGATCTCTCTCCGGTCATGTCGGATTGCCGTCTCACCGAACTTTGAGAGTGATGGAACAGTGCAGTTTGAGAGTGTACTTGTGTATTGTGCTCACACTTGTGCACTATAATATCTCCTGCGTACTTGGCTGATCTCTGTTGAGATTGGCCGCCGTGGTCGAAATCGGCCAGGAGGACTATTTCTATCTCCCCCCAAATGTGCTCTCATATTTGTAGTTAATTTTAAGATGTTCACAAACTTCCATATTGGGGTTTTTTTAGGCAAGACTTTACAATGTCTGCCCTTGTTCTTCTTACTATTACTGGTACAGTTTGTCGATAGTCCACCGCAAACATAACAGTCATTTTATGATGATTATATTATCACAGCTTCTTATATCTCTAAGAGTCCTATTTAGACCCTCTACATGAGCTCTATGGATCATGGAACATTCGTCCCAGATTATTATACGTGGTCACCTGGTCATTCATCGTATCAGCCTGTTACAGTCCACTGCTGGACATAGGCCTTCCCCAAGGACCGCCACAGCGCACGATCTCCCGCTCTTTGCATCCAGTCAGTACCAGCTGCCTTCTTCAGGTCGTCTGTCCATCTAGCCGGGGGGCGTCCCACACTACGTTTACCTAAGAGTGGTCTCCATTCATGAACCTTCCTGCTCCACCTCTCGTCGGTTCTGCGACAGACATTGCCAGCCCACTGCCACTTTAGCTTGCTACATTTTTGGACAACATCAGTTACCTTAGTCTTATGTCGTATGACCACGTTCCGGATCTTATCCCTTAATGAGATCCCCAACATAGACCTTTCCATTGCACGCTGAGTGACGTGTAGTCGGTGAGCCAGCTTGACTGTCATGTTCCACGTTTCGGCTCCGTAGGTTAAGAGTGGTAGGATGCATTGGTTAAACAACCGGCTTTTTAAGCACTGCGGCAGGGTCGACGTGAAGATATGACGCAACTGGTCATTAATTAAATCTAATTTTGGTTCATCATGGTAACTCGTAGAGCTACACCCCCCTCTCCGCGTCGCTCGCAAGTAACGCCTCTCTTCCTTAAAGCGTCATGTTCTGCACATCATGCAGCGCGGGTGAATTTTATAATGGTGTTATTTTAAAATTGTAATATCTTCTAAGATATTAATTGAAATTAAATGATGTCAAAGACAATTTTATTCAGAATTAAATACTCTTAATCAACAACACATTTATTTGGATAAAGATTAATATTATTACCTTGATACAACTCTTAACAAATAATGCATTAATTTCGGCCAAATTTGATTACCACAAAAACGGTTCTAGTGACTTGATCTTGAAAGATAGACATATACTGTCGCAGACATTTTTTTAGATCATTTTAAGAGGAATAATTCGTTCATACAAATATTTTTGGTATCTTGAACCGTTTTCGCAGCGTAAGCAACGGAAGCCCTCAAGGATGAATAATTTTCCCCGTTTTTTTCACATTTCCCATGATTTCTTCGCTCCTAATAGTTGCAACGTGATGTTATATAGCCTATAGCCTTCCTCGATAAATGGTCTATTCAACACAAAAAGAATTTTTCAATTCGAACCAGCAGTTCCTGAGATTAGCGCGTTCAAACAAACAAACAAACAAACAAACAAACTCTTCAGCTTTATAATATTAGTGTAGATAATAATTCTGACTTCACTGTATTTTTAAGTTAATGACAAGCACTTTAAAATTTGCACGCCAAATATTGGTCAGGCATGTTGACACTTTTAACCTTTTAACTATAAATATCAAGAATTTACTGTAATCATAATCATAATAATCATTTATTCATTCATAAACAAAGGTACACATAGAGGTTGTGGTTTGTTTAAATGCGAGCTCTATGTTTCACCTTTTTAGGTATATGAAGTATTTACATTTTAACAATAGTATTTTTGCATTTTAATAAAAGAAGAACATTATTTTTCTATTGATTAATTATATACATTATATGAAATGTTATATTCTTACACATGTTACTGCAAATAAAATATCTTTATCTTATCTTTATCTTTAACCACAGGTAAGAAATAACTTTAAAAAGTCACAACCTTATCATGCAATATATCTCTAATTTTACCAGGCTAAAAGCGCCTCCAAAAACTTTACACACATGTAACTATATTCACAATTTATTTTTCACATTACTGTTTATGATTACTTGGGAATTGCCGTTCACTGCAATGTTTATGTAGTACTAGTGGCCGCCCGCGACTTCGTCCGCGTGGAAAGCCTTTATCTTATAAATTCTTTATGAATTGTAGCCTATATGTTATTCTGATGTATAAGCTATATTGTGGTAAAGTTTCATTCAAATCCATTCAGTAGTTTTTACGTGAAAGAGTAACAAACATCCATACATCCATACATCCATACTTACAAACTTTCGCCTTTATAATAGTAGTAGGATAAATCGCTAACCGCATGATTAAATTAAGGAGTATAAGGCCAAATAGGCGGAAGTCCTTCAAATTAACAGACGAGTTAAAGAAATGTTACATACATTTCTTCAATCAACCAAACAAAAAAATTAAATTGAGGTCGATGGCCAACTTAAACCTGATTGAAGTCAAACTTCACTTTGATGAAAAGTCAAAAAACATTAAGTTTTGAATAAGAAAAATAAAGTGTGGTAAGTTTAAGATAGTTAAGTTGGACTTTTCACTATGTTTACTAGCTTTCTGAATTATTTAAGACTTTACTTTTGGACTATTTATGCGTCGCTATTTATTTAAGTAAAAACGATTTTTACTAATTTTCAATACTGTCACGGGTGTGTGTGTTTGTGGTACCTTAATTGTTTTTGATTCCCATAACACAAGTTCTTAAGCTACTTTGGGGTCAGAGCAATGTACCCATGTGATAATGTCCCAATTTATTTATTTATTTATACAAATCTATGCCAGTTTTACATAATAAATGATTATAGTTCCGATTATGATTGTTGTAATTTGAACCTTTTGACGTGACAACGTCTTATAAATTGGTTTGCCGGGTGACACTTCAAGAAACTGCGTTACGCTCCGCTTACGTTCCGCGCTCACAATGAGAGCAAGTGAGAGGCACGCGTCCCTTCGACTCGGGCATGGTTAGCCCGCCTAAGAGCGAGTGAGACAGACATAAAAAGTGAAAGGCACGCGTCCCTTCCACTCGAGCACAGTTAACCCGCCTAAGAGCGAGAGAGACAGAGCGAGAGAGAGAGAGTGAGAGAGATAGGCATACACACCGGTTCATGTTATACGAATGAATATTCACATTAAAATTATTTTACCACTCAAATTCGTTGTCACGTAAAACTTTCGCCCGTATACCGACTTTACAGGCAACCAATTTTTTTTTCTGTTGGTGTGTTCTGTGGTTTGTCTGTATATGTCATTGTTGCTTCCGAACGGGTGGACCGATTTCAGTGCGGTTTTTTTATTTGAGACATAATTAAATCACGGTGGTTCTTAGCTGTGGCTAGTCCAAGCTGTTGAAGCTCATCAGCTGTTATCCTGGGTCTAGCAAGGACTTGTTGAATTTTAATTAAATAATATCCTCAGCAAATCAAAGCAGTCTTCAGACGCAAAGCGAAAAATTAATTACTTGTTTCTATGCTAATTGAAAAAGTACTGTAAGAAAGGATTTAAATATAAGCTTACATTACTAGATCCAGTGCACCCTTTTGCAGACTCCTAGAAACGTACCCGAGGAGTCTGCATAAGCGTAGAAGAAAAGAAACAAGAATAAATCAAAAAAATGTGTACATGATTTTGGTACCGAATACTAATATAAATAATTTTTGCGTTTAGTGTTAAGGTACAAGTTGGAAGCCCGGTACATTTATTTTTGATTGTATAAGTCACGTCGCTTATGTCGTGTCGTAGCTACGGTGGCCCTTAATTGATAAGAAAGCATGACTCGATGACTTCATGCATGGATTCGTCATGTCAGATAACTAAGAGATCATAAATTCTATACCAGATATGTCCCTTTTTTATGAAACCTTCCAGGGGCTGCTCACCAAGTTAAAAACTAAATTAAGATAAATATAATCAGTTACAAGAATCGTTACTTAAAATAATAATGGTAATTTCTATGATGCTTACTTTGTTACCTTGTGTCGGAATAAGCTCCGTGCCTGGAGCTACGCCGTAGCACTGGCAACATTCGTAGCCGTCGCTGCTACGGTAATCAACTGCTACGTACTGCGACGTCTTTGCGCTTGGAATAACAACATTTCCTCGCGACAGGGTGTGCACAATGAATGCTGATGGCTCATTTTGCATGGCATATGTTGTCAAAATTTTGCGGTGTAAGTCTTGAAGGAAAATTTTTATGGTTTGGATCGCTTACTATTTCTTTATTTATTTATCCTATTAAGGAAACGTACAGCTTAATAAAAGCACACTGTAAGAGAAATAAATTACTTTCACACTAGCAATTTCAATGTTAGTGCCAAAAAGACAATACGAAATTAGTAAAAAGAAGTGAGAAAAAGCATGCAACGAAAAACTTTTTGTTTTCGTCGCATGCTCGATCCCATGATCCATTTTGAAAACAAACTTTTGACAGACAAATCGAAAAAACGGTTACGGCATTAATAACACCATTGCAACGGTGTCATTAATGCCGTAGCCGCTTCTTGGCATGAATCGAGTTTTCTTAGTTCTAGATTAAATCGTTTTGTTATGGTTAGTTGGTTAAAGGCAAATAGAGGCATTATGGATGAAGAACAGACAGACAGACAATGCTTTGAAAAGAGAGTTGAAGCTACTAAACCACCCACCGCCCATTGTGACAATTCCTTTATTTAAGTATAAATCAACTTTGAAGGTGGTGACCATTAAGATTGAATCTCGCATGAAATACATTTGTAATAGTTGCACAGAATCACTATTATGGATGGAATACACTTGTTTATTTTATGTATATTTAATTATACTTATGTATGTATATTATGTATTTAAACATGTAGGTAGTACGAAACGACATTATTCACCTTTCATTTTGTTTTCGGCATAATGAGATTCGCAAAAAGTCGTTACAAATTGAAATATCGTATTACGTATCATTCGTTTTTACGACAAGTGCTGCGGGCTTTGATTAAAATAGTATATTATATTAAACATAAAGAAAATTAAGCCGATAAAACATCTCAGTAAATAAACCCCCGTATGAGCTAGGAAAAAAACAGCTGGTGTGCTTGGATGGCGGGACGAATTTTGACCAGCCATAGCTAAGACCTACAGTGATTAAATTATCTTTCGATTTAAAAAAAAAACACTGTGAACCTTTGAACCATCAGTTTGGGAGCTACGATGCCATTGACATATGCACACAAAAATACATAAGGGTCAAACTTATAACACCCGTTTTTCGTCGGGAGATTGTGGGAATCGGTGTGGTGATTTTTGACTTCCTCATGCGCCACCTGCTCAATTATTATTTTTATAGAACCACTATTTTAATGCGTTTTGTAAGGACGGAAAAACTCTTCCGCTATTGAATTTTAATCTAAGGCAACGAGTTCAATGAACCCATGTGTGTAAGGCATTTATTTTAATATTGGCATGTTTTTCTCTCGAAATGCTTCAAACGAAATTACTTCCGATATTTCACGGTTAAAATATTTTAGATGAAGTTACACGTTATAAAGAAATGAATTAAAATATGTATTTAATATCGTTTGTTTGTCATTTTGTCTGCTGCATCATCAAAAGAATATATTAATGGAGTATGCTTACAAAGAAACGTTTAAGTAAACAATCAGATTAATATTGCAAAGAAATAACCCAAATTCAAAATGATACTTTCATTCATTTCCCAACGTTGTTTTCTTCAATCAGAATTCAAACGTATTCTCAAATAAAAATGTCTTTCCTAAGCAATTACAGTTACAACTTAATTTAGAAAAGTACAGTCGACATCTAAAACATCTAACGACCACTTTGGTGTAATGGTCAAGAAGTTCACTTTTTACCAAGAGGTCGCGGGTTCGAACCCCGCACTGTACAAACATTTCTGTGCATGAATATGTCTGTTTGTGCTGGTCTTGGTTGTTTTATTTATTACATAAAAAATATGTTTAAAATGAAAATTTTTAATGTTTTTTTTTCAAAAAATACCCTTGGCTTATTTTGACACGGTATTAAAATCTTAAGATATTTCAGCTGATGACATTACCTTCTCAACAACGGAATATAAATACTCGAGTGATACAGAATGGGGGTATAATGGCGAAATATCAAAGGCTTTTGTGGGCCCTTTGGTTATTTGAAATTATATCATGTCCGACAAAACGCAGGGTAAATAAAAAGCTGCCTTTAAGAAAAATTATAGAACATACAAGGAATTAGGGGTAATTGAACTGCCTATAGACATTGAAAAAATGAAAATTTTATTTATTTAAAAACACATATATGTATAAAATATTAGATCTGCTCTCGTATAAGGTTTCCCTGTGCTACGAGAGTCAGGCTCCTCCTCAAACGCTTAATAAAGTAATTTTATTTATTTATTTAGTGTGTGTGTGTGTACGTACGTGCGTGTGTGTGTGTGTGATAGAGGTTTTTATCTTCAAAGATCTTAAAAAAACTCTTGATTTTTTCTAACGCATGTGCCTGTAAAGGTCTTTGTAACTCCCGACGAATAAGTGGGTGAGTGTGAGTCTGACTGTAGCTTCGTAGCTCCCGAATGGATGAACCGATTTAAGTGGCCGGTTTCTTAATTCGAAAGAGAATTTAATCACGCCTGTTCTTAGCTAAAGTTGGTCAAAATCTGTTCAGACTTTGATGCTCACCAGCTGTCGGGGGATTTAGAAAGTTTAATTTTTATATAGAGCTACTTTAAGTGATTTAATGTCCATGTTTGGACAATCCAAGCAAAAACTAAACAAGCAAAATCAATTAACATTCGATACAGATCCCACCGGTCAACCACTCTTCTTTGGACAGGAAGGTTAGGAGAAGATTTGATTAAAATTAAAAAAGGAAGATCTTTAGGTCCTAGCATAAATACTTGTTATTTAAAAGAAACAACTCAAACAACCAAAGAGGTGGCAAGCAAGCAAAACTGAGCATCACTTCTCGCTGTCGGTTTGCTTAACTAAGCACACAACGGTTCAGCCAGCCTTCCAGTGCCAGGTGTCGTATCTTCCGTATTTTATTTGACTGCCTCGTTGGTGTTGTGGCAAAGTTTCTGCCTTACATCCAAGAGGTCCAGGGTTCGAATCCCAGGTCGAGCCAAAATTGTTTCTGAGGTTTTCTGTCATGAATTTCTCAAAAACAGCCCGGAGTCGGGAAGTTGGCGGTGTTACACCCCCGTGCCTCGGAAAGCACGTTAAGCCGTTGGTCCTGCGCCTGATCTCTCTCCGGTCATATCGGATTGCCGTCTCACTGAACTTTGAAAGTGATGGAACAGTGAGTGCAACTGTGTATTGCACTCACACTTGTGCAATATAATATCTCCTGCGTAGTTGGCTGATCTCCGTTGAGATTGGCCGCCGTGGTCGAAATCGGCCAGGAGGACTATCATTTTATTTCAATCAAAGCCTCGGACCAGAAAGGTCCATAGAAGCCTACCTATTGTAAAAGCGAAACAACGGCCGACGGTCGGGCGATCTGATAAAAGATGCAAACCATTCAATATGGGTCAATGTAAAGTGTCCCCGTTTGAGATCAAAATGGGGCCAGCTGGGAATAGCATTCGATATTCGATCGAATTTGAAGTAAAGTACCAATGAGAACTTTACAGGGGTAAAAGTGGTCTATGACGCAAATTGAGGGTTACAAACTTTTTGGTATTTTCCAGAGATTAAGAAGAGCTCACGTGAGAAAGAGTTCGTCTAACAAAAATTAACATAACTGAGATACACACTTCACTTTTGACTCCATTATACTCGATACTCGTATATTCTCATTGCTGCGATCCTAAAGTAATAAGAAGAAACTTAGAATAATATTTCATAATTTGATTTTCAACTGAGTAAGTGAGCTGAAAAAGAGAATTATTTTGCTTTAAATTTCCACTAAACGACGCCAGCGCGCTATTATAAATACTACAGACTAAGTAGTCTGTTTAAGCGACAACATCTTCTGAGAATGCCACGTGTAGTAGGCGAAACGCGTCGAATGTTTTGTTGATGTCAGTGTTGTGTTTCCAGGTGCATCTTCTGGGTCACGTTGTGAGTTGAATTGTAAATCCTGCGACTTCCAGCTCTGGTTTTTTAAGTGGTTAAAGTTGGATGTATCTGGGTTATTGCTCTGGCGTAGCTTAGTGGAAATTTAAAGCAAAGTAATTCTCTTTTTCAGCTTTAGTCATGGATTTCGCAAAGTAACGCCTGATTCTATCAACTATAGATTAAATTGGATTAAGATAAGATTATAATATTATTAATATGGCACAATACACTCCTAGATCAAACCATAAACCAGAAACGCTAAGAGCTAATCGCGTGTGGTTCTACTTACCCGAGTCCTAGACATCATTGGTACTGCGATCTTCCTCTGTTTGATTTAAACTAAGAATATATTGAAATGCGGGGGCCTGTTTTCTTTGAGTGTGTTTTAATTTCACTATTAAAATGCATGTTGTAATATAATTTAATATTTACTTTTATTTATAGATATTGTGATATTATATCTAAATATTATATTTATTTTTGCGTTATAAGCAGTGATCGGAATAGGGTGAGTATATTTACCTACAGTTTGTCGAACAGAGACGGAAATCGGAGACTTCCTTACGACTAAAAATTTTTTACCGGTAAATTTACCGGAACTTTGATATGAAAGTTTTTAATAGCTAAATGCTTCAATAAATCTTAATTAATGTTAGATAAAAATAAAATAACGCATATTATAAAAAAAAAATTATTAAAAAAAAAATTTGTTTGAACATTTCAATATAACATATAACATGAATATAATATATTAATGACTTTCTTATCCTAAAACATAATTATTTTAAAGTATAAATAAATATAAAGTTTTAAATATTACACCTTTTTACCAACACAGCGGATTTATACAAAATGTAATTCAATACTTAATAAAACGCGATTACTATAAAAAAATTTACTGGTAAATATGCTGAAACCTTAATGTGTAAATCTTTATATCGCATTTTTAAACATTCTTGTTTGGTTCATTTTACACATCCTTTTTCAAATTAATTAAAAATGCACATGCATTATTTTTCAGGTAACGATTTTGACAATTATTTTAAACTTTTTTGTTCATTTTGACTAATTTTTGCTTGTGGTTCCGTCCGCGTGACTGTCAATCAAGGCGTAACTCTCAAAAGTTAAACTTAAAGTTGAAAATATTGAAAAATTAATGATCATCTACTTAAATTTCTTACAGGATAACAAAATTTGTCACAGTACCGATGATGAAAATATTGAAGACTAATGTATTTGTTTTCATTTGTTAGATATGTGACTTAGTTTCATTTTAATTTCAAGATTATTTGTAATTTCGAAGCGAGTGTCTGCACCGAAGTGTCGCTTCGGAAAAACTGCTGACCTTCTCGAATCCAAATATATGCTACTATATTTGCCACAAACGCTCACTTCGACCGAAATTTTTGCTTTCAATTGGTATTGATTGTATTAATTAGCCAAAAAAATAATAGTAAACACTTCAAACTTATTTGTTCCTAAATGTCTGTATTTTATTGTTTGTTTGTACTTAGAAAGCTATAACGAATGTCACTCATTCAAATATTTTTGTTTAGTTTTGAATATTAAAATTAACTTTTTGTGAAAATCGAAATACTTTTTTATTGTTTTTGTACATACGAATGGGAGAAGTCACTGATCTCTAAGATACAAGTTGCTGTCTAGTTTAGGGTCAGAAAATTCATTTAAATAAAGTAAATTATGTTTTTAATAAAGAATTAACGTAAAAATAATAAATAATTAATTATTATTTTTACGTTTATAGTAATCGCGTTTACATTTTGTATAAATCCACGGTGTTGGTAATTGTGCAGCTACAAACGTAGCTGCAAACCCAATTACAAAAACTGTAAAAAGGTGTAATATTTAAACTTTATATTTATTTATACTTTAAAATAATTATGTTTTAGGATAAGAAAGTCATTAATATATTATATTCATGTTATATGTTATATTGAAATGTTCAAACAATTTTTTTTTTTAATAATTTTTTTTATAATATGCGTTATTTTATTTTTATCTAACATTAATTAAGATTTATTGAAGCATTTAGCTATTAAAAAGTTGCATATCAAAGTTCCGGTAAATTTACCGGTAAAAAAATTTTAGTCGTAAGGAAGTCTCCGATTTCCGTCTCTGTTCGTCAAACTGTAGGTAAATATACTCACCCTATTCCGATCACTGGTTATAAGCCACAATTTACCTTTCTCAGTTAATTTTCACTGCACACATTGCCTTCTTTCTGCATGACCTTGAGGTTGGCAGAAAATGCTTTTAGCATTAAGTCCACCCTTTGTACATTTCTTGTGTCAAAAAGTTTTTAATAAATAAATAAATACTAACTTGTATTAGTGTCATATCCAGTGCTCAATCCCAATGTGAAAGGGGCAAAGCTTCATTAGTACCCAGTCCGCTTGGGCGAAGGGACCAGGTGGGTAAAACGGATCCTTGTGTGTAGGTCTTTGTCCCTTTGTATGTGTACAAATAAAAACAACATACATATTATATGCAGGGTGTCCCAAAAGCACTGCAGCATCTTGGGAGTAATGCATGAGCCCTTTAACCAAGTTTGTTTGCTATAAAAAAATATTTTATGATTCAATTGATATAAAATACAACATTGATACTAAATACAAGTGTATGTATATTAATTCCTAGCATTAGTAAAAATAACAAATAAGTTTTGCAGACGACAGTGTCCATTTAAAGCTTTATGTTAGTTATTTTAATGACATGACAGAAGTTTTTACTTACACTGTATGCCGGTAATTATGCTCACTTTGTTAACACTTACAACTTGTAATTATTATTGTTATTTTACAAAAATACTAACAAGCAACATAAAGAATTAAATTGGTTATAAGCTCAAACTGTTTATAAAATACTAACACAGTAGTACAAAGTGAAATATAATAATACAATAAATATTTAATATAATATAATATATATCAATATAATACACACATGAAATGTTTACAGATTGAAGTTACTTACGCTAGAAAATGACACTGCCCTGTAAGTACCTAAGTGGACTGTTCTTTCCGGTTTCAGTATTCCATCTACTTTTGACTGAAAGTAATACAGCTGTCATTTTCATAGAAACGGTTGTTACCTCAGATAGCTATTTAGTATGAAAACAACAGTCTGTACAACAATTGGCCAACCAACCTGTAAATAGAATATTGAAACGGCCATTAATGAAGAGATTCCTAATGAATCGACGACGACGACCACTTTGGTGTAATGGTCAAGAAGTTGACTATTAACCAAGAGGTCGCGGGCTCGATCCCCGCACTGTACAAACATTTGTGTGCATGAACATGTCTGTTTGTACTCGTCTGGGTGTTATATGTATTTATTTAAGTTTATTGGTAATAACACTGTTGATTCTGATATCTGTAACACAAGTGCTTTAGCTACTTACCAAAGAGTCTGATCAATGTGTGTGATGTTTAAAAAAAAACAAAAGATGCAAGTAGCCTCTTGAGGACCAAAAAGACGATAAGTGACGTAACCACTAAATATTTGAAATATCTCGTTGTGACTCAAAGAGATCACAAGTATTCATTTCATAGAAAGTCATTGAAGTCAGTTACAATTCAAAAGATTGAAATTAATTCAATAATGTAGGTAGGTATATCAAATACAAACCCTATTGTGCTTCCTATAAATCAAGACGTCTTGACATGGCTTCAGCCTGGCAATCCCCACACGGAACTAGGGGTCTTACACCATAACGCTTGCTCCGTATTTTTGCCCGACCACGGCGAAGCAAAATGGCGACGCCTAAGTTGCTCGCTGTTATAGGCTAGGTTATATTGCAATTAATTGCATGTGATTTGTTCTTGATTGATGACTTTTCTTCAATCGTGTTAGGTATCAAATTAAAGGGATTAATGCTTTATCAAAGGAAAATGATTGAAATAAAAAATATATTCCAAAACTTAAACAAATCTACCCAAAAGTATGAAAGAGATTCATATTGATGTCTAGTTCAAAGCAGTGGTGGTATGCCATTTTTCCTTTTGACATTAGTGTTAATGTTTTCGGTCTCATGGGCCCCTTTTAAGCCCCAATGGATATCAGTTCTTCGCGCTATCAGCCCTGCTCACTGACACTTGAACTCATTAATTTGCTGGGCTATATCATCCGTCACGTTTGTTTGTCTATCTATCTCCTTCACATTTAACACGAGTGACAGGGACGACAGCGAATACAGCCAACTCGAAACATAGCACAGACTTCAGAGAAGACACTCAGGTTCAAATTAGATGGAATTAAGTTAGGGAAGCTAGACGGTGTGATAATACGCTAGTCACATCTTAACTGGTGGATTAACACGTAGGAGCTCTTGTGTTTATTAAGGATAAGTTTACGCCTGGTTTTAAAGGTACTCTAATGGTGCACTGGTAAGTAATAAAGTGGAGGTCTATATCAGGTCAGGTATGAGTGGAAATGGCGCAAGTAGGTTTCTGTATACATATAAGGTAAGAGCGGGTAACTCCAGTCAGGAGACAATACCGGTCACTTTACTATTCATAGAAAATGGCGCGCTAAATGCACACACACACATGTAGACAAGGTGGCGTGATCGTTCCCCACCGCGCCCCGCCGACTGCCGCTCAGTTACGATGACACGCTGAGCTGGAATGCACGTCGACAGTTTTCGCGCCATTTTGTTAGAATATTTCATCCGTCGAAAATAAGAAGTAAGTCTTTAATTTATTACATTAAAATAATACTTATCAGATTTGCAAAGTGTTAACTAATCGACTTTTAATATTTATTCTTTTTTCTCATCGTTGTTTTGTTTATTTTGTAAAAATAATATGATTTACAAAAATACCTTCTGTCGGCTAATGCCGGTCACGCTGACCGGAGTTACCCGTACACTTTTTTAAAATACCGTTTGTCGGGTAATTCCGGTCACCTTATTAAAAGAGACACATGTATTTTTCTTTGGTCGATTCCAGCCAGTTACGCTGACTGCATTAGTCATGTAATATCGTAGTAGTATTCATATTCAATACCCTAGCTCAAGCTTTTCGAATGATTGCAGCGGGAAATCCAATTGGCTAGACGACACCACCAATCGTTGACATACTTTTTATTATCTGTCAAAACGGTCTGCCTCCATAGATTTTGTATGGGAATAATGAACGTGACGTCACTAGAAATCGGAGTCAATTGACCGAATCTTTATTGAGTTTTGTGTGTTTAAAAATTGGTTTCGACAGCTTTTTGGAAATAAACTGGTTATAATTACTTCATAGGGGCTATGTTTTTTAAACGCCATGGTCTTGAAAATATTTAAAATAGCTGTCATCATGCCAATTAGGAAAACCGCAAAGGAAACAGGTATTCCATTTTCAACTTTGCAAGAAAGGATTAAAAAAAATAATAAGCAGATAACAAAATGCGGCAGACAAACAGTGTTCAGTAAAACCCAAGAAGATAATATGGCTAATCAAATAAAGGTTTTAGCGAAGATATTCTACGAGTGCACGGCAAGTAAAATAAAAAAAATGGCGTATGAATACGCAGTAAACAATAATGTGCCTAATAACTTAAATGACGCTACTCGAATGGCCGGCAAAGACTGGCTCAAAGGCTTCATGAAACGAAATAATTTATCTGTCCGCAAAGCCGAAGGAACGAGTTTGAATAGAGCGATTGCACTTAACAAGGATGAAGTTGACATATTTTTAAGCTCTTGGGGAACTTGATGGAGAAATTTAATTTTCCTCCTAGAAATATATTTAATGTCGACGAGACAGGGATCACGTCTGTGCAAGATCCGGGCAAAATTGTGGCAGAGAAAGGCCAAAAGCGTGTCGGGTCGATAACCAGTGGTGAAAGAGGGCAAATAGTTACAGCTGTCTGTGCAATGAGTGCGACGGGAATATTTGTCCCACCCATGTTGATTTATCCCCGCCAGAGACATTGATACCAAGAAGTGCACTCTACCACTATTCGAAAAATGGTTGGATTAATGAAGATTTGTTTTTGGACTGGTTGAAGCACTTTGCGAATCATACGATACCTTCGGAAAAAGATCCCATTCTTCTCATTCTTGACAGTAATTCCAGCCATATATCACTAAAAGCTTATGAGTTCTGCAAATCAAACAACATCGTCATGATGTCTATTCCACCACACGGATCACAAAGAATCCAACCGATGGATGTATCAATCTATGGACCTTTTAAAACGGCCTATAGGGCTGAGTGTAACTATTTTATGAAATCAAACTTAGATCGCAAAATCACTCCAAACGATATTGCTTCATTGTTCAGAAAAGCATTCCAAAAAGTCGCAACAATCCCCAAAGCGGAAGCAGGGTTTAAAGCAGCGGAAATATATCCTTATAACCCAGATGTATTTACCGAAGAAGATTTCCTAGCTGCAAAGTTTCTTAACAGCGATGATTTAATTCCACATTCTTCAGAGCATCGGGAACGAGACAAAAAAACTCCTGAATCACAACTTATAACCGGCCCACAAAATGAAATCTCCAGTCCGGAAACTGTCTGCAGCAGTCCCACTCTCTTAAATGAGACCATTCATGGTGGCCTAACCAACTCGAAAGTAGAAAGTCTGACCAGCCTTGCGTTAGAGAAAATTAATAACGAGACTTTTTCATCAGTGATTTTTGCTACAGCATCTATCTCTGCAGTCAAGACCCAGAAAACTAGCTCCGTCACCATTGGTCCGTCAACTTCGGCAGAACAGATATCGACTTACACTGTGAGATCCATCATCACTGGCCTTTCAAACTCGACAGATACGTCAACTCGTACGGCTAGTTTAAGCATTCTTGACCCATCTTCTTCAGCATCAGTGACTTCTTCTGCCATAGCTAGCTCTGTCACCTCTCCTTAATGTTTGACAAATGTTAAAGATCTTTTGCCAATACCCAAAAAGAGCATAGACAAGAAGAAGGGTAACAACAGGTTAGTATTACGATTACATTCCAGTTAGCCGCCACTTTAGTTTTTTGTAAATATTTCACATTGCTTATTGATCGATTTATTTATTTAACCTTTATTGCACAACAAAAGTATGAACAAAAGGTGGACTTAACGCCAAGGGGCATTCTTATCCAGTCATACCTTTGGGCTCAGCAGAAATGATTAGTTTATTGGTTTTCTTGACAAAATTGTACTAGTAATCATGTTTCGTATCAATGAGTACTTTCTAGGAATTTGCTATTTGAATTACAAATACGCGATAGCCTTTCTTGAATGGTATCCAGCTGCATTAACCGAGTTGTATGCAGCTGGGTACGCTCCCACCCGCCCCTCACCCCGCAGACACCGCATGATTGCTCTGTCTTGACGGCTCCGTCGGACTACGTATGGAATTGACGACCACTTTGGTGTAATGGTCAAGAAGTTGACTACTAACCAAGAGGTCGCGGGTTCGATCCCCGCACTGTACAAACATTTGTGTGCACGAACAAATCTGTTTGTAATGGTCTGGGTGTTATATGTATTTATTTAAGTTTATTTGTAATACAACTGTTGATTCTGATATCTGTAACACAAGTGCTTAAGCTACTTACCACGGAGTCAGATCCATGTACCTAAGTGATGTTGTTGTATATTTATTTATTTATTTATTATTATAATTGGTTAACTGTGCTTCTACGAGTATTATCAGGAGGTGGCTGGTTGACCCCAAATGATCTAAACTTAGTAATTAATATGTTAATTTTACTTAATCATTTATTCTGACGAGTACGCGCGTCCAGGAAAGACTTACTAATAATAATTAACGTGAAATGTCTTCGGTGCGTTTTTGAAGGTGCCCTAAATACCTAGAAAACACGTGTATTCAATCATTCACCTATGATCTTTCAAATGTTTAGCTAATACTTTCCACTAGATACAGGCTGGTGACAGACTGATTCGACAACGGAGACAAAGTAACTAGGGTCCCATTTTTCTAATTGGGTATGCAACCATATTATACCATATAGGTTACATTTAAACAAAGATTGGTCGCTGAGTGAAAGTCACTGGTACGAGATAATAAATTGTTCTATTCTGGTAAACTACTACGCTAATATGGTAAATGTGATAAATGGTATGAATGAGCACGCGCGAAGGGTTTGGTAGTTAGTCGAGTACTGGTGAAATATTGAAACTAATTATGAATGGAAAATTTTATGAATGACCTGAAAAATGCTGACGGCGCGCTGATGCGTCGCGATTTATGAAATAATGTACGTAGCTCATATACATAAAGACTGTATACATATGAATAATTTAACTGATGACAAAAAAAAGGTCACGGAACAGAACTAAAGATACTTTCTTCCCAAGAAATTTATTTAAACTATGTTTTACATATCTTAAACCCTCACATCAAACAGATCCATCATGATTGATCCATGGGCCGTATTTGCGACGTAGACAAAAGCATATAATGTATGAAAGCATAGCAAATACAACTATACCGAATACTATACCCAATGTTTTGTACATTGTTCCTTCTTTTTGTTATCCAACACTATTTTATTACAATCAATAAACGTTATTTCTTCTTCATCCCATATCTTTAACCCATCTATCGTGGAGATCCCTGTGATCTTCTTTTATTATGGAGCCGGATTTAGGTGTATCAAAGATTGTCTGATTTTATAAGTTTCAGAATTTTACAGTCGGTAGGAATAGAATCTTGGTTGTATGCAGTTTCAGACCGCTACTCTCAAAGCCGTTCCGCAGTTTCGGGTGTAGCCATCTCCAATCAAGCTTGAACAAGCTGGCTAGACCCGAAAAAACTAACAAAACATTAGCGAGTACAGTCATTACAGCCTTAGGTTCTGGCAAATCAATCATAGACGAATCGGAGTTTGCACATCAGTGAGGTTGTTCGAAAATTTTCTCCACTCAAATACCACCACAACTCTAATACCATCTATGCATCGTACCACTTGTTTCTACATTGTTTCTTCTTCGTATAATCTATCAAACCGTTCTAGTTACAGGTCTTATAGCTGAATTACGTCTTCGCCGACGGAGAAAATAGTGAAGAATAAATGCCGCTACAATCCCCGATGTAATAGTAACGACGATGGCTAGCCACCGTATCATTTTAAAGTTACCTCTGATGTTCTGAACAGAAACCAACCGAATAAAAAAACACATTTGCTGTCACATGTCACGCTGCAAAGTCAAACTTTTGTCACACTTCCAGTAGGTTCAGTGAAAATAGATTTATAGCATAGATTTTAACGATAACATTATCTTCACATTGCTTTATTTATACATTATACAGGACCAAAGACTATAATATATTGGATATAGACGGGAAACTTTGATGACGACCAGAAACGTAGCGCCATCTATCTAAGTAGTCTTGGAAACTTTAACGTATAGCTAGCTATACATACATACATTTATGAACACATACATAGTCACACACCATACATAGCTACCCTACTGTTTTGAGTAGTAAATATTTGTTACGTAAAATTTGAACGTGTCCATTTCATACTTTTAAAATGACACGCAAAGTAAATGAAACATTTCACAATTTTCTAAAATCTAAAGTTATTTTTCGTCTCACTTCAATTAATCAATAACCTCAAGACAGGTTTAAGGCGTATCTATTCCCAGATTGCTAATCCCGGTTATCCCGGCAGAGCAATGAGCTTTAACTATTGTTTATTGGGCGCCAAATGAAACGACGCCTTGTGCGTACAGAATGCCTTGGGTGTGGGGTCACGGTTGCAGCGGATTTTGAAATGCTTGTGTTCAGAATCAACTATTCGAGAAGACACAACTGGAAACCATATCCTGTAGCAACTTGAATATAATCATTCAAGACCTGTCAATGATAAAACAACATAGCGCTGTTCTAAGTTAAAAATACAAAACTATTTTTTTTAAACCTTCGATATAAACCAGAACAGAACAGCTGGTGAGCTTCGACGGCTGGACGGATTTTAACCAGTCATAGAACCAGAAGACCAGCGTCGTGGCACTCCTGAGATGCTACGACACATGCTGAGTGGCCCTACCTTTTCAGTATCTTATGTATGTGATTTTTAAATGTGTTTTTCTATTTGGTAAAATATGTGATACTGAATAAAAATGTTTTCTTCTTCTTCTTCTTCATCATAGCTAAGAATCACCGTGATTTAATTTTCTGTGAAAAAAATTGGTTGCCTGTAAAGTCGGTATACGGGCGAAAGTTGTACGTGACAACGGCTTTGAGTGGTAAAATAATTTTAATGTGAATATTCATTCGTATAACATGAACCGGTGTGTATGCCTATCTCTCTCACTCTCTCTCTCTCTCGCTCTGTCTCTTTCGCTCTTAGGCGGGTTAACTGTGCTCGAGTGGAAGGGACGCGTGCCTTTCACTTTTTATGTCTGTCTCACTCGCTCTTAGGCGGGCTAACCATGCCCGAGTCGAAGGGACGCGTGCCTCTCACTCGCTGTCAACGTGAGCGGAGCGTAACGCAGTTTCTTGAAGTGTCACCCGGCAAACCAATTTATAAGACGTTGTCACGTCAAAAACCGTACTGAATTCGGTCCATCGGTTCGGGAGCTACACGATACTACAGAAAGACACACACAAACAATAAACACCCATATCATACAAGAGAATAGGAGTCAAATTTATAACAATCCTCTTTTTCTTCGGGGGTTAAAAATAAACATCGCCAAGCAATTTGCACAGAGCAGACTTAGTGAAATAAAGATAGCAATGGCAACATTGTGTGTTGGGTTTCAAATTTCAATGTATTTATTTGGTTTCCAGATAGAATAAGTCTTTTTTTTGTTGACTTTTTGGCACAAGCGGAGAATAAGTCTTTGGGATTGAAGTTAGTTGAAGTAAAAGTTACTTCAAGTAAATTTTATTTCCATCCCAAAGACGTGTAAAACAATATAAACAATATATACTGATAGAAATAAGTTTCTAGAGGATCAATTGCAGTTGCAGTGCACATTCGTATACAATGTATGTATCATCAACATCATAATTATTGTGACAAGCACTCACCAAAAATTTTATCAACACCCCCCAAACGCTGATATTGAGACCCTACCTTGTAAGACTCAATTGTTTTAGTTACCGCAGGAAGTCGGTATTATTGTTCTTCATTCTGCCTAGAGCCTGGGATTATTCGACTGATTATGTTTCTCAGAATCTTTGTTGTCTACCGCTAACAGTTGTTCGGTTACGATACAATTACGTGGTTACGACGATCTAGGCTTAGCCTAAGTTATTAAGGTAAAGGGATAAGAAGAGGTAATTATCTATTACCATATTATTATGGAAGAGATATCAGCGTTTATAATAGTATAAATCTAAATTCCCCCTCCCTGTTAATACAAATGTTCCTTTACCCGAAGGTTGTTTGTAAAAAATGTTTCCGAGCGATAACACCGCTTAAATTGTACATCTTGTTTAGTCAAACCTGTCTGTAATTTTGTTTCGTGTGAGAGTTAAATTAATCTAATATAGGGCAATCAATGTATGTAACGGATATTGTTTATTAGGTAGGTACCTAATATTACTAATTAATATTGTTTAGAAATAAAAATACAACAAGTTTATGATTAGCAGCGCTGCATGCCATAAACAACGGCGAATGTGATTTTTAATTCAGATCAAAACTACTACTTAAGGGACCTAATACTTAAGATTGAATAAAAGTACGTACTTAGGCTGCATAGAATTACGTTCCTTTCACATGACACTAAAAAAACGATCTATGAAATTAACGTCAAATTGACGCTGTCAAAGACTGAAACATTTTACTCTTCGATTTTACATTTATAAAGGCTTTCATTCAACTTAATGTTCGACCTTGCTACTGATTCAAAGTAAATATTTCCTACAGAATCAAGCCTTGCTTCACCAAGATGTCTGAAACGAGGATCACAAGTAGTTGAAAATGCAGATTGGAGTGACAATCTCCTTTGGTGTTCTTGCGGTTTTAATTTTATCTCTATTAATATTCATATTTATGCGAAATAGAAAAGGCGGCAATCAATGATTCATGTATTTCATAATAATAAGCTTATTCGTCCGAGGACGTCATAAATGTTATGGGGAAGGTGATTAAAGTGTTGTCATCTTATGTTGCTGTTTGAATTTAAGTATTTTATGACTAGCTTTTACCTGCGACTTCGTCCGCGTCAGGTAGTTTTCTTGGGATGCGTTGTTTTCCCGTAATACCAATTTTATCCAAATATAATTTAAATCTTTGGTAATTAAGGAGTGAAAGCGATCAGATTCCCCGGAAAGTATTTTTTCCAATGGGAATACGTTGTTTTCCTGCGGTCAAAATTAACTCATGTTTTTTCTTACCAAATTTAATTTAAATCTGTTTAGTAGTTTAGGTGTAAAAGCGATCGGCCCACTTGAATTTTCCTATGGGAATGCGTCATTTGCCCGCGGTAAAAAGTAACCTATGTCCTTTTTCGGGTATCAAAATATCTCCATACCAAATTTCATGCAAATTGGTACAGTAGGTTGGGCGTGATTGAGTAACAGACAGACAAACATATTTATTTTCGCATTTGTAATATTAGTATGGATGATGTAGGCTTAGATGTAGCTTGTAGCGATGAAGTATCGTTTATGATAAAATATGATGACAAACTGCTATTTTAGTCTGTTCTATTTTATCTGAATGTATAGTTCCACAACCATTCATGTAGGAATATTGGTTAAGATCCTACTCGTTTATTTGACACTCGAGAGAGAGATAAAAGGTTCCTGAACTTCCAACCGTAGGCAACTCGGAATCAGTAAGTTGGCGGTTCCACGCCTCCGTGCAACTAAACCTGCGTTATTGGCTAATCTGTGTTGAGCTTAGCGGAAAATCTCCAAGTCAAAGATCAGGTTGTTGAAATATTTGCACGTCGGTTTCAGTTTTACTTAATTCGCTCTTCATTTAACGAATATGAACATGCTTGCATTAATGAACTTTATAATTCCTTATTTATACCCATATAACAACAATAAAGCATGTTTACTCACTTTACCATTATCAGCCACAAGTCTTCTACCATATTTTTGCATTAAATGTCATCAGTTGCTTGCGCAATATGCCCTGCACACTGATTTTTGATCCTACTTACTCCACTAGGCTTTTTCGGTGAGTTAAAAACTTCTGCATAATACTTGTGTACAATGGTTGACTCAATAATAATACGGAATAACTGTAAGGACCAATTAACTATTGATTCTATAATTCTCAAGCACGCACACATACACAAAAAAATATTAATATGACATGCATTGATTATAAAAAAGCATTTGATAGTGTTCCGCATTCTTGGCTGGTCCGTATTCTACAAATTTATAAAGTCAACCCTACAGTAATAACCTTTTTGGAAAACGTCATGACTGAATGGAAGACAACACTCTTACTTAGAAATATAAGAACACAAAACATCCCAATCAGGAATGGCATTTTCCAAGGGGACTCTTTGAGCCCTCGTCTAGCATTGAACCCACTTTCAACCCTGCTTAACAAGAACCCAGAATATGGTTATAATTTAACAACTCGAACACCCATAACACATCTTATGTACATGGACGACATCAAACTCTTCAAAACCAGAACAGTCGATGAAATCACTAGTGCAGGTTACAAAAACTTTTAGTACTGATATTCAGATGGAATTCGGGCTTGATAAATGTAGAACATTGCGCGTAGTCAAAGGTAAAATCAAGACATCAACAGATAGAGACGAAATTCATAGTTTTCAGCTAATGGACTCTAATGACACATACAAGTATTAAGGTATTAAACGTATTAAACAAGATAGGGGTATTCATCACATAGCAATCCAGAAGGAACTCACACAGGAATATTTTAGACGGATTAATCTTATTTGCAAGAAACATCTATACTCAAAGAATTTATATAAAGCTATTAATACAATTGCTGTACCGGTATTGACTTATTCTTTCGGCATAATAAAATGGACGAAAACAGACATAAACAAATTAGAAATAAAAACCCGAACCACTCTTACTAAACATAACTGTTTACACCCAAAATCAGCAATACAAAGGATCGCAGTCAAAAGGGAAATTGGCGGAAGAGGCCTTATAAATTTAAAAGTGCTCTTGGAAGGACAGATACAAAATATGAGGAATTTTTTTTTCGACAAATCTTCTCACAGTAATTTACATTTAGCTTCAATAGAGTCCGATGACTACACACTAAATTTAAAAACACGACACCTCCATGACATAGAACAATCACACATTGACTCTGTAGCTTCTAATAAGTTGTTGATACTAGGAGCGCTTTTTCCAGAGAAAGAAGGCTTTATGATCGCCATTCAGGACCAAGTTATAAATACTAGGAACTATACAAAAAATATATTAAAAGACCGCAACCTCACAACCGATAAATGCCGGAAATGCAATAGACAATCTGAGGTTAGGGCAAGCGCTAGGAATGTGTTGTACATTACTAGCGCTTGCCCTAACCTCAGTCGAACTGACTACACGCACCGACACAATCAAATCTGCAACATAGTTCACCAAAAACTTGCTCTCAAACATGCACTCATATCTGGGAAACCAATGCCGTATTACCAATATACACCAAAGCCGGTGCTGGAGAGCAGCAGCCACAAGATGTACTTCGATCGAGCAATACTTACCGACAGAACCGTACATTACAATAGACCTGATATCACACTAATAAGCAAACAAAACAAATCAGTTTACATAATAGATATAGCAGTCCCGAACACCCACAACTTGCACAAAACCATCACAGAAAAAATACATAAATATACCGAACTCAAAGATGAAATATTCAAAATCTGGAACATGGACAAAGTGTACATCGTGCCGCTGATGCTTTCTAGCACTGGAGTTATCCCAAAACATCTACTCACTGCGTTAAGAAATCCTGACATCCCCGAGTCCACATACATTACGATGCAAAAGGCCGCGATCCTCAACACATGTCGAATAGTCAGACGGTTTTTGCAGGACGACTCCAACTCTATAACCAATTCCAAAAGTGCTGTTCGCTTGGCTTAGGCGCGTGACACAGTCACTATATTTAACAAGACGAGGCTCATACCTTGCCTTGAGAAAAGTAAAGCTAAAATAATAATAATAACTTTTATTTCAGGCAACGAATTTTAACAAAATTATGGTCCATATCATAAATACCTTAAAGTCTACTACGCAATATAACGTAAACGCAATATTACGTAAATTGGCACAACACATTGTCAATTTTAAACGGATTGCCAAGTACGTAGTAGTACGTAGCAGACCATTTGCATGGTGGGAACCAATAATGGCAATACACATAATATACGCAAACAACTTTTACAACTCCCCGGATTTGACAAGGCGTCTTAGCAAAAAAAAGACATATATAATGTGGGACACTTCTAAAAATGCATAAGAATCTTCCTAACGATGTTACCAACGCTACAGATTACTAAATAGTTACCAACGCCAAGCTGAAGCGTAGACAGTTAGCTGCTAAAAGTTGTAACAATATCACTGTTTGTAAATGAAAGGACAAACGTGACGTTCTAGTGATTTCAAATAAACACCAACTTCAGCTAGTGAACGTTAGGAACAGAAACGGAAAAGTCTCACTGAAACCTAACATTGTTGCGGACTATAAGCTAGGCATTTCATGTATTGACAGAGGGAACCAGACTGTCTCCTTTACTCTTGCTTCAGAAAGACACTCAGATGGCATAAAAAATTAGCACTGTATATCTTTGAGGTTTACGTACAAAACGCGCTGGACGCTTCGATTGAAAGCCCGTAAATCCAAAATACGGCTCTTGAAGTTTCGGGAAGATTTTGGGAAACATCTACTGAGACCGAATTGTGGCGATATTACTCCCAGAGCTGCAGAAGCACCTGGACCACAAATACCGACAGTACAGCTAGAACAAGATCAAGCAGACCCATCGCCGTTTCTGCCTGGGTCATCTGTACAACATGCAACGCCGATCGCCAAAAAAGTCGTGTCCCGTTGAGTAATTTTCATTACATAGAAAAGCTCCCACCTACTGCCAAGAAAGTTGTTCCAACGAAGTCGTGTCGTGTCTGCACCAAAAATAAAAAAACGAAAGGAGTCGTCTTTTGTATGTGCCACTTGCCCGGAAAAGCCTGCCTTGTGTGTTGTCAACTATTTCCACACTTACCACACTGATCCTCGTTTTGCAAAATTTTTATATAAAATTTCTGTTGTTGATCTTAGAAGTTCCTGTTTCTTATATATAATTATCGTTCTCGTTAGTAATAAAACTAATTTTTGATCTCATCATATAAATTTACTTTTTTGCCTCAAGGTGTTTTACAAATTTTGTTATTTGAAAAGTTTTAAAATAATAAAGTTACTTTTTTTCCATGTCATGTCTTATTTGAGATGCCAACAAACCTAGAAACGTTCTTTCCAGGAGACCTAATAAATAACAGAAACACCCATTTAAATTGTAAACAGATGCTACGTTGTATTACGTAGTTGGCCCCTAGCATTACTAGTGCCTACGCAATATTGCGTAGTTGGCTTCAATGTGTTAATAGTCAAATTCTTGACCATTACACCAAAGTGGTCGTCAGTAACAATCAAATTTGGCCTTTTGCAAATTGAATTTCTTTTAATCTTTTAGTAAAGTTAGTAATTTGTTTACAAATGTATATCAAAATAAATCTCTCTCCACAAAATTAAAACCTAGGATTATAATCTTAGTCCACAACTTTTACAAGCTCTTCCCCGAATTGCTGGGTCTTATAAATTAAATCCGGTTGGTATAGAACAGTGGTTTTGCCCGCTGGGACTCAAAGCGATTCCAGAGATGAAACCTTTATATTATATCCTTTAATGGAAACTTGGTCGGAACTGTAAAGATTCTTGGGAAACTCTGAGTCGGTTGCTAAGTTAAGGCTTAGTTGAAACAAAAGCTGGAGTGGCTAGACTTATGAAATAAAAGTTGCGGTGGTAATAAACTGTTTAACATTTTTTTTGCAATTTATTATGCTTTACATGTCGGTAACTGACTTATAAGTGTTTATAATCTTGGTAATCATGCACAAGTGTGAGCGCAATACACACTATAATATCGCCTGCGTAGTTGGCTGATATCTGTTGAGATTGACCGCCGTGTTCAGTTCAGTTTTTTTTTAATAGATAATAGGTATTGAACATTTCGTACATTTTGTAATGTTTGGTTGCCTACATAAAAAATATAGATATCTATCTATCTACCCAAATATAAGGTTGTAACCGCAATAACATGCAAGATGACGTAACGTGCCTATTATAAAAGGTGAATTCGATTCAGAACCTTTGGGGAGTCGTCGGTCCCAATTTTAATTTGGCACAGAAATCGAAATCTGGGGCTTGCCACAGTCCAGAAATGTTACTTCAGAGACCTCACTAAGTACAACTGCGGCATTAATTTAATTTAAGTACAATCTTGTACTTGATTGGATTAAACAAGTTGTCATACTTGAAGATGTGTGGTGATGTAAAAATGATTTCTTGTGATGATAAAAGTCATACCGGCCTACTTATAATGCTGTATTAACCCCTCCAGTCGTGAGTGTCATTCATAGCTTTTATATTTGTTTACCACCTAAAAGTCGATTCTGGAGAGGTTAATAACCAAAGGGCGCATTCAAATATAATGTTAGTTTTATTGGTATATTAAAACGTGTAAGTTATTACTGTATATACCAGACCAGCGACGTGGCTCACGTGGCATTCCTGAGATGCTACGACACATGTTGTCCACCTTTTCAGTATCTTGTGTATGTGCTTTTGAATATGTGTTTTTCTATTTTGTAAAGTATGTGATACTGAATAAACATGTTTTCTTTCTTTCTTCTTTCTTTATATAGTTGTTTGAGTGAGTTCACACTAATGCAGTATTGCGGATCCAGTAGAAAATACTGAACCGACAAAATAAGCAGCAATCCGTTTTACATGTCCGTTACTAGCGTATGTAGTTGTATGAGCTAGTTTACACATAATACAGTTTATCGGATCCAGTATAAGGGATCTGTTTAGCGAATCAGTACAGTGATGAAATAGAAATAGAAATCTTTATTTGATTTGATGTCCTGTGTTTACTATCTCCAGTAGCGAAGGATCCGTGAAAACGTAACCTGTAAATGCTGTGTAATCCGTTAAAACGGATGTTTTATGTGAACGCGCCCTAAGTTGTTGAATCTGAACTTCAGTGATGACTTTTTGCATATTGTATGATATCTGCATTATGAATAGTACGCAGTGGAAGCATATTTTCTAATAACGTTTTAACAATTAAAAGACTGCCAATACAAAGTGAATGACATCAGAAATTACATAACCTAACGGAGTCCTGGGTTTTGAAATAGATGGATATTATTTAAACAAGCATTCAACACTGCCGAGTTCTTTTGTAATAAGCTTATGAACGTCGAAATCAGGTAGAAAAGATAGCACGGTGTCAAATTTACGCTGAACCTCAAAATTACTGGTTTTAATTAATTATACTATGACATCACTTCCCGGCGTTTGCAACTTCCCTAAAATTATAACCGAGCAAGCTATTTTCGGCCACACTCATACCTTTATGGGACATCATAGGGTTTATTTTATTTTGGCCACATTAGACGGTCACAATACCATTTGATTGTATGATTGTATGGGATCCCGAATCACGTTATGATATTAAACTGTATGAATACATTATCATTTTATTTGATTACATTAAAGTTAAAAGTAAAACGTTTTATCGCTTTGGGGGCAATTGGGAGGATTGTTTAATTACACTGTCGAGTGTAATATTTTATTTTAGAATGTATTGCTACATCGTTAAGGTCTGCAATATTATGTAAGGGAGACGGGGGCCTTTGAACACTATTTAAAAATTAATAACTTCAGATTCTCTAGTTTGATCCTTTCTACTGTTTTACAATCCACAATATAACTATTGGCTATAAAATTGCAACGATCACATAATGAAGGAAATGCAAATTATACCCGCAAAATCTATTTTAGAAAATGATGTCAAATGTTCAAAGCTGCCACACCCTTGGGGCAAACCCTTGCATTGCGTGATATATGAAACATTCTGACTGAAGAGGGAATAAAGCTCTACATAACTTGAATTAGACGACCATGATCCTTACGTACTATGTATTACGTAAATGTATTCACTATTTTTATGTTACGAATGGCTAACTTAGTGTGTTATTATCAAAACTGTAGCGGAATTCGTACAAAATTACATACGTTGTACATGAATATTTTATCTCATGCATATGACCTTATTATTCTGACGGAAACCTGGTTAATGCCTGAAATTGATAATTGCGAATTTATAGATCAGCGTTACACTGTATATCGTTGCGATCGTGATCGTGTGTTATCAAATAAGAAGGATGGGGGCGGTGTTTTGGTTGCGGTCCTAAAAAGCTTAAAACCTATGCCTATCATCTCGTGGTGTAATAACGCCATGTTGAATAGCATAGAGCTTGTGAGTGTTTGCCTTCCGAGCTCATGTGGTTTAAAGCGACATATTGTTGCTGTAGTTTACATACCTCCGAACACTAAATCTGACACGTATTTGGCTTATTTTGATTTATTGACAACTTTACTTGAAGATACGTCTGTAGTTAGTTTCTCCCTTTTTGGGGATTACAATTTGCCTGAGATCACATGGGTTCCAAAAGATTCAAGTCCTGGTGCATTGGACTTCGCTGCAACGACTGAGCGATCTAACCATCTGTCCCAATTCATGTCACTTCACGATGCGAGTCAATATAATTTTATCACAAATGCACGGGGTAACATATTGGATTTAATGCTGTCCAATATCGAATGTAGTATAACTCCGCTTACGAACACTCTTTTATCCAAGGTCATTCATCACCCGCCGTTTAGTGTAAATTTCATATTCAATACCGCACCACAACCTCCCATGCGTCGTCGATCACTTGTAAAGTTTAACTTCCATAAAGCTAATTACGAAACCATTAATGAAGAGCTAAATAAATTGGATTGGTCATCCTTACTCAATACAAGTAACGTGGAGGTTGCAGTTGAGATTTTTTACAATTTAGTTTTTAGTATAATCAAAAAGCATGCCCCACCGGCATCCTCTAGATCTACAAGATATCCCGTTTGGTTTACATCTTCATTAATACACATAGCTAAAAACAAGCAAAAATCATGGATTAGATGGAAAAAGTATAAAAATGCATCTGACTACGAACAATTTTCTATGTATAGGCAACGTTTCAAACTAGAATCTCGTAAATGCTTTTCAAAATATATCGGCTCAGTCGAAAATAGTATTTGTGCTAACGTAAAACATTTTTGGTCTTTTATTTCTAAAAATAAAACTTCAGCCAGTGTTCCCTCACCCATGTTTTATAACGGTTCTTTAGCCAGTGAACCTGATACAATCTGTAATTTGTTCTCTGAATTTTTCCACTCTGTTTATGAGCCATCGACTCTGTCTTTGGATAATTGGTCTGAGCCCACGACATCTGCTCCCAATAACAATATACACTTATGTGATCTATATTTTAGTGAAAGTATGATCCGCAGAGAACTTAAATCCTTAGATCCATCGAAAGGTTCAGGCCCCGATGGACTCCCGGCAATCTTTCTAGTCAAATCAGCTGAAAGTATAAGTAAGCCCCTTTATATTATTTACAACCAATGCATTACTCAGGAATCTTTCCTGAGATCTGGAAAAGGGCCAACATAGTGCCTGTGCATAAAAAGGGTTCGAAGCATGAAGTGGAGAATTATAGACCAATATCTATTTTGTCTGCCTTGTCGAAGCTTTTTGAAAGACTGGTGCATAATGAAGTTTATCCAGTTTTACATCAGAACATTTTGAAAGAACAACACGGCTTCGTTAAAGGACGATCCACTATCATCAATCTGTTATTATATGTTTCTTCTCTCTTTGAAAACATGGATAATAACACTCAAACAGACGCCATATATACAGACTTTCAAAAAGCCTTTGACAAGGTAAACCACGAACTGCTCTTAATGAAAATTGCCTATAATGGCATTCGTGGAAACTTATTGAGATGGTTTTCGTCATATATCATGAATAGAAGTCAAAAGGTCGTTATCAATGGGTTTCAATCTCATAGTATTCATGTGACTTCAGGGGTTCCGCAGGGGTCCATTCTTGGTCCCCTCTTGTTTATAATCTTCATCAACGATATTAAAAAATGTTTTTACAATAGTAACTTTTTAATGTATGCTAATGATTTTAAAATTTTTAAAACTATTACATCGATATCTGATTGCATTTTATTACAACAGGATTTAAACAGGCTTTCTCAATACTGCATTGACAATAAATTGCATTTAAGTTTGCCAAAGTGTAGTTGTATATTTTTTTCTAAAAAACATATTGTAATAAATTATGACTATTCTCTTTGCAATGTTTTATTAAATAAAGTCACATCAATGCGTGATTTAGGAATCATACTGGACAATAAGTTGCATTTGGACCTCCACATAGATAAAATTGTTAAAAGAGCGTATCAAATGTATGGTTTTATAATGAGGTCATCTAAACACTTTAAGAAGCCTAGTACGTACTTATATCTTTATAAAACTTTAGTCCGCTCCCAACTTGAATATGCTATACCAATATGGAACCCACTGTATAAAAAGTATGCTGAATCAATCGAAAGGGTGCAATGTAAATATTTAAGATCAATGCACTATAGGTGTTATGGCACTTACATGTCTAGTGAGCAATTGTTAGATAAATATAAATTGTTCCCTCTTCAATCCAGGCGAAAACTTCTTGTATGTATGGTACTTCATGGTATTGTTAATAATAAGTTTGATTGTACTGATTTGACCAATGGTATATGTTATATTGTCCCAAGAACTGTTTTTAGGCGGCAGGTGCGGCGCGCGCCTAACCTATTTGCAACTGCCAAATATCGTACGAATGCGGGTCATCGCTCACCTCTACGACAAATGCTAGATCTGTATAATAATAACTTTATTAAATCTGACATATTTCATTTATCCGAAGGTCAGTTCAAGCGTTCTATCTTAAGTATGCTAAACCCTCTTTAGTGACCTAATCTTATCCGACTTCTAAATAATTACGAGTATTTGTTGTTTTTTTTTAACTTGTCAGTAAATGTTAATTATGACTACTTCCTTATTGCAAATTTTTTTTTTGATCACTTATTATTTTATGTAACATGTATATTAGTTTACATGAGCATATATATAGTTAGTTAGTTATAAAGTTAGTTCCACATATTACACTACTGGTGACTGCACCTTACCACTTTTGTTGGCTGTTGTTTGCTTCGCGACCGATTAGTTAATTTAATTTGTATTTGTATAATATGTGGATAGTGTGTTGACTGCATATTTATTAATAATAACATAAGCCTAAAATATTGTACCACGATAAAGTATGTAGTTGTTTGCTATCCCAAATAAATAGAAAAAAAAAAGCTTATCATTTGCCCTTGAAATTGAAAACTCCAAATAACTCAACGACAGATTGTCAAACGTCAATAGTGACAAACGACAGGTGTGTAGATTTGTGTTGCCACTACCCAAAAAATATCATCACAAACTTATCTTCTAAAACTGCTCCGTAAACTCAAATGTTCAAAGCTGCATCTGTTCAAAGGTACCCCCTTCTCCCCTAATTTGTTAAAAAAAGCGTAGATTACAAATAAATTGTTTGTGAATAAAGCTGTCTTTTGTCGTTAGGATATCCACTAAACTAGATAGATAAAATAGATAGTTTTAAAAATTGTTTTTTTACAAAAAAAAGTTATGGATTACCCCGTATTCATTCTAGGTTCTGATCCACACAATATGACATATTAAATCTTTATCCAACAAAAACAAAACGAGTATTCCAACACAAAAGCCCCAAAAGTATTGCGAAAATATTTCATCGAATCAGCACTGAAAGTTTCAAAATTTCAGATACATGTCAAATGCCGCGAGAATAAACTGGAATAACTGAAAAAAAAAAAACGTTTGACCAAAATAAAACTATCCGTGTTCACTGCAGTAACTTTTCCGAATGAAAATCGCATGAATACAGGTATTGAAAAATACCTGCATACTTTTAACACGGACAAACTGAGTTGGGCACAGTAGGAATTTACGTGGACTTCTATATTAAATAGTAGTTTAGAAATCTGTATCAAGGGTTTGAATGGTTGTTTGAAATGGGTTTTAGAAAGTATGTTTCTAAGCTGCGTAGCACTATAACCATCGCATTTACTTCAATTTGGCGGTTTTTTCAGAGCACACAGCAGAACATTAGCTTTTTATGTATTTACTATGTTCTGGGGCCCAATAGCTCTAGATGGCGACCGTTGACATTATAAATATGCTTAGTGATAGCGACCACTTATCAAAAGCGAAGCGCATATAAGGCGTCCCGCAAAATGATATTGTAAGATCAGACAGGATTGAATTTGAACCTTTTTAGAAAAGAGGGGATAGATAGAGATGACCCATCCTCACATCACTCATCCCCGGTCACATTGACCATTACCATCAGGCGAGACTGTAGTCTATTCTTTGGATAACACATTTAACAAAAAGTCATAACATAAAACCAACATATAACATAGTGGGAGTATGCTTGATATACTTCGACTATCAATGATAGTCGAAGTTACATTCCAATGGTGCATAACACGCACAACTATCGTATTTGTAGCGTTTACATATCGTTAACTTGTCAAACGTGTGGGGAAACTGTCCGTTTTTAAAGTTTGGACGACACGAATACGTTACGAAAATGGTCATGCTCACTCTACTGGGCCTTACTAAGTACAAGTGTTAAACTATAGTTTGTCGATTAATGCCTAAATTTTTAATTTGATTCGTAAATCAGATCTTGATGTCATGTAACTAAATTTTAGTCATTTTTTACAGCATTCAAATTTGGAACTAGCTGGGCTGTTTTTTTTCAGTGTTTATGAAATAATTGTATTTCATTAGCATTTATGTCTTTCAGTTCGGTTTATATACTTAGATGACATATTTTAATTTTTTTCTGCATCTATGTCCTTATAGGTAAGTGCCTTTAGGACCTATAAAAGCTGTTAACCTACTGTTTAAATTTCTGCTATTGAGCTAAGACGTCGGCAGATCTAACTGTTTACACTCCAATAGTTTTCCAATAAAGAAATATTTAAATTTTTCACCTTTTCTCTGCGAAGACTTATAAAGTTTCGAGAAATCGCTTCAAATACGCATTGGCTTCGAATGTTCGATTCATTTTTTTAAGAAGTTAAGAAAGATGAAAAGGAATAGTAAAAAGTTTTTCAAAACGTTTAACGTACCTACGTATCACTAAAACATGATATAAATACATATAAAAATAAAAATCAAAGTATACAAATTGAAAAATACGGTCGAATTGACAACCTTCTCCTTTGATCCGACTTCAGCAGAGAGATATTGAATGAGGACTTGCTACTTCACAACTGTCAACTGTCCACCGAAGACATATGTCCGTGAAAGTTTACAATAAACTACCTTCAAATATAAAAAATATTACAAAACATTCTGTTATTTACAAAACGTTAAAAGATTTCCTGTCTAAAAATTGTTTCTATAACATCAATGACGTTTTAGGTATCGTTTAGACACTGTTTTTCGGCTTATGGCTTAATTTTTTTAGTTTTAATAAATTGTGAAGTTTTTGTCCTTCAACTTTAAATATTATGTTTGATTATTTTATTTGATTCGAATATATTCAATAGAGTTATGCTTGATAATATAATAAAATTTAATGATATGTAAAATAATTTAATTTAACTTAATTTTGTATCTAAGTGGCTGTGCCCTAGCCGGGCGTCACTAGTTTACTCACGAGACTGCAACACCTTACTGTAACGTGTGACTTGGAATAAATATTATGATTATGTATGATTATGACGTCGTACCTACGCTCGGCCACAGGTCAAGCTAATAATCACTGCGGTATCTTATGCTTTCGTAAATAGGGTGATTTTGGAACGAACATGACTAGCTTGATGTGCAATCGTGTGTCCCTAGGCAAGACATCATGCGATATTTAAATCATAGTTAGTCACCACAGTAAACATTTAACCCCATCCTGCATCCTCTCTTCTTTTCGCCATTAGAGTTATCGCGCAAGTTAAACCTATATTCGTCTCTGTCTGCGGACGACGGAGGTTGCGTTTTATTTTCCCTCAGACTCATTTCAGATAGCGTCACTTCGTGTCTACCGGTGAGGGAGGCCACTGAGGTAGCGTAACATAATCATATAACCGCTTCAGTGGTCTTAAGCCAAAATGAAAAGTCTCGGGTCGAGCTGCTGAACTGGAGTTTGCCTCTAGTGGATACACGGTTTGAGCCTCAAGCCTTGAGCCTCGAGGTTTTTGTCAGCCTTAAGCAAAAACCGACAAAATATGGCTCGGCTTGCCGCAACGAATTTGTCTCGTGTCGCGGCGCTTCAGGTTGAGGCAGCTGCCCGACTCTCTCTCTGTGAAGGGTTCTTTCTCTGAGGCCTGAAGTCCTACATAACCCCCCAGCTGCCGCGGCTGGCGGGTTTGCGTAACAGCATTTCCCTGACGTTAAAAAAAGCCGCCTGCTTCGAGGCGCTCTCTAGTGGATACGGGACTCACGATTTCATAAAACAGAGGTTGCGGGTTAGATTCTCAAAGGAGGTATTATATATTCGGTTTGGTAAGTGATAGGTTGGACTCGTACATAAACGTTCTGATTAGATATAACGTATCTATGACAACCATAGCAATAATGTGTTTATGTTTGTTGTGGTTCGACCAATCGTTTCAACGGATAAGGTAGCCAATGTCTTTGAGGATTCCGGGAATCAGTGCGCTTTCGCCATCAATGAAAACTTTACCACTAAAAGAAGGTATTAAATAAAAACCTGAAGGGTAGAAAATCAAATACGTACTAGGTACCTTCTTTATTAGTTTCAACTATCACGTGTAGTCTATGGTATTATTTTCTGGAAACCCCTTTTAAGACATTGTTTGACGCATCTTTGCAATTGGAATATATTCCTATGCAAAACATGAAGAAGACATATTGTATTATTGCGTTATTCCAATTCCAAAACATTTTCCATACCTGCCTCATTCAAACACGAAAATTATTTAAAAAAAACACTAGTTTCGTGGCCTCATCCTTGAATGTGTGTTCGCTATAAGAATCCTATTTAGAACCGTACTCAAATGCAGTTATAATTTCATGAGACGTAGAAGGAAACGACTGTCAGGTACAATATTTTTTTGCTCTGTCCCTTCCCGTATTACAATATTTGCTGAGTGACATTCCATTATGGTTTAGGTAAGAAACATTTTCCCTACAAATTGGTTCAATGTGTAATGTTGACAATGCCAAATTATGAAGTGTCTAATTTTTGCCTGGTTTTCTCGGTTCCTGGGTTATTAAACCTAAACTTGTAAATTTATCATTATTTGTTTTAGGTATTGTGCTTTCTTCAATCTGTAACTACTTCCTCTACCTATTCCGGGATAGAAAACAGATACAAGAAAATCTTCGAAATCAGGAATTATGTATTGCAAAAATGTGTGTCGTTTAAAACTTTCTCACTTAATTTGCGAGTAACCGCGCAGCGCGTTTTAAAATAGTTACGACTACCAATAGTTGCACGAAAAAATTGCGTCGCGTTACCGGTGTGACAAAGCCTTTAAGAGCGGGTACACACTGTGCGCTCGGCGTAAGCGTTAAGTGCGCGTTTTCATACAACTCTTGACCAGAAGCGCGCGCTTGCATGTGTGTGCAACTTCAATAGGACTCCCTGGTTCTCGAAACCGTTGGAGAGCGCCTAATGTGTACTGGGTATTTTCTTAAAACAAACTCCAAGCACATACCTAGAATTTATTCGAATGATTTGTGGCCACGTATTTGTGACATTTTTTTAATCTCAAAGTATAATGAAAACAGCATCACATTATCACGATTCCATCTGCCTGTCACGGGTTGTGAGTACAAAGACGTCTAGTTTCCCGAAGCCTCCAAGACTGAGATTTCCCCGGCGGATTGAAACTCAATCCGAAGGATTCAGGCCGACTACATTTCGCTTTACACGGCTTGGCTGGCTCGAGTCACTTTGTTGGCTTTTTCATTGTTACTAATCTATATTTATAGAAGCCAAAATTTGGTTGCTTGATTTTGCGTGAAATCTATTAGGTACTTTCAGAGATACGAAAACCCTTGTTCTGGATTTTAAGAAGGCATCCAATCTGAGGTTGCTTTTCGCAAGCTTACATCTTCAACATAATGTCGCCGCGACTCGCGTGCGACTGACAACGAGTCACAAATCACGGCAGTCAAATCGCTGACAGTCTCGAGTCGCACTGACAGTATACCGCGCCTACAATAATTCAAAAACAGCTCGGAGTCGGGAAGTTGGCGGTGTTACACCCTCGTGCCTCGGAAAGCAGGTACAGCCGTTGGTCCTGCGCCTGATCTCTCTCCGGTCATGTCGGATTGCCGTCTCACCAAACTTTGAGAGTGATGGAACAGTGAGTGCACCTGTGTTTTCCACTCACACTATCATATCTCCTGCGCAGTTGGCTGATCTCTGTTGAGTTTGGCCGCCGTGGTCGAAATTGGCAAGGAGGACTATTATTATTATGATTATCCCGCGGCTGCGCAGGGTGCCTTAGGCTTTAACGTTCCCCCTGATTCTGGAATCATGTTTCGCTATCAGCCAATCAGGCGTGACTTAAACCTGAAATATCAGTCTGATTGACAAAAACACTTACTAGGTAGGTACAGAGCATTTTGGTTAAAAATTTACCAGAAATGAAATAAAAACTAGTACTCCTAGCTATCCAGTCCTTAAGTCACTAGACCAATGAGGCGTTAAAACCTTTGTTGGACATAAAAAAATATATTTGGAAAATACCTGAAGTAACTTTCCCCACTGGAACAACGAACTAGGCAGTCTTTACAAAGTATGGGTACTAAAGGTCTGCACGGACTTTGTAATATGATAATATGTTGTATATGTGTTTTCTAACACGTCCACATTATGGTTGATAAAATCAGATGTTAATTTGTAGAAATCCGTGACTAAAGCTGAAAAAGAGAATTTTTTTGCTTATTTTTCCACTAAATGACGCCATCGCAGGAATCCAAATAAATCCAACTGTAAACACTGTAACAGTTTACGGGAAGTACCCTGTAGGTTTTGATTCCCGTGCGAGTTTCGAAAATTTGCGAAAATTTGCGGCCTAAATGGCTGTATCTTTTGATTGCGTTGACTTAGAAGGTTGATTTTTCTACAGCTTCCAGGGACAGTAGACCTAAGTATTATATAGAAATTTCAGTTTGATACCTCCACGCGTTCCTGAGAAAAACGGTCTGGTCAGACGGACGGACGGACGGACAACAAAGTCATCTTATAAAGGTTCCGTTTTTTTCTTTTGAGGTACGGAACCCTAATAAAATGTTGTACCTATGACATTTTCGTAAGTCGCTCTTGCAGTGCTTCATCTCGCTCTTAATACTTAATTTTGTGGAACTTTATTTCTAAATGTCGTATGACTTGTGTTTATTAACAGTCTCTAAATAACTGAGACGTGATCTTGTTTTATAACATGTAATGTTATATAATCTGTACGCACCTAAACATGTGCTAGTAGCGACTACATTATCAAAAGGTAACAATTACAAAACACCTTCCACATGCGCTCTTACCGTTAAAATGTCCGAAAGCGATTCCGATTGTGGGTCCAACCCGCATTAGGTTGGACCCATCAATCGCACACGGAATGTATAGTTGGACCTAATTGCCGTGGTAGACAAAAACCGACGGCCGAGGTAATTAGGAATGGACCCACAGACTTGAGCGGGCTTAGAGCGAGCAATTTTCTTTTGAGGTCGAATTGGGAGTTTGTTAAATTTTGATTGGATGTCCCAAAGCTTTGGTTTCAAACGTACTCGGATACTTCATACATTTACTTACCATAAAACTTTTACTTACCAACTAACCATCAAGACTTGATGGTTAGTTGTATAGTTAGACACAGTGTCGAAGCCAGATCATTCAAAAGTACCTACAATAGAGAATTATGTGTCTCTGGTCGCCTTCAAAATAGGCTAGATGATCGATGAACCAATCGTTGATATACTCTTTATTATCTGTCAAAACGGTCTGCCTCCATAGATTTTGTATAGGAATACAAAAACGTGACGTCACGGTAGTGTATCAGAAATCGGAGTCAAATTGACCAAATATTTATTGAATTGTGTGTGTTTAAAAATTGGTTTCACAGCTTTTTGGAAATAAACTGGTTGTAGTAACTTCATAGGGGCTATGTTTTTTAAACGTCATGGTCTTGAAAATATTTAAGATAGGTGTCGTCATGCCTATTCAGCGAATCTCTTCATATGATCAAGCGATTGTTTTTCATGGCCGTTAAATGCTCTATGGTCCCCTGTGTTCCCGCAAACATTTTTTCAGCTAATGTCCGTCAACGACAACCCTAATGACCTGTGTAATATGTTCTGTGAAGTTTTGTTTTTTTAAACGCGCGAGATCGCATGGCGAAAGTATTTTTCATTTCGCCCACCATATTTCTGCTTTGTCCTGTCGGAATTTGCGACTGATCTCCCCAGTATTTGGGTCTGTTTCAACATTAATTAAAACACCGCAGGCATTTCTAAGTGACGTACGAGATGAAAAATTGTCGACCTTGTTGAAAAAACTAAGCGCCTTTTTTGAATTACTTGCGGATAACGCGTGGCGTTTTTACGCTTCAATACGATCTCATCTAAACTGTTAAACACTTAACATAATTTGAATGGATAACAGTCTCACATTTTTTGTTGTTGGTTCAAGGACAGTATAGTTTTAGCCTACCTATTTCCTACTGTTGGGGCAGAGGCTTCAATTATAAAAGTCCACCAGGCAGGCAGCGCGGATTGGTGTAGGTGCCTTGTTTAAAACCAAATGTATTTGGAAAATCAGTTCGCCCGCGACCATGATCTGTGCAACCAGATCGAAACGTCGGGAAGGTAAATACCAAGTTTTTACCTTTTAAAAATGTTTGTGTTGCGTAAAACCCGTGAAAAAATCTGTGTCTATTGTAATAATGCAATAGGAAAGTTTAAAACAGTGAATTTGGAAAAGACATAACACTTAAAAAGTTCTTTTCGGCTCCGGTCATCAGGAAGGATTCGAACCCCCGATCTTTGGATGTCCGGTCCAATGCTCTTGACTTCCAACAGCTTCCAATGGTCGAGGGTTCGAATCTTCCCTGATGACCGGAGCCGAAAAGATTGTTTTAAGTGTTATGTCTTTTCGAATTTAAAAATAGCGCTGTGAACGGAAAAAAAACCTAATAAATAAAACCACATGTATTTTATGAGCATACCAAAGAAAATAAATCATAATACGCAGACTCATACAAAGTATTCACATACAATTCAACATTCAAGTCTTAGATTGTTACAAACTTTGTTAACTTTCCAAGATTGTAAAGTCAGAAGAGTTTTCAACTGATATTAAAATAAAGACAAGTTACATCCAAGTTGAGTACCATCGCAAAAGTAAAGACCGTAGAGTGAAGCAAAACGAATGTTTTGGAAAATTACATTGAGTAAGTTGCAATGCAAGTTCGGAAGACCCTTAAAATAGCAGAGAGAAAAGCTTCAGTTTAAGTAGTTTCTTTGGTAAACGTCTAAAGTTTATAGTTTTGACTACTGACTAGATACTATCTATCTAAAGATACCCACCATTAACGGTTTCTGCTCAATGAATTATGCCCTTAAATTCATGTGAGTAGGGTGAAAACTGAAACACGGGGTTGTAGTTAGAGCGCTTAGTTTGGGGCTAGGTATTTGGTGTGTTGTTGAAACAATTTTTATTATTATTATTAAAAAGGAACACCTTTTGATTGCAAAAAAGACCAATTATCTCTTAATTACCACCATCACCATCACCGTAATCAGCAGCCAGTCGTTCACAGCTGGCCGGTCGAGCCGTTGAGCGGTAACGAGCGGTTAGCAGCCCACAAGAAATCCATTTAGATTTACCATGATCATGCCAGTCTTTCGACGCCCACATCTGAGCAATGGCCTCGCCCAAGGATTTACACCGCGATCGGTTCTGCTCTTCCCGTATCCAGCGGCTTTCCGCGACCTTCACACAAAATGGCCGATCCATAAGACCGCCAGTGGCAAGCAATCAATCTAGCTCTTCGAATCATAATCGACAAGTCTAATTAAAATTCGCAGAAACTCCACATTAATTATTCGATCACCAAAACGTATTTTGGACAAGGGTTGCAGGTGTGTGACATTTATTTTACACTAAAAGTCTGGTTCTATTTATATAAGCTGGGTAAACTTGGGTATTTTTATTCAGGAGACTATTACTCGTACTTAAGGCTTAATTAACGGAATTAAAATGACCAATCGGTGCCAGTATGAATTTGCGTATTTAAAATTGTCACTAGGTGACTAGCTGGTTACTAAAACGATCAGAGTGCACCTGTGTATTGCGCTTACACTTGTGCACTATAATATCTCCCGCGTAGTTGGCTCATCTTTGTTGAGATCGGCCGCCGTGGTCGAAATCGGCTAGGAGAAATTTTACTAAAACGGTAGGTTTAAACAACATCACACACATTAGTGTGGTGGAGCGCTGATAACCTGAGATACAGGAACCACCCTAGTTCAGGTATCAGCCCACCATATATTATTCTTAAACTAATTTGTATTGTGTCCTTAATATCTATGTCTTTTGGTGAGAAATAAATGTTTTTTTTACCTTACACCATGACGGTTGTTGTTAGTAAAGAACTTGAGCATTCTTCAGGAACTTCGATGAGTTTCCAATCACCACCAACGCACAGCTGCTTGCGGGATACTGTCACCACGGTTCGCGGTTGACAGCGTCTTAACCAATCACCGCGGCCAAACCGTTGAAAGTCGCGGGTCGCGGCGACATTATGCCACAGGTGTGCCCTGACCTTAAATAGCATTTTCCTTTATAAGTTGCCTCGAGTCGTCCACAGTTGAATATAAGAATACCTATGCTTAATTTCCGTTCGTGGGATAGGTAATATAAAATAAAAATACAACCCCTGAGGGGATAAAATAGGGGATGCAAGTTTGTATAAAACTCTGTGATAAAAAACTAAAGTCCACGCGGAAGAAGTCACGGGCCGCTAGTGATGTTAAATAAAAAGTAAATTATGAAGAATCGAACTTTTTGTAACGCAACCTACTGACCCGAGATCCGGACTGGGCGAATAGCTGGCTGAAAAACCTACTACCTAATGAGTGGATTATAAAATCGTTGGCCTTAAAGTTCATTGGTGCTTTGTTGGTGTTTTTTTTTCTAATATCCAGTAACGTTTGTTTTCGTTTTTTTTTTAAATGAACTCTGTATAAACCGCCGTAATAATTTTGCCTTTTTTATTTGAAGTATTTTCTGAAATTATGACAGACAATTTTACTGTCTTATTTAAACACTATTTAGCGAATTAACATAGGATCATTAAATAATGGTTATGCTTGGCATTTAATAATGGTTTGTAAAAAAGCTGTCAGTTTTTATAAACGAGAAAATCTAAATGTTTAACTAAATGTCTCTAAGCGCCTTGTCAAAAGATTGTATTACAGCTACCATACTTACTTTGTAGTCAAAGCCTTTTTCAATCTAAAAACGTCTTACCGTGCATTTTTCTCACATTCCCACCTTTTCCCGCCTAGTTTCCTAAATGTGGATTAGAAAAAAAACCGGCTCACGTCGAATAAGAGGTAAAAGGGATGTAAGTAAATTCGGGATGGGATATGAGTTGAAAAAATATATCGATGTTCTACAACGTGATATATGGGAAGATTAAAATTGTCAATTTTTTTTCCGAATAAGTTTTCAAATTTAAATTGACAAAATTGCATTGTCATCCAAACTAAAAGTTTCACTCAATCGATTGGAAGTGGGTAAAATTTAGCTTGAAAGATTACAAACAACCGGACAGGTGATTCTAAATTGACAACTTCAGTTAACGGTAACTACGTTCAACGAATGCTTACTTTAAACCCAACTAAACTGTTGTTTTGGTGTAAAAAATATATATATTTTACATTTTGTTTGTAGGTGTGGTAATCACGGGTATATTGCACCTTACATTACAAAGTTATGATCAGGCTTGTCAAAATATGTTGACATTCTTTTTTATGCTGATGAAACCATAGAATTGTATCTCAATACAGTGGCTGAAGGATTGACATAATTCAGCTCCAATTTTAATGTTAGCCTCTGTTCTGAAGCGTACACACAATACTTTTAGTTAACATTTAGAAATGCTTTTATTTTAAAGATTCGTTGTGATGTCTAATTTTGCAAACTTCTATCTGTGGCGCTGAACAAAACTGACGTGCCGCAGTTGCCCTCTCATATGACATACAATTCGATGACACGTCTCCTGTGTCTTGAGCCTCGCGGAGAAGAAAACTTTTGTTTGACCATTTTTTCATGTTCTTAACTTGAATACTTTCACTTTGTACTTGCAATCTGAATTGAATGGCCAGGAAAGTCGTTTCTAGTGATGAGAGGTGGCAAAGTAAGTACATTATTGGAAATCACCTTTTGAGCACTGATTTTTTAACACACACACACCCACACACACATTACAACTAAAACAACTTTCAAAATGATTGAATATTTTTTTATCCACACTAAATCCAGAAACGAAGCTTATGAGCTTGTTTTACATAAAATGGAAATAAAGTACAGGAGGTAAATACGGCCCACCATTATTGATTTCCAAATATTTAAAAACGTAGAATAGCTAATAAGAGAAACGCACGGCACATTTATTCTTTAATTTTATCATTTAATAAAAGCATATAGAATTACAGTAAATTACGTCAAAAATAGTGACTTTTGAGCAATGTACAAAACATCTACTTTGGGCCTTATTAAAAGCTATACGTATAATAAGGTTCTCCATGTAAATGAGTATAATTTGACCTTTGGGAACGTAGCAACTGGGATCTTTATTTAAATTTGAAAGAAATACAGCCTTATTTATTTTACCTTTAAAGGAAATAAAAAAAACTATTTTTTTTACATTTACTCCAATACTTAAAATTAAAAAATAGAAAGAGAATATTTTGATAAAACTGTATTAATATAAAGTTCTATCAAAAATATTTAGAATTTCTTATGGTTTCTAAACTTAACTTGGCCTTATTGCCCTTATTATATAAAAAAAACTTAAGTATGGTAAGTATTGTAAAATAAGTGAAAAATTCACGTGTTTTTAGATTTTCAACTTATAAGAAAATGATATAATAAGATAAGAATAATTTAATTAAGGTAAGGTTAAATGATTTCAACTGAATTGAAAATAAAAGGGTGCAAGCCCATTGGTGATTTTAAATAGAATATTCGATATTTCGATTTTTTTAAGTTAAGCTGCTGTTACGTGTTAGCCTTAAAAAATATTACTTGATTATGAAAAACTACAATTTTATTATGATGGAATGAAATGGACCTCATATGTCATATAAGAATTTGCACAAAAATATTGTTCTTATGATACAAAAGGGTAGCTGAATATGTCCTTATTTCCCAATTTATACATACTTGTGAAAAAACCGCAACTAATTTGAATGGGAAAATAATTAAGAGGCACCGCCGCGAACATCACTTCACTTTGAAGTATCCGACAAGATTGCATTATGCACGAATGCTATCCAGCTCAATAGCTTTGCAACTGTAATGTGTGCGTGAAATTTTGAACTGTTTTGATCATCCGATGGATACTTTTGAATAGTGGGCCTTAAGTAGGCCTCTGTTTTTGGTCTTAGTAGATCTTCCCAAAACTTTATTTGAAGGAGCTGCCATCGATTTAAAAAATGACACGGCTCTCAAATGCCTAACGCCACACGCAAAAGAAAGTGACGGCACGCCAGACGTGCTATCCGCAATGAATCGGTTAAGTGAGTATTTATCGGCCACACATGGTTGGCGACATTTCCAACATCGATACATCTGTTTACATCCCTAAAGCAAATGGATATCCACGCAAGCAATAAGCCGAAATAGATTGCTATCCCATTCCTTTCTCCATTTGCGATTGTCGGTTATTTCGCATAATCACCTGCCCGTGGGTTTTGGTGAGTTCGCACTTTTACCGTTACTATGAATAAAGTAGGTTAACCTTGTACTTACGCGCTTATACTTGCAAAGCGTTAAGGGGGCATTCACACGTTATCTATCATTAGCGATTCGTGAAAATAAATAAAAAGATTCTTAGAAAAATGTTATTATGGTATCGCAGAATTTATGACGGATAAGATATTAGCATCCCTGATGTTCAGGGTGCGCGACAGCTCCAACGGTATTATGAAAGTCATTGCAGGGCGACTACATGTTAGTCCCTTAATGTGGCACATAAGCCAAAATACATGCACCAAATTAGTTATTATTAGGTACTAACATAGTGTGTAAGATGTAGGTATTGTTTACTAACCCTACTTGGATCTTTTGTTATCCGAACAAAAAAAATATTAATTAAATTATTATTATAAAATGTGTTTATTATATTTTATTGCATATTGACATCATTATTTAATCCTATTGTTTTAATTGTATTTTGTAGTTACGACGTGGACATTTTATTTATAACTAATAATAAATGCAATAATTTGATTTAAAATGTTAAGGATTTCATGTGAATAAAATTTTCACACCATATTATATTGGTTGAAAACACCGGATTTTTATAAATCTAACACTTTTAACGAAACTGTATTATTGCAAATAAACTATTAATTTCTTTCTTACATCAAAATTTGTATGAAGACTTTCTGAATGCGCTCTAAGTTATAAAAAACACGGAACAATCCATCGACTGATAAAAGTTTGCGAAATCGCATTCGTTTTCTTAAGGTACCTAAACGAAAAAAAAACATTTGTCATATGATGTTATGATGGCATCTGTGTTCAAAGATTGCCATTGATATCGTTTTATGAATGGAGCTGTTAACAATCTTGCCATAACTCTGAGCGTCGGTAGGTACGATCTGTAATCACATACAGGAAATGACGTGTTGTACATATAGATTCTAAACATTTTTTTCCCCTTTATTATCATGTAAATAACAGTTACAATACACTTAACTAACTTATTTAGTACAAGCAAACCACGAGGGTTTGTAATAATTATACTAAGTGTTAAAAATAAAAACAAGAATTTGACAAATAATACAAGCCGTTTGGTTTCCAATACTCAGGCAATATGCTGCAGTTATCAATATATTGCTAATAACCGGAAAGAGAACCAAGAAAGTGTAATTTAAGCTTTAATTTAATATTTTTTTAAAGTTAAATTATCTCGTAATTCTGTAGGTAGTTTATTTATTAGGCGAGGCACAATAAAATCAGAAGTTCGCCAACCGTAATTATTGTTTACGCGAGTCGAGCTGCACCTCAACTCACATCACTGTTCTGAGTAAAGGTAAGCGTCCGCAGGCTGGCATCGAACGTAAAGGATTTTAGTTTGCTTCATACAAAAACTCAGACTGACGTCATACGGAATGCTGATCTACAAAACCCCGAAGGAAAGTGGCATTGGCAATCATCATTTATTTATTTTATTTATAAGTATATTTAGTTTATTTATAAGTTGTGCACTGTCATTTAAACATTTCTGAAAATAAAGAACTTTTGGAATAAATAAAAAAAAACATTTCGATGCGTACTACACCGACGCTTGCCTTATAGAGCCCTTTAAGCTGACGACATGGTGGGATAGTATTTTTGTCTTCCATTTGACAAATTATATGTCACCGATTTACGATACGAAAAGCGCTTTTCCTGCACATTTCTAAATTCTGAGCAAATTTCTCAATCCAGGAGCACGAGTCTGTTCTAGCAACCCCATTGTCTTAACTTCGAGGTTATTCAAGAGACTAGCCTAGAATTTAGTTATGTAGATGAAGATAGAAGCACTACTTACCTTGGTTGTAGTAGGTACCATACTTTCTAGCTAGAAAACTCAGATTAAAACAAAAAGAGGAATATACGGTACGTCTTTAAAATTGTCATCTTAAAAATGGGCCACTGACGCATACGCACGCACTTGTAACTTGTAAGCTGCTTGCAGTACTGACGACGACTAGGAGGAGCAAAGCAGGTCCTTTGGACTTGGTTTAGTAGAACTTTAGCGCAACAGATTTAGAGAAAGGAAGCTAAAGGGAAGCGCTTCCTACCGACCGGGTGCTAAGGTCGGAGACCGAGGTCCGATAGACATCATATTGATTTGACTATATCTGCTCTTTTTTTTTGTTCTAAGATAGAAAAACTGGTCGCTTTGTCTTTATGAACGCAAAAAAATAACAACAGAATATCTTATTTGTGCTGGTGTTTCCTATATATCTACAGAACTGAGTAAATTCAAGTTCAAACATATAAAACCTCAATAATTCTGCATGAAATGTTTGATTAAACATAATCAGTTAAAAATTAATCTTTAAAACTCCAAAATAGCTCAGATTAAAAACTCTCCTACAATATTTAAATAACTCATTAGACTGTCACTCGAACTGATTTATTCCGTGAATTTCACAGATAAAGTGGAATTATTAATTTCATTTCAATTTGTAATTCACGATCCATTTTCAATAAAACATATTTGAAAGCTTCGATGCCGCGTTTGATGATAAAAACTGATTGTTGATTAAATATGAAATGGAATGCTAGGAAAATATTGACGGAAAATTGGTCTAATAAAAAATTATATGCTGTGAGTTACGGCATGCACATCGGCTATTATAACACGCTTTTATTAGATCGGGGTGTATGTATGTATGTATGAATGTATGTAATGGAATTTTTGAGCTCAATTTTCACCAACTTCCAGAAATCGGAATAATTTGAAACTTTGCATACGTATTAAGTACCGATGACAATGCAATAATTTGATAAGTTTTTCATTATCCTTATTAACTAAAAAATAAAAATTAATAATTGTTTAAAAAACTAAAAAAACACGCTTTTATTGCTAACTAAAAAGAGAGAAAATAATTTCTTGATGATTTTATACTACACTAGGGTAAAAAGCGTGGGGTGCTTGGTATAGTACTCGTAGTATGTGAAAATCATCCTATTATTGGCAACTATAAAAAGAGAAGTATGAAAACGTCATAAAGTGCACCCAACGCTTTTTACTCTACAGTAATATTTTTGAAAATATTTTTCATTTTATTCGTGTTGGTAAATTGTACGTATTTCCATGGTGAGGAACCAACCCACAACTTCACTAAAAATCACATAAGTATACCAAAATGGCCCATATATCATACGAGTATTCTTTTACGTCACAAAACCAGCTGTAGCAAAATGGTCAAGCCAAAGTCTCATTTCTCAACAATGCAAGCGACCAGGAAGCCAGCAGTTCAACTCTTAGGAAGAATCCAGGCCCAAGCTTAAAATCTGAATATCTCAAAACTATGTGTAAGTGGGTTGAATCTTTTCTATGGAATTACGTCTAATTAAATACCGACTTATTATTGAAACCCAATGTAAAAGTGAACAGTTATGAGAATATGTTTAAGTATCTTTTTTTTATTTTTCAAGTATCAAATTAAAAAATTTAGAAGCAAGTTTATAGGTACTAAGTATCACAGCAATAAACAATCTATCGTGCGTAAATCGTTTTTCGTGGCTATCTGTATCCATCATATAGTGAGCCTGTAATCCATACACAGTGCAATACATAGTATCTCTTTCATCTATTTTCGTCTCATCTTTAGAAAGGTTACAATTAAATTGTCATTGTCATACAAACATCATACCAAGACGCGACGCGCTCCACCTCGCTAGCTATGACATACCCTTGATATCTCTGCTGCTGCTAAAATTTCTGTCTCCATCTTATATTGCAAGAGAAGAAAGAAAGCAGAGTGAATGAATGAAATTATGTTCGGATCGAACAATCTCTATATATATGAAATTCTCATGTCACAATGTACGTTCCTGTACTCTTCCGAAACGGCTTGACCGATTCTCATGAAAATTTGTGAGCATATTGAGTAGGTCTGAGAATCGGTCAACATCAATTTTTCATACAGCAAAGTTGAATAAGGATATGGTAATAAGGTAAGGTGATAATAATAGTGATAAGGGGGACATACACACACACTTCACAATTAATGTGGCAAAACAACGTTTGCCGGGTAAGCTAGTATAGATATTTTTATGTAAAACATAATATTCTATGGAAATAAATGTAATTTTTCTTAGAGATTCCCCGTGTGTTAAATAAATACTTAACGTACAACTTTGCTGGATTAAAATACATAATTTCACGAGCATAAGATGTCCGGGTTAAGAGAAAGTTTTTCATCTCAAATGAAAAAGTCTAGTTCAAATACTTTGGAAAATAAAATGAAACTTCTGATTGCTTGAAACTTAAAGTATTACTACTTAGTTATTTTAAGAGCAGTCTAGACGATTTTAATCCGACAAATCAGCAGCTGGAGTCAATAACTTACTTAAGTTTTTTATGACGACCGCTCGGTGCAGTGGTCCACAGGTCGGACTTCTAAAACCAAGGGTCGCGGGTTCGATCCCCGCACAGTACAAGCATAAGTGTGCATGAACAATTGTGTTGGTACTTGTCGGGGAGTTTTCTATGTATAATATGTATTTATTTATAAAAAAAATATTTAAGTATGTTTATCCGTTGTCTAAACCCATAAAACAAGCCTCGTAGCTTAATTTGGGACTAGAGAATTGGTTGGATTTTTTTACATTATGAGAAGAAAGATGCAATTAAGACCGATATACATACCTCTTCCTTGGTAGCTAATGCGTGGGCGACAAGTTTTTGACACAACTTTCAAAATTATTTTCGCTAAAAATCAGTGATTGAATCCACATCTCATGCATACAAAAAGACAGACACCCGAAAGTTCTCACCTCGGTAGTTTCCACTGAAAACCCGTGCCACGACACTTGCGTCTGGCTTAAACTGTTTTTTTATTATTTATTTTTGTGTTATCTTATTAATTATTAAGTATTTCATAAATTGTAATTAATTTACAAAATTTTGTGTGTCCTGAATAAATAATATTCTACTCTATTCTATTCTTTACACAATCGTGATAAAGTCTATTAAAAAAGTCAAATATCAAAAAATATGTGTTGTTTTATTTTAATGTATGTATTAAGTATTACCTGGAAAAGTTAATATTTTTAGTGTGTTCGAATTGTAGCTATTTGTTATTTTTAATAGAAGCACTTCATTTTTCTGTTACCTTACTATTCGCAAAGTCACACCATGCAGAATAATATTGGGCAATAAGTCTTACAGCGAGCAGGTGGATCGAGGTTCGAGGGTGTACCTAACAATCACAGTTACTGGCAACACAGATCAATTTGAAGGCTGGAACAGGGGAGGAATGGAGTCGCCTTTTCGAAATTAAAATACAGAGTGGATTGAGCATGAACAACTATTAGAAAATATTTGTAGCATTTATTATTCGTTAACTTGTCACTTTATATGAGAAAATTGTCATTTTTTAACATTTTGACGATACGAATACGTTCCGATAAAATTCGTCTCACCCCACTGGGTAGGTAGAACACCATGGTGGAGCTCATTATTTTGACTTCTATTTTCGTGTTACAAACATTTTAGTTTACGTATTAATCAAGTAAGTTACCAAGTAAGATTTTATATGTACAGTGGCAAGCACATGTGACTGATGTGCCCGAATCGCCCGTATCACATGTGCATAAATACCGCAGTGTTTATCGTGACGTGCTGACCACCGTACTATGATGTATGCTGTATGTGTTCTATGCTATATGTAGGTATTATGCCTCGTTGGTGTAGTGGCAAAGTGTCTGCTTTACATCCGAGAGGTCCTGGTTTCGAATCCCAGGTCGAGCCAATTTGTTTCTGAGATTTTCTCTCTCTCTGGAGAGATCTCTCTCTGGTCATGTCGGATTGCCGTGTCACCGAACTTTGAGAGGGATGGAATAGTGAGTGCACCTGTGTATTGCGCTCACACTTGTGCACTATAATAAAAATCTCTCCTGTGTAGTTGGATGGTCTCTGAGATTGGCCGCCGTGGTCGAAATCGGCCAGGAGGACTATTATTATGAAAGACAAAAGTATCTGCACAGACTACAGTTGATTTTGGAGAAAGCTCAAGCGAATGTAGAAATGAAGCTAAAGAAAGGGCGTTTTGTTTTGAATACAATTACAGGCTTAGGAAAATATTTATTTTCTATTGATAAAATCTTTATCTTAACGTGTTACGGCCCAAGGGAAAGATATTGGTAATATAACAATGTAATTATCTTTTGTACCTCGTTACCATAGTTCAAAGGAATACAGACAATATGATAAAACTCGTAACTAGTACTAGGTCAACTATCGATTTTCAAGCTAGATGGTTGCTTAGCGGTAGGTTAAACCTTTGGCAGATAAAAATCTCATGTCTTATTACTTCTTATGAGTCGCTAACATCTGAAATTAAAAAGGAATCCATTTCGTACTTCGAATATTCAACTACATAAAACTTCTCCACGCCTTTTCTGTTTCTATAAAGGATGTGGGCACTGGCAGGGAGTAAATCTTCGTTCCGTCCTCCATCTGTTTGTCGCTAGTTTGTGCGACTACCCGCATTTTTGCTAACGGTGTCCCACGATTTATGGGATGTTTAAAAGGCAGTTTATAATAGGCGTGGACGGTACAGGATTTGTGGGGTTCACGTTTTTTGGGGATCTGTTAGTTTGCAGTATGATAAACTTTTGACTGCGCCACGTTGGGCTTAATAAATCGCTAGCCACTTATTTTTTGATGTGAGACGGTGTGTTGGTCAGGTTTTGGGGTGTTACGCTACTTAGGTAGAAACTGTTCTTGTGTATTAAAATAAGGCTGGTAGTAATCATTGATATTTAAAAGATGTTGTACAGTTTGCAAGATGAACTAAAAAACAAATTGTAACTACTGAAACCCTATGAAGGAGGGTTACAGTGGCGGTCTAACGGGTATGATGATTGCCTCGTTGGTGTAGTGGAAAAGTTTCTGCCCTACATCCAAGAGGTCCTGGGTTCGAATCCAAGGTCGAGCCAAAATTGTTTCTGAGATTTTCTGTCATGAATTTCTCAAAAACAGCTCGAAGTCGGGATGTTGGCGGTGTTTCACCCCCGTGCCTCGGAAAGCACGTTAAGCCGTTGGTCCTGCGCCTGATTTCTCTCCGGTCATGTCGGATTGCCGTCTCACCGAACTTTGAGAGTGATGGAACAGTGAGTGCACCTGTGTATTGCGTTCACACTTGTGCACTATAATATCTCCTGCGCAGTGGTCGAAATCGGCCAGGAGGACTATCATGATGATGTTAAAGATCACGTGTACAAGACACTTCACATCTTGCGAAAAATATAGACACAGAAATAAACGGAATAAAATTAATCAGCTATCTCCTTTACTATTATTTGCCAATGTACGCTAGGAAATAACCGATTGGAACCACAACAAGACAGACGAGGTGGTATTTTCTACAAGTCTGACCTCAGCGTTGGGAACCTACTCCTTCACTGTAGCAATAATGCCTCCAGTTTTGCCCTGTAAGCGAGTATGTTTTATTTTAACCACATTGGCTTTCGAAATGACATAACACTTAAAAAAATACTAAACACGTAAACAAGTGTTTTGGTTACTAAAATCAGCTTCTGGATATATTAAAGCTGTGCAGGTATTAACTGTAGGCGTAAAATATTTTTGATGATTTCATCACTGCTGACGAACTATATCGTCAGTAGAAAGGGAAAACGGCTAAAAGGTACTCGTGGAAAAAGAGGTCTTAACATTAGACCCCTTTTTCACGAGTACCGTTTTGGCGCTTTTTCCCTTTCCACTGACGATATCATTATTTCTCTTGCACAGAGTAGGGCCCCCCGGAATAGTTGGTATCTGTGTTCCGTATGTGGCCCCCTAAAATGCAATGCGATTGAACGTCCGCGCTTGCTCGCCGTACGTAGCCGCGAATACTGATTGTAGCACGTAGGTGTAAGGTCGGTAGAAACGTTTGCAATGTGAAATTAAAACACACTTAAAGAAAAATCGAACTGACTGTCACAGGCGGGACTTGAACCCGCACCTCTCGCTGGCCGAGCGATCATTGCTCCAACCAATTGAGCTAATGTGACACTTTACTGTGTGTATCCGTCCTAAGTTCTTAGGCTGCACCGCTATATGATACTTGTTATTAAAAAAAACCTGAATTAAGTGAACCTGATTCTCTTGCTTTGCTTATGCCAATTATAGGTCACTGACGGAGGTGAAGTGTGGAAGTCATCCACGGATGTGGATGTAACAGGAGGGAATGGAGTAACAGGGGGCATGGGAAAGCTGTAGGATAATGTGGTATTTAATTTTAAGATTCGGTCGGAAGTCAAAGACAAAGAAATGGTTAACCATTTTTGTACACTTCGACTTCAGGGACTAAGTTATAAGCAGCCACTTGAACTAAAGCGTCCATATGAGAATCAAGAGTCGAGCTGGCTACTCCACTTGTTAGAGATGTCAAACATCATTTGTCGATTACCCCGGACATAACAATTAGGGTACCTGCGTGGAGCATGGCCGCGGGGCAGAGAAACGGAGAAATATTAACCAATACGATTGGACGAAATTTCCGCTTCTCTTCAGTGGACAGACAATTTTTACTTACATTTTCTGAATGAATAAAGATAATATCAACTACAATTTATTTCTCAGTATCACAAAGTATGTCAATAAACGTTTACATAATAGAATTGTCCATAAATTAATACAAAGTCACACGAAACAGTACAAATGATTATTATTACATATACATTCATGTCAAAAAACTCTTTGTCATACACTTTTCGTTCAATAAGCCATCTCTAGAGTCTTGATTTTACAAATTCATTTCACACAATCACAATCTTTATGGTTGATATTTCTCCGTTTTTTCAGTGGACAGGGCGGACAGGCACCCTTATTCTGCAATATCTTTTTACTGTATACGCCAGTGACTTTATGTGAGTTTGCGACTGACATAAAATCGAGCGATGACCGAAAGAGATTTTTATCAGCGTTTTTTTGCTATCGCTACGCACCTAGCGTGCATTTGTTTTCGCGTGCAGAAGGCAGGCTCATCGCACGGATTCTTCCGGGAGTGTAGGTCTGGGCACTAACCAGTACCGGTATGCGAGCGAGCTGGGTGCTTACTACTTTAAGGTCTGCGTCTTATTTCCACAATTGGTCTAGTAATAACGCTGAAAGTTTGGTCCTTCGAGCCGGATCTGGAATCGGAGCCAGATTTGGAACCGGACACCTATGAAAATATACTCCGAGCCCTCAAGAAACTTACACGGCATAGTTGATCAATGAAAATAGCGATCGCTATCATTTGTTAAATGTAAGTAAATAACATTAGCCTTCGCCAAGTCATGCGACGCCTAAACGAAGATGGATATCAGCTACATACTTGTCGAACGATAGCAATCGCGGTTTTCGAAATCGACTATGCAATATAATTTTGTCTAGGGGACCTATACAGATGGATGGATACAACTTTGGATATTTACTTTTATAGCAATTGAATTGGTTAAGACATGGCATGCACACTGTCGGTATAATTTATGGTTTATCTTTACAAGTTTAAAATCCAAAAAAACAAAAGAATTAAATCACATACACATCACGCAAGTAAGTCAAGTCACTAAATATAGGATCATTAGCCAGCTCGACTTCACTTTAAAACCGGGCAGATTACCAAAAACTCATTAAAACGGGATAACGCGACAACCCTGTAATCTGTTCGTGGTATCGTTCAGCACTAATGAGCTAATGTTGTTCGCTTTCGGTAGCAATACGAGGTCCTACTCTGGTGACCAGTGAATTTATTATCGAACGTCGAAAAGATCATGCGCGACCGTCCTGAAACGGGGTGACTGAGACTCAGGTGGAAAAGTAGCACGAAGGCCTTCAAAGCGGCAGATAAAAAAAAGGCAGCGTCCCTTTTTGGGAACAAGATTAATTCCATTCATGTCATGTCGACGACAAGACCTTAGTTTTTTAATGGTCACGAGACTCTGTCATGAACGCTTTCATAAACCGGTTCAGATGAATACCTCTTTTGTTTTAGAGTTCTCCTTTACTTTCTTCTATCGTATCATGAAGACATTTACGTGCGCCGTGACAGAGTGAGCGACTGCGATGTTTTTCCGGAATGAAAACCGCATTCATGGTAGGACCCCTGATTAGAACACTTTCAAATATTCCGTTTGTAAGCCGACCGAGTCCGCTTTGTTCCTATTGGATAATGCGTGCATATGCGGATATTGGACATGTTTTAGTGAAATGAGACTTGCTGCTCCTAATTTTGTATGTTTTAGCCAAATGAGATGGAATTCAGCAAATCCTTTTTGGTGTGCATGTCGATTATTTTAGCTATTAAAGCACTTATATTCCTACACTAGTTTTGAGGCCTCAAGCCTTATACAAATAAAATATAGCTTAGCCTACTCTACCGCATCCTTGTTCTTATCTTCAAACAAGCATGTAACCAAAGTTTAATAGTTAACTTAATGCTGAAATATTAAAAGTTTTTTTCTCATTTAAGTACTGCTACTAGCCATAAATATCATGATACCATGACCCTAAATACGTCCCGCTGCTGGGCACAGGCCTTACCTCAGCTATGAGATGGTACAAATCTAGTACACCACACGGGTTCAGTGCGGATTGGTGGAGAGGTTGTTTGTAAGTTTAGTGACCTTACTGTCAGATATCATTAAGACAACTGACCAGGTCTCTGACCAGCCTTAACGGCCTGACAACGATCTATATAAATCGGCTCCAACAGCTTGACCTGCGTTCCAATGCTCGAATAAGCTTGTCAATAGACGTCACTTTAAAAAAAATAGTATGAATGGTCACCCATCCCAACACGACCACGCCTTAGGTTGCTTAAATTTAATTTGTATGCTTACTTCAATTAATCACGTTGCTTCCTAATTGCCCCAAAATACAAGCATTTGACTGTTGAAAAGACATTTGGAGCAGTCGAAATATTCAAAAGGCATCTTCCGGGATCGGGAATGGAGACAAAATTTCAGGGAACGTCGTTAAAGTGTCCTGGAGATCGTTAGGGAAACAATTCTATTATGCCCTAATGTCACAGCGCTGCCTCCGCATGACAAAATAACGTAACCTCAAAATTACTAAGTTGAGAAAAACGCTTGAAGTGTTTAAAGCGTGAATCGTAGTTTCCTATTTATTTGATAATTCTCAAACGCATTTTTTTTAGTTAACATACTGGTTTTTTTGACTACTCGGCGTAATTTGTTCTCAACATTTTCAAAAATGAAGTAATTAGGAACCCTGAAATGCCTAAAATGATTAAATAATAGTTTGTGTACCGATATTTATGTTTTTTTGTCACAACCTTTGGAGGGGCCGTCTCAGCGCTAAGTTTCTTTACACATTCTTATCTATACAAAAAATTATTGATTGATCAAAAAAGTTATAAAAAAGCCGAGGCTGCGTTGTTTTAAGCAATTCGCAGCGTGATTCGGAAGTTTGTATGGCAAAGTACCGTTTTCTAGAGTAGTCGACACGACAGAACCTACTTTGTTGTGGCTCGGTCGGAAATTCAGTATCAAATTTTGGAGATACATTATTTTAATTTTCTTAGTTTTAAGGAAAAAAAATATTTCGATAGTTTAAACGATAGAACAAGGGTCGAGAAACCAAATAATACGCGACAAAACAACGTAACTCGGGTTACGTTATTTTGCCATCAGAGGGCAGCGCAGCAGGGAACGAAACAGCCTATACAAATGATAAACTTTTTCTTTTAGAACATTAAAAAAACTAGTTTCAAAAATCTTCTGTTACAAAAAAAAATGAAAATAAAATCTAGAAGGATATTTTTTAAAGAAAATTTTATGGCTACTTCTAAATATTACTTGTTAAGGGTTATGTGACCTGGTTGTTTTATAATTATAAAAGTCATATTGTGGTACCATATTTTTTTGTTAATACTTCTTAGGCTCTGGCCACACCTGCGATAATCAGCCGCGACACGCTTCTGAGAGTCGCGAGTTGCGGCAACTGTACATATATGCGCAAAACAGCATACGAGTATTGTTAATTTAGAATATATATATTTTTTACACGTTTCTAAGTGTTTAGTTATTTATGATGGTGACTGTACTAAAAAAGGCTGGCTATTCTATATTAGCTATGACAAGGATAAGGAGGCTGTAGCGCGACTTATCAGGGATAGATTCAGGCGAAAAAATATATGGGGGTCGTTTCAGCCCGAAGGTACAGTTAGGCTGTATAATTTAAAACGAGTAAGGGTTGACTGGGGCAATCTATTCGCAGTTGTTTTTCTAATCACTTTTAATTACTGAGATTATCTTGTGTACAGATAATGAGTCCTATTTATATGTATAGCATGTAATTTGTAAATTAAAAGTTATAATTAAATTCAATAAATTTATATTTTTGTGTTTTCAAAAAAAAAAAATGGTTTTCTCTATGTATTATTTGAGATGAGGCAATTTGATTGGTTTATGTGATATTTTAGGTAACTATTTTGTTATGTAATGTTAAAACTGTATGTTTCCCAAAAAAAAAAAAACTTAAAATCTAGACAGACAGACTACATACATTTTTTTGTATTTGCTTTTTGGTGCGTCTCAATTTTATTAAGACTGCTTTTGGTTTCAATTTGATTAAGAACTGATTTTGCATTAGAAAACATCAACTGTCTGAGGCGGCGATCAAACCTCCACTGCAAAAATATTATCTTGTATTAGCAACGTGAAAGCTTACAACGAAAATAAATGCGTGTGTACCATTTTTATTATTATGTATATGTATATGTGTATGTCTATGATGATGTGTTTTTATTTAGGTAAAAAGATTTAGATTTATAACTATTTACTTTTATTTTCTTTTTTCTCTGTATGTGCACCGCCTGTATGTTCTCTGCTTGGACCTGTGGTTGGCTGGTAGAGAATGCCTCTGGCATTAAGCCCGCCACTGTACACAAGTTTGTGCACAAGTTTTTTAAATAAAAAAAATGAAATTCATAAAAGTATTAAAATATTAATTGACCAGAATCTTTTGTAACTTATATGGATCGTTTTTATAGATCAAAATTACATATTTCCCTTGTCAGGAAAAGTCGAAAACTTACCAGATGATATATGTACCAAAATGTACGTGGCAATTTTAGTTCTCATATGAATAACGGTTGATAATAGTGTATAATTATTAAAATTTCAGTGGAAGACCCTAATTCCTCTCCGGATATCTGTACCGTAATGCATTTCCACTATCGTGAGATGGGTTCTGCAATAGGTTTCAAAATGCGGATCAGCATTTATTATTAGCACTTTATAAATGAGCTTATATTTGCTTGGTGGTTTTTGTTGCCGAAAATTTTATAACGATACCCAAGATTTTGCTGGTTTGGCTGAGTTCCTGCTTTTTTAATGTAGGTAATCCATTGTGGTTGTAACTATATATTTCTTGTTTTGTGTGTGTAGTAGTGTCCCTGAAACCTTTAATGTATAAACATGAATATGTTTTTAATAAATACATAAAAATCATTTATTTCGAGACCTGGAGATATATAAGTATTTTTTACCTGAAGGCGAATAACCTACTCCTGTTATTTTTTTGCATATGATGAAGTTAGTTTGAACATACAACAGTCTGGCCTCTAGATACAACAGTCCATTTCTCATTTAAGCATGGCACAATTTTTTAATAAAAGAACTTTGATGTTCACTAAACAACATTAAAAAGCAAAACCGCCGAATCGTGTCTCGTCAAAAATCGCCGCGCTTACAAATCCCCTTAATTCATCTAACTGATTGCGCGTTCACATTAACGTCCGTTTTTACACGACCTTTTGTGACGGATCCGTCGCTACTGGAAATAGTATTCAACACAGCACATCACAGTACTGATTTGATTAACGCATCCAGTATACTGGATCCGAAATACTATCATCAGCCTATATACGACCTACTGCTGGACACAGGCCTCACCTCAACCATGAGGTGGTCCGAGCCATACTCCACCACGCGAGCTCAGTGCGGATTAGTGGAGGGGTGTTTGTAAGGTAAATGACCAACCTTACTGTCAGATGTTATTAAGCCGCCCGAGGGCCTCTGACTAGGCTTATCGACTAATATCTATCGATATTAAACGAGACCAACAGCTTAACGTGCCTTCCGAATCACGGAGATGCTTGTGAATAGACGTCACTTTTATGGTCAGAATGGTCTATGTCACCTAGGTCACCATGGTATTATGTGATTTATGTGTGAGCTGACTCATACAACTACATAAGCTAATCACAAACTTTTTACAAACCTATAAAACGGATTGCTGCTTATTTTTTGGACCTGTATCTTCTACTGGATCTGGAATACTTTATTATCACTGTTTAGACTGTTTTAGACGACCGCTTGGTGCAGTGGTCCACATGTCGGACTTCTAAAACCAAGGGTCGCGGGTTCGATCCCTGCACAGTACAAACATAATGTGTGCATGAACATGTGTGTTTGTACTGCTCTGGGTGTTTCATATGTATAATATGTATTTATTTACAAAAAAAAAGTATTTAAGTATGTTTATCCGTTGTCTAGTACCCATAACACCAGCCTCGTAGCTTAATTTGGGACTAGAGAATTGGTGTGATTGTTGTGAAATATTTATTTACTTATTTATTTACAGTGTGAAGTCGCTCATACATCGTCATACGCTAATAAAAAAACACTTTTAAACTGACCTGTAAAATGGACGTTGTATTTGAACGTGCCCTAAGAGTTTTCTAAACTTTTCCGCCCACGGAGGTTCACCATCAATGGAATTCTCGAGATAATAACAACGATTAAAGCTGGAGTTATTTTCAGACTGTCAAATTATACATTGTGAAACGTGGTAAATAGATTCATTCTTAAACCAAAACAACATTTTTAGTTGAGTTACCAAAAATAATGCTATTCAAAACGCGTCACCTTGAAGGTAAGGTGTCGAGATGTTATCCCACCATTTCATTTTAAATACGAACAGTCGAGCAAAGAAATTCATGAATTTGTCCTTTACAAGGTTCTATGTCTTACCAGTAGCCTTTCAACAACTTTGTTTTAAAGAGAATATTTTATCGCTCTCCCCGCGTCAGCGAAAAAGGTTTGAGATGAAAACAAGAACATGGGATTGATTGTGACAGGTCCTTTTAAAAGTACTTTTTAATCGCGATAATAATGGGCGGCGAAGTTTTTGTTAGCCGTATTATTGTACGGTCTATAACATTTTATATTTATATTTATATTTTATAGGTTATAACATTGAATTAGAAATTTGAGTAACTTTTGGATGCTTTTGTTACTTTAGAAATGTTATTATACAAATAACGATTTCTTACTGCGCTACTTACCTTTTTTTTACAATTGTAGAGCAATGAGGGTAATGAGATCTAGTATAATGAATAAATCAATTCCAGCGGTTGTGTGTGTTGTGACAAAAATAGAGAAATACTGAAGTTATTTTTTTATAGGTATATAAACCTTAAAGAATCTTACAAATTATAAATGGCCAAACATCTGTAAAGGTATCCCTCTTCTGTTCAATAACTGATCATCCTTCTAGTATTGACTGGAGTAAGTAGCAACTGTCTGTAAGAAAAGAAACAATAACTTCGATTGCCAACGAAGTTCATCCGATATATGATATATCCGATATACCGTAGTAGATACTTAAATCATAGAAGAATCTTCTAAGAAGATCATATCGTCATTGGAAAGGGAAATCGGCTTAAGGACCAAAACGGTACTCGTGGAAAAAGAGGTATAAAGTTTTAACTTTAAACCTCTTGACGCGCTTCAGCCGTTTTCCCTTTACCCTGACGATATTATCCTGGTCAGGTGCCCACTTCTGATCATAGCCCCTCCCCAAGGATCGCCATCGCGATCGGTCCAGCGCTTCCCGCATCCAGCGGCTTCCCGCGACCCTCACCAGATCGCCGGTGTACCTTGTAGAAATACATAATCACCTCAAAATTTTCGATTTCATTTATCAGGGTCTCTAGTGACTCCAGCTATTTGCATCATTTTAAGGAACACGTCGATTATGGACCCGTAAAGCATGAACGCACCCATGGCGTAATCGTCATCTTTGACGCGAACGGTTTCACCATTTAGAATAGTTTGTAGCTGCATCGTTAACATCTGTGAATTAAAAAAAAACTTACTTCATTCCCTTAATTATGATTTTTGAACGGAATTTTGAAAACGTTTGATATCTCTATATAATATATAAATTTCTCGTGTCACAATGTTCGTTCCCTTACTCCTCCAAAAGGGCTTGACTGATTATTATGAAATTTTGTGAGCATATTGAGTCTGCAAATTGGCCAACATCTATTTTTCATACCCTTTAGTGATAAAAGTTGTCCACAATAATTGATATGGCAAAACAACGTTTGCCGGGTCAGCTAGTCTATAATATTAAAAAAAGGCGGGTTTTCCTTCCTGACGCTATAACTCCAGAACGGCTGAACCGATTTGAGATCAGAAAATTTAAAAAAGCAATGGGCAGGACATCGACTGCCGGGCCCGCTAGTCGTGTATAGAAAGTCAAGTGGGGACGCTATAAGAGGTATGTCTGGTTGCGTTATCGGCTTATAACTAACAATGTAATATAGTGTGTTTAATATGTTACAATGGCAAATGCACGTAACTTAAGGTCGTAAACGAGATGGCAGATGTTCAGTGAGCGAGAAAGCATGAGTGCATGTGCATCACAGCTCTGATTGACGTAAAAAAGCGTATGAAAACCCCACTCCCCTAATATCCTACTAATATTATAAATGCGAAAGTTTGGACCTATAGATTATTGTTCAGTTTTCATGTTGAAACTACCGTATGGGGATATTATTGAAATATGATGTACCAACCCTTTCATATATACATGTATTGTGTATGTTACTTGTATTCACTATATTATAAGATACTGTTGAGTGTATTATTGGCCATTCATTAAACGGGAACGATCTAGTTCAGTTGTTTCTTTTATCAACTCCTTACATGGCGACCCTGCCATAGGAGCCGCGTGTGTTCAAAGTCCGATTTCTATATATGGAGTGTACACTGCAGCGATCAAAATGAATTTAATTAATTACTCGTCTTCGTCGGTGACGCGTGACTCTTATTATCGTCATACTCAACTTCAAAAAACCATCGAAAATGGGCAAAGGTTCCAGTAAAGTGCAACCGCAGGAGATTGTTATTGCGCAAAATGCGGTTGGGGGTGTAAATTCTGCCGCCACGGACCAGCTACTTTTTCACATGACCACCAGCAACATAATATTGGCCATCGTGACGGTCATCGCAGTCATCGTCTTTATATACTTGACATACCGAGGGTATAAGCGCTGCCACGAGAAGTGGACGCGGAAGGCCATCAATGATCGTTTTCTTCGGAGTTCTTTGATTTGGAGACGACAACGCTCTTGTCACGAAGGAAATAACTTCAAAACGGACAGTGTGTGATATGTGAGTAATCTCCGAGTGTTGTGTATCATTTTATCAATCCCGTGAATGCGTACGTATTTAACCATTACCTATTTTATATGGACATTAGTGTATGTTATCTTGTTATAAATTAAGGAATACATATTTTACTCCCCATAATTATATCACTATGTTATGGCTGATAAACTTGCTGAGATACATGATAAAATAAAATATATTCGTAATTATTTAGGTAAATTGGGACCGTCTCGTAGAACACTTAGAGTAAAGCAAGAAAAGTTTATTGCGAGTAAAAGCTTATACAATGAATTTAATTTAGAGTATGATATTTTATTAAAAGATATTGAAAACTTAGAACTGAAGTACGAAACTGTTGAATACTTGACAAACTTAAAACTTAATGTAAATACATTGTATTCAAAAATTTATGAATTGTGTACTATCAGTGAAATCAAGGACGATTGTAGGGAAACCACCAGTATGGCAGAATTCGAATTAAAAACAGCCCTTTCCCTTTTACCTGTAATGACGGGAGACGAAAACGTCACGAAACAGCTCATCTCAAATATTGAGTTATATGACTCCATGTTAGAAGAGTCGGCAAAGCCACATTTGATTAAATTCGTATTAAAATCAAGACTATCGGAAAGTGCGAAGTTGCGTTTGTGCGAAAGCTATAGTTCCGTTCCGGACCTTATTAAAGATATTAGGGAAAGATTACTTTCTAAAAAATCCCACACAGCTTTGCAGCAACAACTTCACCGAGCGAGACAGGATGGGAAAACAATCGAGGAGTTTGGTAAGGAACTTGAACAGCTTTTTGTCGATTTGACTATCTCACAAGCCGCCGGAAACTCTGAAAGCTATGAAGTGCTTCGACCCATCAATGAAAAGTACGCTATTAAGCGATTTTCAGACGGATTGAGAAATAGTCGAATCAGTACTATTATTGCAGCACGTGATTATACTTCACTAAAGGACGCCATAGCCGGAGCCTTGGACGAGCAAATGTCGTCGGGCCAGGAAAACCAAATTATGAGTTTCCGAACTCAAAGAGGTAATAATATTTTTTCTGGGGGGCGTCGTAATTTCCGTCAACAAGGACAAGGACGTGGTTCCAACAGGGGCCAGTCGAATCAAAGTAACTACAATGTATATCGGAATAGCAGAGGTCGAGGTCGAGGTTTTACTAACACGCGTACGCGGAGTGCGAACCGGCGCGGTTTTAGTGGCCCCACTCGGTACGCGAGTAACTCTGTTAACGTGATACAACCGCAACAAACAAATACTACCGCGGATAACCAGCCAATTTCCTCAACAAATTCAGGGGAAAATTTGTTTTTTCGGTCTTAATAATTTCAGTAACGATTTCGATAATATAAATTCCATAAAATTGACATTGTTAGGCGAAACACATTCTTGGTTACTTGATACTGGCGCGACATTGTCGGCGATCAAGCTAGAACATTTGGAAAGTAAAAACATTCCTTTCTATATAGAGCGAGTACGTATCAATGGCATAGGCGGTACCGTATACACTGAGGGATATGTTTACTTGAAATTATTTTACAATGATTCAGAGTTGGAGCATAAATTTTATGTTTTTAAAACTTTACCATGTAAAACAGACGGTATTTTAGTTAAATGCGTAATAAATTTTGAAGAAAATATTTTAACTATTAATCAAGATGACAATAATTATTTTCAAATTCCACTTCAAATGGGACAATTAGGTTTTAATAATTACATTGTTTTGCCGCCGCGTTGTGAATACGTTCATTATATTAACACTTCGATTGACCAGGATTGTTTTGTAACTCCTACACAGTTATCAGATGGGTTATTTTTAGCAGGAATTATAGTTTCACCCAAAAATAATCAAATACCGATTAAAATACTCAATACAAGAGACGAAGAGGTGCGCCTTAGTTATTTTACTCCAGAATTACAAATTCTCGATAATTATGACATGTATTCATTTGATAGGGCAACAGTACGTGCCGATAGGGTTAAAAAAAATATTTTCAATCTTGAAGTTTGATCATTTGAACCACGAGGAACAAGTTTCAATAGAAAATATCTGTGCAAAATATTCCGACGTATTTTTATTGCCAGGCGATAAATTATCTTACACTAACTTATACGAGCAAAAAATTTATCTTAAAGAAAACTTTACGCCATGTTATACAAAACCTTATCGTTTGCCTAAAACACACAAAATAGAGATTGAAAAACAAGTTAAACAGATGTTACAAAATGACATAATTGAAGAAGGTCAAAGTGAGTGGGCAAGCCCGCTTCTTTTAGTGCCAAAGAAAAGTGATACGGGCGAGAAGAAGTGGCGTGTAGTAATAGATTACCGAAAGCTAAACGAACAAATTCAACATGACAAATTCCCATTACCTAATATCAATGAAATTTTGGATTCGCTGTCTGGTGCTATTTATTTTACCCATTTAGACCTTACCCAAAGTTACTACCAATTGAAATTAGACCCTGAGAGTCGAAAGTATACAGCTTTCATTACAGACAAACAATACCAAATGAAAAGGCTTCCTATAGGCTTAAAGACAAGTCCTAGCGCTTTTAGCAGACTTATGACGATAGCGATGTCAGGATTGAATTATGATAAATGTTTAATATATTTAGATGACTTAGTCTGTTTTGGTAGGTCCTTAAATTGCCATAATAAAAACTTAATCAGCATTTTGCAGAGGTTACGTAAAGTCAATTTAAAAATAAATCCTGAAAAATGCCAATTTTTAAAGAAACAACTACTTTACTTAGGCCATGTAGTATCGTCAGAGGGTGTTTATCCCGATCCAGATAAAACAAAAATTATTCAAAATTATCCACGACCAAAAACTAGTGATGAAACCAAGCGTTTTGTTGCATTTGCAAACTATTATCGTAAATTCGTACCAAACTTTGCTGAGATTTGTATACCACTAAACAAATTAACCAGAAAAGGAGTTGAATTTGAATGGTCTAATGATTGCGAAACATCTTTTATTCACTTGAAAAATTGTTTGAAAAATCCACCAATATTACAATATCCTGATTTTTCTACAGAAAATGAGTTCATCCTACACACAGATGCATCAGGAATTGCTATAGGTTCAGTTTTGTGTAATAGCAATGATATGCCGATTGCTTATGCAAGTCGTACATTAAATAAAGCTGAGTTAAACTATCCGACTATCGAAAAAGAGCTGCTAGCAATAGTCTGGTCTGTTAAATATTTTCGACCATACCTTTATGGGAAAACTTTCAAAATTATTACTGACCATAAACCTTTAGTTTATCTTTTCAGTATGAAAGACCCTTCTAGTCGATTATTAAAATTTCGTTTGTTAATGGAAGAGTACGATTACAAGATTGAGTATATCAGAGGAGCGAATAATGTGGCTGCAGACGCATTATCTCGCATAGTTGTGACGTCAGAAGATTTGAAAGAGATGAATGCAAAGGTGTTGAACGTTATGACTCGAAGTATGTACAAAAAGAGACAGAATGACTGTTTAAACAATTCTTTGGTTGACAAAAAGCCTACAGACAATTGGACTGATCACCCAAATGTCGTAGAGCTCCTTAAAAAACCAAAAAATTGTACAGAATTAGTAGTGAGTGAAAAATATAATAAAAATGTATGTCAAAGTTTTACTTATATTTCAGAAAAGGATATCATTTACATTAACCCATTTTCTCGATCATGTTCTGTGCGAGACACGTTCGTGAGAGACTTGGAGTTATTTTGTAAAAAATTCAACGTCGACGAAATGTTCATTATGAAAAATGAGAGTAGTAAAAAATATATTAAATGGTTAACCAATGACATTAAAGATAACAAGTGGACCGGCCCAAAACTTTATATAATTCCGGACGTTATAAGAGTGTTTTGTAATGATGAAAAGAAGGTTATAATGAATGACTTTCATTTATTGCCCACCAGTGGACATGCTGGTATGAGGCGAATGGTCAACAATATTAAAAAATATTACTTTTGGCCAAATATGGATTTGGAAATTAGGGAATTCGTAAAAAAGTGTGAAAAGTGTCAAAAACAAAAATACTTTTTGCCTACGAAACAACCAATGCAAGTTACGACTACTGCTGAGTCAGCATTTGATAAAGTTTATCTAGATATAGTGGGGCCCCTAGTTAAGGACTATTTTAATTTTTCTTACATATTAACTATTCAATGTGAGCTTTCAAAGTATATAGAAGCTTACCCTTTAGAAAGTAAGGATAGTGTTACCGTTTCAAAAGCTTTTGTCCAAAACTTTATTCTTAGGTACGGCATTCCTCGAGAAATAGCCACAGACCGGGGGACCGAGTTTATTAACTCCACCATGAACGAGGTATGTAAATTATTAAATATTAATCAAATTAATTCCACAGCATATCACCACGAATCAATAGGTTTCTTAGAGAATTCACACAAATCGTTAAACGCTTTCCTTCGCATACAAACAAATAATGACCCGAGATATTGGAGCCAATGGGTTCCGTACTGGTGTTTCTCTTACAACTCAACTGTTCATACTGAGACTCAATATTCACCTTTTGAAATTGTATTTGGTAAAAAATGTAATATTCCAAGCAATTTATGTACTAGTGTAGTTGAACCTGTTTACAATATTGATAATTATGTCAAAGAATTGAAATTTAGATTGCAAAAAGCACAAGAGGATGCAAAATCTAATTTAATGCATAGCAAAATTGTAAGGAAAAATCGTTACGATACTTATTTAAAACCTGTAAGTTATAAAAAAGGTGATAAATTATTGTTAAGAAATGATTGTAGTAATAATAAGTTTGATAACATTTATTTGGGACCATTTGTTGTATTGGAAGATTTGTCACCAAACGTAAAAATTTTGAAAGATGGCAAAGAGGACGTTGTTCATAAGAATAGGACAAAACCTTATTATTCATAATTTACCTAGAAATAAAAATAAAGTTGTGTTAACTTTTTTTTTTATTTTATTTTTTTAGGGGACGTATGATGTACCAACCCTTTCATATATACATGTATTGTGTATGTTACTTGTATTCACTATATTATAAGATACTGTTGAGTGTATTATTGGCCATTCATTAAACGGGAACGATCTAGTTCAGTTGTTTCTTTTATCAACTCCTTACAGAAATTTTCACTAAGCAGTGCACGCACATTTTTATCGTACCTCATATACTGTAGGCATCCACACTCACCGTAACTTGTATAAAGGTTAAAAAAAGAAGCCAAAGCACCCATAGAAAGTCGAAAGACTTATTCAATAGCGACACGACGAGGGTTATTGACATCACTGTTCCAGTTGCAGAACTCAACATTACCACATAGAGAATGTGACTGACAAAGTTGAACTGCAACAAGAAGATTAAGAAACTAGATGACACCAATCGTTGACATACTCTTTATCATCTCGTCCATAGATTTTGTATGGGAATACTATAATTTGACGTCATAATTTAGCATCAGAAATTGAAGTCAATTGACTAAATATTTATTGAATTCTATGTAAATAGAAATTGGATTCTACAGCTTTTTGGAAATAAATTGGTTTTACTAGCTTCTTGGGGGTTATGTTTTTAAAACACCGTGGTCTTCAAAATATATACGATGGATTTCTTCATACCTATTACTATAACGTTTAACGTTAATCTTTAAACAGAAGAAAGAAACAAGACTCCTACTATCTGAGCCGCTCTCTGTGATTTCGCATGAAGTCATCCTGTCACCATTAACATGAACGTAACGTCAGAGGGTACAAACGGCCTCTGTCGCAGGCCGCTTGTAATCGCTTGAAAATATGGCGATATTTATTTTTCGCTCAATAAAAGCGCTCCATAACGTTGAACTTGGGTTGTAGAAAACTTAGGTATTCTTATAGTAAGGTAATACTTAGAAACACATCTATAATTACTAGCTGACCCGGCAAACTTCGTACCGCCTTAGCGTTGCAATGTTTGAACAATGTCATCGAATGACATTGACATTAGTTACGCGCGTTTTTTAAAATATGCAAAATTAAATGTATATTTTTCAATATTTCTGAGAATTTTTTAATATTTTTTTTCCGTAAGAACCTTCTCCTAATAATAACAAATACAACAAAAAAAGAATTAGTGAAATCGGTCCAGCCATTCACGCGTGATGCCGTGACTAAGGAAAACGGGTTTCGTTTTTATATATATACTAGCTGTGCCCGCGACTTCGTCTGCGTGGAATATTTATTTTGGGCATCATTTTATTGTTGCAAATTTATTTTTTTGTTATTATTTTAGACAATTTATTTTTTAAGTTTTTTAAATCACATAATTAGCTTAAAGTACTTCTGCGTTAATTATTTTTCTTTCGACTGCCTCGTTGGTGTAGTGGCAATGTTTCTGCCTTACATCCGAGAGGTCCTGGGTTCGAATCCCGGGTAAAGCCAAAATTGTTTCTGAGATTTTCTGTCATGAATCTCTTAAAAACAGCTCGGAGTCGAGAAGTTGGTGGTGTTACACCCCCGTGCCTCGGTTCGCACGTTAAGCCGTTGGTCATGCGCCTGATCTCTCTCCGGTCATGTCGGATTGCCGTCTCACCGAACTTTGAGAGTGATGGAACAGTGCAGTTTGAGAGTGTACTTGTGTATTGTGCTCACACTTGTGCACTATAATATCTCCTGCGTACTTGGCTGATCTCTGTTGAAGTTTGCCGCCGTGGTCAAAATCGTCCTGGAGGACTATTTCTACCTCCTCAAATGTGCTCTCATATTTTTAGTTAATTTTAAAATGTTCACAACCTTCCATATTTATAAGGCAAGGGTATTTTTAAGGCAAGACTTTACAATGTCTGCCCTTGTTCCCCTTACTATTACTGGTATAGTTTGTCGAAAGTCCCCCGCAAACATAACAGTATTTTTATGATGATGATTTTAACACAGCTTCTTATATCCCTAAGAGTCCTATCTAGACCCTCTACATGAGCTCTATGGATCATGGAACATTCGTCCCAGATTATTAAACGCGGTCACCTGGTCATTCATCGTATCAGCCTGTTACAGTCCACTGCTGGACATAGGCCTTCCCCAAGGACCGCCACAGCGCACGATCTCCCGCTCTTTGCATCCAGTCACTACCAGCTGCCTTCATTAAGTCGTCTGTCCATCTAGCCGGGGGGCGTCCCACACTACGTTTACATAAGAGTGGTCACCATTCAAGAATCTTCCTGCTCCACCTCTCGTCGGTTCTGCGACAGACATGGCCAGCCCACTGCCACTTTAGCTTGCTACATTTTTTGACAACATCAGTTACCTTCGTCTTATGTCGTATAACCTCGTTCCGGATTAAACCCTTAATGAGATTCCCAACAAAGATCTTTCTATAGCACGCTGAGTGACGTGTAGTCGGTGAGCCAGCTTGACTGTCATGTTCCACGTTTCGGCTCCGTAGGTTAATAAGACGCATTGGTTAAACAACCGGCTTTTTAAGCACTGCGGCAGGGTCGACGTGAAGATATGACGCAACTGGTCATTATTTAAATCTAATTTTGGTTCTTCATGGTAACTCGTAGAGCTACACCCCCCTCTCCGCGTCGCTCGCAAGTAACGCCTCTCTTCCTTGCAGCGTCATGTTTTGCACATCATGCGGCGCGGGTGAACGCAACGGAAGCCCTCAAGGATGAATAATTTTCCCCGTTTTTTTCACATTTCCCATGATTTCTTCGCTCCTAATAGTTGCAACGTGATGTTAAATAGCCTATAGCCTTCCTCGATAAATGGTCTATTCAACACAAAAAGAATTTTTCAATTCGAACCAGCAGTTCCTGAGATTAGCGCGTTCAAACAAACAAACAAACAAACAAACTCTTCAGCTTTATAATATTAGTGTAGATATAGATTACTAGAGAGTGGTTGAACCGATTTGGCTAAAATTGGTTTTCAATTACTTATTTGTGGAAGTACAGGGAAATTTTAAACGGTAGCAAAATGTGAAAAAATGGGAGAACAGCGAGCAGGACAACGTCTGGCGGGTACGCTAGTTAAAAATGAATTGATGTTCGTTAGTCTGGCTAAAACTCTAGAACGGCTTACCCGTTTTCAATATTTTTAGTCTTGAAATATTTGTCAAAGTCCGGAGAAGGTTTAAACGGTGAGAAAATTTAAAAAAGCAACGGGCAGGACAACGTCTGCGGGTCCGCTAGTTAGTTATAAAATCCACTTACGCTATAGGGGTCATCATCAGTCTATATACGTCCCACTGCTGGGCACAGGCATCACCTCACTATGAGGTGGTGCGAGCCATACTCCACCACGCGGGCTCAGTGCGGATTGGTGGAGGGGAGTGTGTAAGGTAAGTGACCAATCTTAATGTCAGATGTTATTAAGCCGCTCGAGGGCCTCCGACCAGGCTTAACGACTAGTATCGATCGATATTAACCGAGACCAACAGCTTAACGTGTCTTCCAATGCACGGAGATGCTTGTAGATAGACGTCACTTTTATGGTCAGAATAGTCACCCATCCCAAACATGACCGCGCCGTAGGTTGCTTAACTTTTGGTATCACTAGCAAAGCGCTGCAACTACTGCGCCACAAGCACCTCCTAAGAAAGCGGTAATAAAAGCTATTGACTAAAACGTAATCTACTTACCCTTGTGAATGCCAGTACAACACCGACTAATACCGTAACCATTACTGATAAAATGGTATACAAAAACAGATAAGTGTTTATTAAAGCACTTAATGTGGCTAGGAAGGAACTGTAAGATGCTACCTGAAATAAAACATGTAATTAAACAATTTCCCTTATGTATAAAGTTAAAAAGCTAGACTATACACAAATTAGATGACTCTGGCTGAAGTTAGGTTTTAAAGCTAGAATTGAGGCGAGCTACATCATAAACCCAGCCTCTGCCTCGTTGGGCTTAGTCCTGGATCAAGAGCAAACCTATCTCAAATAGTAATAAAAGTTTAGGATGTCAAATAATAATAACACAAACATTACCGAAATACACAAAAAGTTAAAATTGCAAGGCGCTCGTCTGGAACAGTCTGCGCAAACGAATGCATAATCTACAATCATGAATGTACATCTGTAAGAAATGTAATTTTATAACTTCGTTAAGTAGGACAAATCCGAAAATATGCTTTAATAATAATAAACCATTTATTTCAAGAATTCATCTTAAAAACATACACAAATACAAAGAGATACACAGATACAAAAACACAAAATCACCGTCAAAGTCATAAATTCATAAGTCATTTAATAGGTGGTTATTAAGATTAGAATCAAATGCAAATGTTTCGCCAATATTGTCTACCCAAATAGATACCACCGCACACTGTCAAAGATCACAGACAACCATTTTGCAACTTTCGTACACAGCCATAACTACTTCATTTTTTACAACTCCTAATTCGATTCATAAACGAAGGCGCTCTTTTTGTCATAATTGCAAAGAAATTGTCAACCCTGTTCTGGGCAAACATGCCAAATGCGCTGCACCGCCAGGGCAGATGCAGATGCAGCTATGTGTACTGCAAAAGTAGGCTAACCAGATTCTATTCATACAAGCCAATCAATAACACTTTTCATGAATAAAGTTAGTAGAAATTTCAGCCACCAAATGAGTATAAGAATAATATATATACAGGGTGCAATAAATACTGTAATAAGTGAAATGTGTTGTTGTGCCCGTAAAACTGAACAACTTTTCACTTCAACTCAAAAAAAAATTGACTCCCATAGTAAATCGATCAGCTGATTGGCAATATTGTATGGGAGGTCCGATTTTTTGAGATTTTGACCTTAACTTTGGCAATGCTGTGCAGTTTTCAGTTGTTACAGGGTTTTTTTAACACCTTGTATATTTGAAGGCAGGAGTAACTTACAGAGACAAGACGATTGAAAGTAAAGCGTGTCTAGCTAGTGAACTCTTTACATCTGGCCTGTAACAAAGTTATTCGTAAAAGTCGTTTTTTTTACGGATTATTTCGTAATTTATTTACATTTTATTTCAACCTAAGGTTTCGGACTCTTTTCTGCGTCTGTGATAGCGAAAAACCCGTTAAAAAGTGTGTCATTTCGCGTAAACCGAAGAAACAAATATGGTAAATTTATATTTTCATATTTATCAACAGATTCTCAAGTTCATCAGTTTGTTAGGTAAGATATAATTACTTACGTTATCACAACGTAACTGATTAATATGCCAGTGAATGAAAACATTACGAAATTCATAAGCATAAGACATTGGACAAACAAATTGGTCGCACCAGATGTATATTTGCGTGGAGATGATTTTTTCGAGCTGTTTCCTGGCGTTTTCTGCTGATCTGAAAAGACAATGTTCAAAAATGTATCGGAAGGTGTACACTATGGCGGTGTGCGAAACATTTCAAAATTTACTTAAAGTACGAGATGAGCTAGTTGTGTTGGTTTATTTCTGCGCCATGACTGTATTCATATTCATTTATTTGCCAACTAAGTATTCCATACATATAGCAGGTCTTAAGACAATTGCACTTAAAACTTAGTAACCCTTTCAGCTTGGGTATTGTAAAAAATATTAAAAATTATTAGAGGGCTATATCTAATTATTATTAGTAATCTTATAATTATTATAATAATAACACTTACAAGTATTGCATTTTGGACTAACAGTGACTAAAGTTATTATATTATCAGAAAAACTTAAGCAATAAAAATGAACAGTTGTTAGTATTTTTCATCTTTAAGTTTGTATTTAGTTATCGTTTATGTCGTTGTTTTTATCTATTTGAGTATCAAGTTATTATGCATGTATTAATTCTTGTTTTATTAGTTGGGTATCAGTTTATTTTATGTAAAATAAATTAGAAACAATAAAGATAAATTTTTAGCTAAATTTTTAGCTTCGTAGGTAAAATATCTCCCTAAATCCCCGAATACATGATACGCCATGATAATTGATTTGGTCGATATCGCCATACTTAAAAATAATCTACTTGCCATGATGTCCCATTTAAATACCATTTCATTTCTGTCGGTAAGTGGGGACAGAACCGGTCATGTTCCTTTGAAAAGATAATCACTTTCTGGTAAAAATTTGATGCCCCAGACTTGGCCTGTAGCCAGACATCGTTGTTTTTGAAGATGCCGATTTGCATAACGCTAGGAAATAAATGGAAAAAAAGACAGCTCCACGGTTCGAAAATGTTTTGAATTTTTAAACGAATAGTTGCACAACTAGGGCTTACAATGTGATGGCTTGGTGTTGTGATATTGTTAGAAAGTTAGAGTTGACGTTCAATATAAGCTGGTTTGAGGAAAATTAAGAAAATAATAATAATAATCAGTGTTTATTCCCAAAAAAACCCTTAAGTGTTAACATTTTTGTGGCGGTCTCTGCACTAAGCTTAATGGAATGATAATGATTAAATTAATGATGACTATATGTGTGTGTGTGTGTGTGTGTGTGTGTGTGTGTGTGTGTGTGTGTGTGTGTGTGTGTGTGAGTGTGTGTGTGTGAGTGTGTGAGTGTGTTAACTGTGTGTATTGTGTTTATGATGTCCTCAGATTCGAGGTAATCAAGTTCCAGAAGCCATGACTTGATCAATTGTTTGGCTTTGCGTATAGGTAATGAGGGTGGTGTCAAGCAAAGGTGGTGTTAATAATAGGGGTTGGAACTTGGTAAACTCTTTTCTTTAAAGAAAAAATTTATATGCATAGATAAATTTATCATGCATTCAGTCTGTACAAGTACTAAAGTTTTGTTTTACAAGTAAATTGTGTATTCTCATCAATACTTAGCGTGTATACAAAATTTCAACTCGATCGGATACTAGGGACTGGGTGATATGAAGTAGAGACAGACACGGGAGAGGTGAAACTAAATAAAAGCTTGGTAAAAAAAAAATTGTGCGACCAAATCTGAGTTTATTACCAGTCGCAGTAGTATAAGCTGCTAGTTTATACTAAACCTATTTGCAGATGTATGGGTTTAGCTTTGTGTAAGAAAGAATTGTAATTTTTAAACGAATGTAGGATATTTAGCCTCGAGTTATGCTTCTGCGTCAGTAACGCAGCAGCGATGAAATGAAAGAAGGGACGAGGCAATGTTAGCAGCAATCTCGTGCTACCTCGACTTTCCCAGTCTGTCAATCCGTTTCAAGTATCACGAACGTGTAGTGGCAAAGTTTCTGCCTTACATCCCAGAGGTCTTGGGTTCGAATCCCAGGTCGAGCCGAAAATTGTTTCTGAGATTTTCTGTCATGAATTTTTCAAAAACAGCTCGCAGTCGGGAAGTTGGCGAGATTGAGAGTGATGGAACAATGAGTGCACCTGTGTTTTGCGCTCACACTTATGCACTATAATATCTCCTGCAGCTGATCTCTGTTGAGAACGAACGTGTCAACAAGCTGTCACTATTGTAACAAAAAGACAACACTTAAAAAAATCTTTTCGGCTCCGGCTATCGGGAAGGATTCGAACCCCCGACCTTTGGAAGTCCGGTCCAATGCTCTGACCACTGAGCTACCGAGAACCTTAATGGAGTCGTTGTATTTTGTAAGTGCTTTTTAACGCTTTGAGCCAGCGTATGTTTCATCAATGATTGTAGGAGACACCTTCAAATCACCCAAATATTGTAACGAGTTTATAAAGATCATCATCAATGTATGAGCTTTTTTTCAACACCCATCATTGAGCATAGACTTTCCCCAAGGATTTCACGATCAGTCCACTGCTTCTGGCATCCAGCGTCTTCCCACGACCTTTATCAGATCGTCGGTCTACATCATAGGGAGCCTGCCCACGGCACGTCGCGTCGTCCAGAACGCGTTTATGAAGAACCTCAAAATAAATATATGCACTCACATCTAAAGCTTCCTGTTCTTGCTCCTTGCTTGTATACATTTATTATTATGTATCGTGTTATATCTCTTTGAAATGGACTCTCCATTTCTAGATCATGATCCGTTTCTTGGGAACGGACGCTTGTTTGGTCATTTCTTGTTCTTGTTACGTCTAAGCTGACATTTGTAGCGTGTCTCATCACCTTATCACAAAGATAGCTTTCTGATTTTGTCTGTTCAACATCTGTAAATTCATTATTGATATCTGTAAAAATTGGATCTGTTTTTATCATGTATTTTTTGTAAAAGCAAACAAAAATAGGTAGATTGCGGAATGTTAATTTGAAAAGAGTGAAGGTGATTATATTTGCTTGACATTAAGTCAAATTTTGATTTTGACTTTTTTCTTCTTTCTTCACTCGATTCGGTGGCATTTTCTGAGTGGATACCCATTCATAAATGTGTTTAACTTAATGTACTTATTCATTGTAATAAGAATTTTATGAATAAAAAAAATATATTTCTATATTTATATTTTCATTTTAGAGAAGAATGGGATTTCCATTTAACCAATAATACATTGTTCAACTCAAAAACGCCTGGCAAAATTATACATTTCTAACTTTAAAAGAACGCAAACGTATGTAGTGTGTATTGGTACTGAAAGTTATAATGAGATTTAAACCTATTTCGAATATCTTCTTAATAAACTTCTAAGCAGTCAATTACAATCCTTAAGGCAGTTCTAACAATAACTGAAGCGGTCTTTCGAAGCCGCGCAACATTAGCGAACATTCAACTCACCATTACAGTAAATTCGTCTTACAAATGCACACTTTAAACGGTGTCCAAAGCCGCAAATTGGTTTCATTCACGCCGAACCATTAACGCCTCAAACCAATCCATTTAGCCGGACCGACCGCTTTTGTCAATTCGTTAAAGTACAGTCGGCTACTAAATTTACGTTTTGTTGCTTTGACAAATGTTATCAACTTGACTTTTGCTTGAGGTAAAATGTAAAGGGGGGGGGGGGGGGTCGGGGTTCTACACTAAACGATCGATCGAGGGCAGAATCGATAGTGTTCGATAAATCGACGACGATCGAAAGTTTCTACCACACAAATCGACCATAGTGGTCCAATCAAGCAGAATCGAACAGTTGCCATAGCTGATGAATTGAATAGCAATACTTGAGCTCTAAAATACGGTTGCATCCAGAATCTTCTGCGATAAAAGTAGAGCAAAATCGCACTGAAATAATGAAAACGGTTCAACCACTTCAAAAGTTAGACTGTAGCCAGGGTTAGGGGTTAATTTAAAAAAGCGCATTAAATTCAAAAACGCCATTTACATCGAAGGGTCGAACGACATTTTTGATCAATTTAAAGCTACAAATAAAGTCATGAAGTCATTATTTCTGTAAATAGACTAACAAGGGGAACTTTTACTTTTGTGGGCCGAAAAGAATCAGCGTACAAATACTTGGTCACCACGGTCATTGCCCCTTTTACCCTTACCTTTACCCCCTATCATGTAAAAGAATTGTTCTTCTGGTATAAAAACACCCTGAAACGTGCTTGTAAAATCTTCCTTTAATATTGAAACTACGTATTTATCATTTGAGATAATTGGAAGTGATGTGTACTAAACTTTCGAACTTCTGATCTTAACTTTTTTGAAATCTCATTTTATCTTAACTGATCAATACAACTCACCACACCTTGGTCCCAAGACATTGTAACAGAGAATAGTCGATGACGAATATAGCAATCTCTATCGTTTGTACTTACAATGTATGAAACAGACATTTACGATCGATAAATCTAGTGATTTCCATACATTTCAGTAACGGTTGCGATCGCAATTTTCTCCATTGACATAAATAGCTATGAAATTGTGTCTAGATATACGAGGCAATTAAGCTTTCTCCTGGGATAACCTGCATTTTTTATATTTAGGATTTGAGACAATTTTTAGATCGTTTTTATGGCATTGTATTAAAAGGTAAGTATATTTGGTTATTCAGGGACGAGATCCTTTATAAATATTTACTTCGCTAACTGTACTTCTTTCATTTTTCACGTCTTTTTATCGTCTTTGACGGTGCTCATCTTTTGTAGCATTGTTGGTTCCCGGTCCAATCTTTTGCTAAACTGTCCTTTGAATATTTTAATGAAAGCGAATTAAGTATTGTGAAAGAAATTTTTTTGCAAAGCACTTTTTTAAGATGTTAAACTGTACGCTTTTTTTGAGATGTCAAACTGTAGAAAAAACTAATTACGTAATGATCACGAGCAGCTATAATCAAGTTATAAATTTAAACTAAACTGTAACTTAAGTGTGAAGTAATGTCTTTTCGTTTCCCTGTCCAATATGAAGGTTTTGACCCGAATCCAAAAGATATAGCCATTTCGTGCATTCCAAAAAACTCTCACGTAACTACATTAATAAATAAATAAATATACAACAACATCGCATACATTGATCTGACTCCGTGGTAAGTAGCTTAAGCACATGTGTTACAGATATCAAAATCAACAGTGGTATTACAAATAAACCTAGATATGTAAATACATATAACACTCAGACCAGTACAAACAGTCATGTTCATGCACACAAATGTTCGTACAGTGCGGGGATCGAACCCGCGACCTCTCGGTTAATAGTCAACTTCTTGACCATTACACCAAAGTGGTAGTCAAGTTGTACCAAATGGCACTAGCGTTTAGTGTAGCTATTTTTCAAGCCCACGATACAATCGTATCGATATTTCCCATCGCAAAACTATCACAATGTACACAGTTTAATCAAGTGCCCTTAGCTTTTAGCTTTTAAGATTTTTGTCATTTACTAACCATACTACGAGTATGAGCTTCAAGTTGCTCGCAATAAACAGTTTTTATTTTTTTATTTATTTTTATTAAGTTTCGTAAATCCTTAAGAGTCATATCACAAAATTGTGACAGCTTAGCATTTTTTTGCCGAAAACTTGGTATTCAAAGGATAAATCGGAGCTTACCACGAAGTTGTAATTCCGTATTACATATTTTATTATTTATTTAAGTTCTGCACAAACATGTGCACAATGGTGGACCTAATGCCGAAGGCATTCTCTACCAACTATAGGGCCAAGCAGAGAAAATATAAGCGGTGCACATAGAGTAAAAGTGAAGAACAAACAATGTAACTGAAATATTTACGTACAAAGATAAATTAATAAACATACAAACTAATTACTTAGATAAAATAAAATAAAAATACATAAAAAATCATAGACATACATTATTACGTATACTTAATAAGGATGGTACACATTATAAGAACACAATGTCGGACACAGTGGGACTGCAGTGACTTTTTAAAGGTCAATTTCGACGTCGACCTTAGGTAGTCCGTTCCATAGTTGAGAAGCAGTTTACATATTATGTAATCTCTTGCTTAAAAACATTGTCAGTTAACGGATCGATGCACTAAACTGAATTCCCCTTTTGGTTCGTTTGTTCCAAAAATAATGGAAACGCTTTGGTACAATGACAAGTTATGGTTTAAGACATTTATTTATCACAAAAATTAAAAAAAAAACACTTAGGTGACTAAATAATAATACTAAATTAAAGTAATTTGCGTACAGGAGCATTAACAATCTAGGTACTTATTCTTATACAAAACCGAGTAATGAATAGAAATCATCACACCGAGAACAAAACAAAAAATAATGCGGGTAGGCATGACATTACTTAATATGTATGTAATAACGAAATTCCTACTTCGTAACGGCCTCCGATTTACAATTTACCCTTTGAAATCCAAGTTTTCGCCAAAAAACTGCTGAGCTGTCAAAATTTTGTGATATTATGGCTCTTATGAAATGGTTCGTTTACTTTTCCCAATTTCGCCGCGAGATCAAGAAGTCAGTTATAAGTTATGTTTACCATTAATAAGAAAATTCAATTTAACAGTTACCCGCACACCCACATGACTTATGAGAGTTGGACCAGTTATGTACTTTGGACTGTAACATACAAGTCATAGCAAAAAAACTTCCTCATTTTTGTTTGACCTACTAAAAACAGCCGTTTTGTTTCATAAATTATTAACATCATCAAAATGCTGCTTTTATGAGTTTCCTTTTTGTTTTTTATGTATGAATAATGAAGATTAATGTCGTATACGTCTTCCGGAATCTTTCCTGTAAATCTTGGGGTACACCTTTTGTATTTTGCGTCAATTTTTATGAGTTTTTATTATTAAATAAATTAAATAAAACGAGTTGCTTAATTCATTGCCTGAAAACTATTTTCCATTGCTTGTAAAAGTCAAAACTAAAGTAAACTTAAATTAGGCCATTTTATATTTACCAGTCATAGGACTGGTAACCTGAGTAGTCGCTTAACTATTTATCTGTCTATTGAAGAAACAGCCCATAGTCTGCTGTCAACAATGTTATCTGTGCATGCCGTGGCAGCCTGAAAGTAAGGCAACACTCTAAAATGATCCCTTATGATCAGTGTATATCAATGTGTGGTGTATGCTTTGTTGGTTATCATTATTAAATTTAAAAAAAAAAAACTAACTTTCCCGTTAAAAATACCCCCGACCGAGCCAGAAAAATAGCTAGTGAGCTCAAAGGCTGGATTGATATTGACAAACTATAGCTAAAAACCGTGATAAAATTATCTTTCAAATTAATACCGCACTGAAATCGGTCTACCCGTTCTTGATTTTCGGTGTCACAGACAGACACACATAAAAACAGAAAAACCACTCTTTATCGATTGGGTTACAAAAGAGATCAAAAAAAGGGATAACGACAAAGGAGTAGTTCAACATCAGAGCGATGCATTTTCACAAAAAGATCACTCTACAGACTTCTGTGGACCGATTACTAATAACCCACTGGATTATTTTTATACACAACGGTGTTTGTACCCGTTTGTAGAACTACTTAGGCCATTTAACCTACATAACATATCACCCTATACATGTTAACTGATTCACAGAACACATACGACGAAGACCTTTCACGCCAAGTCTCGACTAGTTTAGGGTACAAAGCTAACTTCGTCTATTCACACCTCGATGGATCCTAGAGATCCTACTTCGCAAACCAATACCCAAATTTTCAGCTAGTACTGCCCTTGTTACTCTCACTAGAAAAGCGGTAAGAGTGAGGGAGGCGAATGGAGTCAAAAATTGATGTTTAACAGAGTTAGGTCTCAGGTCAAAGTTCGTTCAGGATATACATGCAAACTTCGTTATTGAATACACTTGTGTCATACCGGTTTAGAAACGCTTGGTTGAAAGCTCGTATCTAGGAAATTATTTGGTGCAATACTCACCCTTATTTTCTTGTATGTCGAATACAAAACTAAATGCTAAGAATTTGTAATCTTTACAAATAACTTAGTTGCTAATCAGTAGTGAATTAGCAAAGTTACTGGTAAAAGTACAGACATGCATTTCTAATCAGCGACGCTCGAACGAGAAAACTAATTACTTATAATACTATATTCTTACTAAAGAATCTTATCATAGTAGAGTTTATATTTTTTGCCAGAAGTACAGTAGAGCCTAGTTGCAAAAAAGTAAACATTTTAAAATTTTAACTACGTGGTTGTTTCCGTGCCACTAACTGTACATTAAACTATTTATTCGCCAACATTTTGGGACACTATCTTTGATTTATTCGCGAAATTTAAGCGGTCCCAGCGTAAGATCTTGTTCCGCTAAGCTTGTGTAAGGAAGGAAAATGTGTCTTAAATCAATGAAAATAACTATGTACTAAGTACATATAAATAAGTATGTATCAAAACGCACAATGTCCTAGTTACTTAGATATTTATCTCCTTGTAAATTCTTGGTTTAGGTATGAATTACGTTAGTTAGTTATTAATGTTTTCTGTAAAAGCTTACTTAACAGGCGTTTTGATATAACATTTTATTGGTAAGTTTCAGAAGTTATCATTTTATGACTTATATTAATTACTCCACATAAAATTAGTGTTTTGTTTGTCTCAAGTGCGAATTATTAAACAAATTTATTTATTAAGATAAAACAAGGCTAACAGCCGTAAATTGTAACTCTAGAACAGTTTATCACAAGCAAACTTAAGTATACTCAGTTTTTACTTGCAATCGAATGAAACACGTGATTTATAACGCCCAAAGGAGAAATAACGAAACGTATCGCAAAATATGTAAGATTTAGTGATGGGACACATAACCACGTACGACCACGATCGATAGTCCTTAAATTTTTAAGACAGATTTATTTTGGAAATAATTAAATCAGCGTGTGCATAGTATTGTGTTCGCAGTGAAAACATAAATATGTTTTTATCTCATAATGTATTTTGGCTGCGAATGTAGGAAGTAAGTAGGTGAAATCTTTGTTTTACAAGGACACCAAGGTAATGTCAGTCAAAGTGACATAGTTATATCACGTCGTTTACACTTACCTACATTTTTTGCATACAGTCCAAATAATATATTTTCTCTATACTTGAATATTATCATACGACAACGCCAAATTTCTGAAAACTTATTGTGCGATCTTCCTATCAAATTCTGTAATTAAATATCTAACTCAAGTAGGTACTTTAGGTGCTTGAATATGGTATTTCCCCTAAAGAGGAAAAACCATTCTTTATCAAAAGATTTCTACGATATATGTATAACGGCAGGTAAGATTAAAAATGACAGATTGGTAAGATAATGATACATAAGCCTTAATTACGTACATATAATTGCTGTCTTATCGCGTGATTAAATAAACAATAATGAGCTCTGATTGAGTTTCACTAAGATAGGAACCTGATATCTATCAGGTTCCTCAGATAAGAACCTGATATCAATCAGGTTCCTATCTATTTGTTCTCAAGGTTATCTAATCATGTGTAAGAATATAATAATAATAAGAAATATTTATTGTCCATTCACAAAATGGCCACTTACTATCTAATGTGAAAACATAAAATAAAAAAATAAAAAACATGATGAATAATTTCCACAATGTTTTTTTTAGCTAGCTAATAAAGTAGCCGTTGCTTTATTATCTTAGCTCTTATGCCCTTGTATGTCAAGAGTGCCGTCAGGTGGTTGGCAGTACATTTTTAGCATATAAAAAAATCCCTTTCTAGGACACCAATACTTTAATGTTTAAGTAATATTATCAACGTGTCAAAATACTGTCCAACTTTATAAAAAAAAAACATTTGGAAAAAATTCCCAGCTTTGAATAGGGACGTTTATTAGCCTATTTTTTTTAAATCTAGGTATACCAAGATTTCGTGTACGAAATAATTTGAATCTTAACTACCTACCTATTAATAATTATTAACTATGCAATACAGTAAACAGACAAGTATGAGCATAAGAGTATAAGAGAAATGGTCAAGTTTTTTATCGATAAAACCAAAAAAATTTTGACAGCATTACTAAGATTGATTAGCCCCATTTTGGAGTGAGCGATATTTCATATTGTACCATCGATCACATCGCAGCCGAATGGCGGGAAATATTGATTCAAATTATATTTTTGGATTAAAAAGTAATAAAAAACGTAGGTACGCTGTTTTCACGTATAGGTAAAGCTCTTACAGATTAATCGCATCTTCTGTCTGCATTCGTTCGGAGTACAAATTGTTAACGTATTGTTCCGCAGTTAGCTAATCTAGGCTTACTAAGCCTAGATAAGTACGTCTGTAGATACGTTCATAGCTATAACTGGTCAAAATCCGTAATGATGTTGAACACTCCAGCTGTTTTCCTAACTCTTTTGAAGTGAAAACTTCTTTAGCGGCGTTGAGCACTTTTGTGGCATGGGTAGAAACTGTGAAACTCGCGTCAGGTCACGAGATGCTGATCGAAAAACCGTAAGACGGTTCAAATAAATCAAAAATGCACAACGTTAATAATCAAGTTTTCACTTCTGCCGGCACTCCCGGAGTGCAACCTGTGTTTTTTGGAGTTATTTAACTGAAAAGTTTGTTTTTAGGGTTCCGTACCTCAAAAGGAAAAAACGGAACCCTTATAAGATCACTTTATTGTACGTCCGTCCGTCCGTCCGTCCGTCCGTCCGTCCGTCTGTCAAGACCGTTTTTCTCAGGAACGCGTGAAGAAATTTCAGTTTGATACCTATCAAACTGAAATTTCTATATCATACTTAGATCTATTGTCCCTGGAGGCTGTAGAAAAATCAACCTTCTGAGCCAACGCAATCAAAAGATACAGCCATTTAGGCCGTAAATTTCCGCAAATTTTCGAATCCCGCACGGGAATCAAAACCTACAGGGTACTTCCAGTAAACTTAAAATCATGAAATTAAGTACGAAGTCACGTGTTATAGTACAGATATAGGAAAAATTACGAAAACCGTAAATTTTCAGTTTCGTCATATAAAAAAAAATAGAATCGAGATACCCAACTCACTACATGCTACAGTGTGTACCTTGCCTAGGCGTTGTTCACACAAAAACGTATTTACGGTTTATTTATTCGTAGTTAGGCACCTAGTGCAAGGATCCAATTTTTTTCAGCTCACGGCAAAGTTTCAAGTTATTTTGTCACGGCTTCATAAACAAGCAAGCTATTTTAAAAAGAACAGTCAAAAAATATTAGTAGATATCTAAAACAAACACACGAATGATGTCATGTGGACTCAAAGCGTCCCTTTTTTTACTAATACGACGCACCAGATCGCACTTCGGCGCACAGTTTGCAAAACCTAATGGTATTTGATTTTGACAATCAGTTTGGTGTTATGGTCAAGAAGTTGACTATTAATAAAGGTTGCGGGTTCGATCCCCGCACTGTACAAACCTTTGTGTGCATGAACATGTCTGTTTGTACTGGTCTAGGTGTTATATGTGTTTATTTAAGTTTATTTGTAATACCACTGTTGATTCTGATATCTGTAACACAAGTGCTTTAGCTACTTACCACGGAGTCTGATCAATGTACCTATGTGTTGTATATTTATTTATTTGATGCGTCGGTTAACTAGTTTGGTTCAAAATTACATCGGAAAGCGATAAACTGCGTAACGCGTACTCTTAGTCACTGATTTACAATACTTTTTCAAAGGACTGATCACGGAAATCCTTTAGGGAGGTCCATGCTAAGTGTGTGATGATGATGATGGTGATGATAAATGCTATGAGCACGAATTGGAAGCTGGCTCAATGTATTGTGGTGACTCTACCGTTCGCCATCACAAGTTCATTTCTAACGGTGGCAAGCACGACCACGAGCGCTGATACGGTTCCATAGGCTAGATGGCGCTGTTAGCCTAGTACCGCGCATGAACCGCGGCATATAAGATTTAGATCCATCATAATATGGATAGACAAATCAAGATGATGCCAGACCTCGGTCCCCGACCATAATACCTGGTCGGTTGGAAGCGCTTCCCTTTAGCTTCCTTACTCTAAATCTGTTGTGCCAAAGTATGTTGGTTTAACTCATCTCAACGATTTCGGTTCAAAAATGCGCATAAAAACGCTTCATCTACACCAATCTTAAGCCTCCATTGCGTCGCGGGGTCCAATCATTCGTAATACAGTCGATGAAGGTGGAATCTAATATGCCGGTGCTATAACCTAATAAGTGGGTCCAAAGGGAACTGAACGGGAAAGGCAGTCTGGGTACGGACATTGCATTAGGCTATGAACGTAAGTGCAGATTTTTAACCCCTGATGAAAAAGGGGCAACATGCCCCTTTTACAAGTGCAAGTGTTGCAAGTTTGATGTATGTCTGTTTGTATGTGTCTGTAGCATCGTAGTTCCCGAAGAAATAGACCGATTTTAAAGCTTTTTTTTTATTCGAAAGATAATTTTATCACAGTGGTTTTAAGCTATGGTTGGTCAAAATCCATTATGCCGTTGAAGTTCACCAAAAAGTCATAGCCGCATAATTTTTAAACCACCAATAACGCAAAAATTAAATAGATGGCCTTATCTTTTCATTACACAAGGTGTAACAAAAAACCCCGTTATAACTGAAGGGTGTTGAAGGTCGTGCGACCGTGATTTCGCTATTTAAGGCGGGAAAAAACCAATGGAGATTTTCCGTGAGGTGAAAACTTTTGGTGTGAGCCGTAACTTCGTGTATTACACTATTAAACGATACAAGGAGACAAGTTATTTGCAAGATCGCCAAAGGAGTGGTCGGCCGTGCTCTGTAAGGACGCCTGCGAACATCAAAATCATCCGAGAGCGACATCGCCGAAATCCATGTTGAACTCAGAAAAAACTAGCTCTGCAGACTAATATTTCGCGCGTTTCAGTCAACAGAAAACTGAATTATGATCTAAAGGTGAAGGCGTATAGCCGTAGGAAAGTTCATTTTTTAAACGATCGCCTTCGTAAATTGCGACGCGAACGTTGTACAATACTGCTTAAGAGACACGATGCGAGGAAAATACTCTTCACCGATGAGAAAATCTTTACTGTCGAAGAAAAGTTCAACCGACAAAACAATAAAGTGTATGCAAAAAGTAGCAAGGACGTCCCAGCTTTAGCGCGGAATGTCTCGCGTACTCATCATCCGGCTAGTGTGATGGTATGGTGAGGGGTTTCGTATGAAGGTGTCACTCCGCTCCATTTCTGTCAACAAGGCGTCAAGGTGAAAGCCAAGAACTATCAAACTGACATCTTAGAGCCTGTTGTGAAACCCCTGTCCCTTACTTTGTTTCACAACAAGGATTGGGTTTTCCAACAGGACTCAGCGCCATCCCATAAAGCAAAAACCACCCAAGCGTGGTTGAGGGAAAATGTGCCGGCCTTTATCGCGACGAACGAATGGCCCTCTTCCAGCCCCGACCTCAACCCGCTGGATTATGCTTTATGGGCTGAGCTAGAGCTCAGGGCCTGCCGAAAGTCCCACCCAAACTTGGAGTCACTGAAGCGAGCTCTTGTCCGAGAAGCAAAGCGAATCCCGCTGGAAAAGATTCGTGCCGTCATTGATGACTGGCCAAATTGTCTAAGGGCCTGTATTAAAAACAACGGTGGTCATTTTGAATAATAATAATTATTTTTTGATTATTATTATCTACTAATTGTTTACTGAAAATTTTAGAAATATATGTTAATTATAAAAAAAGTTATGCAACTTTTATTTCGTCGCAAAACTTATGCACACACGAGGTATAACCTTTACAAGATAGATAAATAGATAGAGAACACTTTAAAAAGAAAGATGCACAATTAAGGCGGTCTATCGCTTAGAGCGATCTCTTCCAGACGACTCTTGGGGTTTAGAATTTTGTTATTTACAGGAAAATACTCATTTTCGTCCCGTTTAGGGCCCGTCTGGACCCGGCAAGTAAGAGACAGAGACCACTGGAAGGAGATGGAGGAGGCCTTTGCCCGAAGATAGGCACCCCATTTGAATTAATATAATTAATTTTAATATAATAAATGAATGTTAATGTAATTCCTTTTTTTCAATATGCATGAATGATATCAATATAATTAATTCTAATTCTTTCAAATGACATGTACTTTTATGCTTTAATTTATAATCAACACTATCAATTTAAATTATGTTATTTGAAATTGATCAAATTTTTTAATTTTAAATATGCAAATGAAGGAAATGATCTGTATATGTAAATGTTTAGGAAATAAAGGCTTATTATTATATTATTATTATACTCATTTTCGTTACAAAATCGTTACCTAAGCAAAACACGCCGCGGTGATTAACTTGACGTGTGGCCTTCTGTACCTTCCTAGGTTTCCCTCCTTACCTCAACTAGATCTGTTCTGACTCTGACCGCGTCAGTCACATAGCTCGAATAGCTTAAGGTCGAAACCGCCGACCTCAACGGGATTCCCGCCCGCCCAAACACCAAGACGAGGTCGTTTCCGCACCAGAAACCAATTACAAGTTTGATAACGCATAAACAATTTACTACAGGCCCCTGTGTGTAAATGTCATAAATCAGATGAATGGTATTTGGGGTTGGTTGAGATTGAATGACGTTTTTAGGGTGGAAGGTCAACATAATAGGGCGGACTTTTCTCAGCGTCTGTGTTTTGTATAAAGCAATAAGTTTCTGTCTTCGGTTTACGCGAACAGGAGACATTGAAATGAGACACTTTTACGGATTATTTCGCGATTTATTTACATTTTGTTTTAAGCTGACGTTTCGGACCCTTTTCAGCGACCGTGGACACAGGTAGACTCTACCTACAGGTTGTCAAAAAGTTTCTATTATATAAGCTTGAGGTAGGTAAGACAATAAAATAAAAATCATAAATCAATAAAATCAATTTATTTTTGTAATTAGGCTAACAAATTAGCACTTTTACACGTCCCAACATATAAATTGACCCTACCACCGCTTCGGGACAGTTTGGGCCAGTGCTGAGAAGAAGCGGCGCAAGAAACTCAGTCACTATTGTCATTGCCTCTTTTCAAAATTGATTTACAATAATTGTAATTGTTTGCATTTAAACATTTCCATATATCTTTGTCATTTATATAATCATCAATTTTATAATATCCTTTCGACATTAATACATCTTTTACAACTGTTTTAAATTTATCTAAAGGCAATGAAATTAAATTTTCAGGTAATTTATTAAAAAATATTACACATCTACCCATAAATGAGTGACCAACTTTATGAAGCCTAAAATGTGGAACGGCAAGCCTATTTTTTTGTCTTGTGTTGAAGTTATGCAAATCGCTATTTTTAGGAAATAAGTGTAAGTTTTTTCGAACGTAAATTAGGTTTTCGTAAATGTATTGCGAGTAAACTGTAAGTATTTTAACTTCTTTAAACAATTCTCTAAGTGTTTCATTTGATTTAAGTTTATAAATAGCCCGCACGGCTCGTTTCTGCAATACGAAAATTGTCTCTATATCTGCAGCTGAGCCCCATAGTAAGATGCCGTATGACATGATACTGTGAAAATAACTAAAATAAACTAGTCTTGCCGTTTCAACATCAGTCAGAAACCTTATCTTTCTTACAGCGTATGCAGCGGAGCTTAGTCTCTTTGATAAGGTCATGATATGAGGACCCCACTGGAGCTTATCATCCAAAGTAATTCCCAAAAAATTTGCAGTATTTGAAGTAACTAGTTGTTCATCCTTAACAACAACCCTTGTTGGAACTTGTCGGACATTGGGCATTGTAAACTTAATGCATTTAGTTTTGGTCGCGTTAAGCAATAAAGCATTAAAGTTAAGACGCCAAGAGTGGGAGTAGTATTCGCCACAAATGAAGGTTTACTCCGAAAAACGAAGTCCATCGAAATGATAATCGTCATTCCTTTTCACTGACCACAGCACATCCAGCTACGATTTTTTTATTGTGAATCGCCCTTATTTAAACAATGACAATAGTGACTGAGTTTCTTGCGCCGCTTCTTCTCAGCACTGGCTCAAATTGTCCCGAAGCGGTGATAGGGTTAATTTATATGTTGGGACGTGTATAAGTACTCCTTGTGAGTCTATTTACAAATATTAATTGAATTTATTGATTTATTGATTTTATTGTTTACTCTGATGTGTACAAAGAAAGAATAACCTTAATAAATTTGAAGTTTTGACGAATTTCATTTCAATAGTGTAAGGCCTTATGATAATGACGCTATCAGCAACTTCTTGCCTCTCTCGTGTTTTGTTAAAAAATAATTATTATACACATCAGACGTTTATTAATGTGTAAACTACATACCAATGGTATGTTACACTTATATCAACTTCTGGCTGTGTAAAATTTTAACATACTTAACCAAACATTGAATAAGTAACTTTAGTTTTCTAGAGTCTTCTATATATTTCTTCACATTTACTTGTTCAGGTTTTCGAAATAAAACCACTTACCACCGTCACGTTGATCACACTAAATCACCGACAGCTTATGCAAAACTACTCTCGTATCAAAGTGCAAAAAGGACGTTCCCAAATAAAATAACAGTAGCAAATGTTTCCAGTGATGTTGCCTTCCTTTAAAAGTGTGAACGCGGAAACACGTCTCACCGCCATTATGCAAAGAAAGGTTGGGTGTAGTGAAAAATTCAAGCTGGCAGCCGGGTCGTGTATCAAAGGGATTGTATGAACTTCACTCTTTTTAGGGCTCTGCTGGGAGGTGAGAAAAACCAAGCACTTTAAGAGCGGCATACACTGTTGACTGCCTCGTTGGTGTAGTGGCAAAGTTACTGCCTTGAATCCGAGAGGTCCTAGGTTCGAATCCCAGGTCGAGACAAATTTTTTTCTGAGATTTTCGGTCATGAATTTCTCAAAAACAGCTCGGAGTCAGGAAGTTGGCGGTGTTACACCCCGTGCGTCGGAAAGCACGTCTAGCCGCTGGTCCTGCGCCTGATCTCTCTCCGGTCATGCCGGATTGCCGTCTCACCGAACTTTGAGAGTGATGGAACAATGAGTGCACCTGCGTATTGCTCTCACACTTGTGCACTATAATGTCTCCTGCGTAGTTGGCTGATCTCTGTTGAGATTGGCCGCCGTGGTCGAAATCGGCCAGGAGGACTACATACATTGTAGGCGCGATTTGCAACTGGCTGGACTCGCTGGCAGTCGCCAGTCTAAGTCGTCAGTCAGAAAAACAATGCATTCCGAAAAAAAACTACCTAATGCGGACGATGTCGCGGGTAAAAGCTTGTTTTTTATATGTTTGTATGAATCAAGTCGCTGTCTTCGTGTCGCTCTCTACGGAGGGTATTTCATACAAACTGCTCACTGCCCTATACCTACTCATGAGCGAACAACGCACATCCTTACGAGCTCTCATCGCGTCACTTTAAGAAAGCGTCCGCTAGGATAACGTCTATGATCAAGGACTAACGCCGTGCCATAGAAAACAAGCGTGTGGTGTATTCAATAACCTGAATTCTCTCCGTGGGGACCTCTACCGTTCACTATTATAAGCGCATGGCTAACGGAGGCAAGCAGGACAGCGAGCGTTGATACGGTTCCATAGGCTAGATGGCGCTATTAGTCTAGTACCGCAAATGAACCGCGCCATATAAGATTTAGATCCAGCATATATACTATATGTCGTAGTAAGATAGATAAAGCCGTAATATAGTTATATCCCTAGTGATATAATTATATACCGTAACATAGTTATACGAAAGCGATTCATTACTATCTATATATAGACAAATCAAGATGATGTCTATCAGACCTTGGTCCTCGACCATAACAACCGGTCCCGTTTAGCTTCCTTACTCTAAATCTGTTGCGCCGAATCTCGAACACTACTGACCTGCGGAACCCTTAAGTACAAAACTTTTGTATTCTACCCTCATTTTAGGGTTCGCATTCGCAAATGGGCTGTTTGTTTTCACGAGCGTTCGCGGGCCCTTCGGCGTGCTCGCATGTTTTCAATTTGCACTGATTACTTTGGCTTTGAGACGTGTAAATAATGCAATAGATGCTTTCTGGTGTTTGGGATGACCTGCCTGGTCATAAGTATTGAAAGTTTTATGTAACTGTTACCAGTAGATAACAGCAAATAGGACCAAGGACCTATTTTCGAGAATCCATACTAATATTATAAATCCGAAAGTAACTGTGTCTGTCTGTGTCATACTCAATCACGCCTAAACTACTGAACCGATATGTATGAAATTTGGTATGGAGATATTTTGATACCCGAGAAAGGACATAGGCTACTTTTACCGCGGGAAAATGACGCATTTCCATGGAAATAATTACTTTCCGGGGTATCTGTTCGCTTTCATTCCTAAATTACCAAAGATTTGAATTCTATTTGGAAAAAAATGGTATTACGGGAAATCAACACATTCCAAAAAGTAAAAGCTAGTTCTTAATAAAGCGTTGTATTCGCAACTTTCTTTCTTGATACGGCCTTACTCACTATGGTACTTGTGCAGTGTAGTTATATGATGTATGTATATACCTACCTACATGCGCATGTAACCTCTTTGCACTCAAGAATTTATCGAGCAGTATTAAATGATCATCTATTCAAGACGGTAGTTTGATTCCTCTTCACTTGTGACACAAGTAATTTACGGACATTAAACATAGATACAGTTTGCTAAAGATTGGTGCAAGACACATCTCTTCTTCCTACGTTTTGAGAACATACCATTCAGACCTCTAACTTTATAACTACTCATGCCAAGCTAGTGCTTGTAGCCCTGAATGACACCTGCCGGGTCATGACTGTTTGTCTAAAACCTACCCCAGTGTCAATCTGGTATAGCACCTCCGGAAGTCCGCAGGGCTGTAGCTAGCTCTACTGAAAGGGCAAACGCAAATCGCGACTCACGGCACCCTATGCACGGCTACGTCTCAGTGCCGCAAAGGCTAAAAAGTCGTCGCAGTTTCATTAAGTGTGTCGCCCCACTTTCTACCGAACCAGCATCCTTCTACCGAACCAAATCTTTCTTTGGCGCGAAAAAGCTTCTCTGCCTACTCCCTTTGTCCCACTTGCCGAGAGTTTCCCTCCTGGACATGATCTACCATGGCCGATCTGGAAGTCCTTAAACAGGCTTCGGACTCAGGTTGGTCGAAGTAAGGAGAACATTTGGGTGGGGATTTTCAGAAAGCTCCGATGTGGACTGTGTTTGCGGTGCAGTGCAAACTATGGCACACTTAACATCGTTCTCGGCATGCCCCAACACCTGCACGCCAGCGGATTTAATGAACTGCAGTCGATCCGCAATACAAGTGGCTGAATTCTTGGCTGCCACGGTGTAATTTCTCGTGTTCCATCGACACGCTAAGAAGAAGACTACTCATGTACCAATATATCCGGAAGCAGACCGACCAAACGTATTTCTAAACAGAAAAACCCTTTCCATTTCCCAATAGTCCAGAAAAATTCCGAAACCCTTTGAAACGGCTTGTTAAAAGTCACCCCACGATAAACAGAATACGTAATTTGCCTACATCTTTGACTGAAGAGAACTGATTGCCGCTTTTCCGACAAAATGAAAACTTACGCCTGAAACACTTGAGCTAAAAGTCACTCTATTAAAAGGCAATAAAGTTAAGTTTGATCTAGCTTTAGAAGTAAGGATTACATAGAATATTTTTTATGTTCAAATCAAAGCGAAGTGAATCAGAATCACTCCCTTTGCCGTTCGATCGAATCAAACTCCAAGTTGGCGAGTTCTCGTCGTCTCGTTAAGGTTGCGACATTTGAAACTGTTACAAAGCTAAATGATAGACGGAAACCAATCATGTCCCAGCTTTGAAGTGATTGAAATTGTATGTGACCTTTGAGATATGCATGTTTTCGATTTCAAACCTCAAAAAAAAAATTAAGGTTTTTGCTTCAGTACTTTTTACTTTTAGATTTGATGGCCGTGGTTGTGAAAAGAAAACACTTTTACGACATTTTTGGAGAGTTTTTTGAACTGGTAACGAAGTAGTTAATTATACGACTCAAATATACATATTTGAGTCGTATAATTAACTGGCAACTTAAGCTGTAAATTGTTTGATTATGAGTTTTTTGCTTTATGTGTGGTGTGCAATAAATAGATAGATAGATTGATTAAAACTTTATTGTACAACACAAAACAAAAATTACAGTCAAGTTTAACAAAGAAAGATGTAAAATTTGGGCGGTCTTATCGCTTGTAGCGTTCTTTTCCAGACAACCTTCGGTTAAAGGAATATTTAATAAACAGGAAGGGGGAATTTGAGCAAAATGTATATGGATAATACAAAACACAATTTTTACGAAACAACTAAGATGTGTATGGCTAAAATTCAATACATCTACTTAAACTAAGAAATACTACATTTTATTCTATTTAAATATCTCATAAAGCTTTTTCAGCAGCTAGTGTCTAATACACCGTCAATACAGGACGTCTCAAAAACTTTCTCACACGCGATCTTGTCACGTATCGTCACAGATTCGTAAGTTACTTGTTATTGGTCCCGAAATCTTATGAATATATTCTACTTTCCTTTGGTAATTGTTTCAGAGAACTTCAAAACCTGCCCTAATTAAAAGTTTGGTTTGTTTCAGCAACTGCTTGGGTGTTAATTTTTGCCTTAGATAGATGTCACGATTCAGTCATTAGTTTGGGTGTAGAATGAAGTTGCATATGCGAGTAAATTCTAGTTTGGAATCTTTGCGTCTTGAATCCTTTATGCTTTCTAAATATTCAGCCTGACCTGACAATATACACTGACAATAGAAATAAATTATCACTTATCTTATCGCTAATTACTTGGTAATTAAAAATAACTAAGATGTGGTATATTTTTTCTGCTACTCTTACATCATCTTACACCACAATATTTCACCATCGTAAAATCTTAAAACCCAGAAAATATCGCCTGCGCGACATGTGGCTTGTATTCGTAAAAACTTTAACATATAAATAAAAGAATAGGCATGATGACATCTATCTTAAATATTTTCATAAACATGGCATCAAAAAACATAGCCCCTATGAAGTTAATACAACCAGTATATTTCTAAAAAGCTGTAGAAACCAATTTTTAAACACACAAAACTCAATAAATATTCTGTCAATTGACTCCGATTTCTAATACACAACCGTGACGTCACGTTTTTGTATTCCTATACAAAATCTATGAAGGCAGATCGCTTTGACAGATAATAAAGAGTATGTCAACGATTGGTGGTGTCATCTAGCCTATTGTGATTTTTTTCGTGTCTAAAAAGAATAATTATTATTTTATTTATTTATTTATTTCATACATACATCTATCTTTACAGAAAAAATCCAAAGCGATAGGTGCAGGCCAGAATAAATTAATCAATTAAAATATACAATAATTACAAATAAATCAAATTCAAAATAAAACAATACATTCATACACTCAAAAACAATAATAATAATTTACAAACAGGACAAACTACAGATGATAACATATTATTTTTAGGGGTGGGTGGGAACACCTCCGAGCGGTCCACCCCGGGCAACGTCATCGCTAGGTTCTAAACTAGTGGTGGCGGCAGACGTTCCCCCGCAGAGTGGTAGGCCTCGAAAGGGGCCGCCTGGCTTGCGACCACCCTCGTACTAGAGTCCGGCGCCAAGCAGCTTGCTGCGTTCCGTCGTGAGTGTGCGAGAGCCAGTGCCTTTGGTGGTTGATTGGGTGTCAGTTGTGTCGACCTAAACCGGATTGTCGCTTCTAGGAGATGCTGTGTCGGGTGACTCAAACTGGAGGGTAGCGGGATCCGAAGCACGGTCTTGCCGTTGGCCGACCGCAGTCAGTAGGGGGCCCAAGTAGCGCGCCAGCCACGTGCCAAAGGCTGCCCCGCCAACTTGCGAAAAATCCTGGAATTGCTCCACCGTGCTAGTTGGCGGCTAGAAGGGAGGACCCGGTGGCGATTTCGGGGGGGTTCGGGCGTCCCCGCAGTCTCCATTTGAGTCTCCCATTGGCCAGCGTAATCCGATGAAGCTAGACATGGTCCTGGAGTTGACATCTCGACACTTTTTTAACCACCACCCGACTTAAAACATGCGCAAAAGAAAAAAGAATACGGTGAACCAACGGCTGCACTTCCTCCCGTTTAAAGTGCACCACACCAACATCTGTGGATTGCACTCAAATATCGACCCGGTCCATCACCACCTTGAGACCGCAAAGCCGGACCTACTCTTTTTAACGGAGACCCAAATTGCGGCACCTGCAGACGTGGGATACCTCAACTACCCGAACTACACGCTTGAACATAAGTTCAAAAGGCGAGCCGGGGTCTGTGCGTACGTCCGCGACAGCGTTTGTTGTCGTCGTCTCCGTTGCTACGAGGACTCAAGTTTCTCCACCTTATGGCTTTTGGTAGACACTGGCATGGGTAAAACCCTTTATGTTGGTGTCTACCGTTCGCACAGCGGTGACCAGGAGACGACCAGGCTTTTTGAATACCTCACTGAGAAGGCGGATTTAGCGATGCAAAGGTTCCCCACAGCTGAGCTTGTATTTCTCGGAGATTTTAATGCGCACCACAAGGAGTGGTTGTTTCCCTTCGAGAAATCTGACCATGCTGAGCGAGAGGTGCGTAATTTCGCATTAGCGCTGGATCTCACTCAGTTAGTGACTCAAGCGACGCGGGTACCTAGAGTTGATAGCCATACTGCCAATTGCTTGGATCTTTTGTTGACCACGGAACCAGACAGGCACTCTATATCAGTATCCGCCCCGTTAGGAACATCTGACCATTGTCTGGTTAAAACTGTGTCTTCTTACACCCCTCCAGACAAAACTCCTTGTGGGTCCAGGCGAGTGTGGAGATACGGGTCGGCGAATTGGGACGAAATGCGACATTTTTTCGCGGTGTACCCTTGGCGCCAAGTATGCTTTTCCTCTGACGATCCGTCCACCTGTGCTGATGCGGTTGTAGACTTAATACGGCAGGGAATGGAATATTACATTCCATTCTCCGACTTGTCGCTCGTATCTAAATCCAGGCCTTGGTATAATGCTGACTGTGCCCGCGCTGAGTCGTGTTAAGAGTTAGCATATCAAGCTTGGGTTCAAGCCCGCGATCGCAAAGCTACTACTAGGAGAATACGGTCTAAGAAGAAAGCATTTAACGCTGCCACTAGATCCTTCAAGCGCACGCTACAAAAGGCACGATTTGACCACGTTAGATATATCGGGACCAAATTGGCGTCTTACCCTCCCGGTAGTAAGCAGTTTTGGTCCCTGTCTAAATCCGTCGAGTCGAATTTCTGCCGTCCTAGTTTGCCTCCAATGCAGAAACCTGACGGAACATTAGCCCACACCGCAACTGAGAAAGCAAATTTATTTGCCTCTCTTTTCGCGAGTAATTCGCGTTTGGATGCAGGAGCCAAAACACCACCTACCTTACCTCGTTGTGACTCATCTATGTCCGAGGTCACAATACACCAGAAAGAGGTACGTCGGGAACTTTGCAAACTAAACGTGAATAAGGCAAGTGGACCTGATGGTATTCCTGCAAGGGTGCTTAGGCAATGTGCGCCTGAGTTGTCTCCGGTACTGACACGCCTTTACCGCCTCTCCCTCGAGCAGGGAACTGTGCCGAAGTCATGGAAGCTCGCCAACGTACAACCCGTACCAAAGAAGGGCAGCCGTGCCGACCCGGCCAACTACAGACCGATCGCCATTACTTCCATCATTTGTAAAGTGATGGAACGAGTGCTAAACAGTAAGCTGCTGGGTTACCTAGAATTCAACGACCTACTGAGCGACCACCAGTACGGTTTTCGCCGTGGTCGTTCAACTGGTGATCTTCTAGTCTACCTCACGCACTACTGGGGCGAAGCTATTGAGAACACGGCGAAGCCTTGGCTGTGTCTTTAGACATCTCAAAAGCTTTTGATCGAGTCTGGCACGGTAGCCTTTTCAGCAAGCTTCCTGTGTACAGTATCCCTGATGGTTTCAGCACTTGGATCTCCGACTTTCTGAGCGAGAGGTCAATCAGAGTAGTCATTGATGGCTGCTCTTCAGACCCAATGGCTATCAATGCCGGAGTTCCTCAGGGGTCTGTCCTCTCCGCGACTCTTTTCCTGATGCACATCAATGACCTGCTCTGTCCTGGCATTGTTGGGTACGCAGATGACAGTACTGTCATGGAGAGGTACGTGTCCAGTGCTGGAGCTAAACAAGAGGAAACCCAGTCTCTTCGGGAGAATTTGGTTAAACGAACGGATGAGATTCTACGACGTGTCTCCCAATGGGGAGACAACAATCTGGTAACGTTCAATGCTGCCAAAACTCAGGCATGTCTCTTCACCGCAAAAAAGAGTCCGTTCAACTGGACTCCTACTTTCAGAAGTGTGTCTGTACCCATAACCGACCATCTCGAGCTTCTTGGTATGGAGTTGTCAGCCAATCTGAACTTCGGCGGTGCCATTGAGTCCAAAGCTCAGACTGCGGCAAAGAAGCTGGGCATCCTCAACATGGTGAAGCGGTACTTCTCCCCTGAACAGCTTTTAACTTTGTACAAAGCACAAGTTCGTTCCTGCATGGAGTACTGCTCTCACCTGTGGGATGGCTCAGCTAAATACCAACTAGCCGCTCTGGACTCCGTGGAGCGTCGAGCCAGGAGGCTGATTGGTGACAGGAAGCTGGTGGAGACTAAGCTTCATAGTCTAGACCACCGCCGTAAAGTTGCCTGCTTGTCGGTTTTCTACAGACTCTACTTCGGGGAGTGTGCTCATGAGCTCTATATGCTCATTCCACCAAGTCCATTTTACCAGAGGACCACCAGACGTACGGCGGGTTACCATCCATACTTGGTTGATATACCTACTATACGCACTAAGCGCTTCGCTTCATCCTTCATAATGCGCACAGCCAAGGAATGGAATGCGCTTCCGCCGACGGTGTTCCCTCTTTCTTATAACTTGAGCTCTTTCAAAGCGAAAGTAAATAGGCACCTTCTGGGTAAGCTCGCTACATCGTCGACATCTTCTTTACCTCCTAGAGGGAGAATAATGTCAAGAGTGAACCCATATTGATAAAAAAAAAAAAAAAATTTTTGAGCGAGATGATAACATATTAATTATTTCGACTGAGGTTGCGTTTCAACGCTAACAACTCCAGGCGTTCAAGTGGCGAGGCTATCCCCGGACCTTCCTTTAAGTTTCCCGCCTGATAGTAGGGTTGAAATGACATTGGGTCCATTTGGTTCGCGAGATTCACTTCTACGTACAGTAGAATCCCGATTATCCGGAATCGCGTCACGGCTCTAGCTGCTGCTTGAAATTTTAAACCGCGCAACTAGACAGACAGTACAACATATTACTATGTCATTCATTATATCTGAACCACATACATGATAGTTATTTATATCGTTTTGTCTAAACGACGTAGGTACATATGTCAAACTCATTAAATAATATAACATTTAAACAAATATTGTTTGATTTGACTACGAAATCGATTATCCGGATATTCGATTATCCGAATTACCACTGGTTGTAATTGATTCGGATAGTCGGGATTCTACTGTAGTTATTACCTATTCTTATTCTATAAGTGTACTGTGATAGTGTGATAGATGTATATGATGCATTTATCAAGATGCACTTGCTAATATTTTTCATTAATGATAAAATATGATATATATAAGATAATGTATATTAGATGATATTATATATAAGATATGCAGGGTGATGGCACCAGTTTCCGACACTAATGGACTTATGATGGATGATTAAAAAAAAATGTTTTAAGTTACCAAGAGGTGCTTGTGGCGCAGTGGTCGCAGCGTTTCGGAAGTGATACTAAAAGTTGAGCAACCTAGGGCGCGGTCATGTTTAGGATGGGTGACCATTCTGTCTATCTGTCTGTCTGTGCTGGTCCCGGTTCATAGCGATATACAGGGTGTTACCAAAAAACGGGTGATGGCTAAAGGGTGTTGTTTTGGCCGTATAACTTAACAACTTTCCCGAAGAAACCTAAGGCGAATTCTCCAAAAAAAATTTGGACCTCTCATACAAACCTGGAGAGAAAAAAAAAGTTTGGCTATCCCATAGTAAATCGATCTGCTGATAGACAGGTTTGTATGAGAGGTCCAAAATTTTTTTGGAGAATTCGCCTTAGGTTTCTTTGGGAAAGTTGTTGAGTTGTACGGGCACAACAACACCCTTTAGCTTTTTACCCGTTTTTTGTAATACTAGTATTATTATATTCGTATATATGTATTCGTTAAGGCTGGTCAGAGGCCCTCGGGCGGCTTAATAATGGGTCATTAGCTTTTTTGAGATGATGAGATCTTTGATGAGATGTCGGTCACTGGTGGCATCACCCAAGTGAAGTGATATCGAATGACGATAGAGTTCTATAATCCTTTTTTCAAAATTTTACGTACTCACGTTTTTCATTCATTAATGAGATTAGATCATGTGATGATAAGTAGGTACAGATACAAAATCGCCGTTTCATACGGAAATGATAATGAAAGATAATCGTGATAAGCTTGTTTTTGTCAACACGATAAACGTTTTCAGTAATAGAGGCAACGGTAGCAAAAGCAACCCCTTTCAAAAACTATTTTTGCTTGTTTTAGTTCAGTATTATTAACATACGAATATTTCTTAGAAAGGAAGTTATTGGTAGCCTTTTGTTGCTTTTTAAGAAAAATTATGGAAAATATTAACACTTTCCCTGTTCAGTTATGCCTTCAATCGCTCATGATGTATTGAAATAATAATAAAAAAGGATCTTTTTCTAAAAAAAGTTTATACTTTTCTTTCTATTTGTTCTATCCTGGTAACCTGTAAATAGGTAGGGTAGCCTGTAAATCGGTCCCTCTATTATGTTTGTATTCACTTAAGTATAAAATATGACACCGAAAACAAAAACAAGCATACGAGGAAAGCGATTCTTTTAATAAATAATTTTGACAGTATCAATGTTGGACACCTCTCCTCTTGTATTAGTATTATAAATATCTCAAGTGCCATCAATGGCAATATTAACTGAATGCACTCAATAGTTTTTTCAGTCAAATCTCAGCAATCAGTTATGATACTGATATTGTTAGTATGTGGTCTTTTAGCGGGCGTTCAGTCGCGTAGCTCTAAGCTCGTGAATATAAGCCAAGGTCCTGTGCTGGGGTACAGAGCAAATGATGCAGACGTGTTCCAGTTTTATGGTATACCTTACGCCACTGCACCTAAGGGAAGGGACAGGTTTAAGGTTAGTTAAAATTAACCATCTATATATAGGTATCGCACATATCCTATCGCACGTCAAAGCGATCTGCTTCCGTAGATTTGGACGACCTCCTTGGTGTGTGTAGGTTTCAAAGTACTATCTTTAAGGTCCCAGGTTCGATCCCCGAACGTAGATAATGTGGGAAACCAATTTTTAATTTTGTCATGTGTCTGGGTGTTTATTGTACCTTTGTTGTTTCTGATATCCATAACCCAAGTGCTTAGGCTACTAACTTAGGAATCAGAGCAATTTTATTTTGTATGTAAATGCTTTAACGTGACGTCAGGTTCGAGTATCAGAAGTCGGAGTTGATAGTTTAGAATCCTTTTATTCATATTTAAAGAAAGTTTTTTCATTTCAGGGGCCTCTACCACCACCAGTATGGACCGAAACTCTAGAGGCTGTCCATCAGAACATAGTATGCCCACACTACGATGAAGGCACAGATTGCCCACACTGTAACGGTTCAAGAAGAAAGAGACAAATAAATAATGTTACAGAAGACTGTCTCGTTGCCAATGTGCTTGTACCTGACACAGATGCTAAAAACCTACCTGTTATGGTCTCGGTTCACGGTGGAGCGTTTCAAGGACTCAGTGGAAATTTTGACAGGCCGACACAGTTAGTGAATAGCAAGAGAGTGATCGCAGTCACATTCAATTACCGTCTTGGTCCTCAAGGATTCCTCTGCTTAGGAACTGAAGAAATCCCGGGCAATGCTGGCATGAAAGACCAAGTGGAACTTCTTCGTTGGGTTCAGAAAAACATAAGAGATTTTGGTGGAAACCCTGACGACGTCACAATTGTAGGATGCAGCGCAGGCGGCGCATCGGTTGATCTTCTTATGTTATCCAAAATGACAAACGGTCTTTTCCACAGAGCAATTGCTATGAGCGGATCTAATGTAGGAGTTTTTGGAGCACAAGCAAACCCAATCGAAAATGCAAGGAACTACGCAAAGAATATCAACTATACTGGAAATGATGACTTCGATTCGCTTGTAGAGTTTTACAAAACCGTGCCTTTAGATCAGTTGTATTCGCACAATTTGCTGGAAACTAGGGATCTGGCTGTAGTTTTTCAACCTTGTGTAGAAAAGGATTTAGGAGGGGAGAGATTCTTAGATGACACTCCCGTAAATATCTTAAAGAAAGGAGACTATGTACGATATCCTTTGCTTTACGGATTCGCTAATATGGAAGGTATCTTTCGTACAAGGTTTTTTGAATCGTGGTCAAATGGAATGAATGCCAACTTCTCTGAATTCCTACCAGCTGATTTAGGTTTCAAAGATACAGAAGAGAAAGCCGAAATAGCGCAAGCTATTAAGGAGTTTTATTTCGGTGACAGACCAGTAGGCGAAGAAACCGGTCTTCAATTTGTGGATTATTTCACTGATGCTATGTTTGTGTACGCTATGCATAGATCTGTGACTTTACAAGTCCAAGCTGGAAACACTGAAGTGTACTTTTTCGTGTATTCTTTTGTGCATGAAAATTCACATTACGTTCCATACTCAAATATACAGGGCGCTGATCATTGTGATCACGGTCTCGCGGTCATGGATGAAGATGAAAGTAGATTAGCGCCGGAATACAGAGATATGAAACACAAAATGCGAGAAGTTTGGTTGGATTTTATAACGACTGGGTAAGGCATTTTTTTAAAATTTCACCAACTTTTTTTACTTCCTCTTGTGTATAACATTGTTCGGTACCTACATACAGTCCCGATCAGATAGTGTTTACCACTTTAGGGATCACAACAGCTAATGCACTAATATTATATTTGACTGATATTTTTTCCAACGAGAGTTAAGAATTGCTGTTGGAGTTTGACTGACGTTGTCTTGGTAACTGTCATTTCCACAAATACAGGATGTTACAAAATGCCAAATAAATATTTAAGAAGGTTGTTGTGCCCGTACAACTGAACAACTTTCCCTAAGAAACCTAGGTCAGAATCTGAAAAAAAAAACATTGGGCTTTGCCATAGTAAATCGATCGGCCGATCGGCAATTTTGTATGGAAGCTCCAAATATTTTTTTGAGATTTCGACCTATGATTCTTTGGGAAAGTTGTTCAATTTTACGGGTACAACAACCTCCTGAAATATTTATTTGGTACTAGCTTTTACCCGCGGCTTTGCCCGCGTAGAATGAGGACATTTACAAATGACTTAGTGACTGTATTTTTTTGCAATAAAAAGTTTAATTTTGATCATTCCGTAGGGAATTATCTTATATTTTTACCATGTTTCCGTGTTTGTTTTTCACGATTTTGGTAGTAATAAATCGTATAACACCGATGTAATTATTTTATAATATTTATCTATATACGATGTTGTATGATCTATTATTTTCAGCAAGTACATATAGGTTTCTTGCACTTGACACTCGAGAACATGCCATATAGAGCTGGCCATGGGAAAAGCAAGGAGTGCCCAAATGTATACCCGCCACTTTTAATGTTTGTCCCTGGGACTTATTTATCGTCATGGCTAATGCCAACTTCAAGGGAAATTGCAGCCTCTTGAACTGGAACGGCAAATTGTGGGGTATAATGGGTATACGGGGAATCAATACGCTCTCGCCTTTGGCTGTCCCTGTGATTATTGTTGCTCGCACAATGTTTCTTCCCAGTTCGCTGATTTGTAATCGTGTGCCGTTGCATAATCGTGGGGCATCAAGATTACGCATCAACAAAACTGGGACGCCAACCTTCAGCTCCAGCTTATGGGGCGGTACGCCCGTCAATTCCAATGAATTGAGGAATTCCACTGGATACGTAGTGCTGTCATCACTTGCCATAACCGTGTCTATCGAAGTGTACACCGTCGATAAGCCATCTATCATCATTTCTTGTTTATATTATTCACCAATTCATTTTTTGGTGACAGCACGGCTCTTTCACACAACCATTCCTCATTATTTAAATTGTTTTTTAAATCGGGAAAAACTTTGGTTAGAAGCTCTTCTTCGGTAGCTTAATTTAAGTCATTAATATCCAAGTAGCTGTGGTAATTCATTATCGCGTTTTAAAATACAGGCAACGCCATCTATTGGCGCCTCAATAAACTATACTGAGACTACGCTTACGTAGAATGAAAGTTGCTTTTCCTGCTGTATTGTATGGGAATGTATTAGTAATGTATTGAATGGGACTAATTCAGGTTATACACTGCTCAACACTGTCTAGGGATGAAGAAAATGTATTGCATTGTAGTTGATTCATTAACTTGAATTAAAAACTATTATTTAATCTATGTCAGCTAATACACTGTCTGTAAACCAAATTTCATTAAAATCCGTTCAGTACTTCCGGCGTGATTGAGGATTATCAAGATTCCTGCTTTATCCCATGGGAGAGTTTAATCGGGATAAAAAGTACCCTATCACCTAAATTAGCCTATACCCTGCCTGTATACCAAATTTCATTAAAATCCGTTCAGTACTTTCGGCGTGATTGAGGATTATCAAGATTCCTGCTTTATCCCATGGGAGAGTTTAATCGGGATAAAAAGTACCCTATCACCTAAGTTAGCCTATACCCTGCTTGTATACCAAATTTCATCAAAATCCATTCAGTAGTTTTAGCGTGATTGTCGGACAAACATCCAAACATCCAAACAAATATACTTTCACATTTATAATATTAATAAGATTTCGTAACACCCTGTAAAGAAATGAGGTTTCAAATCAAAAAGTGTACAAAAATCCATTTTCTATTCTCGTTGAGTCATATTTAGCATTTTGGACTTAAGTTAACTGCAAAACTGGTAAAAATTTTCTGACCGCGATCGTTCGTTACAAGTATCGAAATTATGTTATGAGACTTTAGTTAGTTATCTTTTTCAGGAACCCTACACCGCCAGGTTCGTCTGTACCCAAGTGGGAGCCTTCAGGTGACAAAAGATTTCCTCTGATGGAATTTGGTAACACCATTAAGGTGACTGGGCCTTTCGAAGAGGAACGAATGAAATTCTGGGACAATATTTACAACCACTTCCACCTTCAACCTGTGCAACCTTACCGATTCTAGATAATACATAATAAAAAAACGATCAAGAACAAAACATGTTTTTTTTTTTAAGACTAACATTAATCACCTTATAAAAAGTGACGTTTTCTGGTTATAATGTTAAAGTAAAGCTTCTTAGAAGTAAGTACGCATGGCTACACGTCAAGTTAACCACTGCGGTATCTTATACTTATGTTGTAAAGGTGATTTTGCAACGAAAATGAGTAGCTTGATGCGGAGCCGTGTGTACTCGAGATAATAATCTGTGATCAGCCGTGGTCGTCTTATGATTGTGATGATTATACCATTGAAGTGAGATAAAACATTTGTGTTGCATACATCTGAAATTTTACCTGACTTAGTAATTTAAGGGCATGTTAGTCAAATTTATGAATATGGAGGGCAGCAAACAATAAAAAAACAATTTAAGTTAAATTAAGATTAGGTGTGTCACTTGGCAAATAAGTACCTACTGAGAGATGAGACAGTGGTAAAATTTATAATAGGAAATAAACAACTTTGTATACATCCATATTTCGGATAACAGCCTAACTTGGCTTCCAATATAAGTTTTTATGTGTGAGTTAAACGTTCTTCACACGAGAGCTAGAAATAATTTGTTTGTAAAGTTAAGTAAGACAAGTTCATATCTGATCAGCAATAGTCGTATCCATAAAATATTCTTATATATTCATCTTCTATTTAAAAAAATTGGCAGTGAAGTAATATCCCACACTACCGATTTTACTCGGGTCGCGTAAAATTTGTGTTTCGGATAATCCCTCATATACACTTTATGAAGATTAACTTTTTTCAGGTACTTTAATCATTGAATGCCAATGACTCAGTGGGCCCATCCCATTCAGATAGTGCCTTCAAAGCGAATGTAATATAAGTAGGATCTTCCGTTTCTCATCTTCAACATTTTTTTCTATGAGTCAATGACGAATGAGATCACTGATGAAATCTGTGATAACTCACTTAACATAAATCCTCATTTTTGAAGTGAAAACTTCTTTAGCGGCGTTGAGCACTTTTGTGGCATGGGTAGAAACTGTGAAACTCGCGTCAGGTCACGTGATGCTGATCGAAAAACCGTAAGACGGTTCAAATAAATCAAAAATGCACAACGTTAATAATCAAGTTTTCACTTCTGCCGGCACTCCCGGAGTGCAACCCGTGTTTTTTTTTTGAAGTGAAAACTTCTTTAGCGGCGTTGAGCACTTTTGTGGCATGGGTAGAAACTGTGAAACTCGCGTCAGGTCACGTGATGCTGATCGAAAAACCGTAAGACGGTTGTTAAGTTTTCACTTCTGCCGGCACTCCCGGAGTGCAACCCGTGTTAGTTTTTTTTATTCAGCCTGAGATACATAATATCGCTTGTAATAACGTCATGTTGAACGTCATATATACACTCTTTTGCAAAAAAAACGGGCACCTAAGGAAATTTACGTTCTAAGGTCGATTTGAGTTAATTAAATGAAATTTATTTATTTTCTTTCTTTGTAGTCTGTATACTTATAATCGTGTAAATTAATGCGCGTGAAGTGAGTTCGGGCAACTAAAAGAAAAAAAAAACGATGGATTCTTTAAAACCGATGTACACGCCCAAACAATAAGAAGTGGTCGGCAATAAAGATAAGATTTTTTTTTTACTTTTTTTAATTAAATAAAGTTACAAATGTAAAAACCTAATACCGAATGTGACCTCCTCTTGCCAAAATCACAGCTTGAATCCTTCTGGGCATGCTTTCCACGATGTTTTTAATAACGTTTTGAGGAATTCGTTCCCACTCTTCTGCAATGACTCTTTTTAGCTCCCTGATGTTTTGTGGAGCAGGTTGCACTGATCTTACACGTCTCTTTAGAACATCCCAGACATGCTCAATTGGATTGAGGTCAGGACTTCGAGCTGGCCAATCTAAACGACGGATCCCAACTTCTTGCATGTACGCTTCCACGTCGCCAGAACGGTGCGAGCGAGCATTGTCGTCCATAAAAATGGAATCTTCCCCAAGTGCAGTCAATGTGGGTTGTGCATATGGAATTAGGACTTCCATTATGTACCGATGTGCATTTAATGTTCCATTTTCTATGAAAACTAACTCCGTACGCTCCGTCGAATTAATTGCTGCCCAAAACATAACGGAGCCTCCGCCATAAGGAGTGATTTCTTCGAAACACACTTCCGCATAGCGTTCCCGTGGTCTTCGCAGCACTCGCCGGCGTCGGTCCTCTCCACACAAAGAGATTCTAGCTTCATCAGAAAACAATACTTTATTCTAGTCCTCCAGAGTCCATGAAGCACAGTTCCGAGCAAACTGAAGTCGAGCAACACGGTGCTCACGGAGTAATTTAGGGCCCCGAGCTGGGCGGTAACTCCTGATATTGGCAGCCAAAAGCCTCCTCCTGACCGTCCACAATCTAACTTCTACTCCTCTTACTTCTTCAAGGCTCTTCTTCAGGTCCACACTTGACGCCTTACGATTCCGCAACGCCTGACTCACCAAAAAGCGGTCATCTCTTGGTTCTGTGCATCGTTTTCTTCCCGAACCGGGTCTTCTTTTGACCGAACCGGTCTCTTGATACCGTTGCCAAGTCCTCTGGACAGTTGAACGACTCACATTTAGCCGCTGAGACACGTAAGTTTGCGAACAACCTTCTTCAAGTAGGGCTATAATTTTACCGGCCCTTATCGCTTTATCACTCATATCAAAAAGTGGTATTTAATGTAAAAATAAAGATTAAATTGTTTAATTTGCAGAAAATGTCCAAAAAGTTTTAAAATATCGTAATCAGTTAAAAATCGTTTCAGCAATTCGCGCCATTAGTAAAGCAATTTTAGAATAATCCACAATAATCATTATTTTTCTTTTATTAATTTCAAATTTTAAATTTGGAACGTAAAGAATCATGCCAGGATGCTGCAAATAACATGCCAATACATCGTCAAATTAATAAAACCTATTTCTTGTTCTTCTTCATTAAAGTAGAGGAAAAAATCTAAAGTGCCCGTTTTTTTTGCAAAAGAGTTTATATTAAGAACATGTCTCCTGATTTTTATTGTTTATTTTGGTCAATTATGTGGTGTGTAATTATGTGCATAAATGCATATATTCATGGAGCAGCAAGAAAATATAATCAAATAACACTTCGAAATACTTTTTTATTAATTTTTTTAAACTTGAATTATGTACAAATGATAAATCGTAACATGAAAACTACGAAAAATCGCAGATAGGGGTGATTCAGACACTGAATACGGGGCACTTAAAAACAATGTTGTTACGTCACTTTTCTGGCAACACTAGCAGATCATTGTTTTTGAGCTAGATAGAGATCTATATAGAGGATCTAGATAGAGGTTTATTAAACTAAGTATGATATCAAGATTTACGTACTAACACACGAAGATAGATAAGATAGATACCTAAGATAATTTAAGATTCAACATTCACATACACTCATTTTTAACATACCTATACTTAGTTTCACAAGACAATTATACATCCGCGTGTGTTAGTGTATAATTAATTAATTAAAGATATCCGTAAATTTTAGAAAATCCGTATTTCGATCTCAGTTCAAAGAAACAGCATAACTGATAAAACAATGTGTCAGTTGTTTTTGTTTCTAGTGAATTGATTTTAATTAGAAGTAGATAATTAATTGTAAGTTTGCATGTTCTACAATCTTTTATATATAAATCCTTTAAGTTCGTCAGCAGGAAAATTGTAAAAGTAGCCATGTTATTGTTAAGATATGCAATACCAATCAAATACCAAGTAGTAACCTTGAGATGGGTTAAAGCAAATATATCTAGTTTTGGAGAAAACTATAGCCGGTTGCAGCGGTGGTGGAGCCTCAGTTGTTCTTCACATGTTGTCTAAAATGTCTAATGGAATCTTTATAAAGGTGATCGCTCTAAGTGGAGCTTACATCGCCCATTTAGCTATTCCAGTAGACCCGATTGGAAATGCGGAATATTACGCAGAGCAAATCCATTTTTCCAGTGGTGATTTAGAGGAATTGGAAGGATTTTACAAAAGTGTGTCGTTCGACCAACTGCTGTCTTATCTCTTGCTAGCGGTTAAAGATCGTATAGTAAAAATGTCTCCATGAATTGAGCGTGAACTGACTTTAAATTGAACTTTTCTTTAGAAGTGTTTCGAAGCCTTGGCTTCAAATAAGGATAAATTCCTGTTGGTCATCATCATCATATCAGCCTTTCGGCGCCCATTGCTGGGCATGGGCGTCTCCCAAGGATCTCCACCGCGATCCGTCCTGCACACATCCTCCTTACGGTCCTCCACATCCAGCGGCTTCCTGGTACCTTTATCAGATGGGGGCGTTGTAGGGGCCTGACACGGAGCGTCGTCCAACGCGCGATTTCTTGTTGATATTGCGGTCAAATTATGTCTCTGTTCGAGAAGTTCAATATTTTTTTTTGCTGTCCGCATTTCAAGTTTTGTAATGAAATAATGTTTTGTAGCCTACAATAATTTGTTTAGCAATTGGTTCAACGTATGAAATGTAAAGCTTAAAATTTGATTTGAGCATTTGATATGTGATAATAATAAACTACATGCGGTTTTTTTTATCACGAAATGTGAGATGATATCATTGACATTCGATATCTCCTGTTAAAGTCAATGGATGTAATCTATTACATCAAAATATCTTACCCTATAGTAGTTTCTTTATCAGCTTACGTTCCAAAATGTATTACGAAATAAAACTTTTTGTATTTATAATACATACCTTATTAGCGCTTAAAACTACGCGTGAAAACTTAAATGTATCAAAGTACGTAGTACCTTGAATTTACACACAGAACCGCGTGGTATAGATACGCACGGCCACACGTCAAGCTATGCACTGCGGTATCTTATACTGACCTAATAAGGGTGATTTTGTAACGAAAATGAGTAGCTTGAGGTGGAGCCGTATATACAGTAGAACTTAAACACACATGCATCATAAGCTTTATATCTTTAAAAAACCTTCACTATACGCATATTGACAGAGCACATGCAAAAATAAGAACACAGCATGCTAACCAAAAAAGACTCTCTGGTTAAGTTGTTTTTTATGTCCTAATAAAATCATTGTTAGCTATCGAGATTCGATATCGTAAACTGTTTACAAATTACTTAATGGTTCATTTTGAAAATATTTTAGGATTTAGTTTATTGTTTTTTTTAGTTTATCGTTTGATGTCCTTATCTGAAGACCTGCTACCTGAAACCCAGTTTGCTGTTGCTGAAGCTATTTTCGCTGTTCACCAACTCCAAGAGAAGAGCCAAGAGCAAGGTCAGCCTCTGCATTTATGTTTTTTTGACATAGAGAAGGCTTTCGACAGTGTGCCTCGAGAAGCCTTATGGTTGGTACTGACAAAACTCGGGTGTACGGACAAGTTTGTGAGGCTGATCAGACTCCTGCATGATGATATGCGATGTTGTGTCAGCGTATAGGGCGAAGATTCAGAGTTTTTCTCAGTGAGCTGCGGCGTCAAGCAAGGGTGCGTGCTCGCCCCAACTCTGTTTGCCCTGTACTTTGCAGTAGTAGTGCGAGACGTCTTGCAGACTCTATCTGAGGATATCCGGGTTCGTTTCAGAGGAGATGGTGGTGGTGTATTTAATCTGGCTAGACTAAGAGCTCACACCATTCTTATGCTACTATCACGGAGATGATGTACGCAGACGATCTATGTTTTGTGGTGGAATCCCCAGAAGGTCTACAAAGGCTTATGTCGAATCTTGACGAGTCATGTCGTAGATTTGGCCTTAAAATCAGTGTAAAGAAAACTGAAGTGATGACACTTGACACACTGAATAGTGGCCAACTAAACATTAAGCTTGGTGACGACACGCTGAAGCAAGTAGACCAATTCAAATATCTGGGCAGTACCATTACATCCAGGTGGCTCCTTGATAACGAAGTCAACATCAGTCAGTATCTGTTTACATGGAAATCGTTCTGCCGAATCTTCTCTATGCCTCAGAAACGTGGACGCTTTACCGCAAACATATTTGGATTGGATAAATTCCACCTGAAATGCCTACGCGACATTATGAACATCCATTGGTCGGACCGTATTCGTAACACGGAAATTCTACGACGAGCTAATGTCGGTGGAATAGAGGCTTACCTTATGCGGAGGCAGCTGCGGTGGGCTGGTCATATCTTCCGAATGTCTGACGACCGGGTGGCGAAGCGCATCTTTTATTCAGAACTGCAGGATGGTAAGCGGAAACGAAGAAGACGAATGGCAACGAAGCTCTCAGTAAGTTGGATCCTAGTCGCTGTGGCCGAATACGGTCAGGATCATATACATATATTGTTTTTTTAATAGTTTTTTGTTTTGAAAATAAATAAAAAAATAATTTTGGAATCACTCACTACTAAAACAACTTTTAGCCAGTTAGCTGATCGTTACCAAAGTTGGGAAACTGAAATGGGATGCATTTTTTATTAAATATTTTTGAAAGGCCACATTCGCCAATTTATAATTTTAACATATTCAAAAACTATTTCAGTAATCTTAACGTTCCCTTAAGTAATTATCGTCCAAGTATTATAGCTAGCTTTCCTAGCAACATACAACTATTCAACAAATAAATACTTAGGTACCAAAATCACATAATGAGGTTTTAGGAGGAGGTGCTAGGTAATAGTCCTTTAATTTTTAATTACCTTTGGCAATGCTACTCAGAACCGTCTAAGCTCCTATATAAGGACGAGCTCCTGTATTCATCGGTTAGCTGCCAGCAAGGCGATCCCCTTGGACCTGCAATTTTTAGTCTGGCTTTATACATCTCATAATTTCTTCCCTAAATTCAAAATTTAACGTTTGGTATCTCGATGATGGTACTTTAGCTGGAGACGCTTCCTCTGTTTTGTCAGATTTAGAGCAATTAATTCATAAGTTCCGCGACATTGGTCTCGATCAAAATTTTTCAAAATGTGAATTATAGGTACATTCACGAATCCAATTTTCACCCCATGATTAGAGCTTTTGATTTCCAATTTTACCGCTCTTGCTCCGAATATCAAAATTTTAGATAAATCATTACTTCACCTTCTCGGTGCTCCAATATTTGAGGACGCCTTCCACTCTTTTGTACTAGACCAAATTTCAAGGTTTGAGCATTCCTCAGAAAAACTTTTCCAAATCCAAAAGCCTTGTGGGGACAAGGCTTATTCCATCGTCAAATTTTGCACTTTCGCTCCCAAATTTACATACTTTTTACGATCTGCTCATTTATGGAAATTCCCAGAAATTTTATCCAAAGTTGATCCTTGTCTCAAATTGACCTTATCCAAAATTTTAAACTGTAACTTTTCTGACAGTTCTTGGGATCAAGCCACGCTTCCTATTCGTTTTGGAGGTCTTGGCACCAGGCGAGGATTGGCGATATTGCCCTTCCAGCATTTCTTTCTTCGGCGTATGGTACCGCTGGTCTCTTTAGCAAAATTTTGCGCTCTTCAGGCGTAACGGAGACAGCGTACCTTCCCGAAGCGACAAATGCGTGGTTAGTGGCTTGCCAGAGGTCAGACCTTCCCACCGCTCATTCCTCCCAAAAACAGTGGGACGAGCCTCTTTGTTTGCGTGTCCAAGGCGAGCTGTTGGCTCGCTCGGGATGTGCTGCAGAGCGTGCTCGCCTTAGGGCTGTATTTCGGGCAGAGTCTGGGTACTGGCTGCAAGCTCTCCCTTCTCCCAGTGTCGGGACTCTGCTCGACAAGATCTCCTTTCAATTATGTGTCTCCCTGAGACTTGGCGCTTGCACGATTCACCCCCACCGCTGTCAGTGTGGTGATTTAGTAAATGATCTTGGACACCATGGTCTCTCTTGCCAGTTTAGTGCTGGCAGGGTCTCCCGTCACGCCTGCTTGAATGATGTCATCCGCAGATCTCTTGTCGCCATTGATGTGCCAGCAATACTAGAGCCTGCTGGCATATTTCGTGATGACGGCAAGAAACCTGACGGAATGACAATCATTCCCTGGCGGCAGGGCCGTTCGCTTATATGGGATGCCACCTGTGTTGACACACTGGCGCCATCACATATAGGCCGAACTTCTGCCGTTGCTGGTACGGCGGCTGACGCTAGTTGTATTATAATATCTTAGTTTAATTATCTTTATTCAAATAAATGTGTAAAATACGTAATGAGAGTTCCTTCTTATATAAGTACCAAACATTTACATGTTTTCTGTCTTGCGAAAAGCTACTTTTTAGTAGTCAAGCTATTGTTATCATTTGAATTTTACCTAAAGTCGTTTCTCATCTCAAGGCCCTCGTGGCGACATGACATGATCTTTCGACTCGAAAGATTTAACATAGGCTGATGTACACACTAAGCTGCATTGAATAAAAAGTTTCGTTTTAATATTTAATTAAAAAATAACAAATATGTCTAACGAGTCCTCGTCTCCTAACGAGCACAGATGTTTTATTTGAGTACAGTGCACTTTCGTCGCATGATGATCACGAGAGACCTTACGCAACATTCATGCTCGCAATTATGTAAGGAAATTACTCCAAATACGTACTAATATACCTAAAATATGTATCAAAATATGTTACTACTCGTAATCAAGCGAAGCAACATCAAATGCTGAGTCGGGAACCTTGTTGGCATTTTTGAAGTTTTAATTAAAATTTTGATTGTTTTTTTAAATATTTTCAGTGTTTAATTTGTATTTTTTTATTGTATTTTATATAAATTTTTGTTCTTTTTGATTTTTATATTATGTGCATTAAAAAGAGAAACAATATGGTTTTTAGAGAGACATGATTACTAAGTTGAAGGACATGTTGGTCATACTAAGTAACTGTTTTTCTAATTATTGCTTCGGAAAACTTCAATAAAATGACACTGATCGAATCTTAGTTCAAAAGGCATTATATGTAAAATATATTCAGCCGTATTTATTCTTGTACATAAATTAGAACCGGTAAGGTTGTACAGGTTGACGGTGATACTGGTTGTAGATATTGTCCCAGAATTCCATTCTTTTCTCTTCGAATGGCCCAGTCACCTTAATTGTGTTACCAAAGTCCATCAGAGGAAATCTTTTTTCACCCGAAGGCTCCCATTTGGGCAGAGACGAACCGGGCGGTGTGGGGTTCCTGAAAGTAAGAAGTAAACACTTATTATCTTATATATAAAAATTAAATGCTGTTCGTTAGTCTCGCTAAAGCTCGGGAACGGCTATACCGATTTGAATAATTTTTGTTTCAAAATAATCGTAGAAGTCCAGGGAAGGTTTAAACGATGAAAAATTAAAAAAAAAAAAACAATGGGCAGGACGACGTCTGCTGGTCTGCTAGTTTTTTGATAATATAAAAATGAAACCCGTTTTCCTTGGTCTCAGCATAACGCGTGAATGGCTGGACCGATTTCACTAATTCTTTTTTTGTTGTATTTGTTATTATTAGGAGAAGGTTCTTACGGAAAAAAATATTAAGAAAATCTCTCAGAAATATTGAAAAATATACATTTAATTTTGCATATTTTAAAAAACGCGCGTAACTAATGTCAATGTCATTCGATGATATTGTTCAATCATTGCAACGCTAGGGCGGTACGGTTTGCTGGGTCAGCTAGTTTGATAATACAATCTTAAAACAGACAGTAGGGACTGTCCGCTTGTCGAGCATTTATGTAATGTAACTCGCTCACTTTTAGTTTTTACGTACTAATACTAGTTAAAAGCTTTTTGATACATGTAGGTACTAACACCCAAATGGATTTATGTTGTCCGAATATAAAAGTTTTTATTTTTATTTATTTTTAAAAGTTAGGCCCGTGACACGACTGCAGCAAACTGATTCACGACTGTCAGAGAGGTTTGGCCGTAGTGAGTGGTTGGATTGACACGCTGTCAGTAAGGCAGCCGGTGTGCGCTGGCGGTAATGACTGCCTGTAATGTGTAGTGGCGAAGTTTCTGCCTTACATCCGAGAGGTCCTGGGTTCGAATCCCAGGTCGAGCCAAAATTGTTTCTGATATCTGTCATGAATTTCTCAAAATAGCTCGGAATCGGGAAGTTGGCGGTGTCACACCCCCGTGCCTCGAAAAGCACATTAAGCCGTTAATCTCTCTCATGTCGGATTGCCGTCTCACCGAACTTTGAGACTGAAGGAACAGTAAGTGCACCTGTGTATGGCGCTTAGACATGTGAACTATAATATCTCCTGTGTAGTTGGCTGATCTCTGTTGAGATTGGCCGCCGTGGTCGAAATCGATCAGGAGGACTATTATATTATTAAAGTTAATGACGGCAGTCTGATGAATGGACTTGTATGTGCACTGACAAGCTTGATGAATTCAGGTCTTTTGTTAAAGTTCATCAGTTTTTTTTTTGTTTCATATGTTAAGATATTAATAACCGTTACTTACCCAGTCGTTATAAAGTCCAACCAAACTTCCCGCATTTTTTGCTTCATAATTCTGTGTTCCGGTGTTAATCTGCTTTCATCTTCATCCATAGCCGCATAACTTTCTGCGCAATGAGTAGCGCCCTGTATATCTGTGAATGGAACGTACTGTGTATCTTTATCCACAAAAGAATACACAAATAAGTATACTTCATTATTGCCAGCCTGAACTTGTAGCGTTACTGATCTCTGCATAGCGTAAACAAACGTAGCATCAGTGAAATATTCCACAAACTGAAGAGCTGTTTCATCACTAACTGATCTGTCACCGAAATAAAACTCCTTAACAACTTGCGCTATTTCAGCTTTCTCTTCTGTATCTTTAAAACCTAAATCAGCTGGTAGATATTCAGAGAAGTTAGCATTCATTCCATTTTTCCATGATTCGAAAAACATTGTCCTGAAAAGACCTTCCATGTTACCAAATCCGTAAAGTAAAGGATAACGTACATAGTTCCCTTTCTTTATGATATTAACGGGAGTGTCATCTAAGAATCTTTCCCCTCCTAAATCCTTTTCAACACATGGTTGAAAAACTACAGCGAGATCCTTAGTTTCCAGTAAAGAGTACGAAAACAGCTGATCTAGTGGTACGGTTTCGTAAAACTCAACAAGCGAATCGAAATCATCCTTTCCATTGTAGTTGATATTTTTAGCGTAGTCCCTAGCATTTTCGATTGGGTCCACTTGTGCTCCAAATACTCCTACGTTAGCCCCGCTCATTGCAATCGCTCTGTGGAAGAGACCGTTTGTCAATTTGGATAACAAAAGAAGATCAACTGATGCTCCGCCTGCGCTACATCCCGCAACGGTGACGTCATCAGGGTTTCCACCGAAATCTCTTATGTTTTTCTGTACCCAACGAAGAAGTTCCACTTGATCTTTCATGCCAGCATTGCCAGGGATTTCTTCAGTTCCTAAGCAGAGGAATCCTTGAGGACCGACGCGGTAGTTGAAAGTGACTACGATCACTCTTTTGCTGTCCACTAACTGTATGGGTGTCTGGGAATTTCCGTGGCCCTTTTGAAATGCACCACCATGAACCCAAACCATAACAGGTAAGTTTATAGCCTCTGTGTCAGGTACAAACACATTGGCAACGAGACAGTCTTCTGTGACAGTATCCATTTGTCTCCTTCTTGGTGAAGATCCACCATATTGTGGGCAGACTATGTTTTTGTCTACAGCTTCCAAAGTTTCGGTCCACACTGGTGGTGGTAGTGGCCCCTGGAACGAAAAGGATCACTTTAAATATGGATAGAAGGATATAATTCAGTTTCGCGTGTCTTCGGGTGTCATCACTGTTGATATATGTGTGTGTGGTGAACCCCAGCTAGATCTCCAGCAAACCAAATATATGCAACTGACGTATTTTATTGATACGGTAGGTTTGTTCTATTACACGGCTGCCGTAACACTAACTCTTAAAGTATACAATGGAGTATTTGCTTAGCTGTCAGAAATATAATTCCTAGTGTGTCCCTACACTAAAACGACCACATAGATAATACGAGTACTACATACCTACTAGAGGACATTCGCATGTAATCAGATATTGACGTAATTGAAAACATCTTAACATTGAGTGGCGTCTCTAAAGATAAGATCACAATAGTTGATTTACACGTACTGAATGTTTGAGTAGGTACTAGCTTTGTATAAGCGGTATACGTTTTTTCGCATTGCAGTCGACGTGAATAAAGACTCTATTCGTATTCTTATGTTTTGCTTATTGCTGGAGATGCTGCTGCATCGATAATAAGTTGCAATGTGTAAGTAGTCTAACTTTGGTGACATTTAACGTTAAAAAAAAGGTTTATAGTTTAAGTTCCAGGGATTGGTGGATTTTTATTTACACATACCTACCCCGTGTGTAACTGTGTGAATGTGACTAACATTTTCGTTAGATATTATCATGCTGCCCTAGCACTAGAGATAGCCTAAGACTTTTGACTAAGCTTAAAGTCTATCAATCGACACTAACCAGAACGGGTTAAACACATTTAACACTAAAAAAAACGTAGAATTCTATCGGTGAGGGATTTTAAGGATTGGTAAAACTCACAAACTAACAAGTCACGCAAATAAATAATTCTATTCTATTCTATTCACTTACTTTTCCTCTTAATATTACATTGTGTCTTTCCTTAGGTTTTTCCCTATATAGGGTTCCGAATCTTTGGCAAACATACCTACCTGGGGCCGAGGTCAAAACACGAATAGACACAGGGCAACATTGATCTAACTAAATGATAAGCATGTGACACCAACCGTCGATTGTCCCCGTAATTACGCACTGTAAAAGTATCATAATTCTAACTTACCTTGAACTTTTCCCTGCCCTTAGGTGCAGTAGCATAAGGTATGCCATAAAACTGGAACACGTCTGCATCATTTGCTCTGTACCCCAGTACAGGACCTTGGCTTAAATTCACAAGTTTAGAGCTATTTGATTGAGCACATGCTACAAGACCACACACGAACAATATCAGTATCATGTTTGAGTGCTGGGATTTGACTGACAGAATTATTAAGATGACTCTGTACATATCGGCATGAATGGCATTTGAGATTTTTTTTGTAATTGTCACATTGTAATGTTTTTTAAATGTACGGTAGCCAGCTCGTCACGGTAAACACTGCGGTGTTTTATTTGCTTGTGTTACGGGCGATTCGACAACAACAATGGGTAGCCTGATGTGCTAGCCACTGTACAATGGGAACGGTGTGCAGTTTGGATACTGTTGGAACCAAGTACTTTTGGAAATATTGGAAAAAATTAAGTTATGTGATACAAAAAGTACTCTTGTTTCTTACTAATGTTGTTTACATTACTTACTCGATGATATATTATTTACCAGGGATTTGAACATAATTAAGCAACCATTTGAGGTAGGTAAGTATACTTACTTTTTTAGTTTACAAAGAAATCTTATTTTTTTTATTTATCACAGTCAATACTTACGTACACGCCATTGTTACGTGACCGAGTGGAGGAAACATGTTAATATTTCCTTATTTTCATTAAAAGCAAAGAAAGACTGCCAATTTATATGAATTTTGACTGAAGAAACTCGGGTCAAAACGTATGATAAAATCTTTTAACTATAAAGCAACAAAGTGCTCCTACAAGAGGACTTTTTGCTCACGTTGCCGCTATTACATCATACACAACACTTTGCGAGTCTGATAAAAAGACATAGATACAATGTCTTTTTATCATGATTATCTGGGTGGGTGGGCAGCTGAAAACGTGACTTTTGGATAATTTGCGCAAAGTGCCATGGGAGAGGTGCCACCGTGTGCGTTTTGCAATAGGCAAGATGTCACCACCAATCGTTGACATACTTTTATTATCTGTCAAAACGGTCTGCCTCCATAGTTTTGTATGGGAATACAAGAACTTGACGGCACGGTCATGTATCAGGAATCGGAGTCAATTGACCGAATACTAATTGAGTTTTGTGTGTTTAAAAATTGGTTTCTACAGCTTTTTGGAAATTTATTGGTTGTATTAACTAAATAAGGGCTAATTTAATGGTCTTGTAAATATTTAAAATAGGTGTCATTATTGTATCTAATAATGACACCCATTTGTATCTATCTTTAATTGTATCTCAATTGTTGTCCAACTGTAAATGTATGTTTGTGATGAGAGAATAAAGATTTATTATTATTATTATGCCAATTGCGCTTCCGCAAACAAATGTAATGTTGCTTCTAAGGTTTTTAGGGTTCTGTAGTCCGACAAGGAACCCTTATAAGATCGTTCAGTCCGTCCTAGTCTGTCACAGCAGAATATCTTCTACGTTTATGGACTGATTTGCATATAACTTGGTTCGAGGATACTTCACATTTAGATCTCATTTTTAAAAATACGAAAAATTAAAATTACCCCTTTTTATGGGTATACATGTAAAGAGGACCCCCCCTTTACATATTTATGAATATAATATAGGGTTTCCATACAACACTTTTTTATCAGCATTACATTTGCGAGTTATAGCCCGCCAAAGTCGTTTACACTGTGTCCCCCCCCCCCCCCCTGTAATTTTTAAAGTCTTGGACCTATAAACTTTAAATCTCTCACGTAAGAACAGGCACGGAAACTCTCATTTAAAATTGTTTCCGGTATCCTGTGATGAATACTTTCGAAATTATAAATAATATAAAAATACATACTTTACAATGATGACATTGACAGCTAGGGAGATGATGATGATGCAAGAAATGCAAAACAGCGCGGTGCCAAAATTGACTACGGAACCCTACTTTATGCGTGGTCCAACACGCACTTGGCCGGTTTTGTCAATACCGTCAGCGGTTGTGGACCTTGAAATCTAAAAGTTACAAATAAATCTAAACATTGTTGATATGTACTGATGACTCGTGTTAAAGTTTGACTCAGAGGTCATTATACTGCTAGAGATGATAGTGTCATAGAGAGTTAGTTATCTTACAAGTCTTGCCAAATTCTATGTCCTCTCCTTATTTGCAGACTAAAAAGGCAAACTAAACAGTAAAATTATTTTTGCCGTAGTTTTAAATAGTAAAATATCAACTCTCTCCGAGAAAAGGATCGATCGCATTCATTACGTACCCGGGTCGTGCGTGGCCAATCTGCCACCTAGACATTGACATTTGCACCACAAACATATTTAAAATTATCAGCCAACATCCGTCAAGTTGCTTAAGTGGTACAATAAGATAAGCAACCTAAGGCGTAGTCATGTTTGGGATGGGTGACCTTTCTGACCATTTAAGTGACGTCTATTTACAAGCATCTCCGTGCTTCGGAAGACACGTTAAGTTGTTGGTCCCAGTTACTATCGATAGGTATTGGTCGTAAAGCCTGTTCAGAGGCCCTCGGGAAGCTTCAGATGTTATAATCTGACAGTAAGGTTGGTCAATTACCTTATACCTCTGGTGTTATGTAATGCTTAGATTTATCCTGCTGATCCATGGCTGCAAAAGTTTGTGCGTCGCCCCTTGTATATTCGTGTATGGGACATAAGGTGACGTTTCATCTACAAGGAGTATAAGAACAGGTATATCTAATGGTTGCCAGACTTCACTTGTACTGTCACTGTTTGCATTCCATAAATAAGCGTAGAATCAGTAAAATATTCAACAATCTGAAGAATAGTTTCATTGCTGATTGGTTTGTCGCCAAAATAAAACTCCTTGATTTTAGCAGCTACTACTGATTTCTCCTCCTCATTTTTGAAACTTAAGCCCACTGGCAGAGAGTCAACTAAATGTGTGTTTAATTCATTTGCTCAGGAGGGGGAGTTCAGCAGTTCAAGAGATTCATTGAGGAGTGATCGGGTGAGTAATACCTTTCATAGTGGTAAATCTGTAAAGCAAAAAGGTCATTTAAAGTAGTCTCCCTTCTTTATGAGATTGACTGGAGTGTCATCTTAAAAACTTTCACCGCCTAAGTCAACCTCCACACATGATGAAATTTTGAGATGATTTTACCACCATTAATTTGAGATGATATTAACTGTTCTATTGGAACGTTTCTGAAACTTCCTTCAAGTGAATCTGAATCTTTTCCATCATAGTTCAGCTGGCTTTTAAGCATTTTTGATTGCATCAACTTGTGTGAAATAACAACAAATATTATCTACTGCTTCTAAAGTTTCTGTCCATACTGGTGGCAGTAATAGACCCTGAAATTAAAATGTAAATATACAGCAACAACAACATCACATACATGTGGCACCTGAGTGCAGATTGTTATCTTAAAGACATCTGACATACTGTGTATTTTGGTAGTGGGGAACGGTATCCAAAGCTGTAGATACCAATTTTTAATACACAAAATTCAATTAGAGTTTAGTCAATTGACTCTTGAATTTCTGATATTCTAACGTGACGTTGCGTTAACTTATTACCATAAAAAATCAATCGACACAAATCATTTTGTCAGATGATAAAGAGTATGTCAACGATTGTTGTTGTCATCTAGCCCTTATAAACTAAAAAAATATTGAGTTTCACAAAAATCAAACATAGCTTAGAAACTAAGCTGATTTTGCCTCTAATCCAGAAATAATAATTGCCACGGTCTCTAAATGACCTTAATTAAAAATGCTAGATTCATTTATATGATACTTTCAATATAATAAAAAAATCTTGGATTTTTGGTAATCTTAAGTTTAGTGTTCCTATTTCAATAGCTCTTACGGGACACATTTCCTCTATTCGGTTAAATTGAGTACTATTCAAACTGACCTTGATATTACACTATGATAAAAAGGTGAATTACCCATCGGAGATTATATTGTTTGTCGTCTATTATAAATACCTTATTGTAAATCTGCGCTATCGTCATGCGTAAAGCTATCGTTACGCCGATTCTGTTTATGTGTGTGGGTCTTCCACTACACGTGCCATCCTCAGGCAAAACGCATCGAATATTTGTTTGTGTCAGTGTTGTGTTTCCAGGTGCATCTTCTGTGTCACGTTGTGAGTTGTATTGTAAGTCCTGCGACTTCCAGCTCTAGTTTTTACAAGTTTTATAGTTGGATGTATTTAGGTTCCTGCGCTGGCGTCGTTTAGTGGAAATTTAAAGCAAAAATGAAAATTACTCATTTTCAGCTGCAGTCATGGATTTCCGCAATGTAACGCCTGATTCCATTAACTATATTATGAATAATGCTACTTCATTCTGTTTCGGGGATAAAATATAAAGTTTTTGATTAGTGTTTGATTAGTGATGTTTGGAGTAACTAAAATGCTTGTAGCCTTGTAGCCCTTGCAGAAAATCAAGTAGAAGGGCTTTCATATTTGCGAATCCGTAAAGCAATGGATATTGCGAGTAGTCTTTACTTTTTTTTAGTATACTGACATTGAGAGTCTTCTAAAAATCTTTCACCGCCTATATCAAGTTCTACACTCACGGCGCGATAGCAAGCGCCATTCAACACATTCCGTTGGTTCACTAGAATTTAGCTGTGCAATAAGCATAATATTTGTAAAAAGCTCAACAAGTGATTCGAAATCATCATTAAAATTGAAATTCCTTGCAAAAACTTTGGCATTTTCTATAGGGTCCACTGGTGTTCCAAAAGTTGCTATACTAGCACCGCGCATTACGATTGCTTTGTTAAAGTGACCTTTAGTCATTGTTGATAGCAATAGTATATCAACAGATGCTCCACCAGCACTGTATCCTGATAGATATAAGTCACGTCATCAGGGTTTTGACCGAAATCTTTGATGTAGATTTGAAAAGACATAAACTTTGTATGGTAGGGTTACTCCCGCGAGGTGCACTCACGCTTCAGCTAAACCATAGACTGCCCCACATATGGGTCAAACACAGGGAAGGTGTTAACATTCAGGCAGTAATACCTTTCATTAAGGAAGATGAAGAGTTTCTTTTTGGCTAAAATTTCAATTATTCTGGCGCTCTTATTAGGTTAGGTTTTCTCAAGAATACATTCAAAGTTGTTAATGATAATTGCAATGACCTACATAAAATGTAAGAATACTGTTAATGCAGCCTTCCTTAGTATATCTCATCACACGAATCACGAAGAGAAATACCTAACAAAATTGAGATATTGAGTTAAATACAATAAAATATTGCGTATTCAATATATCACTTTCGTGATTTTTGATTCGCGATTCGACCTCCGATCTGTTTCTGTAATAATACTCAAATCGTGAACGCATGCTAGATTCAGGACTATCCATTTTCATACTCGTACTAAACGGTTCATATGATCACATTAGGGTGCGATGCATTTTGTTGTGTACCGATTATGTCGAATTATGATATTGGTGAATCGAACGGTTTTGCGACCACAAATCGCGACTATATTGGAATTTACAACAGACTATTCAGGTCACATTTTACCCTTTAAAACACTGACCAATTGTGTAATAAGCCTTTGATTGAATTACTAATGGAAATCCGCACTGGAAATCGCAATAACCGAATGTTAACTAAACAGTCGGCTAAATTGCCTTGGTGAAATCGGTAATGCGCACTGCAAAAGAGTAGAACTCACTACCTGCGTCAGTGTTTGCCTGCAGTAAAAACCTAGAAATTATTGAATGTAGATATCTAATAAGGGCCAGAATGCTCAGTCAGACATGATGCATTTAACACACACACACACACATATGTACACATGCACAATTGACGCATAGGTGTCTGTTTCAATAAGGGCCGAGTTGCCAGTCTGTACAGAAAAAAAAAATTAGGCTGCGACTGTTTGCGCTGGCGATAAGTGTCCTTGTTTGGTACTTTCAGAAATAGTTCGAATCGTCCCGTGTAAATACACTTTCATCTAACTGTAAGCGCATAGTCCTTGTAATTTTGTGTCGTTCCACATAATTGATATCGCCAATTCCATTGTGGTTGTGCAGTTAACAGACTGTTGTGGCGATGTGGGTGCCATGCAAAATGTGGCGACATAAGCGAAAACACGCAATCTGCAGTTACTTTGGTAACCACATCAGTATTTAGGAGGTCACTGATTCGGTAGCAGTAACAAACCGCAGTAGGTAATAAGTATTACGTACCAATATAATAATGAGGAGAAGCACCGGAAAAAATATAGATCCTTGACACACCCTGACTTTGTAGTTTGGACTGGAACTTCTTTATACCTTCCATAACCTCAATAAATTGAGTTAAGTGATTCGTTAACAATTATTCTTTGATATTAAGAACCACTTTCGAAATGACAAAAAAATTGTGGGCTACATATAGACCCTTTAGGTACCCCGAATTGAGTTGTATGTGAATTTAGTTCAATCTGGAACTCGGTATCTTATTCAGAGCTTCAAAATTCTGAAATGTACAGTGTTATCTATAAATACGATTAGTATACATACAAATTTATCAACTATATTCTCATTACCTAGTTCCAAAAAAGCAATATTAAAAATCATAGTCTCAAAGCAGTTCTACTTTTGGATTTAAACTTTAACTCCAATACGTGTGCTTTTTACCTTACAGATTTGGTTTATGAATTTTATTAGTCCAAAGCAGTAGCATTTATAATACCAAAGCTTGCAAAGAGTTGTGACTTGACAGAAGTCATACCTCCTTGCAACCCTAAGACCGCCCGATGTGAAGATCGGAAGTCATCCATCAGTCGCCGGACGACGCTTCGCAATGATTTACCACCTCACTGCCCTAGAGTGAATGTACGGGACAATACAAGGCGCCACAAGGATCTATTTTGAGACCGCTGCTGTTTCTTCTTTGTAAACTTTTTTATTATTAACTTTCATTATTGTTAACAGAGCATTAGTCAAGATAGTTAGCAGAAGCCAGATAATTTAATTATAACAAATTGTAATTAATTAAACTTATGAAGACTTTCTGTTTGATAAAGCCTTAAGAGTCATACCGCAAAATTTTGACAGCTCAGCTATAGTGATGAAGGGCTCAAAGAAAAATTCAGTTTATTGCATCGATGTGTCATTAACAATGCTTTGCTCAATAGATTTCTTAACATATTATATGTAATTACGATATTCCTGCTTCGCAGCACCCTCTGATTTTTTATTGATCAATAAAATAAAAAATTCAATAAAATTCATTTATTTCTGTAACTAGGCTAAGAACTAGCACTTTTACACGTCCCAACATATAAATTAACCCTACCACACCTAACCCTATCTAACTCTAACCCTATCCTTTGAAATCAAAGTTTTCGGCTGTGCTGTTCGTGATATGTCTCTTAACGCTAAGGTCACCTCTGGCCAACGGCCCTCATCAAGTGAAAAATTATATAAACTAGTAAACATCACTTAACATATTTTTGTACAAGGTAATTAAAAAAATACTAAAATAAGTATTGCATAACGCGCTTAAAAAGTAGAAGGAACGACAATTAAAGTGAGGCTTTTCACTCGATTGTTTGTCTTGAAACGTGTGAAAACTAAAAGTGTACTTCGCAGTTTGGGACAATAATTTTATAATTTTACCTACCTTTTGTATTTTATTCCGCTCCCACGAAACTATCTTCTCTTTCATTGCTGTAGTATTCAATATTGAGGTAATTTAGTATTAATTCAAATATTTTCAGTTCAATGAATAGTTCTTAATCCAATTATTAGCTGGATTAGAAAGATACTATTACCAATAATTAACACCACTGGTTAATTGAAAGGCATATTTGGGCAATATCGAAAATTTTTGTACATTTGGTTGTCCACGCAAAATTCTGTTTTGTATCAAAAAATTGGTTTAGATTTTTTACTTGATTTTTGTAAATATATTTAGTTTAGGGCCTCTTTAATATTATATATTTTCTTCATGAACCTGGAAAAGTTATTCTACGTTTATTAATACGTTAAATTTTAAGATACTTAGTTTTTCCATACAAAATAAATTGTCCTCGAGTGGTCGCTGCGTAACAAAAAGATCGTCACTTTTTAATGGAATTGTCTTTCCTTTAAATTCATAAGAAACATTTAATTTATGATTGTTTTGCCATTTAATTTTTCATTAATAAAAAAAATATATATTATAAAAAGAAAAAAACAAAGGTTTGAAAATACGTCTCTAATTTTGTTCATTTTCGTTATTCGTTTTTGTGATGGTCTAAAATAGTAGGTTTTAAAAGATTTAACTGGCAACACAATTTTTGCTGCGTACAGCCAATCATAGAGCATAGAAAGTAACAGTCGGCCATTTTGTTTGCGGAGTGAAATGTGTGTGCAGCGTTCTACTGTTTGTAAAGTTAATTTTCAACTTTAAAATTGTTCTTTTTGGTGTGTTATTATAATTTAAAACGGTAATTGATTGTAAAATAGTTTTTCCACGTAGATATAGTATTATGGTTGACAGATTGAAATGAATTAACCGATTTCCAAAACAAGGCATCAGTCTCATCTCACAATTTTTTTAGGTTATGTTAACCTTAAAAATTTCTTCCTTTTCGTTACGATTTGTTATGTTTTTTTGTGACGTAACAAAAATGAGATAAAAAAAAAGAAGTAAAGGTGATTTCATATTGTTGAAGAACTCTTGACTTTTTTTTAGTTAATTGTTTTTCATAAAATTATTAAAGATGTTTTTGTTTTATAAATAAGTATGTTTTTTAGTTTTGTTTGATTTAGTTTTATCGTCCTTTGTATTTGAATTATTTCATAAAAAAAATTAGATATGTAAGAAAAAGTTTTGTTTTATAATAAATAATTTTATAACAATGTTTGAAATAAAAGAAAAAGTATTGTTTCAATAACAGTTTCTATTGTTTTTTGAATTTTTTTCACATAATTTTCATAAATATTTTTAGAAGAATACTAAAAAGTTTAGTTTCGAAAACGTTTTCAATTTTAATAAAATATGTCACTCAATCACTAGTATTTTTTTGTAGTTGTGAACAAGCTCTTACAATTCCTTTTTGTTTCCTTTTTGTGATATTTGTCTTTTTTGTTATGCAGTTCATTTTTGTTTCTTTTTGGTGATTGTACAAAAATTTTCGATATTGCCCATTTGCTAGAAACAATACGCTTATTACTATGCTATAATGTAGTAACACACGTAGTTAGCTAGCCTTTTCAACATACAATTGGATGATAAATAGCATGTAATATCAATAAATATCCATAACTGCACCAATTTGTCACCAGCCAGGAAATTTACAATGAAATTAATCAACTTAAATATATTGAAATGCAAAAAGGAGGCCGTAAAAGAAGTGTGTAATAATTCACCTACTGTCATCGTGAACAACGGCATCCCACAATTACGGTGATGAGGTCGGAAACGGTTTGACACCGGCGACCGGGGGAGTGTGATTTACCGACGCTTACCTATGAATTGTACTTTATGTGGCTACAAGATTTGGGTAAAAGAATTTCACTTTTGGGGTCGGTGAACTTTTCACGGTTGGACGCTTTTAGTGAACAGTCATAATAAATATAATAGTAATGATGGTCACATTTGACAAACAACCCCTCCACTAATCCGCACTGGGCTCGCGTGGTGGAGTATAGCTCGTAGTTCAGGTGAGGCCTGTGCCCAGCTGTAAGCCGTTTGTAGGCTTATGAGATGAGAGGAGTGGACGGTAGACCGAATTAGTTCTTTGACGGACTTTAGTTAGCTAGTTAGAGTGAATAAGCATCATCTAGGTGAGCTCGCTCCATCGTAGACTCAGTCTTTGCCTCGTCGGGCTTAGTCTTGGGTCAAGAGCAAACATATACAAAAAAAAAAACTTTTGGCGTCAAAAGGCATAATCCGCAAAACGAAATCCGTTAAAACGATAACGTAAACAGGCAGAAATTTTTTTTGCTAATCGCCTTTATTTATGCCTGAATTTTTATGTGCTATTAAATATACTTGTGTCATTTTACGAAAACACGATTATCGTTTTAATGGATTTCGTTCTTCAGAATAGGCCCTCTGAAACTAAACCTTGTATTTTATGTGGCGTAGTGTCTGCGAAAGCGTTAAGCCATTCCTGTCTGGTGAACACACAGATTTTTTTATTCATCGTCGGCTACCACAATAACTGGAACATACTTAGTAACTTAGTACTATAATATTTGATAGCCTTTCTGCCTCAGAAAATACTTGAGAACGTTAGTCCTGTGCCTGATCATTCGTAATCCATGTCTTATTTTACTATTTCATTGAACTATGTTCCCTATATTTCTTTTTTCGCTTTTCGCGAAAAGTAGACATTGAAATTAGACTTTTTACGAATAATTTACATTTCATTTTAATCTGATGTTTCGGACCCTTTTCATCATCCGTGGGCACAGGTAGACTCAGGTGTTAGTTGTCATTACATAGCTTAAAAAAAATTACTACCATCACTCAAAAATATTAAGTTACGTTTCTATCCACACAAATGAGGTAACAGTGTCTTGAGGTTGAGTGACCACGGACGCTGAAAACGTCAGGTTAAAATTAAGTGTGTATTTTGTAAACTTAGAAAATAGTCTAACATTCTCCTCCTATAGTCCTCCTGGCCGATTTCGACCACGGCGGTCAATCTCAACAGAGATCAGCCAACTACGCAGGAGATATTATAGTGCACAAGTGTGAGCGCACTACACAGGTGCGCTCTCTGTTCCCTCACTCTCAAAGTTCGGTGAGACGGCAATCCGAGATGACCGGAGAGAGATCAGGCGCAGGACCAACGGCTTTACGTGCTTTCCGAGGCACGGGGGTGTAACACCGCCAACTTCCCGACTCCGAGCAGTTATTAAGAAATTCATAACAGAAAATCTCAGAAACAATTTTGGCTCGACCTGGGATTCGAACCCAGGACCTCTCGGACGTAAGGCAGAAACTTTGCCACTACACCAACGAGGCAGTTATTATAATCATCGGTCCACTGCTGAGCATAATAGTACACCTTAATTTTTCGCTTCGCTCTCACTAGATTGAAAGAGCCTAAACGGAATTAACCCTTGATTCGACCGAACTTTTCAAACTTGAAGGTTAATTTCAGATGAGATTCGTTAAAAATTAGTAGTTCCGTTTTAATTATAAAATATGACGTCTCACGCATCATAGTTACGCATTTCGTTTCGTTATTTTTTCCGTACTCAACCTATTTTTCCCTCAACTCATCCCGGAAATATTAATTAATATTTATTTTCCGCATTCACCCTACGAGCCTTCTCATTCTCAACTTATCCTATTCCAAACATACTTGAAATTTTTACGATTCTTGTGTACGCTTTGCAAAGGTGCAAGCGTACTATTTTTAAACTAGTACGCTTGCACCTTTAGTGCTGCTAATCCCAGAATCCCCAAGCACTGGAGCTGTAACTGTCTTAATATATCTAACTAACGGTTTCGTAACGTGTTTATTTATTTATTGGACAACACAACAGATCACATCATGGCATGACTTAAAGCAGTAACAAAGAACTATAGAGCTACACAAGATACAATCCTTAAGCGTGCTATCACGGCATGTTAAAACTGAGAAACAATAGTTTTTTTTTTATGTATCAAAAGTTTCTTAAACAAACATTACGCAAATAGATCAAATAAAACAAATCTGGAAAAACTAATCAGTGAGGTTATCCTTAAAGTAACCTCACTTTAAGGATATCTTTCAAAACATTTCTGAAGTGAGCCAAGCTAGAGTCAAAAATGTAAAGTTCAGGAAAACGAATGCTCGACACATCTTGGATAGGGGTTGATAATGGGAGATATTATTTCGTGATAATGGTACGTCAAAAATTTTTGTCAGAGGTCTGCGTGGGTTGTGTTTTATATTAAAACTTAAAAGTTCTTAGATCTCGGGGCTGTCCAGTTCTGAGTGTAAAAACTATTTATCATAAAAGCTCCGATTTTAGCACATGGTTCAAATATAGCGCCAATAACCATTCTAACACGTTCAAATGCCGACAAGTTTATACAAATGGTTGAACATTTTTACAGCTGTGAGTTTGAGTTGCTTAACAAAAGCTACGTAATATAAAGGGTTACAGTAAGCCAACTTCTAGCCATCTTACTTAAATTTGTTTAAGGTGTTGTCCTACGTGAGCTAGGCGACAAGTGCGAAGAGACGCGATGTGATTAATACTTGTGTTACATCTTCTATTACTTGTCATAAATGTACATACATTTGATATTGTCGCGTTTATGACTCAAGTTAGACAACGGGTCAGATCCAAATTAAAATATTATTATAATATACTCGTATATTTATTTATTTAATCTTTATTTCATCACAAAACTTTGTAGATGAAATATAAAATATACAATCTATATTATATAAAATTACTTAATTAAAAATCCACATAATATATACTAATATACACTAAATAAATAAATAAATTTGACGAACTGTTAAAGAAAGATCTTTAATGACCGTTGCGTAAAGTAAGAAAGTGGGTGCAAATAATATAATGAATTGAATGTTCTAAAAAAATTACGAATTCGTTACTAGTTAAAGAACAGTCATCACGTCACTTTTCACAAGCTTACGTCTTTTAAATTTTTCGTCGACTCCTTTAGTGTAATGGTCAAGAAGTTGACTGTTAATCAAGAGGTCGCGGGTTTGATCCCGAAACTGTACAAACATTTGTGTGTATTAACATGTCTGTGTGTACTGGTCTGGGTGTTTATATGTGTTTATTTAAGTTTATTTGTAATAGATACCAATGTTGATTCTGATATCTGCAACATAAGTGCTTAAGCTGCTTACCACGGAGTCAGATCAATGTATGTGATGTTTGTTGTATATTTATTTATTTAAAAAACGTTTAGCAGCGAAAGATGATCGCTAAACTGGGCATCGAAAATCTTAAGCCAGCCTAGAAATTTCTGTCTATACCATCTCGCAGCAGCTGTGTGCATGTAAATGGCATCATGCGCACACAACAGTTCTCTCTAGCTCTAGCTACCTTGCCTCTTGAGACATGCGTTTGTATGCGTATGCCATTATGAGAATTTCTTCTTAGCGTCCTCACTGTGTGTATTAGGAGTCTTGTGACTGTGTTACAGGTTTGTATAATGATGGTGAACTTAACTTGGGAGACCTTCTGTCCTTTGTTACTTTATGACGTGTTTCAGTCCGTTGCTTTTATTTGTTTCGCGTTGTTGTTTGTAACGGTAAAACGTTATTGTTATTTGGGTAATACGTAAAACGTTTTTTCTGTGATGTTCATTGTTGTTTCAGTAGATTTCGTTTATTTTATATGCTCTGTCATATGACTAGATTTAGGACGACGTTTCGCTCAACAGGCATGATGAAACCTGTCGTAAAAAAATTCAAAACCATAGACAGCGTTTTATAAACAAAACTTCTATGAAGTTAGTATTACGAATACGTTTCTAAAAAGCTGTAGATACGAAATTTAATAACAACAAAGTCAAGTACTATTCAGTCGATTGACTCCGATATCTGATACTCTAACGTGACGTCAAGTCATAATATTCTACAAAATCTATAAATACAGATCGATTTGACAGAAAATAAAGTGTATAGTAACGATTAGTGGTCTAGAGTTTAGACTATTAAAGAACTGTATGAACAATTGTTATAAAATTATTAGCACCATTTCATGCAGATTAATCAAAGGTTGAAAATAAAATGTTTGCGTACACTTGTATTTACCTTTATACACGTCGAGCCAAGTCAGTTCGTTTTTTTTTAAAATAACCCCCGTGAAAAAGAAGGGTGTTATAAGTTTGTTCCATATTTCTGTATCTGTGTGTATACAGGGTGGGGACGACAAAACGACAGTTGAATTTCTGTCCGTGACGCTTTCACGTCTTAACTACTGAATAGATTTGGATGAAATTTGGCACACATACATGGTCGTCAACATTCTGTGTGTGTATTAAATTTCATTCAAATCTGTTCAGCAGCTTAGGCGTGAGAGCGTAACAAATCAAAATTCAATTGTCGTATTCTGGTTGCACCCTGTATGTGTTTGTGTTTCAGTGTTTTGTGTGTGTCTGTCTGTAACATCGTAGCTAGCAAATGGAAAAACAGATTCCAAAGCGGTTTTTTTTACATTCCAAAGATAATTTAACCACGGTGGTTCTAGCAAATCTTACCAGCTGTTTTGCTGGAGGTTTTGAAAATGGCAAGTTGTTTTTTATAAATTTTATAAAATAACAAAGATAAAGACATAACAAATACAAGGAACTGTCGTAAATCTTTTCTCCTCTAAAATAATTCTACGTCCACTGCACTCTACCCTCTAATAAAGGTAAACGTATGCGGCGGCATCTGCCGCCAAATTTGAATCGCAAACGACCTAATGTTGTGTGTTATTGCTTTAGTTTGCCGTAGAGTTGATGAGAACAGCCATATCAACTGCAGTCAAATAGGTTCATTTAGTTTAAGGCGGCACAGACGGGCGCACACTCAGACAGGCTGGCTACACATCAAGCTACACTCACAGGTGCACTCTCTGTTCCATCACTCTCATAGTTCGGTGGGACGGCAATCCGACATGACCAGAGAGAGATCAGGCGCAGAACCAAGGAGTTAAAGTGCTTTTCCTAGCACGGGGGTGTAACACCGCCAACTTCCCGACTTCGAGCTGTTTCTGTGAAATTCATGACAATTCTCAGAAACAATTTTTGGCTCGACCTGGGATTGAAACGCAGGACTTTCTGCATTGCTCGGATGCAAGGCAAAGAAACTTCTCCACTAATCCAACGAGGCAGTCATCTGTAAAAATGTAAATGGGAACCTGCCGTAGCTAGGCCGGATTCAAACAATTTGCATGCAACTGGGCTAGGTACGCCTATGGCCTATGTAACGCGAGGTACCAATTTAAAAAAAAATGTAAACACCCATGTTATATATATATATTTTTTAAATACTGGTATGTGGAACCTCAATGAACAGTGTCGATCAATGTAGGAAACTGTTCTTGCTAGCCTACGACAGTCCGACGCTCCACACATTTGGTCACACAAAAACACATGAAGTTCTTATTCCCTTTCTATAAGGTTTACTATCCTACCACAGTTGCTAAAGCCTAGTCCATTTATGGAATGTAGGGTACTAATATACGATTCTTTCCGCTAAGGGTCCGAATTAAAACCGACAGCAGGAATTATTTAAGCCCCCAAATTGCGGGCGAAGTCGGGGGATGTAATGTGATTTTCGCGGTGCATAATAAATTGCTCCCATTGGGACTCGCTTTAGGGGATCGTGATTGGCAGTGTATTGGCATTTAGTTTATTTATTTCTGAGTTTTATTTCTACACTTTTGTGAGAATTCAATGCAAGGAATTTGTTTGGAATTTGGAACGTTCAAAATGCTGAAATAATGTTTCTTTTTAATTCAACCGTCTAAGCTTTCAACAGTGTATGATGTGTTAAGGTTTCTTGCTTCTGATTAATGCAAGTAGGTAAAAACCGTTTACAGACAACAATAAAATGAAAGTAGTACATTGGGAGTCCAAAAAAGAGCGTGCCAAACTTAACGAGATGATAGTAGATAACTATTTCTCCAAAAAATATCACTTTTGTAAAAGAATTATCACTTTTTTCATGTTTATTTTAAAATCACCAATTTTGAGCCTACCTCCTCTGCTGTGTGTACAAATGAGCAGATAATTTTCTTATTCTTCTTGTCGAATATTCTCGAAGAAGGGATATATCTCAGGAAAGTAAAATTTTCTTAATTATGTCCCTTAATTAAAAGGCGGATGTCACTTTTTTGGGAGGGAAAAAACACTGTGCGTAGCTTAGAATCAGGAAACGGACAAATACGGGTACTTTTTATCCCGTTCGACCACGATTTCAAAAACAAAGGGATTCCACGCGGACGAAGTCGCGGGGGGACACTAGTAAAATGTGAAAGATTTTTTTAAATGTTTAAATTTAGTAAACAGATCGTTAATTTTTTTTCTTGAGGGTCATAGATTGTTTTTTTTAGGTACACTGATTGACTGATAAAAGTTGTTAGTTAACGTTAGTATTTATAAGCCTTAAATCGAAGGTTGTCTGGAAGAGATCGCTACAAGCGATAAAAGCACCTAAATTGTACATCTTTCTTTGTTAAACTTGTTTGCAATTTTGTTTTGTGTTGAACAGTAAAGTTTTAATCTATCTATCTTATTGTATGGAACTCATAAATACCTTCTGTTAAAACAAAATAACAACAAAACAAGACGAAACCAAAGCCAAGTCAAAGAAACCTTTCTCATTTAATTTTCACTACACCCATTGCCTTCTTTCTGCATGACCTTGAGGTTGACTGGCAGAAAATGCTTTTAGCATTAAGTCCACCCTTTGTACATTTCTTGTGCAATAAAGTTTTAAATAAAATAAATAAATAAAGAAAAGCAGTATCAATACTTCTTGCTGATAATTAAACTGTTAAATCAAAATTATCACTTGATAATACATCTCACGTAGGAAGTAAACAGATTAAAATCATTCATCGGGTTTTTTATGTTTTTGCTCAATTTGAAGATAAGAAAATCACGTAGGTAGGTACTACTTATCATAAATCTAAAAATTGATAAGATATATTAGAGATAAAATATGTGGTGTAAAGATAATATTGGATACAAATAAACGTAATTTCGTTGTGGGTATTTCAACCTTGTTTTGTAATTTATTGCGAACACGTAAGTAGATGATATATCTAATACTGATAAGCTAAATTTAAAAGTTTATTCTAAAAATATACTGCACAAGATATTTAAAAAAATACGGATTTCGAAAATAGCGGAATTTGGCAGAGTTTTGTTGCAAGCCTAATATTTATAAAGTTTAAAACAAAATACAAGTTTATTGATACAGATAGAATACTGAAAAGCATTTATGTTTTTAGCTTTGTGCCGGCAGAATAAGCTGGTGTAGTTCATGACTGTAAAATTCATTTGTTCATTCTGTTAAAGAGCGACCAGCAGGTGATTCTGATTTTTTCTACTGCAAAAATATTATTTCCGTGCGAAGTTAGTAATGTATCAAAAGTTTCACGTAAGTTGTTATTTGAATAAGAATGTGACTTTGGACCCAATCCTGCCATATCATCCGAATACCTAATAAAATAGGTTTGCGGGCTAAAGTGATTTGTCTATCTATGACAATGGTTCTTTAATACTTACTGAGAAACTAAGCTGCGGCTTAACGCTTATAAGCACAGATTACTAAAGTTTGAGCAAGGATTTAAAATATTAAAAGGGCAGTTATGTCGATGAGAGAAGGCATATATATGTTCATGCACACAAATGTTTGTGCAATTCAGAAATGGAACCCGCAACCTCTTGGTCAAATAGTTAAATTTTTAACCGTTACACCAAAGTGGTCATTAAAAAATAAACCAGTACTCATAATAGGCTAGATGAAACTACCAAACGCCGATATACTTTTTATTATCTGTCAAAACGGTCTGCCTCCATAGATTTTGTATGGGAATACAAGAACGTGACGTCACGGTCATGTTTCAGAAATCGGAGTCAATTGACCGAATATTATTTGAGTTTTGTGTGTTTAAAAATTGGTTTCTACAGCTTTTTAGAAATATACCGGTTGTATTAACTTCATAGAGGTTATGTTTTATAACGCCACGGTCTTGAAAATATTTAAGATAGGTGTCATCATGCCTATTCGAGACAGTAGGCAGTACTGGACGTGATCAAAGCTAATGAATAGTAGATTTCAAACTGATGCTGAATGCTTGAGTACTTTTTAACGTTAGTATAAGACGTGCTTGCGAGAGCCACTGTCTGTTGCGATGTGTTGGTACTTATTGTCATTGAAAAATAATTGTATCTATGCTTTTTCTATAGAAAGTTAAACTTCTCAGAATTCTTGATCATGGTATCTATTAAAGACTTTGACCATCAATCAATCTTGTTAAATATTCGGTCTAGACTTTTGGTTTGTTTTAAGGCCGAGAGACATGCTAACATCGGACAAAAGTTTTAATGAAATTGTGTCTGCTCTAGGGGGATTTTGAAAGTTATTACTAAAAATAGGACTTAGACAGTGACAGAACGTAAAAAAAATGCAATGCGACTTTAAGATGAGTAATTATGTTGAATAAACGGAAGCGGACACAAAATAATTTGGGCAGTAACATTTCTTGCTTAACACTTCTTGGAGGAGCTAAATTTTTTTTCAAAGGACGACGCGATGTAAGGACGTACTGTATCGTCCTCTTTGGTTAGATCTAAGAATGTCAGAGAAAACGCGACAGAACTACATCAAAAATAAGTATAACTTAGCATAACTACTACTATGTACTACTGGTAATCTGTGCTTCTATCAAATTTTATTCAAATTTATTTTTATAAAACGGCGCGAAACATTTAAATTGACATAGACATCCTGACAGATTTAATCTGCTACCAATGAGCATAGTGATTAACAGTAACAATGGCAATTAAATGGCTATCAAAGTATTCAATAGACTTCATACATGTACATGAAAACACTGAAATACTGGCTCATTGCGAAATTCTATTCTGTTGACGAATATTTTACTAGTTATTGTTATAATTTTAACAGGATTAAAAAATAATGACAATACTATATTGACATGACATTATTTAACTACTTTGAATTTAATTGATTTTGATTTAATTGAAATTGATTTAATTGATGATATATACATTTTGCATGCCAGTATCAGGTAAATTGTGAGGGACTTTTATTATTATTGATATCTGTATGTGTGCCACTATTTATGCAAAATAAATAAATTTGAAATTCGAATTTGAATTTACCTCGTGTTTACTTTGACAGTCCATCTGTTCAAAGATCAATAAGAGGGTTTATCCGTAACCCAATAAAATTGTTTTCTGGTTTCATAAATCCGATGTCCAAATATAAACAGAGCTTATGCCTGCAAATCCTTGATTGGAATGCCATTTTTAAAAGCAAATATTTTTGAATTTTGATATACGAACTAACCAATGCGATTAGTGACTGAAAATAAACAAATATGAGTGCTCGAATAAACCGGTTATATTGAAATAGTACTTACCAGTTCTTTCGTCAAATACTTGTATTGAATAAAAAAACAACAAGTTAACTGCTACTAACGCTAAGGCGACATCTGCGGCATACTTGTCACTGTCAGCGATTCAGGCGCGGCGATTGGTTGACGCGCTGTCAGAAGCGAGCCGTGGCGGCAGAAATTCGCAGCTGTGGCCTGAGCCTTACTCAAGGGCACTCATTAGAGAATCTCAGAAACTGCACATAGGCTGGAAGTTTCTTAGCGTAGTTAATATAGCCCTAAGAAAATCCAGCGGTCGACGTCGAAATTGTCCTTTAAAAGGTCACTGCAGTCCCACTACAGGAATGAACTGTCTCGCCTGTCTCAGTGACATTGTGTTATTACCATGTGAACCATAGTATGTATACGTAATAACGTATGTCTATGATTTTTTATGTATTTTCATTTTATTTTATGCAAGTAATTAGTTTGTATGTTTATAAATTTATCTTTGTACGTAAATGACTTCGGTTACATTATTTGTTCTTCCCTTTTACTTTATGTGCACCGCCTGAATTTTCTCTGCTTGGCCCTATGGTTGACTGGTAGATTATGCCTTCGGCATTAAGTCCACCATTGTAAACATGTTTGTGCAGAACTAAAATAAATAAAATAAGTACATAAATAAATAGTTAGGCTTGAAAGTTCTTTTATGACATTTTAGTGTTCACAATAAGGATTTGTCAAAATTTTAACTAAAGACCGAAAAAAACCCGTATTCGGTGTTCATAGTTAAGAGAGCGACTTTTGCTATCTTATCTAGGTTTAAAGATCTTTAACCTCATAAGAAATATACATTTTACTTATAATGAGACTTGCAAACTAATAATTAATTGAGTATAAGTTATACACCGGCTCTCGCTGCGAGATGTTTCTTGAGCTAGTTCTTGAAGGAGTTAACATCCTTGCATGATTTAAAATCATTCGCTAATCCGTTGTATAATTGGGCTCCTTCGTATAATATTGTTTTTTTAGCGTTATTAGTTCTAGGCGTGATTATTTCAACTTTGTGTTTATTTCGTAAGCTGTGAGTATATGTTTTTAATTTGATATCTATGTTTGATATTATCTGAGTCTGGGTATAAACCCGGACCCAGAAAGACCCGGAATGATGCCCTCGAGTGGACATCAAGAGCATAGTATGTGCCTGACTGATTCGTCCGTGGTTTGGCTGAATCTGCAAATGGAGTCTTCAGCCATTTGTAATCATTTTTCTTTCGTTTACCAAATCATTATGGAAAGGTTGGGGATCTCATTAAGGGATAAGATCCGGAACGAGGTCATACGACATAAGACTAAGGTATCTGATGTTGCCCAAAAATGAAGCAAGCTAAAGTGGCAGTGGGCTCGTCATGTCTGTCGCAGAACCGACGAGAGGTGGAGCAGGAAGGTTCTCGATTGGGACCACGCTTAGGTAAATGTAGTGTGGGACTCCCCCCGGCTAGATGAACAAACGACCTGAAGAAGGCAGCTGGTAGTGACTGGATGCGAAGGGCGAGAGATCGTGCGCTGTGGCGCTCCTCGGGGGAGGCCTATGTCTAGCAGTGGACTGTTACAGGCTGATATGATGAAATCATCAATCGAAGCGATGCTCTAAAAATTTTAGCAACACCAATTCCCGGACCAAAAATGACTCAATCAATATGCCGTCGATGGCTACGCTAGGCTGTTCCGCGTCAAACCATTTAACAGCTCCATGAACAAAGTTACCGATTCGAAGTGACAGCTGACTGACAGATGACAGCTCGTCAGAGCACGCTGGAGTGACTCGTTATTATAATGGATGGTCTAATCCATGCGTTAAGCTTGATAATAGTGGTGTTGTTTTAGATGTGGTGTGCAATGCCGATGCCCTCTGAAAATTACTTATGTCGCATATCTTCTTATATATAAAAAATAATTGCTGAACAGCAATTAATTAGCTGACTAACGAACGTTAGTCTCGCTAAAACTCGAAAACGTCTGAACGGATTTAAATGATTTTAGTCTCAAAATATTCGTGGAAGTCCAGGGAGGGTTTAAAAGGTAAGAAAATTAAAAAAAAAAGACTGCGGGCAGAGCAAAGTGCAGGTCCGCTAGTATAGATATAAAACTCACAGGTGACTGACTGACTGACTGACATAGTGATTGACAGAGTGACTTTCAACGCACAGTCCGGCAGAAATTTGGCATGTATGTAGCTACTTTAATGTAGGCTTCCGCAAAAAAAGTATTTCTCGAAATTCCCACGGAAACGGGACATTTACGCAGACGAAGTTACGGGCGACCGCTAGTGTTGTGTATCCGTTGTGTTGTGTGTTATATATCCGAATGCTGATCACTCTGATTATAAAAGTTATTTCAAAGCTAGACTGAACAGATATGTTAGATTTCGTCCATCGTAGATTCAGTCTCCGCTTCGTTGGACTTAGTCTTGGGTCAAGAGCAAACCTATAACAAATAAACGAAATGTGGTAAAGTTTATTTGAAAATAATCTAAATATTTAACTTCGATAAGGTAGGCCTAGATAACAACTTTATACACTTTTAGAAAGCGTGGATACGACCAAACAAGTTTACGTAGGCGTTATAAGTCGAATACTTACCGATTTTTCTATGTCAAACGAAAGTTAATGTCGATAAACTTCTTAAACTATTTGAATCCACCCGAAGTCACTTAAATAGAACTTGAAGACAGCAAAGGGCCTAAAATGTATTATAAAGATACCAGCTAGCTTTTTCAAGTTAAAGTTAGTATTTTCTCAAGAATTCTGGTAACTGTTGCTTGCAGTTACTTTAATCACCTTATTATTAAGAATACAACTATTAACTAAAATGCATGTATCTAGCTTTTCAGAAAAGTCACACATAGGCTGTGAGTACAGTGTCAAAATAAAAACCAATTAAGAAAAATGTAAACAAACTGTTTTTGAAATAATTTAAAAATAATAAGTAAATTTGGATTCCTTTCATTTCCCAAAAAAAAAAAACTCCAAGACCATCAAAAAGTTAACCGTCCCAAAACAACCATAGCTAAGAGAATAAGTTAAAAAAATACATTTCCATTTCGTAATCCGTCGGAATTTGTCTTCGGGCGCGGAAAACGTCGCGCACCCTTCCGCGATCATCTTTTTAAGTAATCCCCGGATTTCCCGGCTGTCTGCCATTTTAAGTGCTTTGGAACGGTATTATTTATTATTTTTGTAAAAAAATAATATAAGTCTCAGGCCACAACTTTGACTTTCTGTCGCCAGAACTCTTGACTGTCAGCGATTGGTTTTCAGTAGCAAACGTCTGACAGCTGATGCGGCGACGATATGCCACAAGCAGGCCTCTCTCACTCGATGTACTTGCGCGCGGTAATAGCCTACTCTCGCCGGCACCGACTGCAGTGCCGATTCAGTGAGCTGCCAACAACCGTCGGACGCGCTCACGACGCACTATAATTATTCGTGTTACGCTTACGTTCAATTTAGTTTTCATACGAACCAAATAAGTAATCTGTGCTTGTTAAACGTTAGCTTTATTACGTGGTGGTTTAGTCGACTAATAATTAATTAATTAGCGAAATGACTAGGTAGGTAGGCAGGTACCTACCTACGTAGTTGACAATAAAATTTACCGATTCTCGAAATGTACCTACCTACTAATAATCTACAAACGACAGATTCCACAAATGACAGATTCTACTAATGACCAATTTGCGAAATGATCGTTTTTTATTGTATTGTATGAAAATAGTAAGTACCTAGGTATTTTTGTTAGAAAATTTAGGAATATAAAAAATAAAATGAAATGTAGATAAAGAATAAAGAATCATTTATTTTAAATAGTTTTCATTATGATCACAAATAATAGAAAAAAGCATGGCGCGTTTGTACGTATGTACCTACGTATGTACACAAAATAAGGATGATAGATAATATAAATACAAATATCTTTATTTCTTCTCTGACACAAATAAAACTACAAAGTAGTTACAATCGAAATAATGTTTCCTTAATGCAAAATCTAGTAGTAGGTAGGTACCTATACTTTTTTAACTCAACAATAAACATTGTGTCAACCCTAGTTCGATTGTCGCTAGGTCTCACGCCACTTGGTCTCGCGCAGCTGCGAAGCAATAGTGACTTTATACTCAAAGATGTAGGTGCATTTTTGTACGCGGCAGAAAAAGTAGTCTATTAACGCTGTAGGTATTGAAATTTCTCTATGGAGTGATTTATCTGTTACGTAGTAACTATTTAGTAATCTGTGCCACAAGTGTGGGCTGGCCCTAAAATGTAGTAGTTGTTTGTGTAATAAACACGAGAGTGTTGAAATACTGTTTATTGAAATTACAATAAAATTTAAATACCAGATTCTTGAAGTTACACTAGTGATCCCATATGAAGACATACAATGCTATTGTTTGGACTGTTAAATAAATCTTTTCATCATTATCATCTCATCAGCTTATATACGTCCCAATGCTGGGCACAGGCCTCACCTCAATTATAAGGTGGTAAGTATGAGTCATACTCCACCACGCAAGGTCAGTGCAGAGTGGTGGAGGGTATGTGTAAGGTAAGTGACCAACCTTAGCTACTGTCAGATGTTATTAAGCTACCCGAGGGCCTCTGACTACGCTTATCGACTAATATCTATCGAAACCGGGACCAACGGCTTAACGTGCCTTCCGAAGCACGGAGATGCTTATAAATAGACGTCATTTGTATGGTCAGAATGGTCCTCAAAATTTTTACCAAACATGACCACTCGATAGGTTGCTTAACTATTGGTATAACTACCAAGGCATCGCCACAAAATATCATTTATCTCTGCCCAATTTGATTTGATAAGATATAAGCCATGCCACTGTTTCCCAGTCAATTGTAGCAGGCACGTGTCATCTACATAATACCTATCTATTCCAAAAAAGAAGCAGCGCAAGTAACATAGCCCCTTTTGCCTATTGAACGCTTCCCAACAAAGATTACCTATAAAAATCCTCAGATGACAACTTTTTAAATAATAGAAGAAACTAGAAAAGATTTTATGTAACAAATTGATTTAAAATATAAGTAGGCAGTCAACCTAAATTTAGATAATTTGACTCTCTTTCAACACATCGTTTCTGGAAAACGATGACCCACATAAATTTACCTGAAGTCGATAATTAAGTGGCCCAATAATTCTCTCTCGCTTATAAACAATTCAACGGAGTTTGACTTTGGAACTTTGACAACTAGGTCTAACTAACTACCGCAATGTCTTTGGCTGGCTGAGTTATTCTGATGATCGAATTTGTTGGTGAAGTTGACAAATATTGTTAAAATTAAAACACACTTAAAAATGGACTGCTACAGGCGGGACTCGAACCCGCACCTCTCGCAAGCCGGGCGATTGCTCTCCTAATTGAGCTACCGTGACACTTACGCATCGGCCCGAATTTCTTTAAATGCTCCTTAGGCTGCAGCTAGCCATGATTCATCAATCGATGTTGCAGTAAGATAACAAATATCGTTGCTTAATACAATTAGAAAGATAATGCTTAAAATGATATTTTGATGTATAATATATTTAACTAGGTACTTGGAGATCGTATGTGTGTATAGTGCATGCTTAGATCCTTAAAACCACGTAACAAACTTTGAAGTAGGCATAAAGATTCAAGAGGAGGGTTTAATACATAAACTTTCTTTACGTGCAGTACGGAACGCTGATAATGTAAGGCCTTTGTTTAATATTCAAATTCAAATTCTTTATTCTATCAGCATTGCATCCGTGTTAAGCCGAAGCGGGTCGCTTATAAAACGTAAATCAAAAATCTATCTCATATTAATTAATGTTACTAACAAATTGAGTCCTGGTCACTTGAGTAAAGAATTTTATTATTATTATTATATTATAATAATGGGCTAAGTGTGCTGTCCGGGCTGCCTCGTTATAGCAGCGCGTCTGTTCGCGGAAAAGCACATAGATGGTTTCCACTGGTGTGGGCTGCACACCGCATGCCTCTTGAATCGGTTGAGGAGCAGCTCGGACCGCATCCTGAGCGCATTTGCTGAACGACGGGACTCACCGATGCTGCGACATTGGATAAATGCAGCCAATGTGCGCCGCACACGTATAGTATTTATGTTAATTGCACTAATAACATTATTTTTTTAGATACTGCGTAATACTAACAATTTATGTATATTATTAATATAGTTCTTATAATTGCACACCAGTCAAGGTGGATAAATGCAGCCAATGTGTGCCGCACAAGTATAGGTTTTTATGTTAATTGCACTAATAACATTATTTTTTAAGATACTGTGTAATACTAACAATTTATGTATAGGTCTGAAATACAATTTTTATTATTGTTTTATGAATGGCTGTTATGGTAGCCCCTTGATTTAATTGATAAGACGGGCAATTTCGAATGGAGTTTGTCCCACTTAAAGTTTTGTTTGTTTTCGATATCAAGTTGTCGTGATGTGTCACATAGTTAAGAGTTGCGAAGTTTTCATTCATAGTCAATGCAAAGAAACTTATAGTCAATTTTAAAGATGTAAAGAGGGTCTTTCGAAAAACAATTGTATGCACTTGTTTCTTATTTCAAAGTTTTCGAAGTTTGAAAAGAAAATTATTCTCAAGGTAAATAAATAGAATTAACCTGAAAATAGACCAAAAATGTAGTTTAGGCAATCGTTAAGGTAAAAACAAAGAAGTTTCTTCTGGAAGAGATGGATGATATAATGAAATCTTTGAGCCGATCTAATAATGTAATCAGATTAAATATTCATTGTCTACAAAAACATAAGTAAAATTGGTTACATAACTCTCTAAAAATCTTTTTCAGCTTTCTCCTTACCACTCCACTATAATATCAGTAAGTATATGGGAGAAAATAGCATTTTTTATTTTTACGTCTATTTGAATATAAAAACGTATTAAATATTATATAACTAAAATACTGTGGCGACACACATTGTATGCAATAATGCTGACAGAACAGTAAACCAGCGGCCGCGCCATATTGCAAGTCCGGGACGGCATTCGCGCACCGCACCCTCGCCTTTTAAGTCATATACTTACATAATTGTTCCGTATTCTAAATTAACCAATTAAGTTCTAATTAGAGTCATATATTGTGAGAGACAATATACCACAGTGATACCCAAACACGTTTTGTTTATTTGACATCCCGTAACTAGAACCGGACAGCTACAGAGTTAGAGAACAAACCCACGGCCCAGTAAGCAAAGCAGGCAAACTACAGATAAGTAAATAACTCGTCGCCCCACCCGACTCGCTACTTGTTTGTGTCGTACCATAAAAGCGCATGCGCTGCGGTTGGGCAGTCACCGCCACCACTCAAGCTCCGAGATGAGCCCATCTCGGAGTCCACCACGGTGAAATACCTGGGAGTGATCATTGACCGGAAGCTGACGGTGACACCACAAGTCAAGGCTGTCGTAATCACCACTAGGATAGCGAGAGCCAAGCTGAGACCCATTTTGTCGTCCAACCAATGAGAGCGAAGCTGGGCGTTTATAAAGCTGACATCGAACCCGCCTGACCTACGCTACACCAGCGTGGTTTGCGCTCACCAGCCGGAGCCTACGAAGGCGTTTAGAAGCCCAACAGTCGCTGACACTGAGGACCGTTGCTGCTGCTCCTCGCTTCGTTCTGCGGAGGGGCCTCAAGATTGATCCCGTGGAAGACTTTGTCCGACACCTCGCGAAGCGTATGCTCCGAAATGCGGACGGATCCCGGCACCCGTACCCGAGAAGCATCGCCCCGTACCATTCGCGACCCCCAGACCAGGGTTCAGCTCGCCGAGCATTTCTGCGCGACCTCATCTCCAGCAGCTACGAGTCCTCTACACCTGATATGACACCAACCAACCCAGCACCACCACTACCCATGACGCTGGCTTGCAGCTGCAAAGCTCGTCAGCGACACCACCACCACACAGCAGTGAGACTACTCCTGCTTACCAACCCAACGACCTGTCCGTCCTAACGGACAGAGACCGAACCCACCGAAAGGGGCCGTTGCCCCGAAGAACGGTTCGCCCCCGACCTCTACGGGGTCAGGTGCGAAGACTCCGATGGTGGGCAGTCAGTTGTTGGTCCACGGCCGTCTCCGACAGAGCTCTTCAGGTAAACTGTTACTACATATGTCCTTATTAAGCCAGAATAAATTATAGCTGAATTATTGATTATTGCATGTTTATTACGATTAAATATTTTATTGACCTTACCTTATTGTAGTTTTTTAAATATAACAATATACCCATAGTTATCGAACCTAAGCACTTTTGTTTCATTTCTCCTACAAGTAATACACAAAGTTGTCAAGAGAGTTCTAAATTTTGGCTTATCGAATTGAACAACAATGTTGTCTATAATATAAAAATAAGTCGGGTTTTCCTTCCTGACGCTATAACTCCAGAACGCACGAACCGATGTCCACGGTTTTGCATTCGTTAGAAAGTTCTCGGGCTCCGTGAGGTTTATAGCAAACAAAATTCAGGAAAAATTCAACAGAAAATCAGGAAAACAGGGATAATCATTTTTTTACATACAGCGCCAAAATTTTACAAAAAACGAAGCCATTCGCCATCGGTGGCGAAATGAAGTTCGCCGGGTTCGCTAGTAATTTATAAACACAAGTATGCAAAATGCAAAATACATTTTGCAATGGTCTTGCTTTAAATTGAAATGGACGTGTCAAAGCAAAGATATTACTTGAAAGCACTTGGGTAATCCCATTGGGCCAGTTTGGTTTCAAACTCGTTTCTAGTGATGTTAGTTGTCTTATCGATATGTCGATATTTTTAATTGTATTAAAATTAAGTTTATAAAAAGCATGTTACCTTCGTGTCGTACATACTAACACCAAAGCCTACGAGTTTATGCAGATTTTGCAGGAAACTTAAACAAGTACTGTTTGGTTGTTTTCTTTTCACAAATTACGGGCTTGACGCTAAAAACGCTAAAAAATCACGCTCACCATGAGCGTGATTTTTTTAAACTACGCTCTTTTCCATAGCTAAAATCTTCACTTATATGAGTGTCAATCAAGTGTGTAGGACTGTTAACACATTCAGAATGTAATGACTTCCAAAATCTGAATCATAGTCACATTAAAATACTTTTATTGTTTTTTAATAACATTGGAAACTAATTATCTAGTATTCTGAAGGCCTACGCATTCGACCACGCTACGCGCTGCTAATATGCCACAGGTGTGACATGGCGGTAAAAGTAGCACCTATTTTTCAATACTGTCGCTAAAAAAAGTAACTAGATTCGATTGCAATCTTAGTCTTTCGATACGTCTTGACGATATAATAACTCCCATCACTAGCAAACGTATCTAAGGAAATTGCCGCAGTACTATGGAAATTGGCCAACTTACAACTTAGGCAAGTTCCTCGATTCTGTCGTGATAACAATATATACTATTGTTCCTAATTAAACCCTACACTTCTGAGGTGTTTCACAGCGTCATTTGTGAATTAATTAGTTGGTTACGTAACAGACGCTGGTAATACATACATCAGTAATTTTAGTCAAATAAGGTCAGAAGCCTAACAACAAATAAATAGGATAGTGTTGAAAGCTTGTGTAAAAAAAGGTGCTAGCGAAATATATTCCAATGATGATTGCATGATAAAAAAACCGGCCAAGTGCGAGTCGGACTCGCGCACCGAGGGTTCCGTACAAACCTGCAAGGTTTACAAAGTTCGTTCATTACGACAATCGAGTCATACCTATGGTATTTTTATTGCAAAATGAAATTCATAACATTACAATGGGGAAAGATGGAGGAGCATAAATTTAAGACAAAGATCTCTTTATCGTTTATAATAATGTCATTGAATTTAATTATAAGTATAACACTTTAAGCATTTAGGACGCATTTAGATTATACAGCTACATTCACCAAAACATCGGGATTGAATGACGATGAGTGAGGTCGTCTTTGCCGTTTGAAAAATGTTGCCCTCCCCATACATAGTATAATAACTCGCGGTCATTGCTGTAACTACAATTATGTTTACAATCACAATTTTTTTGGTGGTATAACTACTTAAAATTTTAAGCTTTTCGGAATTTTTCTGTTACCTGTGCTGTAAGCTATTGCTTCTTACCAAATTTCGAGATTCTATATCAACGGAAAGTGGTCTTTAGGTTTTAATTCCCTTGCGTGTAGTTGCGAGTTTCAAAATATGCGGTATCAATGGTCGTACTTTTGCGTTTTGCGTTTTTGCGTTGACTTAGTTTTTTTTTTTCACGGGTTAAAGGCAATTAGATCTAAGTATTTGATATGAATTTCAACTTGATAGCTCTACGCGTTCATGAGGAAAAAAGTAATAAGTTTATATTTATTAAAAAATATATATTTTGTAATGTAACTAAAAATTTAAGGTTTTCGGAATTTTTCCTTTATGTGTGCTATAAAACGTTGCTTCATGCCAAATTTCAAGATTCTAGGTCGACTGGAAGTACCCTTTAGGTTTTGATTCCCTTGCGAGTACTTGCGAGTTTCAAAATATGCAGCTTAAATTGCTGTTTCTTTTAGTTGCGTTGACATAGAAGTTTGATTTTGTTACAGCTTAAAGGTATTATAGACCTGAGTATTTGGTATGAATTTCAATTTAATACCTCTACGCGTTTATGAGGAAATGGGTAGTAAGTTTAAAATTATTAAAAAAATATATATTATGTGATGTAACTAAAAATTTATGGTTTTCGTAATTTTTCCTTTATCTATGCTATAAGACGTTGCTTCGTACCAAATTTCAAGATTCTGAGTTCACGAGAAGCACCCTGTAGGTTTTGATTCCCTTGCAAGTGTCGAAAATTTGCGGCATAAACGGCTGTATCTTTTGATTGCGTTGGCTTAGAAGTTTGATTTTTTCACAGCTTCAAGGGACAGTAGACTTGAGTAATTGATATAAATTTCAGCTTCATACCTCCACGCGTTCCTGAGAAAAAGGGTCTTGACAGACGGACGGACGGACGGACAGACGGACAACAAAGTGATCCTATAAGGGTTCCGTTTTTTCCTTTTGAGGTACGGAACCCTAAAAAATACTAAAATTTAAAAATTTTAGGAGCCAAAAAAACAGATGTTTTTCTTCTAAAATTGAGCTTCAATGGCTTGACGGATTTTAACCAGTAATAGCTAAGCAGTACCGTGATTAAATTATCTTTCGAATTTAAAAAAAAACCGGTCAAGTGCGAGTTGGACTCGCGCACCGAGGGTTCCGTACAAACCTGTAAATAAGGAGTAGTAACTTTGAAATTTTCAAAATTGTCAAAAATATATTTCAATTTTTTTTTTATATGATAAAATTGAAAATTTACTGTTTTCGTAATTTTTCCTATATCTGTACTATAAGACGTGACTTCGTACTAAATTTCAAGATTCTAAGTTTACGGGAAGTTCCCTGTAGGTTTTGATTCCCGTGCGAGTTTCGAAAATGGCTGTATCTTTTGATTGCGTTGGCTTAGAAGGTTGATTTTTCTACAGCTTCCAGGGACAGTAGACCTTAGTATCATATAGAAATTTCAGTTTCTTCCACGCGTTCCTGAGAAAAACGGTCTTGACAGACGGACGGACGGATGGACGGACGGGCGGACGGACAACAAAGTGATCTTATAAGGGTTCCGTTTTTTTCTGTTGAGGTACGGAACCCTAAAAACCGCACTGAAATCGGCTCGGGATCTATGATGCCACATACAGACACACCCAAAAACACAAACACAGGGGGAACAAACAAAGGGGGTTATCGGGGGTTATATGTATAGACATCGTTTCAATTTGAAATAATATGGTAAAATTACGTACGATACTTGTTCGGTCACCAACTTTTAACTGGCCGTTTTATTTAGACATGGCTCATACACCTCCAATTATTCGTAGTATGGCTGTTAAGGTCTTTTGTGTGTATCATTAAGGGCGCGTACAGATTATGTAACAGGTTATGTAACATTGTTAAATAACACGTCTAACATTCCAATATAACAAACAATTTGTATGTGTTTGTTAAAAAATATGTTATGAAACAATGTTTTATAAGATGTTTTGTTAGTAGTATTGTAGTTCCGTACGCATCGTAAGATAAAAATACATGTTGTTACTTCAAAGGTAAAAGAAGATTTTCCCTGGTACGCGTGAATCCCTTTACAAATTCATAGTTATGATTACAGGGCGTTTTTCAATTTGACGTCTGGTAAATCAGCGCATTAAACTAGTTATCGGCTTTGACTTTATTTAAGGGGTTTTTATCCATTCTCTTGAATGCCGTTTACGAGTTTTGGAAATTCGTAAGTGAGCAAGTATAGTTGTTGATTATTACAACTTTGATTTCAAGTTGATAAATTGAAATATTAAACTTTTTTGGAATGGAAATTTCTAGAGTGACAAAGCAATATGGCAAATAAACATCAAATAAAATTGAGATTTCACCAAAAAACATCGCTGTAATTTAGTAATTTTTTGGTCTGATTATTTTTTACAAGAGGCCAGGTCGACTTAAAAGTAACATACTACAATTCATTTGCACTTTTCCGCCAAACTGTGTAACAGTTTGTCGGCAAAGCTCTCGTTTGATTGATCCCTTTAATATTAATAAACAAATATGAATAGCCCAGGGATTTACTCGCAATACATTTACGAAAACCTAATTTACGTTCGAAAAAACTTACACTTATTTCCTAATAATAGCGATTTGCATAACTTCAACACAAGACAAAAAATAGGCTTGCCGTTCCACATTTTAGGCTTCATAAAGTTGGTCACTCATTTATGGGTAGATGTATTTAATTTTTTAATAAATTACCTGAAAATTTAATTTCATTGCCTTTAGAAAAATTTAAAACAGTTGTAAAAGATGTTTTAATGTCGAAAGGATATTATAAAATTGATGATTATATAAATGACAAAGATATATGGAAATGTTTAAATGTAAACAATTACAATTATTGTAAATCAATTTTGAAAAGAGGCAATGACAATAGTGACTGAATTTCTTGCGCCGCTTCTTCTCAGCACTGGCCCAAATTGTCCCGAAGCGGTGGTAGGGTTAATTTATATGTTGGGACGTGTAAAAGTGCTAGTTGTTAGCCTACTTACAGAAAAAAAATGGATTTTATTGGATTTTTATTTTATTTAAAAAGCCATTTCTGCATTTTGTAGACCGTCATAACTAAAGACAGTTTATTATTCGTGCCGTTTTAATATAACTATTATACTCGGTTGTCATATAAGTTTAACTGAGATCATGACATTTATAGATCAAAGTAGAATAAATATTATATGTCCATTTCAAACCAAATCATTGTCAGATATCCCTACCGAATGACACCATCTCTTCAACTTCAATACACAATCATAATGAAGAGCGTCAAAGAGTAAACAGCACTATAGATGCGCAACTCCTCTGAAAATAGTTGCTTGTGCCCTGGTACGACCGTCAAAGCTCCTTTCATTTCCCGAGACAGGAAACTGGATGCTAGTACCACTTCCATGCCAAGGTCGTTGAGTGAATTTCACTTAGCAAAGAATAGTTACTAAATACAGAAGGCTCAATTTCTTTAACAGTTTCTTTCGGTGAATTAAAGAGACTAACAATTTTTTTTATTGAGCGTCTACTGGTTGGCGTCTTAATTCATTAGATCTTTGGATGAAATGTCATTCGCACATTAGTAATCATTGTCGAAAAATACAAATAATGATATTTTTGCAATAATACCTTAATAGTGTAAATGAGTGGGTGCCCAAACCGAATTGTATTCTAATTGATAAAAAATATCAAGTACTTAATATTAGGTCCTTTCATATGAAATTGGCGTTTTGTCGTACTGGCCACTTTGATCACAAATTTTTCCTATTTGGTTAGGAATTCGAAATTCAAATTTATACAGCTATTTCCACATGTAGTTGTGTTTCGTAAACCGTCATTCATTTGTTTTTTTACTTATCTTTTTTCTGTTTGCATCGCTCAATTTACAAAATGGAAAATTTGAAATATCGCGTTATTTACGAGTACGAGTTCCACCGTGGCACCAGTGCTGCGGAAACGGCTCGAAGGGTTAATGATGTGTATGGCGGTTGTGTCGCAAAAGAAAACACAGTGCGTTTTTGGTTCCAACGTTTTCGTTCTGGAAATTTCGACCTGCAAAACAAGCCCCGTGGACGGCCGGAGACCCAAGTTGATAATGAAGAATTGAAGGCTATTGTGGAAGCGGATCCATCGCAAACCACGTCCGAGTTAGCTGCAGGCTTTGGCGTTAGTGATAAAACTGTTTTAATCCACTTGAAGCAAATTGGGAAGATTAAAAAACTTGAAAGGTGGGTTCCTCACGAATTGAGTGAAGCAAACCGGCAAACGCGCGTCAACTGCTGCGTTACATTACTTGACCGGCACAATAACGAAGGGATTTTAAATCGAATCATTACCTGTGATGAAAAGTGGATTCTCTACGATAATCGGAAGCGCTCATCGCAATGGCTGGACCCTGGCAAGCCAGCCAAAGCCTGCTCCAAGCGAAAATTGACCAATAAAAAGTTACTTGTAAGCGTTTGGTGGACTAGCGCCGGTGTCGTTCATTACAGTTTTCTCAAATCTGGCCAGACGATTACGGCAGATATCTATTGTCAGCAATTGCAAACCATGATGGAAAAGCTAGTTGCTAAACAACCAAGGCTGGTCAATCGCTCTACGCCACTGCTGCTTCACGACAACGCTAGACCACACACTGCACAACAGACGGCTAGCAAATTAGAAGAACTTCAATTGGAATCTCTAAGGCATCCACCGTACTCCCCGGACCTTGCTCCAACAGATTACCATTATTTTCGAAATTTGGATAGCTTCTTGCAAGGGAAAAAGTTCAACTCAGATGGGGCAGTCCAAGTCGCCTTCAAAGATTTTATTGATTCCCGTTCGAATGGTTTTTTTAGTAAAGGGATCAATGAACTACCTATGAGATGGCAAAAGTGCATAGATTACAATGGCTCATACTTTGATTAAATAAATATGCTATATAAAAAAATTTCGACTTTTTGTTCCTCCCATACAAAACGCCAATTTCATAGGTAAGGACCTAATACAACTGAAGTACAAACAAAAGTAATGCGTATCAATCACGGAATCACATATTAAATATAGTCGTGGAAACATAATTCAGCCGATACAAGATGATACATGTATGATATTAGGTAAAAAAATAATGCTTATCAAAATAAAATTATGTACCATAGTGCAAAGCGAGCTGTTATCAAAAAATCTGGAAATACTCAACTCGACATAGGCACAAAGCTCGCCCATCGGAAGTAGTTTGTGTCTGTGCCTTTTGACTCTTCGGTACTTTAGATGTTTTACTCATTGACCTGTGCCTATTTATTTAAATGAAATATTTCCCTGGTACTTTCTGTTACGGTCAGTTTGTCTCACACTGCAGAGTTCAGTGCGAAACGGGCTAACTTTGCAATCTTGTGAGAGGTCGCTTTGTCGGTGAGAATTTTAATTGCTGCTAGCTGATATAATACGGTTAGATATAAAACGGTTTTTATTGCTGTCGATGTGGATGTGAGAATTTGATACTTGGTTTCAAAAATTGTACAGTATAACAGTCAAATACTCATGAAGATTAAGTAAATTATATGAATTTGTAACTGAAGGGGAGGGAGGGGGAGGGCTTAACAAGGTTGCATTGCTCAGTAGATGACGAACAAAGGTATGAACTACTTAGAGCGCGTGCCCATATACCGTACGGTTTCAGGATCCGTTTATCCGTTTTAACAAATCCGTCGCTACTGTAGATAGTATACACATTGCACATCACAGTACTGATTTGATAAACAGATCCAGTATACTAGATCCGGTATTATGTATTATGTATATCCGGTATATACCCATTTGAACGGACCAGTAAAACGAACGCGATATGTGAACGCGCCCTTACGCGTGATAAACGTATGAGATGAATAAAAATTGATAATTCGAAACGTAACAACGAAGGCAGCATTTTAATTTATTTGGAGGTGCTTAAACACTAATTAAAACACTCTTCTTTTGAAAAGACATACTTTTGACGGATTATTCCGCAATTTTTTTTTCACCTGACATTTTGAACGCTTTTCAGCATCGTAATAACAATTACCTAAGTGAGCGTCAAACGCAACGAAGGGACGAGTCTCAACCATAAAATAGGCATGATGACACCTATCGTAAATATTTTCAGGACTATGGTGTTATCAAAATATAACCTCTATGAAGCTAGTAAAACCAATTTATTTCCAAAAAGCTGTAGAAACCAATTTTTATTACATAGAATTCAATAAATACTCAGTCAATTGACTTCGATTTCTAATACTAATTTACGTCAAATAACGCACAGATTTCGGTCAAATTACGCACAGATAAAATTACGGACGCAGATCGTTTTGACAGATGATAAAGAGTATGTCAAAGATTGGTGTCATCTGGCCCATTCTATGTCTATGGTCGCAGTTGACATTGACACACGGCGTTGTAAGTATTGGTCGCATCGCGTCGCGTCACACTTGTCAAATTGCGTCGCTCACTTAGCACAACGCCTAAGACTAAATAACCGCGAAATAATATCCGTAAACAGCGCTGCAGCGGGGTGAGCACGTACAACTATCGTAACGTATTCGTAGCCTTTACCTATCGTTAACTTGTCAAATCGTATGAGGAAACTGTCGGTTTCTGACGTTTGGACGACACGAATACGTTACGAGCATGTTCATGCTCAACCCCCAGTGTATCATTTCAATGTCTAGTCTAACCTCCTTCTCTGTTAATGTAAGTAGGTAGAGAAACTCTAAAAGTTCGAAATATACAAACTGTTCTCATTTAGCTATACGCAGCGCTTTTCGTTTTCGTTTAAGGTCAGAATTCGCTATAAATATAATAAGAATAAAAATAAAAATTGTTTATTCCGAGCAACTTGTGCTCATAGTATGGTTAGTAAATGACAAAACCTTAAAAGCTAATGTTAGTCCTTATTTTCCAAATACATATTATAACAGTTCACTACATTTAAATATTATTAGATTAAAATTAAAATAAAAAACAAATTTAAAATTAATACAAAAATTTATGTCCAAATTAACTAGGAAATTAATATAAAATTAAAATTGAAATCGAACACAAATTACAATTATTATCAAATTTAACATTAAAATTGATATAAAACTAAAATTAAAATCACAGTCAAAAATTGTAATACCAAGTCAATTAAAATCACAATTAAAAATTAACAAAACAATCTTAATTAGACAAGATTTCAAGTCCCGATTCAAATTCAAATAATTAAATTACCCCACGAACCAGACCAGTTATAGCGCGAATCTGAGGCCTAACTACGAAAAACGAAATCCATCAAAGCGATAATCGTTTTTTCGTTGTATGACAACTAATTTGGTGTAATGGTCAAGAAGTTGACTATTAACCAAGAGGTCGCGGGTTCGATCCCCGCATATAAAACATAGACAAACATTTGTGTGCATGAAAATGTCTGTTTGTACTGGGCTGGGTGTTATATGTATTTATTTAAGTTTATTTGTAACACCACTGTTGATTCTGATATCTGTAACACAAGTGCTTTAGCTACTTACCACGGAGTCAGATCAATGTATGTGATGTTGTTGTATATTGTTGTATACAGGGTGTCCAGGAATTAATGGATAACCCTTTAACTGCGGGTAGTTTGACCGATGCCCTACTGGTAAAAAAATTATGACCTTAGTAAAAGTGTCACGGTTTTCAAAATATCGCCCAGAGACAATTGTATGAAAGTGAGAAAATTTTTCACAATCTTTTTTTTGTATTTTTTTTTTCTTATTCACAGGCACTGAAATAATGTACTCATTTTATGCGCCAGCTATTTAGATGTATTTAAAAAAAAACAGAACTCAAAAATGTTGCAATGGGAGATTTTTTTTCATACAATTGTCTCTGGGCGATATTTTGAAAACCGTGACACTTTTACTAAGGTCATAATTTTTTTACCAGTAGGGCATCGGTCAAGCTACCCGCAGTTAAAGGGTTATCCATTAATTCCTGGACATCCTGTATATGACACAAGTACACATGACAGCACGTCAAGGTGAAAACTATAGCATCTATGCGCATGTCATAAAGGCGAAGAAATTCGTAACGTGATGTGTTGTCTGTACACATTAGCGTTTTGAATGATATCATTTCTTCTTGAATCTTGCGTAAAACGAATCTGTCCATAAACAAATAAAGGCTTCAGGTTTGTCTATAAATAAATGAAAATGGACCGTATAAATTGTGTTATTTTGAGCCTACAATGCAGTAGTTTTGATTTATTCATTACTGCCAATTATTCATTAAAACAATTCTTCTTTCCCAATACCATGAATATTTCCTGCTATCTTTGGATTATCTAAATTCATACCTACATTACTTATTTACATTTTTATTGTATATTTATTGAATTTTTACAACAATTATTACATAACAGAATTTCTTTATATACAACGTTCACAGCTTTCCTGTCATTAGACAATACAAACATGTTTTCTCTCGTAGGGTTTAGCCTGCGTTTGCAATGTAAACGAAAAAAAAAAGATAATTAACGACATGACATTAGAAACCCCAAAAATAACAGTATTTCTCCACTATTTAATGAATTGAATTATACACAGTCATACACCTTCCACTTGAATCACTCTATCGATTAATAAAAACCGCATAAAAATCTGTTGCGTAGTTTTAAAAATTTAAGCATACAAAGGGACATATGGACAAGGAAAGCGGCTTCGTTTTATAATATGTAGTGATTAACAGTATATATTAAGAGTATCGATTTCAGACTAAAATCCTTATTTAAGGTTGTAGAACTAGTCAATCGTATTACGTACTTATGTATGAGGGTCGAATGATTTCATTGGCGGCTTGGTTCCGGTGACCGAGTGACGATTCAACCAACGATGTCAAAGTAAACCTCTGGGTACACTGAGAGCAAGCTGAAATTGTCATTTCTAACCGTCAGCAGACACCTGCAGCATACTGTCGCTGCGACTCGCGACAGACAGAGGATCAACCAATCGTCACGGCCAAATTGCTGATAGTTGCGAGTCGCGGCAAGGGTATGCCGCAGGTGCGCCCTTGGCTTTATGTGTGTAGGTCGAATGATTTCGTTGGCGGTTTGGTTCCGGTGACCGAATGACGATGTCAAAGTAAACCCTTGGATACACTGAGAGCAAGCCAATATACCAGTATGTTATCTTTTAACGACCAGCAACTTTATGCTAGGCCGTACACCATTACGTTTCAAATCAAATCATTTATTTCATAGACACAGGTGGCATTTTACAGATGGTGATGTAGATAATTTCGTTCGAATTTTTGATGGAATCAGGCGTAACTTTGCGGAAATCCGTGACTAAAGCTGAAAAAGAGTATTATATAGCTTTAAATTTCCACTAAACGACGCCAGTGCAGGAACCAAAATACATCCAACTGTAATCACCTGAAAGTCGCAGGACTTACAATACAATAGTTTGCTTCTACGGTCAAGCTCGTAAGAGTGATAGGGATGACTTCATCCAAAACTACAGTCTAAATTGTTTAAAAGGCTTCATAACAGCTACCATTCGCTGTGACTAGGGTTAGATATTTGCAAATCGGTAAGAAAAATGGTTGATTCTAAATCAGTTGAAATTAATCGACTTAAAAACGAAGCAAATAAAGTTTTAAGTACTATTAATATTAACCACTAAAAATACAATGTAAATCAACTCAAAATGATTAGTAAAAAATTAAATTGATCATTCTTCTGATTCTACTTCACGTTATCTTTGTGACGAGTCAAACGTAACAGCACTAAAATTAAGAAAAAATATCAATAAAATCTAAAACACAATTTGGGATACGGCCAGGACATATTCAATGAAAGATGTGACTTTTATATTTGAAATTTTGAATGTTATACTCGCAGTTTATTTTAATAATTAAACCAAACCAGCAAAAATTAAAATGTATTCTTATTGGGACATTAATATGTCAAAATTTACAGTACAACAATTTGATAGCTGTCGTAACGAGCTTTTAAAAAATAACTATACACAACGGCTTCAATTCGGCCAAGCTGAACATTCTGGCTTAATATAAGTTCCAGGGTTGGGAGAAAATCCCTAATTTCTTTTGGTGGAAAACAGTGATTTAGGTGTGCCTCAAACTTTATCGTCAATTTACATTATTTCGCATAAAATCCAAAACTAAGACTCAATGCTGTAAAGGTCCGACAACGGTTACAATTTGTGGAATTAGTTAAGTGTAATATTTGTTTCTTATGTTTACGCGAACAGTAGTAATTGAAACGAGACCCTTTTTACGGATTATTTTGCGATTTATTCACATTTTTATTTTCAGGTTAAAATAAAAATATAAAAAAATTAAAAAAATCGCGAAATAATCCGTAAAAAGTGTCTTAATGCAATAGTTAATTGTAAGATTGTCTAAAGACGCGTCAAGAAACATTTAGAGACAGGTTGTCAGCCTTTATATACTAATCAGTGTTGAATGCTTGTTCAAATTATATATAATCCAACCAATATAAAACTTTTGTCTGTTTATGTTATGTAACTATGGCTGTCATTTACTTTTCAATTCAAAGAAAGATTTTTTTTTTTTTATAACCACACTTGAAAATTGACACAGGACTAGGACTAAATAGATAACTACTTAGTAACTCTCTTTAAATGTATATAAAATTCTCGTGTCACATTGTTCGTTCCCGTACTCCCTCAAAACGGCTTGACCGATTCGCATGAAATTTTGTGAGCATATTGAGTAGGATTCGTTGTGAGTAGGTCTGAGAATCGGCCATCAATTTATACAATATACAATTCGGAAAATAATTTATACAGCAAAACAACGTTTGCCGGGCAGCTAGTAGTATTATAAACCTAAAATCGAAAAAAAATGTAGGTATAACCAAAATGGCCCCCATTCACCATTAATTATAAATAAACAATAAATCCAATCTTATAAATAGACAAGCCATAATCTTGATTGAACTTATTTGTATTTCTTAATTTTCTCTTCACACAACTACTGCAGTCGCAACAAAATATTGGCCAAACGCAATACCAGTGTGTCAGTCAGTGTTAAACACATCTTACGCATTAATCGGGGACAATGCAACATCCCAGTGAATGATGAATCGCTACGAATCGATACACGACGATGTTTGTGGCCATCAAATCGATGTTTCCTATTCTGCGAGTGAACGATGAATGACTGGCGGTGGTGGTATTATACAATATAACGCGGACTGGAGGTTTAATGACTTAGACCAAGTGTCGGTTTAAACGACACTTGGTCTAACTCATTAACTCATCACTCAGTTGGAAGAACGCGGGTGTCGTACGCGTCGTCTTGACAGCCGCCCCCGTCGCCCCTCGCCATGCCGCTTGCGCCCGATGCGTCATCAGCTGCCCGCGCGCATCGCGCGTGGACAAACGATCCAATGTTTTAATATTCGAGATGTAGGGTGTGTCTACAGTTTTCAGATTTGTTGAATGATAATTGATAACTATCTTGGACAACCTTCCGGGCGCCGGCCGGTGGGGCGTCTAAGATATCGCTGGAAGGACGTAGCCAAAGACCTGAAAGAACTAGAAGTGTCCGACTGGTCAGATTTGGCACAGAATAGGGAAGAATGGCGTATGTACTTTATTGTTGGAGGCCAAGATCCACTTCGGATCGCTGAGCCAACGAAAGTGAGTGATAACTACTTGAGAGGGAAAGTTATAGTAAGAAACAAACAATTTGTATGCCGTTCTAACACTGGCCTCTATTTTCATCGTATCAAACGTATTAACTTGGCAAATATGATGCATTGGCAAAAATGCGGAATTCAGTCGTATGCATAAATAAAATACTTACTATAAAGTTATTATTGTAGAGGCAATTTGAACTAAATTACAGAGTCATTGACAAAGCTAAATTATACCTATTGTGCGGTAACCCGTACACGTGTAACTTTGTTTGTGATACGAATAAGCAGTAGGTGACTGCCTCGTTTGTGTAGTGGCAAGGTTTCTGCCTTACATCCGAAAGGTCCTGGGTTTGAATCCCAGGTCAGGCCAAAATTGGTTCTGAGATTTTCTGTCATGAATTTTTCAAAAGCAGCTCGGAGTCGGGAAGTTGGCGGTGTTACACCCTCGTGCCTCGGAAAGCACGTTAAGCCATTGGTCCTGGCCAGATCTCATTCCGGTATGTCGGATTGCCGTCTCACTGAACTTAGAGAGTGATGGAACAATGAGTGGGTATTGCGCTCACCTATGTGCACTACAATATCTCCTGCGTAGTTGGCTGATCTCTGTTGAGATTGGCCGCCGTGGTCGAAAACGGCTAAGACTTTTATTATTATTAAGCAGTAGGTACCCAAATAAATAAGAAGACTTTTTGATCCAGGACTAAGCTCGACGAGGCGAAGTCTGAGTCGATGGTGGAGCGAGCTCATATAAGATGCCTGTTTCCTTAGTTTTATATATGATTTTGAATGTATTTTAGTCTGTATGGTGTTAATCATATGGGACTCTATTTTTTCTGTAGCCTGAAAAAATAACAATTTATATTTTCTCTGTTATCTCAGCTTACTAGCTGGTAATTTTTGAATCAGGCTATGGGTTAAACTAAGTAACTGATCCATAAATGTGTTTGTTTTTATTATTATTATATATTTATTTGAACAGTACAGTATACCCAGGGTGTTAAGCATATATGTTTGAGAATGTGAATGATAATCAGTCGCCATTTTATAAGGAGTTAAAAACCTGCTTTCATTATATAATAGGACAGGATGCTTTAAGAATCTCCTCCGTGTCAAAAAAAGTATATAATTATGCTCTAGAAAATTAACTATTACCTAACATAAAAACAAAACAGGTATAAAACTCTGTTTAACACGTTACGAGTATAAGAATACGCACATCGTTAATAATATAACTTATGTACGTACATATGCCATTAAGTCAAACCGTTCAAAAATTTACTTAAAGTTGCAAGAACCCGACTATAATAAAGGAGTAATTTATGTCTGTCGGTTCACAAAGTCGCACCGTACTTTCTGTACAGGGACGAACTTAGAACATTTGGAATATATTACTTATTTTTGCCTATTATGACAGATTTAGAAATAATATTGTATTCTTTAAATAATTATTAAAAGTATGCATCTGTATTTTGAATAATGTTCTAAAACTAATAAGTACTTAAACGACATGCTATGTTGAAACAGTTGACAGTTCTTCTCCCCACTCTCAATAGATGGCGCTAGTGGCGCGTGCTGTTTAAACATAGAATGCAATGAGTTCAAGTCTTTGTCAAAGTTTCATTTATCTTTGTTCCAACACTGCTGAGTATTTTAGTCAACGCCGGTATGATCTAATGCTTGATTCTTAATGCGAAGTTATGATGCGTCTCAGAAAACCTACTATGTGAAATGATGTCCGTCAAAACGATAATGTGTATAGACGACAGCACATCACGCTACGAATCTCAATGACGAGCTGACATGTGTACTTGTGGCTTGTGTGTTATAAAACAAAAAAAAACTATTATCGCTTTGATGGCCTCAGTACCTCCGAACTCCGAATCCTCACTTTACGAAAGAAAACCTAGCATTAGATATTGCGTTACCCAAACCGTAGCCATTTTTGGTTGCAATTTTAAGTTCTAAGAATTATATTTGGCCTTGAAAATCATCATTCTAATGATAAATTTATTTTGGCATAAAGGTTTAAAGATGCATACAATTTCAAAGCACATAGAAAAAAATAGTTTTTACCCATTTTATTTGTTTACATTGCGTAGTACCATCGACTTTAAAAAAAAGCATTACCTACTTAATATTGAAATCTATCAAATACACATAGACTTTTCCTTCGTTACGTATGTTTAACGAGGTAGGTACTACGTTACGCAACTATTATGAAAATGGCTGAGAACGCGAATTTAATCTTGTAATTTTATTATTTAGATTTATTCCGTTACGCAACTATTGTGAAAATAGCTAAAAAAAAAAAAACTTGTAATGCTATATTTTTTTTTTAAAATAAATAAATAAATTGTACCAACAAACACATCTATCACCTAGCCCCAAACTAAGCGTTAAATTAATTACATTTTATAAACACCCTCCAATCAGGTAAAAGTGCTGGTGCTCATCACACAAACATTTGCCCCTAGCAGGATTCGAACCCGCAACAGCAGGTTTTGCACTCTGGACCTCAGACCACCAAGCTGTCATTACTAGACCAAAGTTGTCATCACTAGATGAAAGCTGTCGTCATCTTAGAACATACCCAAGTATTTTTCTGAGTCCGTCCCTGCGTCTCACAGGAAAATGAGCGAACGTTAGAATGCGCAAAAGTGTAGACCCGCGGAGTAACGACTCGACTGCGCGACTGAGAAGTATAGGATTTCTCGACGCGACATGTTTCGCCTTTCCTTTCAGTTTTAAATAATTGCTTACGTAGAGATGTGAAAGGAGAGCGCAGAAGAATTAAACAAATATTTCAAAATTTAAAACAAAAGTCGATTCCTCATGCACTATTCAGAAAATTAATGAAGAGTCCAGAGGCTCACTCTTTAGTAATGTTTTTAACCCCCGACAAAAAAGAGGGGTATTCTAAGTTTGACCCTTATTCTGTTTGTGTGTGTCTGTCTGTGGCGTCGTGGCTTCCTAACAGATGGACCGATTTTAGTGCAATTTTAAAACCGAAAGATAATTTAATCACGGTGGGTCTTAGCTATGTCTGGTCAAAATCCGTCTAGCCGTTTAAGCTCATCAGATGTTTCTTTGGCTCACTCAGGTTTTTTAACGGTTTTTTGAACTGTCCGTTCAGTTTCGATGCCAATGCACAAATTTCAATAAAAAAGCTTGTCAAAAAAAAAGTAAGTACCTAAATTTTGATCCTTAGCTCGCTCTACGCTTTTCTCGCTAATCCGTAACAAGGAACTCGACATCTCGAAATCAAATGAAGAAGGTAGGGTAAGTGAGAGTCGGCAGTCCTTTGTTAATAGCTGTTATCAATTTTGTTTGTTAAGTGCTGCCACTTCGAGCTTAGCTTTGCAACATGAGTTTAATAATTATTACTAACAAGCGGACCCGGCAGACGTTGTCCTACCTGCTGCCGTTTTACAAAAATTGTAATCTTTTAAACCTTTCCGCGACTTCAAAGAATATTTCGAGACTAAAATTATTCAAATCGGTTCAGCCGTTCTAGAGTTTTAGCGAGACTAATGAACAGCAATTCATTTTTTTTAAATAATATTTTGTGTTTTTAACGGAAAGTTACAAATTTTTGCAAATTATTATTAAATGACTTATGAATTTATGACTTTGACGGTGTTTTTGTGTTATTGTACTCATATCTGTGTATCTCCTTGTATTGTGTATGTTTCTATAAGTGGATGCTTGAAATAAATGATTTGTTATTATTATTATTTATATCCTTGCACGTTTTCATCGAGTATCATACCAAGGGAATGCAATCCCGATTCTGCGAGATCTCGTGTAATTTTCCCGAGACGTAATAAGACGAGATCCCGTTCGAGACTGACGGGATTGGGTGGTAACGGTGAGCGATGCTACACATATCCGCTCGGGACGCGAGTGTTGCCCTAATCAGTAATCACAGATTGATTAGTAAGATGCGTTGATTTGAATTGCTTGCATCTACAATTTTCTCCCGCTATTAGAAAGTGTTGATACCGCTAAAAACTTGGAAATATTCATATTCATTTATTTGCCAACTAAGTGTTGTCTTATGCTCGACAATTGCACTAAAACTAAACAAATGAACTAAATAAGGGCTGTTATATTTTTTTAGGGGCGTAACATGATTTCCTTCTTATATTGAGCGAGTCTTCTAGACCGAGGGTTCAAAGTATTTTATGTGGACAGATAAATGCTATCTTTTTTTAATATTGTGCTATTCAGACGTTTGGCAACCATCTCGAATGATGGTAATGACGATGAGGCCGAAGATGGATCATGCCTGTCCAGTAACAGCTTATTTACTCTTCTCATCTCATCTCATCAGCCCATATACGTCCTCAACTATGAGGTAGTATGAGCTATACCTCGCCACGCGGGCTCAGTGTGTGGATTGGTGGAGGGGTGTGTGTAAGGTAAGGGACCAACCTTTCTGTCAGATGCTGTTAAATATAATTCAGCTGCCCGAGGACCTCTAATAAGGCTTAACGACGTCTATCGCTTAACGTGCCTTCCGAAGTACGGATACCTGTAAATAGTCACTTATATAGTCAGAATGGTCACCAACCCCAAACATTACTTCGCCTTAGGTTTTTTAACCTTTTGTATGACTACCTAAACTTTGCCACCACTACGCCACAAGCACCCGAAATTTTACATACCTTATGGTTAAAGGTGAACTTTATAGGAAGTAGTTTGAACGTAGTTCTAGCCTTTCTGAGTCATACGACTGCTCATTCGAAAACTTAAGTGAAGTCCAAACATCCGAATAGCCCGCTAGTTCATTCATATACAGGGTGAAGTTTAATTAAACCGTGCCGAATAACTCGCAGCGAATGATTCATGTAAACGAATGCGAACGCCACACGAATTATGCTGGAACAGTGATGTGTGTATCGATGCATCGACAGCTAGTAATAGTAAAGTTTTTTTTATTAGGTACCTATATATACATAGGTCAATAAATCCATCGGTAAAAAGGTTTTTTTTTGTTGACGCGGTAGGATATGCTTTACGCACCATCACCAGCAGCGTTGGGCAAGGTGGTGTGTGTGACTCCCGGCGCCCTAAAATAGGCACTGCTGGACCTGAGAAGGACGGGATATTTCCACCAAAACATCCGCGGCGTTCCGTCTTTGCCAAATGACGGTGTTACGAGTACTGGCTGAAGTCTTATGGAGTCTAACTATGGAGTGACGACGTTGCAAAGTGACTGATTATGATGATGAAAAAGAAACATGAAATAGTTAAGAATAAACTTAATGTAGCAGTATTATTTCAGAAATTGTCACTGAGCAGTACCATCACCACTACCGAATAGCTATCGTTATTAATTTATCTTAAGTTTCAAGTTGGCAGCCCGCTACCTACATAAAGTAGCAGCCGACCACACTTCTTCACTTCTGGTTTATATGTGTCTGTATGAAGTACCCTACGTAAATGACTCAGCTGAAGTGACTGTAGGCAGAACACAGCACAGCGAACAGAACCGATGATCGGTGGGGCGGAAAGGTTCTCTAGTAATGACCGCGCAACGGACGGTGTTCTTGAGCAGGCCTTCTACAAGCTGGACTGACGATCTGATGAAGGTCATGGTGCGCCGCTGGATGCGAGGGGGGCAGAACCAATCGCGGTGGAGATTAGGGTAGCCCATGGAGGCCTATGCTCAGCAGTGGGCGTCGAAACACTTATATGATGACCCTCCGTAGCTAGCGACACGAAGTTAAAAACATGTATCATATTGGTTACGTATAAACTACTTACTTGATTATTTGGTATAACGATTGATGTTTTGATTCCTAATAATAGTTTAAAAAAGTAAAAAAAAACACGCTTTTATTGCTAACTGAAAAAGAGCAAATAATATCTGAGTATCTACAAAGAATTAATAATACCTACAGAAGATAATAAAAAACTCTTATCAAATTATTGCATTGTCATCGGTACTTGATACGTGTGCAAAGTTACAAATGAATCAAATTACTGGAAGTTGGTGAAAATTGAGCTAATAGTTCTGTTACATACATTCAGCCCAAGCTAATAAAAGCATGTTAAAAATCGATCCTACTGACATAACTATTTGTATGTTTCAGACCTTTTGCTATGTAGCGAATTCACAACAAGGGATTTAAAATTCAAATCGAGTAAGGCTTAGGATACTCGGATCGGTAAACAGTATGGAATTAATTTCTGTTTCGTTTTTCGAGATCGCGGATCACTGGGTTTGAGTAAAGAGTACCTGCAGGATTTTGTGGACAACATTGTAATGGGTCACGAGAGTATTGATGAATATTTTTAAGCTATTGCATAGCTTTTATCGCGGGCTAGGAGCGCGGCGACCGAATCAAGAAATTCCGTAACGAAAAAACCTAACACATTGTCTAACGTCGTTTCAGTTCGGCCGACTTCGGCATTGTTTGCGTGCGATTAGGCGTATGCGTGAAGTCTTGAAATACCTTACCTTGGCAGTACCCGGGAGCCACACGTCTTTTTTATATTAAAAGTAAAGTGAGCCTATATACGTCTCACAGGGCACAGTCCTCACCTCAACTATGTGGTGGTACGAGCTGTCCACAACGCGGGCTCAGTGCGGATTGTTTGTGAGAGTGATTGTTTGCAGATTGTTTGTCGGAGGGGTTGTTTGTGAGGAAGGTGACCAACCTTATCCTGTCAGATGTTATCAAGATTCTTTAAGGCCTCTGCCAAAGCTTAACAACTAATATCTATCAGTATCCTCTGCTATGTTCGCAGGCGCGCACGGACTGTTTTTTTTTATCTAACTCCGTGGTAACTTGAGTTGTAGATATCAGAATCAACAATGGTATTACAAATAAACTTAAACAAACACATAAAACACCCAGACCAGTACAAACAGGTATGTTCATGCACACAAATGTTTGTACAGTGCGGGGATCGAACCCGCGAACTGTTGGTTAATAGTCACTTCTTGACCATAACATTGGTGTTATGGTCAAGAAGTGGTGCTTTGCAACTATCATGCGCAGGCGCTGCGCTTCCATGTTACGCCGCGCACGCGACAGCCCCAATGTGATCCTGAGCGCGTTGATGGACCGCCGGGACTCTCCTGTGCTGGCACGCTGGATTACTCTGCATGCAGTGAAATAGACCAGAATGCCAACTTATTTTTCGCTTTTTGTTACTAACACTAGTTTTTAAGTGACTGTATACTAACAAAATATGGATCTTATTTGGAATAAATGCTATTATTATGAACATTCGTATTCTCAGGGACTCGTCGTGAGGTTGTATTCCAAACTTTATTAAAGCAAAAATCTTCTCCCCTTTGGGTTTCAGTAGCATTTTGAAATTTTCAAAACTAAATTAAGGTCTTTACGACTACTAATTAACGTTCATTCAGGAGTTTTTTTATATAGTTAATTAATAAATATCCAGCTAGTTTTACCTAAGTACTTACATAAAAAGTGTTGCATTAAGCTCGCGAATTGTGTGTAATCCAGCTAAATATTTGAAATTGCTAAAAAAGTGTTAAGATACCTACTTAGGTGGTCAAAGGATACAAATAAATTTTAATACTAGATTCTAATCAAAACGGAATAATTTATGTAAGATCTTTGTTATGTAAACTATAGTCTGTACAAAATATACCATTATAGATTAATTTGGTTCTATGTGAAGTTTTGTTCACAGTGTTCCCTTTCTATTCTTCTTTAGGAAAAAGTACAGCCTTGTCTTATTGACTAACCAGAAAGAATAACCCCTCTACTACAAAAGTACATATGCCATTGGACGCCCACTGCTGAGCATAGGACTCCCCAAAAGGATCTCCACCGGATCATAAGGATATGCGGGAAACAAATGACTGTTGGCGGTTTTACACCCCTGTGCCTCGGAAAGCACGTTAAGCCGTTGGTCCTGCGCCTGATCTCTCACCGGTCAAGTCGGATTGCCGTCTCACCGAACTTTGAGAGTGATCGAACAAAGAGTGCACCTGTGTATTGCGCTCACACTTGTGCACTATAATATCTCCTGCGTAGTTGGCTGTTGAGATTGGCCGCCGTGGTCGAAATCGGTCAGAAGGACTATTATAAGAAGGTCTACCCGCGGAGCATCATCGGGATCGCGGTCGTCACACGAGAACCTTTCGGCTCCAACGACCATCGGCTCGCCGCGCTATGTGTCCAGCTCACTGCCACTTTAGCTGTTACCAATCCTTCAAGCAATGGCGGTTGTTATAGTTCTTCTGCGTATCTCTTAATTTCTGTTTCGACCGCATAGAAATCACCAAGCAACGTCCTCTCCATCACTCCGTGCATATTTTTCACAAATAATTGATCTTTCGAAAAGACACACACATCATAACACTTAAAAAATATTTTCGGCTCCCCCCCGACCTTTGGAAGTCCGGTCCAATGCTCTAACCAACTGAGCTACCGAGAACCTTAATGTAGTCGTTGTATTTTGTAAGATATTTGCCCATCAGCGGCACCTTAGGTGTATCGCCTAAGAAGTTGATGGACTATTACCCCAATATAAAGAACCAGGCACACTGTATTAGACTAAGTAAGCCTTCTGCACCAATTTCCAGCTGTGCAATTTGAACATAATGTAATGAATATACTGTCATTTGCCCAAATTAGGAGCCTAATTGAATTTTCATATCAATTTACTCTGGACAAACAGTTTTAATTACTTTATTATTACACAGTGCAAATTAGGTTAATACAAAATATAAATTAACTTAAACAAAATAAAAAATATTAAGTAGGCTAATGTTGTAAGTTAAATAATTATAAAAAAATGCCCGCTCAGAGTAAACTTATTATTTTTCATCCCACCATCTCGGAAAGAGTATTTTTGCTCTTCAATATCTGAGTGCAAAAGCCGTTTTTATTCTCTAGAGGATAAAGTAAATTGAATTTAGAACATCGTGTGCACTAAGTTTGTGAATTAAAAAAAAAACATTAAACCAATTTATTGCTACCTCTATGGTGCCGAATATATCATGCAACTTTTTTTAATTTGATAAAAACTCAGATTCGGAACCTTCTTGGTGTTCTTTTTTCAATTTGCTTTGTAGGCGGTTCTTTACGCGGCATTTTTTCACGACATTGTTAAAACAACAACTTGAAAACAAGTAAAAAAACAAAAATGAGTGATTCTAGCGACGAGGAAGTTTGTTTGACGCCAACAGAATTGACTGAAACTGTTAATAATGCGCAAATGAGGTTTCTCCTTCAACAATCACTGCGAGAAGTATTTAAAACAGTACACAAGTGACTAACACTACTAATATTAACACAGTCAGACTATACTACAGTCCCAAACAAAAATATTACACTCAATTTAAATAACTGTAGCAACGTTACTTTCAATTTTTCTTCATGATACCTAAGTATTATTTTAATTTACAAAAAATCTCATTCTTGTGATTGTAAACGTTTTTTTTTGCATATAGTCATTTCCTCGCTGAGGTGGAATGAAAAGTTACGTGTTGCACTCGAGTGCAAAGATTTTTCATCTAGTGCTCTTTTGATTCCTTCGCTAACGCTCAGGATTCTAATTTTGGAATCCTTCGCTTGCTCGGTCATCAAAATTGATCACGCGTTTAAAAAGCAACTTTGCACTCTTGTATAACAAATAACTATTGTTACCATATTACTTCAAGCTTTTATTACAAAGCATTACTTTTACAGCGAAAATTTATGCAGTAACTTTGAAACGGAATGCCATCGCCATCGCCATGCTAACACTCACATCGCATCGCGCGCAGCTCACAGGCATTTCTGAACGCTTAGGAAACGTCGCCGTGGCGTCGTGCCGGCAAATCCTTTATCCTTCGCTGTCTCTCCGTTCGTTTTTGTCAGCAGGCTTTGTAGCTTGAACCTTGCTAGCCTACAAAAAAGTGCTTTATTTCTTCACACTTGTCACTGTACAGATTTTTAAATATATTTCGACTGCGTTCATTTTTATTGCCTCTTTCATATTAAAGATTGGTCATACATGTACTTACCGTGACGCTGATTCAATATTATTAATTTCATGGGTGACCCTAGCCTTAAACAAACTACAATATAATAAATTAATTGTTGTAGAGTAAAGACAGATGACAAATTAAGTATTTAAAAAAAATATTGTGACGATCTCTACTATTCGCCATCACAAGCGCATGCCTAACGGTGAAAAGCACGACAGCGAGCGCTGATACGGCTCCATAGGCTAGATGGCGCTGCTAGCCTAGTATCGCACATGAACCGCGGCATAGAAGATTTAGATCCAGAATAATATAGATACACAAATCCAGATGATGTCTACCGGACCTTAGTTCTCGACCACATCACCCGGTCGGTAGGAAGCGCTTCCCTTTTTCTTCCTAACTCTAAATCTGTATCGCCAAATTGGTGACCCCGATATGATTAACACCCTGAAATCGCCCGTCATCATCATTGTCGCCCTCTCCTTCCTCTTGCCAAGAGCACCCCGCCAGCAGTGTCCAGTAAGCCAGCACCAGCATCAAAAGAACCATCCGCAGACCCGCACTGGTAACTCCGGCAGCCTACTACACATTTGGTTTAATTATAAGTATTATGGTAATCTTAGGCACATAGAACCACATAAAATTACTTTCAATAATCAACCAATTTCAGACACAGACTAGGTAATTATCCTCATACCTATTTAGTCTACCATAAAAGTTTATGATTACAAAAGCTGTCACATTAATATCAGATTTTAAAACCAACTGGTTGTTAGGTCGCTTAATACATAATAAGGCTAAGATTACACCACAGGCTTCACATTGTTTGTCAAAATTTGGTTGTTAAAAATGCGGAACGATAATACGTGCTTAACTCTTTCGGGATTCTATGCCAAAAACAATAGGAAATTTAATTTTTATTACGGTTTTAGCCGACTAGTCCGTCAATGAGTTAACTAATAGATGCACAAAACAGTTAATAGTCATTTGTAGAAGAAAAAAAAACATTCCTGAAGTAATGTCGTATTTATTAAATTTTGTTTTTCGGGGTCATCTTCACGTCGTATAATATTTTGACTAAGGGATGATTTATATTAGACCGGTCCGTGTCCGGGGCGTACCGCCTACGTGGCCCGGACGGGGCACGGATTTGAAACGTTACATACATTTTATATGAACCAGTTTATATTACACAGTGCATGATCCGTGTCCCGTCCGGGCCCGGACGACGCTTGTCTACACCACGGTTGTTGCACGGTCCCGCCCCGTCTCCTCCACGTCCCGTTGTAATGCGAACACTCTTCCGTGCTGCGTACGGACAGTGAGGGCCGAATTTTTAGTGAGGGAGCACGCACGTTCTTTTTGTTTCACCAAACCTCAGTTTCCTTGTGATACGGAAACAAAAGATTCTTTGTTGCACGATTTTGCTGATAATGGACGACGAAAAATTAATAGAACATGTCCGAAAGTATCCTGAGCTTATTATCTGAGACATACTGCTAATCGTTGTTTAGGTTCTATCGGTGTCTTGAATCTCGTCTGCTGTCTTGTAAGGGCGGGCTTTAGCTCATTTAGTAAAATGTCAAAGTTTTCCTTGGACATTCTAAAATATCAAAAGAATTTATCTTCATTGTCTGGCAAGTATCTACATAGTGTATTAAATTCTCCGTCAAATTGACGTCTTCTCCAAAGAGGATGCACGCTCCATTTCCGTTTAACCTGGTTCTTCTTAGTCCTTGCTTCTGCTTCCTCTTCATCAAGAGCTATCGCAATAGCAGCCATCTCCAGTAAAGAAAACTCCATTATTATTAAATTGCAATAATTTGGGATTATTCACATCACTACGCGTGAAGCGACCGTGGTAACTCGTTTAACACTCGGTGTAGTTAAACGTGCAGCACGGACGGGCTCCGCTCCGGCCCCGTCCCGGCCTCGGCCCGGCCCGTACACGGACCGGTCTAATATAAATCATCCCTAACCGTACACGTATGAATCTAAAAATATCAAATTCATCATATCAGCCGTTCGTCACCCACTGCTGAGCATAGGCCTCCCCCAAGGATCTCCATTGGTCCTATGCTTCCCGCATAAAGCCATCCAGCGACTTCTTTTCGGCTTTATGTATTAAAACTCCTATAAAAAAAAAAACTATTTCACTTCACTATATATGTTTACCAAAGGACATTGTTTTTTTGTTAATACATTGCTGCCAATATGTAGTACCTACAGTACAAAATATTGAACTTTGAAGGAAAAAAATCGCTTATTAATTTTAAAAAAATATCAGATTTTTATACATTTTGTACGACCCAAAAATTCTAACTCTTTTTTAAAAATTTTGGAAATTTTTAAGATTCGTTTCACGTGGATGGATCGTTTTCGAAGCACATTTAAACCTAAATCACAAAAGAAATCACCAGTTTTTATGAACGTATTGATGATAACAAACTATAATATAATATAATTATAGTTTGTTACTTTCAATACGTTCACAGTAAATTCTTGATCTTTGTTAAAGAAAATCATTGATTTGTAAATATGTTTTGGGAAACGGAACATTTTTTCTACATTGAAAACACAGCTGTCAATTTTGACACTTGACGTGACATTGACCTTGTCATAATACTTTTTTTCTTCATTCTCTTCATGCACAAATTGGCTGATTGGCAAGTTGCAAGACTGTAAAACTTAGAATTTTTTGAATATACTCACTTTTAGCCTTTTTACATCGTTTTTATTCAGTATTTTTTTAGTTCACATTTAAATATTTTAGGAAAGCACATGTTTTTGTCACAGTTCAAGGATATAAATTTTTCACATTTTTTGTACCTCGGTGCCATCTTGAGCCAAATCCTAAAGTGTCTTTTGATCGCCATCGGTTCAGTAGTTACTGTGACTGTCATTTGCAACACGCCTAACGTGTATTGTTTGTGACCGAAGCCTTAGCACTTGTGTAAGGCTTTGTCTAGACTTGGAATTATAGTCGATGCCAGGCTCATTTCGGCTTCTTATGATCTCGGCGTTGTAATTAACTCTCGAGAATGTCATGCACAGTTTGCTGTGTTTTGTTTGATACGTTATATAAATTGTGAACTGGTTATAAAGTCTTCTTAAAGCACATTTACATACTTTCAGAAACAAAAGCGATTTATATAGTTAAATCTTATGATCTTTATCAAACATAAATAAAACTTACAAAGCCTTTCGTAATTTTAGTACTTAATATCTTAGTCTGTTCTTTGTCTCATTTTCATTCACTTTTATTACTCCGCATTATTGTAACTTTACAGAAGAATTTAAAATAAAGTATTTAAAAGCCTCGCGGCTGCTTCACACCATGAAACGGAAAAACTCGAAAAAATACTTAATTACTTACTCTTACAAGCTTGCCTGTGCGAGCGAACGCACTGACAAGACCGAAAAATACGAGCGAAACCTTAGGCCTTTGAATACAGACGAAAATATAAAATTCTAGGATTCTAAATAACTTAGGTGTATGACCCACCACGCCGTACAATGGATCCCTCACACTTCGAACTTCAACGAGCCCCGTCGGCACTCTACATCGACGGCACACATCAACATATCTTTATGTATGTAGTTCATTATAAAAACATGTTCATTAGCATTAATAAAATAGATATCAACCGTTCGTGTTGGATTTCATTTTCCTCAGCTGCGGGCAAGACAGAGTCTGACAAGGCAAGGCCATCATAGTCACTATGATCAGCCTGGTGAGTCTGCCCGGCTGGCAGCGGGACCACGCCACCTACCCATCGTCGTGAATTTGCTACCCGGCCAACCTGGGTGCTGTTATCACTTATCTTCTCCATATTATATCTCAGTATATATTGTTAGGCGGGGCTATGGCTCTAGGGACTTAGTGTCTTGGGGTAAAGGGCCATCTACGCTCACTTGTATGTGAGTAGTACCTATCCTTCCTGACGTCATAGACTTTACAGACGGGACTTCTTCCTGTCTTGTACATTAGGTACAGATAGGCTATCCATTTTTGTCGCAAAAATGTCATTCATCTCCATTGTTTGAACTGCCGCATAGTTTATTTGATGTGCTGTCTTGTAACATAGGTAAGCGTTTTTGTTTAAGACGCACGTGAGTATAGTCTATTTTTCAACACTTAATCCAAAATGTAATTTTTAAAGCTAGAGTGAACAGGCATCTTCTAGGTGAGCTCACTCCATCGTAGACTCAGCCTTTGCCTCCTTGGGCTTAGTCTTGGGTCAAGAGCAAACCTATCCCTAAAAAAACCTTTGTAAAAAGTTATGTATTTTCAACGAGTATGTTCTTGACATCATGAATGAGGTTAAGTAGTGTTTATTGTACATTAATATCTATATTTTGTGAGTCTTGTTGATGTAAGTCTACATAGGTTGAAGAGAGTTAACATATTTTATTTATTGGAATAACTCGATTGATTTGTATTAGCGATTGATTACACAAGTTATATAATCACTCAGTTAATATTAGTTGTTAAGAATAAGTTTATTCCATAAATTATTTCAATAAGTTACGATTGAATTGTTTTTAATAATAAATCCATCATGTAAGAAAAAAAAATTAAAAAATGGTTGCCTGTAAAGTCGGTTTTACGGGCGAAGATTTTACGTGACACCGATCATGTTTGAGTGGGAGAGAGACGCAAGGTATTCGCCGGTCCGGCGGGCCTCTCTCTCATTCGGTAACTCATCGTAACAGACGTGAGCGGGCGTTACACTTTTTCATGAGTGACTCCGAGCCACAACCTAATTTAAGACGTTGTCACGTCAAAAAAACAATAAATCATAGATCAAAATTAAAAATTCAAAAAAGTTTCTTTATTGATTACAAGTAAATTTTACACTGTAAAAGTTCAATACGTAAGAAAAAGTAATTAAATTGTTACATCACGCCTGTGTACCTTAAGGTAATATAAAACATTACACATTGTTCCAAATCTACCGACGAAAAATATGATAGGATACTTTATGATAAATGCAACTGAAATCCGAGGGGTATTTTTTCAACGTCCGAATTCCGACCAAAGCTAGGGTTGTCGACATACGGTGTTTACCCCCCAAAGAAAAAAAGAAGGTTGTTATAAGTTTTACAACTACTATATCAGTATACTTTAAATAAATAAATAAATATTTCACAACAATCCCACCAATTCTCTAGTCCCAAATTAAGCTACGAGGCTTGTGTTATGGGTACTAGACAACGGATAAACATACATAATTAAATACTTTTTTTTTGTAAATAAATACATATTATACATAGAAAACACCTAGACCAGTACAAACACACATGTACATGCACACATATGCTTGTACTGTGCGGGGATCGAACCCGCGACCCTGGGTTTTAGAAGTCCGACATGTAGACCACTGCACCAAACGGTCGTCATTTTGTGTGTGTATATGTAATTTAATCGAGGTGTTTCTTAGATAATTCTGGTCGAAATCCGTATAGCCTTTGAAGTTCACCAGTTGTTTTCCTGGCTGTAAAGTTTGTTTTAATCTTGAAAATTCGGATATGCGTGAACATTAGAAGATCAAGTGATAGTGTAGTGTTAGTAACGTCGTTAAGCTTTGTACTAGGGGAGCTATACTGCGTTGCTATGGATAAAATTTATAACCACCAATCATATTCATTCGTTCGCATAGCATAAAAAAAAAACTACTTACTCAAACCCCTAACACATCTTATTTAGAGCGGGGCGCGCTCTATAGCTTAGTATTAGTGGAAATGTTGTTTTAGTAGCTTAGCATTAATATCCTAGCATCGTAGCACGTAAGTCGGTGCAAAACTAAAAGCACCATTAAACACATTTCACACCCAGCTCATCAGCTTATCTTTACCGCCTTAACTCTATCTTCCTCTGTCTATAAGTTGTATCACTGTCAGTTTCATACAAAAAGCTATCAATCTGTCTGATATCTTTAAGTCAAAGTAAATAGAATATTGAATCGCCGTTATTTGCAATCACAGACAGTGATTAGCATGTATATTCAGTTGACGAATCACATCGAAATATGCCTTTTGTCTTTCCTCGGTACATACCTACTAAAAATGTGAATAAGTGTATTGTACAGTGTAGGTAATTAGAGTCCACAAAATTTGTACTTACGCTGATTTGTTACGAAAATAAAAACGAGAAGAAGAGACGGTGTACCATTATTTTTTACCTCTTCAGTTGAAAACTGAAAAAAAAAACAAGCGCTTGTAGTATTATTGGACAACCCTAAAAAGGAAATATTACACGGCGAAATAAAAAAAACCTCGACCTCCGCTTTTGGGTATTATTATTTATTGCTCCCGTTCTCGGCCGCGTATTATATTATGACGATGATTAAAAAATATTTATATCTTTAGCTATGATAACGATAACGTTCAAGTTAAGTTATTTTAAATTACTTAAATTAACTAACGAATTATTTATTTATTTCGAAAAATGCTAATGTATGAAAATTTTATTTTACTTTTCATCGTTTTCTTATGCAAAAGCAAGGAAAATCGTCAATAAGAGTCCCATCGACAGGTATTACGCCAACATTATTTTGTAAGTTACAAATGAATATATGATTGAACTCATCCAATTGATCCATTGCAAATGAATATTGCAGACGTATTTATGTTTGTTTAATATCACAATCGCAAACTTATATTCACACGAATGTCTCCCGTACATTAAATGCATCGCGTTAAATAAGTACGTCACACAATATTCAAGTTCACTAAAAGCTTTTATCTTTTAAAAGCAAACGGGTACTTCTTATAAATCATTTCACATTTCATAAAAACGGAAGTAGCAAACACTACCGCGGCTGACACGAAATGACGTATGAAACGTCGTGAAATGCAATCTGTGCGCAGAAAATATTACACAAACCGCATCAAGGTGTGCTCGCGTTGCGGTCACCGCAGTCGACATTCATGAAGCAAACCTTTAAGTCCCAAAGTACTTTCTAGCGTTTTGATCGTATGTTCGGGTTTAGCCAACGCGTTCGCTCGCACGGTCAAGCTTGTAAGAGTGACAGAAAGACTTCGTAGTTTCTAGATAGATAAAATACGGAAAACGGCCTGGAAAGTAGGAGCGCATATTCGTGTGCTGATGTACGGTGGCCAGCACGTGACGGTAAACACTGCGGTATCTTATGCCCTTGTAATACGGGCGATTTTACAAGAAAAATGGATAACCTGATATGCTGGCCACTGATTTGTGTAGAAGTAGGATGTTGCCAGTGAAATATATATATCTAAGTGCAAAGAAATTGGATATCTGTAGGCAAATGCTGTTTATTTGGATGTTATAGATGAAATACATTTCATCAGCTGCAGATTCCTTCCATCTTTGATTTTATCTTAGATAAAATACTGCATTTTATTGTTGAAAACAATTAAAGGTTTAATGAGTTAAGAAAAGTATATACCTACATGCCGACATCACCGCACGTGCCGTATCAATTCGCTGACGCGCGTGTGATCTAGATAATGTTTTAATTCGTCATTTATGTTATTTAAGCATATGTATGTTAGACTTTAAGGTATTTATGATATGGGCCATAATTATGTTATAATTCGTTGAATGCAAAAAACGTTATTATTTTTATTATATCCCGTTCCCTTAAATACAATATTGTTATTATTTTGTTTATTGTTTTGAATAGTCTCAGTTATCATATAACTGGTTGGTAATAACTGTATGCACGGACTTTCATTAACCCATCTTTGTTTCAAAAAAGATTATGATATCTGGGGGCACGGCCGTGCCCCCACCAAGTCGAGCAAAAAAGCGTCACGGCCGTACCATCCTTTTCTCGAAGCAATTCAGACCATTTTCGACCCCCTGTAACTTCGTTGTGGATAAAACTAGAAGACTGAAATTTTTAGTAACCATGCAGGCATTGTAAAGACACGTATATTTCAAATTTCATTCAATTTGAACCAGTATTTTAGGAATTATAACGGGTCAAATTTCTTAATTTTGTCACTCACTGACTGACTGACTGACTGACTGACTCACCGATCATCAAAAGTCTAAGGCACTTCTAGCAGACCTAGAAGCTTCAAATTTGGAATATAAGTAGTTTTTGGTGTATGAATCAAGGAAAAACTAAAAAATCTAGAAAAGACCGCAAAGATTAAGCCCATACAGCCGATATTGGCTTTATTCGTAATGACGGCAGTTATTATTATTATTGCGTGCAAAGCCGCAGGTTTAATCTAGTCCCATATAAATATAGGCGCATGGTAGTGCCCCTGCCAAATCGAGCAAAAAATGGGTATTCCCGTCATGAAAACACGTATATTAAATTATTTATTAAAGCAAAAAAAGGAACCTACGTGCGTATTCGTACTTATTACGAGTGTGTAAAGTTGTATAATTATCCGCGCAAAAAAAGTAATTATGACATGAGTTTGACGTTGACGTGACGTTTGTATTCGTGATTTCTGTTTTGATTTTAGTACTTAAAGAATTTATAAATTTCTTATTACCTAATCGTATTTCTGCATAAAAATCACTTTGCAATCTAACTTGTAGGTAGTCGCAATGGATTCAGTAATACTGTATGTGAATGATCTGCCTTGTCCACACTGGGTTGTTCCTATACCTGGTGATGGTTCGTGATTATTTCATTCTTTGTCATTCTCTATGTATGGGAATATTGAGTCGTCGTATGACATTAGACTTGCTATAATCGAGTATGTGGTAGCGCATTGGGATGAGTTACAAGTGTATACTTGTGACGAGCATGGAGACACCTACATTAACGCTAATTTGTATTCAACGGCAATGGTAAAAACCAGGCTCTTTGGAAGCCAGTGATACTCTACTTGGTATTCCTTTGTACGGTACAGATCCTACCACAACAATTCGATGGCTAGATGTCAACATCTTTCGCAACCGGCGCGTTAAATCTAAATCTGATATGATGATGCTAGAACCGGAATCCACCGATATTTATTATGAATCTTGGATTGATGACCACTATCCTAAACGACCTAAAGAGTTGGACACTATTAACTTGTACAGTTTCGCTCAATATACGATATTGTTAAGACACGCCCAGTCTCCTCTAAAGTCGAGTGCTATGAGATAAATGAAGGTAAAAAGTTTTTGAAAAAAAGAGCTTACCTATATTTGATCAATCACTATTTCTACGACGGAGAACAAGTACCAGAGAAATATTACTTCTCTTTACTTATTTTATTCAAGCCATGGCGTTGCTTAGATGAACTGAAATTACGGTGTGATACTTATAAGGAGGCCTTTAATTTGGCGAAAGAAGATCTAAAAGAAGGAGTCGATTATGGAAATTCAATGATAGAGTCAAGATACAAGATACAAAAAGCATTTGAAATGATAGAATCTAAAGTAGCTGAGATAAATGAAGAAAGGAAAATTGTTGATGATGACGAAGGTCCTGAAAACCCTCTAGATTTTGAAGCTGTGGAAGCTGCAAACGCGATGAATGAGTTTCAGAGAATCAATCTGGTAGAAGAAGAGCAGACTGATCTACAAAGTATGATCGCAAAACTTAATGCCGATCAAAAAAGGGTCTTCGATATGATCACAAAAAAAAATGGACACAAGTGATACTAACGCTGAAGGAAAAAGCTTTTTAATAAAAACTCTTAAAGTTTGGGTAAATATGTATCTAAACAAAAAAGTGGCGGTTAGTGCTCCGACGGGTATAGCTGCATTTAATGTGAATGGATTAACTATACACAGACTATTGCAGCTGCCTGTGGAACACAAACAAACACCAAAGTACAAGCCACTTTCTGATGAAGTGCTCCAACTGTCGGTTATCGGGTCTAAACGCGAACTATTTAATGAGTATTTAGGTACTCACTGCTCGACGTTTCGGCTGGATTGCACACAGCCGTGGTCACGAGCTGACTGGTGGCGCGCGGCGTCGTCAAGGCCGACAAGGGAAACGCCACTGTAGTGATGAATACTGAAGACTATTTAAACAAAATGAGGAGTTTGTTGTCTGACACCAGTGTATATAAACCTGTTCCATACAATCCCACAGCCAGAGTAACACGACGCATCCGTTCCATGATTCACGAGCACATGAACATCTTCACAGAGGATGAGTACAATCATCTACACAAGCCTAAAGCCGTTCAACCACCCAAACTTTATGGATTGCCGAAGATTCACAAAAGCAACATTCCATTGAGACCTATCGTAAGTCAAATTGACTCCCCAACTTACGACCTTGCAAAGCATGTTGCTGGAGTGCTGCAACCATTGGTTGGAAAATCACCGTCCTTTGTAAAAGATTCATACCATTTCATAGAAATTCTGAAGGGCATAACCTTAGAGCCTGGTGACGTAATGGTGAGTTTTGACGTTGAGTCACTTTTTACTAATGTCCCCCTAAAGGATTGCCTTGAAGTGATTAATGGTAAACTTTGTGAATACGATCTACCGAAGGAATATATTGTTTTGATTGAAAATTGTTTAGACGGTAATTACCTTTTATTCAGAGAACAGTATTACCTCCAGATTGACGGCGTTGCCATGGGTAGTCCTATTGCACCTGTGATTGCCAACATCTGGATGGAGCATTTTGAACAAACCGCATTAGCCAGTGGACCTGTTACTGTTAAACTCTGGAAGAGGTACGTTGATGATGTTTTTTGCATCATTAATGGTGGTCAGCAGGAAGTCGAACAATATTTGCAACATTTGAATTCCATACACACAAAAACAAAGTTTACTTATGAAATGGAAAGGAATAGAACCTTGTCATTCCTGGATGTGCAGGTCAAAGTGAAGACTGATGGAACGTTGGCACACTCTGTATATAGAAAACCTACGCACACTGACCGTTATCTGCACGCCTCTTCTCATCACCATCCTCGGCAGTTACAATCCGTTTCGACCTCGCTGATAAACAGAGCGCACAGACTGTGTGACCCTGAGCACCTGGGGGCAGAGTTAACCCATGTTCAGGAGGTACTTAATCGTAACGGATATACTACGTCAGGACTAAGAAGAAGGCGGAAAGGGAAGGAAAAGGAAAAACGACCTGATGTCAGTCGCCTTGCAACGTTCTTGCCTTATATTAAAGGAGTAACGGATAAAATTGGAACAGTCCTCAGAAACTACTCCATTAAAACTGTATATACTCCGTTATCCAAAGTGTCAAGATTTCTGCGGTCGCCAAAGGACGTCGTGCCCTTTCAAACTCCTGGTGTCTACAAGATTGATTGCAGTTGTGGTAGTTCTTACATCGGACAAACTAAGCGAACAATAGCTGAAAGAGTGAAAGAACATATCGCAGCTGTAAAAAATCGGCAGGTGAATAAATCCGCGGTTGCTGAACATTTACTGGAGGAAGGTGCTAATCACTGGATGGAACTGCACGACCCAAAAATCCTCTCCACCGATCGTTATTACTATCCTAGGATAGTACGTGAAGCGATTGAAATCAAGAAATACAAAAATTTCAATCGGGACGACGGATTTAAATTGTCATCAGCGTGGAATCCAGTGATAAATAAGTGCAAACCGCGATTTTTACCTAAAAAGACACAAATTGATACCGTCAGTGCTGTTTGTCGCGGTGACTGTACTAACATTTTTAATAATGAAAGTGTGAGGGTGGATCTGGAAACTGCGGCCGCCCCGAGCAGACGACGCCGCGCGCCACCAGTCAGCTCGTGACCACGGCTGTGTGCAATCCAGCCGAAACGTCGAGCAGTGAGTACCTAAATACTCATTAAATAGTTCGCGTTTAGACCCGATAACCGACAGTTAGTGTTAAAATGCAACGCGAAAGTTTAAAATCATATAGAAGTGCTCCAAGTTTTGAGGTCAGATTTGAAAGAAGTAGTGTTGTTTATTATAGACGAAGTGTCGATGATATCCAACGTTACTTTAACTTATATTCATTTACGCTTGTCTGAGATATTTGACACAAACGACGATCAAAATGGGTGGTTTGGAAAAAAACACCTTGTAGTTTTCGGGGATCTCTTACAGCTTCCTCCGGTAAGAGAAAAGTCCTCTTTTGAAAAACTAACAACTTCTGAAACTAACAAGTTGTTAGGTTCTCTCAGTATACCGAATCTGTGGATCGAATTGTTCATATACGATGAACTTACAATTAACATGCGACAGCTCAATGATTCTGACTTTGTTGATATGCTTAACAGGATAAGATTAGGTGTGACTACACAAAAAGACCGTGACTTACTCTCAACTAGATTAATAACTCTTAAATCCGATTCAAATGAAAACAGATTGGTTGAAATAATTGAACACCTCTCGAAACTTCCTAATGATACCGTTTGCTTATTACCTACAAAAAACATGTGTCAACAATTAAATACTGCAATGCTTAAATCTCTCCCACATCCCGAAATAAAACTTACAGCTGTAGATAGCTTAGATTGCCCCAAATACCTAACAAAAAGAGCTCGTGAAAGCATTAAAAAATATGAAGATGATGCTTCTATGACAGCAGGCCTGGAAGAAAACATAATTATAAAAATAGGAGCAAAAGTCATGCTTAGGCGAAATATTGACGTGAGTCTTGGTTTAGTTAATGGTTCTATTGGTATAGTGCAAAGAGTAAAGGTTGATCCGGATAATACAAAAATCATTAAAAAAATATACATTACATTTAATAACGAACATGTTTACGAACTTTGTCCGGTTAAAACTAAATTTGAAATTATTAATAGAGCTTATGTTCATCGCAAACAGTTTCCCATATGTATAGCCTATGCTATAACTATACATAAAAGTCAAGGACTAAGTCTGCATAATGCACTGATGGATATCGGTTCTACAGTATTCACATCCGGTCAAGCTTACGTGGCACTTTCGAGAGTTACAAGTCTGGGCGGTTTACATCTAATTAATGTCGACTTTGGAAGTATTAAAGCGCAGGAATCCTCAATTTGTGAATACAACAGACTAAGAAGCATATACCGTCCAGATTTGTCAAAAATTGTAACATCAAAGCCTCCCAGAAAAACGCATAGAGACAGGGAGTGGGCTCTTAGAAAAACTGTAGCTGAAGCTCAAGAAGTAGTACCGGAAAAGAGAAAACGGAAGGCTACCTACAAAAATAAGAAAAGTTCATAAGTCAGAGAGAGAGGGCTTTAAAAAAATTCGTTGCTGGTAGATATACATATATACAATAAGTAGAAGGTACCGAAAAGAAAAAAGTAGAACTGTCCACAAAATACAAAAAGAAATGAGATCCCATCAAAAACAATACTTGTCAAAAAAACCAAGTCTCGCAACTCGGTTGTTATGTGATAAAAAGTTGTGAGATCAATGTAATACCAAGTCGGTTGTTAATTAATTCAGTCTCTACTTAAGTGACTTTCTGTCTTAATACGTCCAGTCTCTAAGACCACGATCGTGGTCCATAACAATTGAAAATCAATTTTATTGTGTCTGGAATCTCCGTAAGGATTAAGTTGTTACTTAATAATTAACAGCATCTTATAGTGACATATATCAATATTAAAATTCTTGAATGTTTTATATAAATATATCGAGACTTGGCCATCGCCTGAAAACACTTGTAAATTCAATCGCCTGAAAACACATGTAAATTCAATTATTTAGTGCGATGGCCAAGTCTCGATGTATTTATATAAAACATTCAAGAATTTTATTATTGATATACGTCACTATAAGATGCTGTTAATTATTAAGTATCAGCTTAATCCTTACGGAGATTCCAGACACAATAAAATTGATTTTCAATTGTTATGGACCACGATCGTGGTCTTAGAGACTGGACGTATTAAGACAGAAAGTCACTTAAGTAGAGACTGAATTAATTAACAACCGACTTGGTATTACATTGATCTCACAACTTTTTATCACATAACAACCGAGTTGCGAGACTTGGTTTTTTTGACAAGTATTGTTTTTGATGGGATAGATTTGTCATAACTTTCTTGGCATCTAATCCGGTTACCTATTTGAGAATCCAGCCTAGTGAGGCACGCGATATATATCGCACAGTTATTGCCGAACGAACAATGCGAAGCTCCCTCCTACTCTCTAAGACGTTGTCAGTAGTTTCGAATGTAGCCATCTCTGTCACCCTTACACGTTTGAGCGTACGAGCGAACGCGCAGGCTAGACTCGAAAATACGAACGAAATTTTAAGGAGTACGGCCTTTGTCACCGCGGACCGCAATTATGGAACACCGATTTTAAAACCTATCTCGGAGCTTAGGCTACATTTTTAGGGTATTGTACACGAATGGAAAAAACGGTAGTCCTCCTAGCCGATTTCAACCACGGCGGCCAATCTCAACAGAAATCAGCCAACTGCGCAGGAGACATTGTAGTGCACAAGTGTGAGCGCAATACACAGGTGCACTCACTATTCCATCACTCTCAAAGTTCGGTGAGACGGCAATCCGACATGACCGGAGAGAGATCAGGTGCAGGACCAACGGCTTAACGTGCTTTCCGAGGCACGGGGTTGTAACACCGCCAACTTCCCGAATCCGAGCTGAGAAATTCATGACCGAAAATCTCAGAAACAACTGCGGCTCGACCTGGGATTCGAACCCTTCTCGGATGTGAGGCAGAAACTTTGCCACTACACCAACAAGGCAGAGAAAAAACGGTACTGTAACACACGCACGTGTGTCGTGCACGTCAAGAGTCAGAGAGCCAGACGCCATAGAGCCAGTCTTTAAACCGTTCATTGGACACTCTGAAGTAGGGATATGTAAAATCTTAATATACTCGGAGATATCGATACTTTTTGTGTGTAAAACTTGTGTGTGAAAATCTGAAGAGAAAATTATTTTACCTGCAGTTAAAGTTTCTTTACCAGTTATTAAAAATTATTCCGTATCCAGGCTGTTCGAATCTAAAAAGCCTTTACACAGAACTCTACTTTCAGTTACCATGAATTCCCGCTTTAAAGCCCTGAACTCCTATTCTGCTGATGAAATCATAACAAAACCGTATGTTTAATAGTTCGTCTAACTAGAACTGTCATGCCATTCAATTACGATTGCATTAGCGAAATCAATACCGTGGGCCTAATTCCTCTAATCAATCGTAATTGAAGTGCCCGATTTTCACCTTTCACCGTTCTTTTTGATGTGCTTTTAGAACCGTAGAAAATTCTACTTACGATTCAATTACGACCGATTAGCAGAATTAGGACGTGCAATCTACGCGTGTCGATTTGAGCATTTGTTATTTGCTTCTTTACTGAGTTTTTCTATCTACTGCACGACTACTGTATCGTTTCTACGGTACCTACGATACCTAGGTAGGTATCCAGGTAGATGGGTATATAAGGGTAATGGTAAGAGTTTGTGCTATAACAACTAAGATTCCACTATCCGTCTGTCCTTCATCAGGCTGTACTCATGTACTATGTTAACAAAACAGTTGTGATTATCACAAAATGCATGGTTCTTTTTCGCTTCAACAGCAAACACACAAAACATACTGAAATTAAAATTTATTCCCGCACAGCAAACGTTATTTTTTGCACTTTGAGTAGATGTTACGGTCAATTTTTCAACCTTGACGAATAAGAGGGTTGTTATAAGTTTGACTGTTTGTCTGTTTGCGTGTGTGTTTGTCGGTGGCATTGTAGCTGCTGAACGAATGTACCGATTTCAGTGCGATCTTTTTTATTCAAAAGGTAATTTAATCACGGTAGAGCCTGGCCATGGCTGGTCAAAATTGCTCAACAGCAGTTTCCTTGGCTTATGTTGGGGGATGAAAAAAAAATTTTTACCTTTTATAGATGGCACGGAACGCGTGTGCGTTTGTGCGTGACTCTCACTTGGCCGGTTTTTTATTCGAATAGATGCAATAATAGAACCCCATTGTTGGAAGTAGATTACTCGGTCGAAGCAAGTAGAACAGACGGAAACTTCTCAATTACACCGAAATTTTGGGTTCATGCTTCTCAAATCAGCCTATATAAGTCCCACTGCTGGGCACAGGCCTCACCTCAACTATGATGTGGTGCGAGCCATACTCCACCACGCGGGCTCAGGGCAGATTGGTGGAGGGGTGTGTGTAAGGTAAGTGACCAACCTTACTGTCAGATGTTATTTAGCCGCTCGAGGGCCTCTGACTAGACTTAACGACTAATATCTATCGATATTAACCGGGACCAACCGCTTAACGCACCTTCCGAAGCACAGAGATGCTTGAATAAACGTCAATGGTCACCCATCCCAAACATGACCGCGCCTTGGTTGCTTAACTTTTGGTATCACTACCAAAGCTCTGCAACCAGTGCGCCACAAGCACCTTAGATCAGACAAATAAGACACAGATATAGTATGAACTAGTCGCACGTGGTCCTACTAAACTGAGTTCAATGGACCTATTTCACTCCTACTCGTCGTCAGTACTGCGAGTTGTTTCCACATGCATGTACGTGTGTGCGTGACCAGCCCATCTCTATGTTGAAGATTGTAAAAACATACAGTATCTTCCTCAGTTTGGTTTGATCTAAGGATCCAGGAACTGTTGTAATATTTATGCAGGCTTTTGTAAAATGCAGAAGCGAATTGTTACAATACTTAATTTAGAGGAATTAATTTATTTGTTTACACTTTATTGCACCACAAATTTTTGTTCGAATAGTAGACTCATCTTCATAGGACATTCTCTACCAGTTATACATTTGGGCATTCTCCACCAATGAACTAGTGAACCGTTGTAATGTAAAGTAAACCAGTAAAGCGTTTTTCTTTGTAAGGTTACAAACAAACCTACTTTAAACTGAAGAAGAAGAAGCAGAAAAAATATTTATTTGGCACATATTACACAACAATACAACGAAAATTAAAACTTAAACTTAGCAAAACAAACAAAAAAAAAGAATGTAATAAAATGATCAAATTGGTCCCCCCACTTAGCATTATTGCCACGGCAAGTGCCACGGAAACCACTGAGGTTTGAAGATGTCACCACCCGACCAAGCAAACATTTACATATTTATAATTATTTACAGTTCAAAGCAGTGAAACTTTATAGTGTGTATGTGTGTGTGTGTGTGTGTGTGTGTGTTTATGCATGTTCGTGTATGCTAAACAACTACTTGGCCTTTTGGTACTCTATTAAAACTATCCTGAGTCGTTGTTTAAATGAAGCAACACATTTTGAATTTCTAATTGGTGGCGGCAGATTATTCGAACATTTCGTGGCAGCGTAGCGAAAACTACCACGAAAAGCAGCCGTTTTGTGAAACTGCGCAACATACTTTAAAATATTGCCGATTTAGACTTAATTAGACAAAATTTTGTCATAGTCAACTGTCATCATAACACAACAATTTTCACAGCTAAGCAGTTTTATGTCAATCAAATCAAAATCTTACGTCAATTTTTTTACGTAACAAAAATTTACATCTCCGTAATTATATACTTACAAGTTAAAAAATAATAATATTTATAATAAGAAATCAATAGTTTATCGATAAAAATGAAAAGACAATATTTTACAGCTTAAATTATGGAACTACCTACAAAGTTCTTGTCTGGGGAAACTGACAGTTTCTGACGTTTGGTCGACTCTAATACTTTACGAAAATGTTCGTGCTCACCCCAAAGCACTGTATTGTAAGGCACTGTACTGTCTTTTTGCACACACAAAAATGTTTGAACGCTATGAATTGCGTTAAAACATTGTCAATGTACAGATCGATGCACTTGACTAAATTTTCCTTTCGGCCTATCAATGTAGTAACGCAATTGATCACTTAACATGATGTTAATATAACTGCCTCGTTGGTGTAGTGGCAAAGTTTCTGCCTTACATCCGAGAGGTCCTGGGTTCGAATCCCAGGTCGAGCCAAAATTGTTTCTGAGATTTTCTGTCATGAATTTCTCAAAAACAGCGGAGTTGGGAAGTTGGCGGTGTTACACCCCCGTGCCTCGGAAAGCACGTTAAGCCGTTGGTCCTGCGCTTGATCTCTCTCAGGTCATGTCGGATTGCCGTCTCACCGAATTTAGAGAGTGATGGAACAGTGAGTGCACCTGTGTATTGCGCTCACACTTGTGCACTATAATATCTCCTGCGCAGTCGGCTGATCTCTGTTGAGATTGGCCGCCGTGGTCGAAATCGGCCAGGAGGACTATTATAAAATGATGTATCAAAAAAAAAACTGTTTAGCTGTCAAAATTGTTGTGGTATGAGCCTTAACCAATGAAATGTAACAATACAATGTTTGATGTAATGTAATGTACGTGAACTCTATGTAATGTGGCATGCAATAAATGATTTGAATTTGAATTTTACACCGTTGACAAAATCAGCACTTTGACACAGAACTAAAATACAGCTAATTAATAAAAGCACGCTTCTAAATACATTGTTAATGAACACTTCACTATACTTGACAATCTGTTTTCCCGACAATTTATACAGGGTGCTCCAACTTTCAATTCCCGGTGCTATCACGCGATCTACACCCGATAGTTGATAACAAACGCTTCACCCATCAAGTGGAATGAGCCTGTCTAATAATTATAGGTGAGGTGCTTTGGAAACTTTGATTTAAATAAAATTATATGTATAATATACAACAACATCACTCTGATCTGACTGACTTTGTGGAAAGTAGCTTAAGACCTTGTGTTACAGATATCAGAATCAACAGTGGTATAACAAATAAACTTAAATAAATACATATAACACCCAGACCATTATCAGTACAAACGGACATGTTCATGCACACAAATGTTTGTACAGTGCGGGGATCGAACTCGCGACCTCTTGGTTTGGTAAACTTTGGTTTGGTCATTTGGTCATTGGTCAACTTCTTGACCATTGCACAAAAGTGGTCGTCACAAATACCGAAGATAATTATGTTAATACCTCGCATAAGGCATTCTGTATTCTAATCTTAAAGCAAATAAAGAGAATTATATAAAATGCTAACTCTTGTCGAGCGTGCAAGTCAAAGAATTTTGCTAACAATCGGATTGCTTTAGCTAGGCACATACTTAACCGCATGCTTTTTGGCCGACGTTCAAGTGCCAGGTGGGATATCTTCCTATTTTTATTAAATCAAAGTTTAGAATGCTTCAGGTTAATTAGCCGTTCTTAGTGGAAATAGCATTTTCTTGTGAAAAATACAACGAGTAGGAAATACGAGTCAGTGAACACTCATACATAGAACTACAATGGAATAATTTGATTTTAGCTAAGCAGGATTTTACATGACCAACTATGACATTAAGGCCCAGGGCACACCTGAGGCGTACTGTCGCCGCGACTCGTAACCGACAGCGATTTTCAAAATGTTTATGCAGTTTATGCAAATCATCAATGGGTCCCCAACCTTTTGATGTCAAATTAAATTTTTAACTGCTTAGGCCACAGCCTATTAATTTATTTAAGTTCTGCACAAACATGTGCACAACGACTACGAGCTGTTTTTGAGAAATTCATGACAAAAAACTCAGAAACAATTTTGGCTCGACCTAGGATTCGAACCCAGTACCTCTCGGATGTGAAGCAGAAACTTTGCCACTACACCAACGAGGCAGTCATGTTAATAGAAAGTAAGGGAGACACACACACTAAAATATGGGAGGACGACATATAAAAGGTGGCTGGTCAAGAATAAATCCGAGTAGCAAAAAACAGGAAGAAATGGAAATCTTTAGAGCAGGCCTATGTCGGAAGACAAGCTGTGTTTGAACCAAACACCGATATACAAAGATACCATTTATAAAATATAGGTACTAAGTTAAATTATGTCAATGTTTGTAAGTTTAAACAGCAATAAAGGCTTATTTTATTTTATTTTGTTTTATTTATTTAATTTTATTTCATTTTTGATAATAGACCAAACTCATGACAGGAGATTCAAGTTATTTATAAAACAGCATGAATAGGACAAACAAATATAACTTTCAAAACGATATTTCAGCTGATATTTATTCCCACTATTGCAAACGCTACCATTGTCACGTACAATGTCGAAAAAACTACCACTAAATTAAAACGTTTGTAAAGAACGACGCACATTTCGAAAAAAATATATTCATTTCTGAATTTTCTTCACCCGTCAGCGACTAAAGAAAGCTTTTCTTTAAGTAACAACCACTAAAAATTAAAAAAACGTCCTTCAATATGATAGTCTTCCTGGCCGATTTCGACCACGGCGGCCAATCTCAACAGAGATCAGCCAACTACGCAGTGGATATTATAGTGCTCAAGTGTGAGCGCAATACACAGGTGCACTCACTGTTCCATCACTCTCAAAGTTCGGTGAGACGGCAATCCGACATGACCGGAGAGAGATCAATATACTCCGTCTGTCAATATACTCCGACATGAGCCAGGAAAAAAGCTGGTGAACATCATTGAATGGCGGGACAGATTTTGACCATTTTTTGATCTTTGATTAAAATTAGTTTTCAAAATTGAAGCGAATTTCCCACAGGCAGACACACAGATAAGCGGTCAAACTTATAACACCTCCTTTTTTCACATAAGACAACAGCACAAAACTTACGGTAATGCCGTCCAAACATCCAAGATCATAAAATCAGCGAAGATAGTGAGCACTTATTTGACAACCGATTGGTGCAGTGGTCTTCATGTCGGACTTCTAAAACCAAGGGTAGCGGGTTCGATCCCCGTTCAGTACAAGCATATGTGTGCATGAACATGTGTGTTTGTACTGGTCTGGGTGTTTTCTATGTATAATATGTATTTTTTTACCAAAAAAAGTATTTAAGTATTTTTATCCGTTGTCTAGTACCTACCCGTAACACAAGCCTAGTAGCTTAATTTGGGACTAGAGAATTGGTGTGATTGCTGTGAAATATATATATTTTTTATTTATAATTTACTTTGACAACGTAAAAATAACAAAGTAAAAATGTTTCTCCTAGTTGATAACCTGAAATTCACAATTATTTAATTACATATAAATTAGGCGTTTTATCTTCTTGTTTTTGTTTACACTAATCTACACTCTATCACCATTCCCAATAAATAAACTTACTGCAATGTAAGCAGTTACTACAAAGTAACTGCCATACTTCTTAAGAATTGTTTTGATGAGTCTTCTAAAGCTCTCAGATATGTCACATCTATCATTTTGCAACATAAACAGTTACTACAATGTAACTGGCTAATTTCTTGAGAACTGTTATGCTGAGTCTCTTCAAGCCTCAGACATAAACATCCTGCGCTACATTGTAGAGCCTAAAATTCATGGGAAATGTTTTGTTTAATTCAATCTAAACATATCCGTTGGCAACTAATTCGTGGTAGACGCTTCCCGTCCCCACTCTAGACATGACTGTCCTCAGGACATCTATATATAGGCCTGCGGGCATCCCATACGGCAGTCGTAACTCGTCCCACATCACGTGTACTTCTCCGCTCCTAGCGAGTGTTAGCTTAAGTACTGATCATCGAGATCACTAGTTCGTAGTTGTGATCATCCAGATCAATAGTTTAGTAAACCAGTGTAAAAGTGTTAACTCTAAACAATACAGTGTTTTTAACATCAAAACTTTTGTTTTATTTTTAAAGTCTGCGAGCCGTCAAAACTTGACTGGCGCAGCCGGTAGGATCTCGCGTCGCGTTCACGAATTATAAAGTTCCAGATAACTGTTTTCGCGCTTCGCGGCTGTACTATCAAGTGCACAACGGCAGGATCCTCGAACCAAACAAATAAGTCACCGGGCGGCAGCAGCAGCAACAGAGCAACACTTCTACACCAGCCTAGAAGACATGGTTTGGAGCGGCCTGTGAGTAAACCTCTTCGCTACCGTTTTACCAGTCTTTCCTTGGCACCCTTTAATGTTATTTCACCCTAAATCGTGAGAAACGTTATTTGCTCGTAGTTCCTTAACCTCAGGATTACGCCAGCGCTAGTTTTTAAGATAATATTAAAAGTTAAATTTGATGAGATTAATTAATTGGTAATTCCAACACTCTTTAACTTAATACTCATGCAAATTCTATTGATATTGATTAATTGGTAATTCCAACACTCTTTAATTAATTATCCAAATAAAGTTAATTGTAAATTGATATTAATTAATTGGTAATTCCAACACTCTTTAATTAATTATCCAAATAAAGTAAATTGTAAATTGATGTTAATTAATTGGTTATCCATAACTCTTTAAATTAATATCCTAATAAATTGTAAATTATTCAAAGCTTATTATCTTATTGTACTATTTTATTTTTGTGTGTATTTTAAATTGTGTGTATTATTTTGTGTGTGTTAACTAAAAGATTTAAATAGTGATTTTAAACGTAAATTGTAAAGATGGTTAATATTAACGCCATCCCCAGTGAAATTCTTAATTTAATACCCAAATTCGAAGGTGAACCGAAACTTTTAAATCTTTTTGTTAAAAAATGTGAATATGTTATAAATATTTATAGATCGACTGATGAAAATGTGTTACAAAACACATATGTTTTCCATGCCGTAACAAGTAGGCTCAGCGGTCGTGCCGCAGCATTATTAAGTGAGCGTTACGATATCGATACATGGCAAACTTTAAAATCTGTATTAACCCAGCATTTTGGAGATCCGCGTTCAGAAGCTTGCATAGCCATAGAGCTAGAACAAATTAAAATCAAAACAGGAGAATCCTACATCGATCTGTGTCATAGAATTCAAGCCGTACGCAGCACATTATTATCCAAAGTAAATTTAATTGAAGACACAGGCGTAAAAGCAGCGAAAGTTATCATTTACGATAACTTAGCACTTAATACATTTTTATTTAATCTCTCCGAAGACATGATACGAATTATTAGATTAAAAGGTTGCACCTCTCTGGAACAGGCCTTAGCCATTGTAACAGAGGAGGAAAACTTCAAATTCCAATATGAAAGTAAAAACAAAAACAAAAGTGCTCCAGCACCTAAACCAAACTTTTTACAAAATTCAACAGCTTTTAAACCTAACTTCATAACGCCAACGCAAATGCCGGCATTTAAATTCGGAATTCCCCAAAACAACTTCAAACCTAACTTTACCCCAAACTTTAACCAAAATTATAAATTACCCAACCAAACAAATTTTAAATTCGGTTTACAACCCAATCAAACGAGACCCATTTACAGTCCTCAAAATAACAACATGTTTAATCCTAGGCCAATGCCTTACCGCATACCTTCAAATTATAATAAATATAATAGATTTGGTTACTTCAACCAACCCCCAAACAATCAATTTAAATTCGGCGTAAGCAACCCTCCGTTAGCTCAGCGCCCTTCTAATAATTTAAACACAGACGTTTCTATGCGTACTGCAGCTCCAGTACGACATAACCTCATGAACAACTTAGAAAACCCCGAAGAAACATTTTATTACGATGACGGAATAGACGAAATAGATTATTATGATTATTGTAACAATTTCCAAGATTTCGAAAATCAGGAAATCGAACAACAACAACAGGAAATCGTAGACCCGGATTGCCCGGTTGGCAATGATGAAAATTTTTGTACCGAAGCCTCTACGGACAACGATCAGAGATAATAAATCTCAACTATGACGGAATCTTAAGATTACCCCATATTATAATTCCGGAAATAGGTTCTAAATTCATGATAGATACAGGAAGCACGCGCTCGTTCATTAGTCCTTATTTAGCTAATTCATACTTCAACGCGTACAAATATGAAGAGCCGTTCGAAGTAATAAGCACTCATGCACGAAGCAGCCACAATGAAGTAATTCACATTCCCCTTTTTAAATCTTTTATGACTCCAGGAAATCATAAATATTACGTATACAGTGTAGACGATCGTTTTGATGGTCTAATAGGCAGTGATCTTTTGAAACAGTTAGGAGCAACAATCGATATGGACAGACAGGTTCTCAGAATTCGCAATACCGAGATTCCTATAATATATAGCCCACCATACGAAGTGCGTATAGCCCCGAGATCGGAGACACGCGTTAAGCTACCTACTGAATTATCAAACGGTGACGCAATCATCGATTACCGAGACTTTGGTCAAGGTGTTCGTATGCCTAGTGCATTAATAAGATGCAATAAAGGATACGCTCACACAATAGTTCAAAATATTTCCGATAACTATGTAACCATAACAATTTCAAAACCTTTTAAAGTAGAGCCATTCAAAGAAACATCAATTCCCGTTAACAACATTAATAACTTACCAAATAACCTACAAATAGATGAAATTTTGACAGAAAACTTAAATAAACTAAGATTGGATCATATGAATCAGGAAGAACGTCAGGCTATCAAAAAACTTTGTTACGAATATAGAGACATCTTTTACTGTGACAAACTCCCCTTAACTTTTACAAATAAGGTAAAGCACCAAATCCGTACAAAAAACGAAGACCCTATTTATGTTAGGCCATATAGGTTGCCTCCAATCCAAACTCAGGAAATAAATAGTCAGGTCGAAAAACTTTTAGCAGACAACGTAATCCAGGAATCACATTCCCCGTGGAATGCCCCTGTTCACTTAGTTCCAAAAAAATTAGACGCATCGGGCGAACAAAAATTTAGAATGGTCATTGATTATCGTCGACTCAACGACATAACCACTGACGATAAATACCCTTTACCCAACATAGCAGATCTTTTTGACAAATTAGGTAAATCAGTTTATTTCTCTACCCTTGATTTAGCGAGTGGCTACCATCAAATCGAAATAGAAAAACAAGACAGACAGAAAATAGCCCCTGCCACATTTCAACGCGCAATGGACAATGTCCTTCGCGGCCTTCAAGGTTTGCATTGCCTCGTTTACGTAGACGACATCATAATTTTCAGTTCAAGTTTACAGGAACACATTTCTAAACTTAGAAAAATCTTTGACAGACTTAGGGAAACAAACTTAAAAGTCCAATTAGACAAATCCGAATTTGCTAGGAAGGAAGTCCTCTACCTTGGTCATACCATCACAAAGGAAGGTCTAAAACCTAATAATGACAAAATCAAAGCCATACTTAACTTTCCAATTCCAAAAACAACCACCGAAATTAAAAGCTTTTTAGGATTGATCGGTTATTACCGCAAATTCATTAAAGACTTCGCGAAAATAACCCAACCTCTAACTAATTGCCTCAAAAAGAAAAACAAAATTATAATTGACGAAAAATACAGAAAAGCATTTGAAACGTGTAAAGAGCTATTAACAAATGCCCCTTTACTCCAATACCCAGATTTTCAAAAACCGTTTATTTTAACTACTGACGCATCTAACTTCGCGATAGGCGCCGTACTATCCCAAGGAACCGTGGGAAGCGATAAACCAGTCGCATACGCAAGTCGCACCTTAAACGAATCCGAGACACGTTACAGCACTATTGAAAAAGAGCTTTTAGCCATAATTTGGGCAGTAAAACATTTCAGGCCGTATCTCTACGGAAGAAAATTCACCATTTACACAGACCATCGTCCTCTTGCATGGTTAAATTCAATCAAAGAACCAAACAGTAAATTAACTCGTTGGAAATTAAGATTATCCGAATTCGATTATAACATTGTTTACAAAAATGGTAAACAAAACACAAACGCTGACGCTTTGTCACGCGTCCGTATCAATGCTTTAGTTAAAAATGACAACTCTTCCATGAAAGTTAACGTAAACACAGATAGACCCCCAACTCCAATTAGTATTAATTCTTCCGATTCTGCTAAGTCAGACAAATCCAATTTCTCTCGTAAAGATAAAGGTTTCTACGGATATGCCCGTTCAGAATCAAGTACCAGCACTCTTTCGGCACCGGAATCAAATCCCGGAACCGCAACCGCGCATTCCGCTAAAGATATCGATACCGAAGGTATTCCCATACTAAATGAAGCCATAGATAATAAACCCAACCAGATGATTATAGCATCTTGGACATTAAATAAATTATCAGTTTTAGATAATTCAAATTCAAAACAACGAATTTTAGAAGTCACTTTACCCATAAACCGACCAGATTTAATAACCAAATTTTTCAAAGAATATACTAAACCTAAATTTAAACAATTCATTTACTTCTTTAACAAGGAACTTCGTAAAAACTAATGTACCAAACTTCAATTAACGTAAACGTAGTCAAAACCTTTTCAAGAACTTAATAGAAACATAGCCCAAGTAAAATCCAAAAATAGGCAAACTAAAGTACCAATTAAAGACATAAAACGTTCTCCGCAGCTACCCCCTGCTCGTGGCAACCCTGACGATCCGCGTCCAGGCCCAATTACAAATAGATTTAGATTATAACACTTTTAGGTATAGTGAGTTTAAGAAACATGTAATCAATAATTTTAAGATAAGAAACTCACTAAAGTATAATAATGTAAAAACACAAACCGACAATTTAATGCTTATCACTAATCAAAAATTCAAACAAATTGTACCAATTAGCCGCGTAAAGCGAGGATTAATTAACCCATTAGGATCTATTATTAAAGCAATATCAGGGAATTTGGATAATGATGATGCACTTAAATACGATAACATTATAATGGAATTAAAATCTAAACAAGACGCTATCTCTAATAAAATTACTATTTTATCCGAAATGGCGGGAGTAATTACCTACAACACAAATGTAACAAAAAGCAATTTCATCCAAATAAATCAAGAACTTTTAAACTTAAGAAAACAGGTAAATGAAACAAACCTTATTAGAATTGAATATAAAATTTTAACAACTTTTAACTTATTTTTACATAATTTTCAGACCATACTTTTACATTTGGATGAAGTTGAAACAGCAATAGCTTTTAGTAGATTAAGGATTCTACATCAATCTATAATTGATAATAAGGAACTATTAGAGGTTTTACAACAAATAGAGCAAAGTAATAAATTAGTTTTTCCAGCTACACTTGCCAATCTTGTCAAGATAGAGCAAACAATAGAGTTAAAAGCTTATTTTAAACAAAATCAAATAACGTTTATCATGAGTATTCCCCTTACAAATTTTGAAATGTATAACTACTACAGAATCCTTCCTTTACCCGTCCTTAACTCCCATAATGTTACCACTATAATTGCACCTAAATTCCCTTATTTACTGGTAAAAGAGGCGAAAACTTGGTCGCTCCCCGAACCGTGTCAGGAGATCGACGAGAACCTCTACCTATGTCGCGATGAAGACATCGCTACCCATGATAAAGATCTGTGTACTTCCAGTTTACTTAAATCTGAAAATAACATTACTACATGCCATCCCGTTTCAGTGCAGATAAGCGACTTATACATCAAATCGTTCTACGAAAACTGGTGGATTGTGTATTCCAGGAAACCAGTAATTATGAAGGAAACATGCAAAGGCGAAATCAACCGTCGTGAGTTGCATGGCACTTACCTCATTGGCATGGATGGATTTTGTGAAATTAAGATCCAGGAAACTGCACTCAGAAGACATCACTCTGGTGCAAGAAAAATCAGATATGAGAAGACACCTAAGATCAATTTACCTGAATTACCGAATTCTGCAGGTAGCGATGACAAGCCCATCAACATAGATGACATCAACCTGGAAAACCTTCAGCTACTTACGTATGCTTTGAAGAAATCCGAGAAAATGGAAACCAGTGTAGTGAACCTAAAAAGTGTCAGTGTCGGAACAGTGATTTTGTATGTTTTATTGTGTACCACTATTGTAATAATTTTAAGTTATAAATTAAAGAAAATGTATCCAAATTTTTGTGCTCGAAATCCTCGGATTCCCGTAAGAACCGATGATTTCGAACTTAAGGAGGGAGGAGTTATGTCATCACATCTGCCATCCCACTCTATCACCATTCCCAATAAATAAACTTACTGCAATGTAAGCAGTTACTACAAAGTAACTGCCATACTTCTTAAGAATTGTTTTGATGAGTCTTCTAAAGCTCTCAGATATGTCACATCTATCATTTTGCAACATAAACAGTTACTACAATGTAACTGGCTAATTTCTTGAGAACTGTTATGCTGAGTCTCTTCAAGCCTCAGACATAAACATCCTGCGCTACATTGTAGAGCCTAAAATTCATGGGAAATGTTTTGTTTAATTCAATCTAAACATATCCGTTGGCAACTAATTCGTGGTAGACGCTTCCCGTCCCCACTCTAGACATGACTGTCCTCAGGACATCTATATATAGGCCTGCGGGCATCCCATACGGCAGTCGTAACTCGTCCCACATCACGTGTACTTCTCCGCTCCTAGCGAGTGTTAGCTTAAGTACTGATCATCGAGATCACTAGTTCGTAGTTGTGATCATCCAGATCAATAGTTTAGTAAACCAGTGTAAAAGTGTTAACTCTAAACAATACAGTGTTTTTAACATCAAAACTTTTGTTTTATTTTTAAAGTCTGCGAGCCGTCAAAACTTGACTATCTACACTAATATTATAAAGAGTTGATTGTTTGTTTGTTTGAATTGATTAGGCTCCGAAACTACTGAACCGATTTAAAAAAAATACTTCACCATTAAATCCTTCATTATTCCTGATAAACATAGGCTATATTTAATACTAGCGACCCGTCCTGGCTTCGCACTAGTGGAATAATGGCCCGCTCGCTCGTGCGAAGCCAGGATGTGCCGCTAGTATTTTATAAGAAACGAACTTCAATTAAATAAAACATAACGAAAAGCAGACAAATCTCAGAGAAAACCGAGCAATTATAATATTAAAATCTGCATAAAGAACAAAGTAGAACAATTATTCGCTGAAATGTTCGCTCTTACCCAACTAAATGCTTTAGTGCACGTCGGTCGTTACAAGCAAAGCCATTACTTAAATGAGAACGACCTAAAGAATATTTGTTCACCATTCTACTCGTACCGACGGCAGCACATCAAGCTTACTTAGTTTTGTTGTAAAATCAACCTTGTCACAAGTGAATAAGATTTCGCATTGTTTATTTTGACGTGCCTTCGTGTGAACCTATCTCAGTTTTCATCGGGAAATGCACAAATGGTAAAACAATAGTGATTGTGCAACGTATTTTGAAGAGGGCTTAAAGAAGGGTAGTTTTATTCCTTGTTATTCAAAGCTTCCTTGTGCTGAATTTATTTTTAGGAGCAGTTTATTTTAAACAATAATAATTTATAAGTATCTAGCGAAACCCCGAAGACGCTGTTCTGCCAGTTTTTAAAAAAAAAAACGGTTGTCTGTAAAGTCGGTTAACTGACGATAGTTGAACGTGACAACGTCTTTGTCACGTTGCCTCTTTGTCGCTCGTTCCGCGCTCTCACTTGCACTTCAAGTCTTGAATAGAACGCCTCAGAGCGAGGTAACGCCGCATGCGTCATGTTTTTTGGTGCGTGCAGCCGGCTCCATCGAATTATAAGACTTTGTCACGTCATTCTTCGTAAGACGGATGCTTCGTTACATACTTTAAGGAATAACATAAAAAAGAATTGACCAAATTGGTCCAGGCGTACTTGAGTTTTGCGCTTACCAACACATTTTGCGATTCATTTTTATATCTACAGATACACTCGCATGCCAACATCATGACATCTGACAGTAAGGTTGGTCACTTACCTTACACACACCCCTCCACCAATCCGCACTGAGCCCGCGTGGTGGAGTATGATGACTCGTACTACCTCATAGGTGAGGTAAGGCCTGTGCCCAGCAGTGGGACGTATATAGGCTGATGATAGATAAGCAAAAAATGCTTTCTTTACAATGCGCCCCCAGGGAGCGCCACAGCGCACGATCTCCCGCCATTTGTATCCAGTCACTACCAGCTGCCTTCTTTAGGTCCTCTGTCCATCTAGCCGGGTGGCGTCCCACACTACGTTTACCTAAGCGTGGTCTCCATTCGAGAACATTCCTGTTCCGTGTGAAAACACACGTAGAGAAAAATCGGACATTGATGAATCATGTCTGGCTAGCAGCCTAAAGAGCACTCAACACCACAAATACGCGTAACAGGGATATTTTTTTTTCAAGATAAAATAAAATCTTTATTATACGGGTAAGTACGTCGATATTCCATTTACTTATTTCACTACTTATGGACCAAAAATGTTTAAACGTTAGGGTCGATGCAATAATGTAACCACATTGCAATATTTCATTCTCCGATATTAACATTTCTGTATAGTTAACTGTATACACTTGGGTTTACCTCGATTCACCCCAAAGAACCTATTCTAAAAGCCATTTTTGTAGTTTTCTAATGCTCCACAATTTCCCAGCAGTGGGACTTGGTCTTGGTGTAAAATATATATTTTTAAATTCGTACAGTAGTTTCGGAGCCAATGCTATTCAAATAAACAATCTAATATTTTCTTTTTTATAATGTTATTTATTTATTAATTAAAAATTTATTGCACTGATATTATACAATTGGCAGACTTAATGACTTTATACATTCTCTACCAGTCAACCGAGTGGGAATGCAGAAAGTGATTTAGTGGTTCCGCCACTTATATAAAGAAAATAGTAATAAATCGTAACTAGTAATACAAAAATAACATTTATAATACTAGTGACCGCTCCCGACTTCGATCGTGTAGACTTTATTTCGTGTAGATCATGTAGTTTTTTGTCACCGAACATCTGGATTTCCTTGGAAAGGGATTTTCAGAGACGAATCGTAGAGTAAAAGATTTGGACATAAAAGCAGATATAAAGAATAGAGGCATGGAGAGAGTAAAAAGAGCGAAGGCTGCGCGTTGTGGTGGAACTCTGGAAAGAAAAGTGATTTTTCATGTAACTTGGTGAGTTCGCGTCTTGTAGGAAGCTAAAAAGACAGAGACAGACAGACAGAAAGACAGACAAACAGACATCCCTAATCACTCCCATTTAGTTATTTTGTAAATATGTTTCATGTACAGAATTGACAACTCTACAGATTAAGTATAGATATAGAAAAATATAAAATAATATGCCACCACGAGGGACACCAGTCATAAGATTTGACCATTCGGATAGTGGTTGCTCGACCCGCACCCCTGTTAATTAATCAACAAAATCAAATTATTTTTGTAAATAGACTCACAAGGAGCACTTCTGAAGGTAAGATGAAAACCACTCCAGAGCTTCAGGTGAAATCCGCAAGTGAGACAACATTGAGAGGAGCAATTCATGATCAACTCTGTTATTTGCATTTAAGAGATCTGTTAAAACTAGAATGGTGATCTTTGAGTTCGCCATTCCCTAATATCCTCAACGGTTTTGAGAAGTGCTGCTAAAGCCGGCAAAATATTAGTGTAAATAATATCACACAAGAAAAAGGTTAAAGTACCTGATTATAATTTTGACACAATACAATTCTTTAACGGATAATTTATATTTTTATAAAATAAAATGTATTGCACAACCAAACTTTGTACAAAAGTTGGACTTAACTTAAGATGGATAATTAAAGAAATGTAATAACTTATCGAAGATGCTTCGAAGTACAACTAACTTCACTAGTTAATGCACACATGAATAAATCAAAATTGATTTCGCGTTTTCGAGCTGTCAGTGGGTCTATACGTGAGTATATTCTATATCTATGAGCGTAATGCTGGCCACACACTATATTATACTTCCTATCGTCCAATTGGAATGCCGAAATCTATAAGTTCAATTATATACTACCTATCGCCCAATTGAAATGCCACAATCTATTGGAACATTTAGTCATGCCATTTGGATGTTAGTATTTATAGTAGTAAGTATGGTGTGTGGCCAGCATTACGTAGTAGACCCCCAGAGACGTATTGAGTGATTTGACTTAGTGGATCTCTCCTCAACTTTTGCTCGGACGGTGCGTGTTCAGAATCTTGAAGAATAAGAAACACCCACTAATGTGAAACTTGATTTATAGACGTTATTGCACTGTATTAAGGTTCACAATCATCCGGTGAATCGATTAATTATCGGAAGCTAAAACACTAGAAAGTCGAGTAGGGAAAGAAATCGAACTTTGAGCACTCTCGTGTTACGGTCACGGTTCGTGATTTGAGTAAGATAAGTATTTGTGATATAATAATAATATAAATAATAATAAATATTTTACAACAATCACACCAATTCTCTAGTCCCAAATAAAGCTACGAGGCTTGTGTTATGGGTACTAGACAACGGATAAACATACCTAAATACTTTTTTGTTTGTAAATAAATACATATTATACATAGAAAACACCCAGACCAGTACAAACACACATGTTTATGCACACATATGCTTGTACTGAGCGGGGATCGAACCCGCGACTCTTGGTTTAAGAAGTCCGATATGTAGACCACTTCACCAAGCGGTCGTCATGATACAGCCATTTTTTAATAAATTTTTATATTTTTAATTGGTTTTTATCCGGTTACTAACTCTGAATTTTAGAAAATCAGACTATAATGTGGAAAATTGAATTTACAATAGCTATGGAGTGTCATTTTATAAATAATAGACCAACCACCGCTATAGAACACGGAGTTCAATGGCTATTGTGCCGGTAACTGATATTGCTATTGCTATGTCATAAATTCAATTTATTGTACCGACAGCAAGTTCGCCTGATATTGGCGCAATAGTACTTGAATGTACTTGAGATGTGAGAAAATAAGGGTTAGAACAAAACATTTGTCTGTGAGAAAACAGTTGATGTTTCGGTAGAACGGAACTCCTTTTTGAAAAGAAAAAAGGTTCTTCAGAAGGAACGTTAGGCTGTTGGTTCCGATTAGTACCGAGTCATATAAGTCAATAAGCCTTTTTTTACCTTTTAAGAGCCAAAACCTAAGGCCAGGGGGCCTCAGCCGTGCGTGGGACTCTCAGCGTCTTAAAATGAACGCGGCTCCGCTCTGAGGAAAATCCGGAGAGTGGACTACCCACCAAAAACCTGTGGTATCCCTTCCCTGTCTGGGAGGTGCCATGGGTACCGGCTAATCCGCCACGTCCATGACGACCTTCGAGTTAGTCGCTAAGCCTGGTCAGAGGCCCTCGGGCGACTTGATAACAACTGACAGTAAGGTTGGTCACTTACCTTACAAACAATCCCTACTAATCCGCACTGAGCCTGCGTGGTGGAGTATGGCTCGTAACACCTCATAGTTGAGGTGAGGCCTGTGCCCAGCAGCAGGTCGTATACAGGGTGGTAACGACAATATGACCATTGACTTTATGTCTGTTACGCTTTCACGTGTTAACTCCTGACTAGATTTGAATGAAATTTGTTACACATACATGGTCGTCAACATCTGTGTGTGTATTAAATTTCATGCAAATCTGTTCAGTGTCGTAGGCGTAAGAGCGTGACAGACAGAAATTCAATTGTAGTATTGTGGTCGCCACCCTGTATAGCTTGATGAGATAGAAATAAAGTTTAGCTATTGTAGATTTTCTTGTTGCATTTTTAGCTTCAACTTAACACAATTTACGTGCTTCATGCAAAATGAATCATACTCAAACTGCAAAATAATTCGAGCAACCGTGATAACCAAAGCAAAACTTCGGGAAGCTAAATATATTTTTACCTATGTAAAAAGTGTTGTTAGTAAGTGTGTAAGTTGCCAAGTTTGGTGAAAAACGGATTTCGTATGGAGTCTTTGTGGTTACATTACCAAGGTATCAATCCTTAAACCACACACGAGTAATTAAGTACATATTTAATAGACTTGTTAAAAGATAAACATTATCTAAATTAATTTAAGTTGTTTGATAACTCCCAAAGACCAATATCTCATAGTCTCTCAAAGAGAACTGTTTCACAGACGAAACGTTATTCATCTAAAAGTTGTTTAGCTAGGATTTGACAAATGATAAGTGCCATGAACGTGTTGTGTCATTATAATAATCAGCTTAACAATAATTCTACCAAATGGAACGTTGTCGTACAAAAATTTGACAATCGTTAGTTGTCAAAGTAAAAAATAGGCCAAACAAGTTTTCGCGAGACGGCAGGATACAATCATAGTAACATCGTGGTTACATAGTCGTAGAATCACATTACGGGGAGCACGTAGATTGTTTTCACACCGTCATTCAATAAAAGGTTTTACGCTGGCTGATCTTCAGGTAAGACTAGTGATGTCCAATAGCCGAATTAATCTGTCGATAGTTAAGTTATGACCTTATAATAAAGTAACTCATGTAGTACTTAAGTACTTCAAATGTTTTGCAGCTATAAGTTCTGTTATTAAATGGATAGCCACACGGCGTCGATCTGGGAGGACTAGGAAAATTAGGCGCACAACTAACAGCTTGACGTGATTTTCGAGGCACGAGAGTGTCCGCAATACCACTTCTTGACTTCAAGCTACTTCTTAAATTGTCTATTACAGAAAACTTAAAAATACAACCTGGCACCTGGGCTATAGTCGGGTAAAAAAATGGCTTGGCCCGGAATTTAAACACGGGACTTCTAAGACAAAGGCTAGTCAATTGAACACTAGTGAAGGAGACAGTCATTTGTATCGGTAAGTAAATGTATGTCATTCAAGTATGAATTGTGACGTAAAAATAACGTAAGCTAAATTTTTTGTTATATTAAACCTACATGTGTAGAAATAAGAGACGAGTAAACCTGCCGACAAACTGCTTGCGCAGAAGTAATGTGGTGTAATACTTTAATAAATAAATTTAAAAAAAAGCTTTAACAGTGCATCCTACATAACTTCGAAACGCACAACAACACCATGTTCACCAAACTCAGTAGTTTTCTGCTTATCCTTGGCTCAGCTCCGTATTCCGGTCACGCGCCAGCGGAGTGAGGCTGTAATGTTTGACGCCGTCACTTCGACGCAATCGACCACCATTTGTTACGGAGTGTCTTGTAGGTAGGTAGCTCTTGGAACGTAAGGGGTGATACATTGGTGGCGCGATGGCACCAAAGGTTATAAAAATACATTTTCACAACATAAAATGATCACGCCAAGACTGGCACACTGCCGCTATTGGAAGTTTCTCGATAATATGGTCATTTTGTTAGATAAATCATACTAAGACATCATGATTGCGCTGGCATCGATCAACTTTAATGAAAGAATATCTAATCCTTCTTGTCTCGTTCGTTATTTGGTAATAAGTAGGTACATTTTTCTTGGTAATAAGTACATCTTGCATACCTACGTCCCACATCGATATGCGCTACAACACCCTTGCCTAACCTCGGTCGTTTTAATCGATATATCAGCAGTAGTAATAAAGTAGTTGTTTTCTGCTAACGCTCCACTCCCGCTCGGTATTCCGGTCACGCGCGCCGGAGTAAGTCAGTGAATGTTTGACGCCGTCACTCCGACGCGATCGACCACCATTTGTTACGGGCTGTCCCGTGCATGCCATCTTAAAGCGGACAGTCGGTTGCCAGTGACCGGTGCGACTGTGACTTGTGACGTCACGCGTCGATGCCTTCAAAAGTGAGGCGCGGGACGTCACGAGTCGTATTCTAACGTCGCGGTCGAGCCGGTGGGTAGGAACCGACTGCTACCTTAGGAAAGTTGAGGTAGCGTTAGGTACCTTCGTCAAGCTGACTGATACACACTCAAAGGCTTAGTCCGTTATACTTACGTGCGATTTTGACTTTGTAGCCATTCCAGTCAATGATGCTAACAGCGAGGAGGATGTTCCTTTTTTTCTGCTAGTGTCATAAACACGCCCAGTTACCGTAACTATCGCATCTTGCTAATAGTAAGTAGGCTTAATCATCTTCCCGATTTTGTTTTAGTAAGTATCAAAGTTAGCCATTCTAGTTCAAATACAGTACATTTATATCAAGTACTAACTAAGAAATCATCACTTTATCTAGCAAAGTAAATGGTACCTAATTTAAATTATGGTCAAATTTCCCTTCTCTGAAATGTAAATTAGTGTTTCTTAAGTGGAGATAAAAGAGAAATATCGTTAAGTATACATTTAGGCTTAGCTAGAACCAAATTAATATGTACGTTCCAGCCTTCTTGGTACCCTGGCGCAGTCCATGGGGATATTTGTATGTAGTTTATATTTGTTTATTACTTAAATATAATGAGATTAGTGTTGTTCTAAAGTCTACTGGGCAATCTCGATTCGGAAGAGTAAAAATAAATAAAAAAACACGGGTTGCACTCCGGGAGTGCCGGCAGAAGTGAAAACTTGATTATTAACGTTGTGCATTTTTGATTTATTTGAACCGTCTTACGGTTTTTCGATCAGCATCACGTGACCTGACGCGAGTTTCACAGTTTCTACCCATGCCACAAAAGTGCTCAAAGCCGCTAAAGAAGTTTTCACTTCAAAAATAGTTTAAAAACTAAAAAAAAACACGCTTTCATTGCTAACTAAAAAGAGAAAATAATTTCTGAGTTCAAAAAATATATATTACAGTAGAGAAAAAAGTTTGGGGTGGACTTTCATAGTTATCGACGCTTTTTACTCTATTATGTTATAAATTCTTTGTACTTATAAATTATTTTCTCTTTTTTAGTTAGCAATGATAGCGTGTATTTTTAGTTTTTTAAATAATAATTTATTTTTATTTATTTAGTTCATAAGGACAATGGAAAACTCTTATCAATTTTGTGCATACTGCATTGTCATCGGTACTGATACGTGCAAAGTTTCAAATTAATCCGATTTCTGAAAGTTGGTAAAAATGGAGCTCAAAGATTCCGTTACATGCATACATACGGCCCGAGCTATTAGCTAAATAATAGCGTTTTAAAACACCTTTGATTCCCTGACCCAATCAAACACAAATCATCTAAACACCAACATCATTGATGATTTCTTAGGTATGATTTAGCTTAGACAGCAAACTACACACTACTACACAATTCATGTTGGACAAATCTTGAAAAGGGTTTTGATATATGAAATTTATTTAAAACCGTTACGTTTTGTCACTCTAAGCTGAAAGTTATAACAAAGCTCAAAGGCAGTTTTATTAATTTGTGGTAGGGTTGATTGTGTCATTTTATAGCCAAAGTTAAGTAGAATGTGTTAAGTGTTTACATGTTTATATTTACAACCCGTATGAATGTTTACGACAACAATATCTCTCACCAATGTTAATACAAAGTTTGCTTTTATTGTTCTTCCGAAGAACAACTTCCAAGATGAAACAAAGGCTGGATTTTCAAGAAAAACTGCTGGGAGGAGTCTTTGATTAAAATAAAATACGAAAGATGCCGCTTTAAAATGGGTCTAATAAAAAAATGCGATTGCATGTCCTCCTAAGTGAACATACCAACAAGCAGTGATACTTTGTCTTCAATTTTCGTCACTGCATCGCAAAATATTCATTTCTGGAGCAAATAGTTCATTTACCGGATCTCTTACTCACACGCATTGGAAGCTCTACACTGTGTTCTTATTTTCAAATCTAGCCTACCCTGTTACTCATGCTAGCAAAACCTTACGAAACCTGGTGTCAAGCCTTAACGAGTAGGATCTTAGACGAAAGAAATTAATCAACCAACATTTATCGGTATTGTCAGAAAATTTCGTGGCATTTTTTTTTTACTTTTTAATGCACACATAATGTTCAGTAACATGTACTGATGCCACCATTTTAATTTTAGATATACTTAAAAAGCAGTGGTGTAGAACCACTTTTTGCTTGCATATTGTAAGTAGTTACGTAACATTTTCGACATTTGTTTAATCAAAGAGTGAGGAACAACGTAGGCTAGTAATTTTCTCGTTCTTGGTCTCATGAATCTTGGTATTTAAACAATGTTCTGTTTTGTAATTAGTGCTTGTTTTCTGGCGCGAATATTATTACTTCAACGGCTGCTTTTTGTAAAGTAATTAACAATGTTTTTTTTTTCACTGACCTCTATTTTTGCTACACCACTCTTAAAGGTTATTGTTTTAGAAAAAAATATTTATACAATGAGTTAATTTTGCACTAGATAAAACGAAATATACGGATACAAAATCAAATATTATCGATAAAAAATTTGGATTTCACTCACTTGTAAAGGGGTCCTACAATCGCGAGTCGCGGCAACAGTACCTATGCTGCAGGTGTAGCCTGGGCCTATATAATAATAAAAGTTCTTCTGGCCGATTTCGACCACGGCGGCTAATCTCAAAAGAGATCAGCCAACTGCGCAGAAGATATTATAGTGCACAAGTGTGAGCGCAATACACAGGTGCACTCACTGTTCCATCACTCTCAAAGTTAGGTGAGACGGCAATCCGACGATAGAGATCAGGCGCAGGACCAAAGGCTTTTCATGCTTACCGAGGCACGGACGTGTAAGACCGCCAACATTCCGACTCCGAGCTGTTTTTAAGATTTTCATGAGTTGAAATTCATGACAGAAAATCTCAGAAACAATTTTGGCTCGACCTGGGATTCGAACCCAGGACCTCTCGGATGTAAGGCAGAAACTTTTCCCCTACACCAACGAGGCAGTCACCAACGAGGGCCTATGTAACAAAAAACAGTATCGCAAGTGAGTAATCGACCTTATAAACCAGGAATGAAAGGTTCGTAAAGTTATTTTGATTTCCTATTTGTTCAAGCCCTGCTAGAAATGTTCCGCATATGAATTTGAGTTTTATTTCCTCTTGTGTTTTACTGCTCATAAAGTACTGAGTTTATTAATAAAATATACTGTTACCTACTTTGTTACGTGGGGTTTATGGGTTGCCTTTTGTTTTACTTTCATATGAATGCTGGGGTATTCTTGCTTCGCTTTTCCTGTAATATGTTTTATTACTAATGCTGAGCTTCTTCAGATGATCTAACTATTATCAAAGTTTTGAAATCTGTCCAAGTAATGAAAAACAATATCAAGAAGTACCTGTCTTATTACGCCCAGAACTGGCCTCGACTTATTACTGAAAAAGCCTAGGCGTAGCACCTGGGCCCATATTGCGCTAATGTGATATTTAATTGCCCGATTTTGATATTGCGCCCTTACTAAAATTGACAAAACCAGGCAATTCAATAATGATTTTGTTACGATTGTACTACGTTAATTTGACCCTTGGCCAAACGTACAGGATCTAACTTCAAATCCAAAATCAGGATTGTATATCAGGCAAAGCCCAGAACACATAGGGCTAAAATTTCACCTTTTTCCATTTTTTGTAAGCTTTATAAATGAAATTCCGCACTTTTCACGCCACTTTTATGACGGCTAACATTATTTTAAACAAAAAATACGATATTAAATTAACTCTCTGCGCAACCAACACTAGATTAAATGGAGGGATGAGAAAAATATTTAGCTCAAAGCCTAACGAAATTGAAATAACCATTTTTATAACCAATAACAAAAAAACGGTACATGGCGGTACGCTTATAACACCCCACAAAAAGTGTATTTCTCTCTCTTCTCAGCCTTAATACATCCCACTGCTGGTCACAGGCCTCACCTCATATATTAGGTGGTATAAGCCACACTACACCACGCGGGCTCAGTGCGGATTAGTGGAGGATGGTTTGTGTGTGAAGTGACCATAATGTCGCATGCTTTGAAGTTTTTGCCAAACAGCCTCTGACCAGGCTCATCGACTTATATCTAATGATATTAACCAGGATCAACAGCTAAAAGTGCCATCCGAAGCACGAAGATGCTTGAAAATTGACGTCACTTAATTGGTCGGAACGGTCACAAGGACGCCTTAGGTTCCTTAACTTTGGTAATCACTACCTGAGCGCTGCACCACTGCGCTACAAGCACCTTATCATCCCAAAAAAGGGATTTTACCTATCGATACGATTATTTCTAGATTTCCACGACCAATGCCAAATCTTAGACCCTTAGTACACAAGGCTATGCAAATCTTTGATAAAGACGACTTTAGTCTCCAAGCGACTACCGCAATACAAATTTCGAATGTCGGCGACGCTAGTAGTATAAGTATAAGACTAGTATAAGAATTTGACTGAATTTGGCCGATGGTAGTCGCTTGTATACTAAAACCCTCAAGTTATGAAGATTTGCGTAGCATTGCGTACAAAAGGAGTTGAGAGTATTTCAAAAGTACTTAATTCAACAATATCAACTTTTACAGACGGACATTTTTAATGACAGTTTAGTGGGAGGACGACCATCGATAGATCAAAAAAGTAAGTTAATGTTACAAATTGGCACATACCATCAGTACAAAACGTTATTTCACACTTAGCCATTGTTTGATAATGATTAATTTGAAGTAAGTATCTTAGTTATGTTCTATTACCCGCATTAAACAAGGAACCCTAAAAAACTAAGCTTTCGCATTTTTTTCAATTTCAACCGAAACAAGTTTACACAAATCGCGCACGCTCCTCCGAGTCGAATATAAATAAGAAAATTAAATAAGGGACTGACTGTTGTGGCTCGAATGGATGAAAAGTTTGTTGAGTTTTGGAAAATAGCAAAGGAGGTAACGAGGATAGTTTTTATTCACTTTTTATAGTAATAATATTTGTTGCTTTCACCGCTAGCACACCTGCATACTGAAGCCGCGTCCCGTGACTGACAGTGTGTCAATTAGAGATGGGGCAAGTAGTGGTTTTACCGAGTAACCGCGTACCGAGTATTGCTCGGTTTAATGCTGGCCATACCGAGTACTCGGCCGAGTTACTCGGTTTAATTTAAAGCGCACTTGTAATTAGCACTGGACTCATTTTTTCCTTCTCACTGTAATTTTGGATTGGTTAACCATAGCTTTACGAATCAACATAATACTCGTATGTATAATGGTTTTTAAGATATATCTTGAACTACATACAGTTTTTCTAGTATAAGTTTGCGATCCGCAGTGGCCTGGCAGTCCAGTAACAACAACAGGAATCGACAAACGCCAGATCAGCGGCTTGTGCATTGACTTTAGTTTTTGGTCATTGAGGTACTTCAATTCGTCCAGTTGGCCAGTGGCAAAACCAACTTATTCCAGACAACCTGTTCAATACGGTTACTTTACTGAGTATTCGTCACTTGAACCGAGTTATTTGGCCGAGTACGAGTATAAAGTAAACCACCGAGTACGCCGAGTACCGAGTAGTAACCGAATACTCGGCCCATTTCTAGTGTCAATCCATCACTGCGCAATATCGAGCAGTTACATGTAGCCTGAAGTCAATGTCATCCTGCGACCTTAAAAAAGCCGTCAGTCCATCTTGCTAGTTGACACCTTACGCTATCCTTATTATCAAAATGGTCTCCGATTTAAAACTTTTCTGTCCAAACGGCCGATTGAATTTTAATTACGGCGCATGTGAATTAAACATTTTGACAAAAATTTTCACCCTTCGCTTTCCAGTAAGTAAATTATACTATAGAATTTACATTGTTGCATGCTAACACCACATTTTATTATGCCTAAATTTTGCTGTTATCGGCGTTAGGCCTGCAGGTTATGATAACATAATTTAAATCCTAATATAGTTTTGTTTTTATTGGAAACCCTATGAACAAGCGCTTAATCAAATCATTTTCTAGTTCATTTATTTTAAAATCACAACTTCTAAAGCTTTACAGTACAGTCGGTCATATTAAATAACCTATGCAATAAACTTTTCGATTTCCAAACGTTTCCAAAACTTGATAAACCAACAAAACTTCAAAATTGATTCTAATTCCAATTATTTTTAGGATGTGGTCTGCGTGAATTTGATTTAGAGCTAATATCTATTTCATAACAAAAACTATCCTATTTATTATATTCCATTCTCATTGCATGCGTAACAAGTTTCATTAAAATTGAGTCAGTAATTTATGCTTTAAAACGTTACCGCCAGATGGAGTTACTTTCGCATTTATACGAATTGATTTCAGTATCTTAAACGATTTACGTTTGTGAATTTGTATTTTTGTAACTTGTAACATGTAACCTATTGATTTTTTCCGACTTTGCAATTACTTGGCTTGTTCTTAATCACCAACATTACAGTTTTGCCGCATCTCTGCTTCTTCTCCAATGTTTCATCTTATACGCTGGTTTTTAGGGTTCCCGTCCCATACTCAACGATAGAAAAACCTTACCTTATTACTGAGAATTTGACATGTATGCCTGTGTTTATATCAATGAATATTGTGGGCTTAATTCTATTATATTGTATTATATTCAATCTCATCGACCGAGATTCTGTTAGTTAAATTTGTTGTCACTATAAGTAATATTTTTTTAATAAGAAGGCTCCTATACGTGTTTGATTGATAAGCACGTAAGTGGTTTTTAATCCGCGCCGCTAGATGGCGCTTTTTTAAGTTGACTGGTGTCACAAAATTTTTAAAACACTTATCTCAACTCGAACTTTTGCTTGATTCTTTCAAATACAAATAAGTATGGCACGGAAACCTTCGTACGCGATTGCGACTCGTGCTTGCCCGGTAAAGTACACATTCTTATCACGCGCGCTCTAACGACGGTTCCCATTAACGTTCATTATTGAGCCGGCGATCATGATACGAGTACGTGGTGAAATAACCTTGCCAAGGCTTTGGAGTACACCCTGTATAAATCTAAGTTAAATAGAATTAGTCAGAGAGATTCGAAACCTGTAACACGAGGTGTTAGATAAGGTGGTCTTTAAATTTGGCAAATCAGCAACAGATGAAAAAAAAGTATAACTTAATGCGTAAAATATTACTTTCTTTAATAGTTTTCCGTCACTAATTCACTTTCTGCATTCTAACTCGGTTGACTAGAAGAGAATGCTTAAAGACATTAATTCCGCCAGTTGTACACTGTCAGTGCAATTAAGTCTCGATAAATAAATAAAATCAACAAATGGCTTATCGTATCGTTCAAAAGTTTTTTATCTTATATATAAAAATGAAATGCTGTTCGTTAGTCTCGCTAAAACTCGAAAACGGCTGAACCGATTTTAATAATTTTGGACTCAAAATATTCGTGGAAGTCCAGGGAAGGTTTAAAAGATCTAAAATTAAAAAAAAGCAACGGGCAGGACTACGTCTGTCGGTTCAACTAGTATATATATATAAATTGCTGTTCGTTAGTCTCGCTAAAACTCGAAAACGGCTGAACCGATTTGAATAGTTTTAGTCTTGAAATTATCGTGGAAGTCCAGGGAAGGTTTAAACGATGAGAAAATAAGTGTTTCCTTTTTAAATAGGGGACAGGACAACGTCTACCGGGTCCACTAGTCTTCTTATATATAAAAATGAATTGCTGTTCGTTAGTCTCGCTAAAACTCGACAACGGTTGAACCGATTTCAATAATTTTGGTCTTAAGATATTCGTGGAAGTCCAGGGAAGGTTTAAAAGATCAGAAATCTAAAAAAAAAGCAACGGGCAAGACAACGTCTGCCGTGTCCGCTAGTTATATATAAATTCGCTCTCAGCAGCTTGTACTCCTAATTGTAACAAAAAAGAGAGTTGATATTAACTTTACTTCAGAAATTAATGAAAAAACGCCAATTCAAAGGCAGGTTTATTTTATTTTTTGTTACGCATGTGTTACTTAGACTATCCGTCTTCACATATTTTTTTTCATATTTATTGACATCAAACTCATTTTTACAAAATCTTAATTTTGTACTAGTTGAAGATTTATCCACTTAAATAGATCCGCCATCATAACAGGCTACCTATGAGAGTGCAGGAACAAAAAAAAACCATCCATGTATTGTACACACGTTCTCACTTCATTTCACCTTCTGCGTACAAATTGGCGTAGGATTTTAAATTATTTAATTTTTCGCACGTGACTGTACCGAGTCCCTCAACTTTCTAATTTGATTACTCAGTCCCAACTACAAAGTAACTGTGTTATGCTTTTAAGGTAATTAAACAACGTAATTACCTCAAAAAGGTACATTTCAATATTATTCGCGAGGATTTGTAAATCTGTTGCGAGAATGAAATGACGCAATTATTTAATGGAGTTAGGCGCTTTCACGGAAAGGTATTAACTAAATTTTGTAGCTTACTGAAACACATTTATTGTATTTTTTACTAAACGTTACAAAAATTAGGTACCGGTGTCTTGTTATTACTTTATCCCAGGAGAGTAACTTTGACCCATTCAGTAGAAAACTTTAACTTCATCTAATTTTTTTTTTGCAAATGGCGTATAAATTATACTTCCTCCGGTAAATTGTCATAAACGGTCGGTAAAATAGTGAACTAAAAGACATGAAATAAACAAAGAAATGAACTTGTTACTGGTAAATGGTCAGTTGATAAAACCAATTAATAGCCAAAAAGCTGTAGAAACCAATTTTTTGACAACAAAAAATTCAATAAATATTCAGTCAATCGAGTCTAATTTCTGACTCTCTAACGTGATGTCAAGTTAGAGTATTCCCATACCATATTTAAATATTAAAGACAATAAAGGTGAATTGGCGTGATTGTTGTGAAAATATTTATTTATTTATTTAAAGGTGTATGAAAACGATTGGTGGTGTCAACTAGCCGATTAGAACAGGCTAAATGTAAGGTTCTTGTATCTGATGCGCACGAAACCAACATGTGGACGCTTATCTTCATGCTGTTCGAATACAAAATTACAAAAAAAAATAATTAGAGCTTTGGTGAATGTTTCCCGTTCACGTCACTTTAGTTTATTTTACGTCATCACAGCTTATTTGATAGCTAGGTAAATTATGAGTAGAAACATACATATGAAATTTGTATCTAAAACACTCGATACTCTTTTGATCTTCAAGTAATTTATGCACAGGAAAATAATAATCCCGCCACTAATCTTCTCAATTTCAAAGAGTTTGTTGTTATCTGAACTGTCAAACCATTATTTCCTTACAACTAAGCTCCATCAATCATTCATTGTAAATCGATTGCAGGCTCACAACGATATCTTAGGCTCTCCAGAGACGGCTTATATGCTTTTTTTTTAAATATGAAGGTACCTATTTGAAACCACCAATCGTTGACGTACTTTTTATGAAGTGCTAATACGCCAGTCTTCCATTGATTTTATGGTGTACTTCTTGTGAAATTTAAATGTCAAATATTGCAAATAATGTTATGAGAAATCACTCAATTAAGCTGTTTAATTACGTATAAATTTTTGAGAAATAGGGTTTTGTTATTTATTTTGATTGGTGTCAAATACCCAACTGTATTTCCGATCATATTTGAATCGCATCTTACACCCGTCATTACATACTTTTAAAACTGCTAAGTACCTCCTAACTGCAATGTAGACATGAATATTTATATTAATTTAATCGAATTTTTCATCTGTACCCACGCATAGAAAAGTTTGTGTCGCACAAACTACCTATGAGTTCCCTTATATTGTTTGTAGGGGATAATCTCCTGAACTATAGAAAAGATTGTGAAATCATTGTGAACAGTTCAAAGCTACCTTATTTGTTAAAGCTAAAGATAATGTTTATTAAAAAATAAAATAAATAGCAAATAAAAATTTGAATTTGAATTTTTATTTTCATTGTCCCATATATTTAGAAAAATATAGGGCTTTAAAGTCGCGCCAATAAAGTCGTGCGAATAATGTCACGGGGATCAATTGGCTAGACGACACCACCAATCGTTGACATACTTTTTATTATCTGTCAAAACGGTCTGCCTCCATAGATTTCGTATTGGAATAAATGATTTTGACGTCACGGTCAAGTGTCAGAAATCGGAGTCAATTGACCGAATATTTATTGCGTTTTGTGTGTTTAAAAATTGGTTTCTACAGCTTTTTAAAAAAAATATTGGTTGTATTAACTTCATAGGGGCTATGTTTTTTAAACACCATGTTCTTGACAATATTTAAGATAGCTGTCATCATCCCAATTCCAGACGATTTTTTTTGTGTCGTTTGCGTCCCGCCTTATGCTGTAGCTTACAAAATGAGATACAATAATAAATCATAGTGTATTTTTCGACTCGCCATTGTGAGGGCAAGGAGTAATACATCGCACAGCCGGGGCGGGTTGAAATATTGGGTTTTAAATTCAGTGACCTAGTTGGCGATATGATTTAAACTTCTTCGCGTTTGGCGTAAACAGGGGTGCTTTTTATCACGAATATTTGGGGTTTGAAACCACTGAAAATTGTAGCGTGTTTTTTTTTGTGTATTAAATTGACATACACCAGCAGTAATACGAGTACTACCTTTAAGTCAGATTTCATATAAAAATAACTAAGCTTAAGATTTAACAAGATTGAAAGACGCGTTGGAAATTGATCTAACTAGTTATTCTTTTGCTACAGTAATCGTCAAAAATAGAGAAGCACTTTAAGTCGCGTTTGTTGTTAAACTTTTGTTGAACAACATTGTCCGTCTACGCATCTACTACTTTACGTCAGTCGACGACAACATGTCGCCAGAGGAACCAGTGTTGATTTCAGCAGCTGTGGTTACAATTTTATCGAAAAATTCATTAAAAATATTTAAAAAAAATACGTTGATGGGTAAGAAAATTATGGTACAATTTGATTAATTACAGCACTTGTTTGTTACTTATATCACACTATGGACATCGTTGCGCGTCACGTCTCCAGTCTATAACAATTAATGCTCAACTAACGCGTCATGTTGCGCGCCAGCTGGCAACGTTGCGCGCTGTTGTGCGGCGTTGCCGTACACGTCGAGCGTCACGTGACGCGCGCCAAATGTTGCCTAGTGGAACCACGGCTTAAGTTCCATGTCGAAATAACAAAGTTGACAGATTTCGACAGATTGACGAAAATGCACAAAATTTCATTTTTGACAATGACTACAAACGGTACATTGACAATTATAATATTACTAACACAACTCAATTTTCTATTTAAAATCTAGAAACATGACGTTTTTGGTATTTGCCATCTAGTCCAACTTCTTGACTCAATTTTAGGGTCAATACAATGTCTTCCAAGCACTTAATTGAATATCGCAGCCTTCTTACGACCAAATCCCAGCGATATTCGTACCAACGAAGCTATTTGCTAAATAACTTACCAAAAGTGAATCTCGACTCTCATTGGCCACACTGGCCGGTTGCCAGGACAACTGCCGATGACAGTTCAATTTTCCAAAGCCACGAACCAGAATTGGACACCCTAGTCGGCTTATTATTTCACTATAGTGTGGTCACTTGCCAAATGTTAATCTGGTTAGGTACCGCCAACGCATTTTAAGTCTTAATACGAGAGTAGGACGATGGGGATTTGCATGGAAAGGAGTTGCGTGCCTTGAATGCTGTTTTGAACACTAGTTTTTGGGCACAAGTTGGTTGTTAGGATTTGTTTGCTGAAATCCGGGCGCAAGTTTTGGTTCTTCTTGAGATGGCGGGCGGTTGAAAATAGCTTGGTTTTATTAAGTTACTTTATTTATTAGCATTAACTATGAGGCTGCAGCCTGTGGAGCACTCAAAGAAATCCGGACCGATGAGTAAGTGTCACGGTAGTTCAATTGGGAGAGCTATCGCCCGGCTTGCCAGAGGTCACGCTTGTGGCAGTCCAATTTCCTTCAATTTTTACAACTTGGTTTTCTTATGCTAAAATAATAATGCATCGGGACCTATATGACCTATAACAATGACTGTCGTGGGTCCGTTATGTATCATAGGTCATATAGATCCCGTGGGGGGCCTAAAGCTTTAAGTGGGGTCCAATTATCCCGGACATTGCGGGCACACAATTGCGCGGCTATTTATAACATATTTTTCTTTGTTTGATGTATTTTGCTAGGGTATATGTTTCTATCTATTTTTTCTTGTTTTATTTTATTTTTGACTACCTCGTTGGTTTAGTGGCAAAGTTTCTGCCTTACATCCGAGAGGTCCTGGATTTGAATCCCAGGTCGAGCTAAAAATTGTTTCTGAGATTTTCTGTAATGAATCTCTCAAAAACAGCTCGGAGTCGGGATGTTGGCGGTGTTACCCCGTGCCTCGGAAAGCACGTTAAACCGTTGGTCCTGCGCCTGCGATTCAAACCCAGGACCTCTCGGATGTAAGGCAGACTCTTTGCCACTACACCAACGAAGCAGTCAAGTAATCATTAAAATATATAATCAAATAATCAGTGCAAGAATAATTAACACGTTAAACGCCGACTTAATTCTGCGATTTTCTGTTTGGGTCTTGGGGGACACCATTGAACGACTCTAGAACTCTCTGTTCAGGCCATGGGGGACACATGTGACCGCGAGATAGTGTTCACTTCAAAACCTTCTGGCAGGCCAGCGGACATGCTAACTTAAGTTTTTCAATAATAAAAAATATAATTTAATAATAATATTTATTCACCATAGTGACAAAGACATGTAACACAGAGTTAAGAAAGTAATATATAAGTATTTTAAGTGCAGAACGTGTCGATAGAATGGCAAGCCCCTGCTCTCTAAACTAGGATAGATCCTGTATCTTAGAGAACAGTGGTTCTTCCAGAGACATTGTAAGTACATTATATTAATTCATGTCGTTTCAAATTTACACTTTCTGATCACTGTGTGTGTGTGTATGTGTGTGTGAGAGAGAGAGTATGTGCACGTATGTGTCTGTTTATGTGTGTTTGTCTGAGTGGAAATGGTTTGGGGTTGTGTAACTCCTTTTTAAGTAAAAAGATTTTCAGTCTCATTGTAATTTAGGGCAAGTAAGCGTAAAATATAGGTAAAGGAAATAAAAAGAGATTAAAGCGCGGCCCTCTAAATTGACGAGTTTTACTTGGTTTCTGACCAACGGTAGGACTTAAAATGTTTTCAGGATTTCGTAAAGCAAATTTTTTTATCGCCTCATAAGCAATTTTAATTAGGTTAATTCAACCATCCTATCATCTGCTATATCTTTTGTGACTCGACGATCTTAAGACGAATGTCTTAAGATCTTCTGTCTTTCAAATTTCTAATTCGTCGGAATGAACAGTACCATTATTATAATATCCCATTCTCTGAATCAAAACGAATACGTTAAGCCGTCATCGTGAAACAAAGCACTCTCTTCCGAGAAAAATTAACAAATCAACGAATGAACCCCATGGGGCCTGGCTATTATATTAATTTCAACGACGATTAACGGAATCAACGGAGCTCGTTGTTCTAACAGGGTTTTGATGAATCAGCTACCTGCAAGTGGCGGTGCTTTGAAGTTTAGGCTAAAGGCAGAGGTGGGGAACATTTTTTAGTAAAACAAAGTTTATTTTACCTCATGACGACCAAGAAGACGATCAGCGTCAGCCTGTTTAAATATCTATTGCGTTTTGTTACCGTTGCTAATGAACCGTATTAAATTATTAATGAAGAATTAAGAATTGTAAGACAATACATTCTTATTTATTTGTCTTCATAATAGTATCAGAAATAAGGAGATACAAAAGTGATTCCAGCAAATATAGCCCCGTTAATATTAGGTCCTTACATATGAAATTGGCGTTTTGTCGTACTGGCCACTTTGATCACAAATTTTTCCTATTTGGTTAGGAATTCGAAATTCAAATTTATACAGCTATTTCCACATGTAGTTGTGTTTCGTAAACCGTCATTCATTTGTTTTTTTACTTATCTTTTTTCTGTTTGCATCGCTCAATTTACAAAATGGAAAATTTGAAATATCGCGTTATTTACGAGTACGAGTTCCACCGTGGCACCAGTGCTGCGGAAACGGCTCGAAGAGTTAATGATGTGTATGGCGGTTGTGTCGCAAAAGAAAACACAGTGCGTTTTTGGTTCCAACGTTTTCGTTCTGGAAATTTCGACCTGCAAAACAAGCCCCGTGGACGGCCGGAGACCCAAGTTGATAATGAAGAATTGAAGGCTATTGTGGAAGCGGATCCATCGCAAACCACGTCCGAGTTAGCTGCAGGCTTTGGCGTTAGTGATAAAACTGTTTTAATCCACTTGAAGCAAATTGGGAAGATTAAAAAACTTGAAAGGTGGGTTCCTCACGAATTGAGTGAAGCAAACCGGCAAACGCGCGTCAACTGCTGCGTTACATTACTTGACCGGCACAATAACGAAGGGATTTTAAATCGAATCATTACCTGTGATGAAAAGTGGATTCTCTACGATAATCGGAAGCGCTCATCGCAATGGCTGGACCCTGGCAAGCCAGCCAAAGCCTGCTCCAAGCGAAAATTGACCAATAAAAAGTTACTTGTAAGCGTTTGGTGGACTAGCGCCGGTGTCGTTCATTACAGTTTTCTCAAATCTGGCCAGACGATTACGGCAGATATCTATTGTCAGCAATTGCAAACCATGATGGAAAAGCTAGTTGCTAAACAACCAAGGCTGGTCAATCGCTCTACGCCACTGCTGCTTCACGACAACGCTAGACCACACACTGCACAACAGACGGCTAGCAAATTAGAAGAACTTCAATTGGAATCTCTAAGGCATCCACCGTACTCCCCGGACCTTGCTCCAACAGATTACCATTTTTTTCGAAATTTGGATAACTTCTTGCAAGGGAAAAAGTTCAACTCAGATGGGGCAGTCCAAGTCGCCTTCAAAGATTTTATTGATTCCCGTTCGAATGGTTTTTTTAGTAAAGGGATCAATGAACTACCTATGAGATGGCAAAAGTGCATAGATTACAATGGCTCATACTTTGATTAAATAAATATGCTATATAAAAAAAATTCGACTTTTTGTTCCTCCCATACAAAACGCCAATTTCATAGGTAAGGACCTAATATACGCAAAGCTCAAATGGCAGTGTACAAAGCACATTATATTTATGAAAAAAAAAAAAGATAATCCAGTTCCCACCAGTCTAGTTTAATACAAACTCAAAGCCATGCCAAAGTAAGGAAAGTAATAAAGCTGCAAAAAATGCGTGAAGTAGGATATAACATGACATTTTACAGAAAAAAAAAACATAGCTCGTAAAAACAAAAAAAAAGCTATTATCTTAAAACCCTAACAATGGATTAATCCAAAACCGATTTTCTGAATAAATAAAATTGTGGTCGCTAAAAAAAGTTAGACACCCCTGGCAGGGTCGTAATTAAAAACCAATTAGGTTGTTCTAAACAGTTTTCGTGGTCGTTTATTTACTTGTTCCCCTTAAATTGATTGTTAAATGTGTTTATTATGGGCAAAAATATTCGGTCGACAATCTTTAACGAATTCCGATGGTCTCAAGATAAAATAAATTAAATCTTTATTTAATTTAGGATGGCTTTTGTTTTAAGAACAAATGTGACAGTTTCCAAAAAACGTAATGGATGGTCCAATGTATTAACTATTGTTCTTGATTGTTCCTTTAATCAGAGTATTTTGAATAGGAGTAAATTTTAATGTGGTGGTAGGATATGCTGTGGCTTATGTCATTTTCTAACATCTCGGAAGTCATTTTCATACTTTTAGAATGATACTTTGTTAGGCCCTAGGATAAAAACAAACAAAGCCGAATAAAAAGGCCATTTATTTATTTCATTGTTTGTCCCTTCAGTAAAAAAGGCAAAAATTACTTGCGGTCTTTCTAAATTAATTTCAAAAAAACCTAGAAAAATATGGATTATTTATTATATTTTCGTAGATAAAACAACTGACTGCCAAACAAAAGAGTACCCCCCACATTTCTAGTCGGCGGCAATTTGTATTGGTTGGTATAAGAAATGACACGTCATATCACTAATAGAATAGCGTTGTCTTCATTAAGATAAAGTCGGGGTCATTTCTCTGCCCACGCACTAAGTCCCTCTAGCACTGGAAGAAAGGCGAAGATATGTGTTTGCTATAAAAAGAAGAAAACTTTTTTCTAATCGCACGAGTAATAAATAAAGCAATAATACGGTATGGGTAAGGGTAAAAATATCAAATCATTGTGCTATCAAGCATTGGGTACCTACACTTTTAACATATTTTTCTTAGTACACTTCTTTGTGACATGAATTGGGACTCATTAATCGTTCGGCGCGTAATTCGAACCATGTCAGGCTACGTCTACACAGGCAAGTGACCTGTTAAGCACCTAGAGAAAGACATCATCATATCAGCCTTTCGACACCCATTCCTGAGCATAGGCCTCTCCCAAGGTCAAGGATTTTCCAAGGGTTTTCACCGCGATCGGTTCTGCTCTTCCTGCATCCAGCTTCTTCCCTAGATCATCACCAGATCTTCTGTCCACCTTATAGAGGGCCTGCTCACGGAGCGTCATCTAGCGAGTATTGTTGCAAAGCTTTCGAAAAATAAATAAAAAAATACACCTGCCTGAAGTCACCTGCTTGTGTAGGGACATTATTCCCTAATAGAAAAAGTCGACTTTGCCTGCTTAGCTTGTTTCTGCCGATTATCAGGTTTCCGCATATATTTGCTCGGTGTCTGCTTGCTTTTGTGGAAAACACGCCTTAGCTTCGAAGTAATGAAGTGAGAACTGGCCTTCGTTTATCAGACTCTAATAATAATATAACGTGTTTTTGCAACCTAAGAAAAGACTAGTACGCGGCTGCATGTTATATCTAAAATTAAAGTATAAATTAATATTTGATATGAAAAAGTAATAATGGGTTTTAGACGAATTTGTAATGATTGAATAATTAATTAAAAAAAAAGAAATACTAACGCCTATTAATAAAATATATCTATACAAGATCGTTAAAAATATATTTACGTATAATACAAAAAAAAAATATTTAAAAAGGTTCATCTTGCAGACTCACTCGAATGTGCCAAGAACGCTAGCAGTGTTTCCTCGCTGAATGGCCAAGCTAATTCTTTGGCCAAGGTAGCTGCCAGCGTTCGAGTCACCGGTGACACTGGTGACACTGCGAGTCGCAAAGACAAGTCATGGAACAAAATTAATTCTAATTAAGGAATAATATTAATTAATTATTTTTTAAAATTAATTGATTATATTAATTCGATCTACTTGATTTCTGCATTTGATTGGGACGATGTAGATTATGTTTGTGATTTTCCTAGATTATTAAAACTTTGTATAGTATATCAAGCAAAATCCGAACTTTCAAATAATTTCCTTACAAATCTATCACAACGGTTTTAAAATAGGTAGATTTGTAAGGCAATCCTCTTCCTGAATCTTTGGCTCCTTATTTTCAGGTCAGAGTCCAAGTTCCTATTCTAAGTCTTGATATGCTTCGCTTGTTATTTCAGAAAAGTTGGACCCTTGCAAGTTTTTCAACCCGTTGGACGCCATTTTGTTTTTTTACAACCAGTAGGGATGCGGCTTGTCGAGAAAAGTCATGCTCTGTATCGATATGCAAAATTGATTATTAATGGTGAGTGAGCTTTAATCAATTAACAAACAATAATTTTGCAGAAGTACCTAACTTTTATAAGACAGATATTGGGTGGTGCTGATCTTATGACAAGACATACTTTACATGTACATTACATTATTAGAACCGACCTTAATGAAATAGAAATACATTGATATTTTTTTATTAGTGTGACATCAGACAAGTTTGTATTTTTCGGTCTCTGTTTTGTATGGAGGCGCTAGTAGGGTCAAAGCTAAAAAAAACTGAAGCTGAGGCCTATAGCCCCAGGTTTTCAAACAGTATTTTAACCCGTTGTTCGTTAGTAGTCAGTAGTTTCGTGCCATCTTGTATACAAGTTTGAATTCTGCATTCTAAATTTTCAGGTTATTATCTCGATATATTGTACACCACTTCTACTAGAGGAACAGATGAAACATGTCTTGGTCTACAAAATAAAGTTGTCGCCCGGCTGGTATTGGAAAAGTCGCCAAGTTTCAGCGAAAATCTGCGGAAAATTGGCCGCGACGAGGCCCAACTTCGTCCTGAGTTGCGCATACGAATGGGCCTCGAAATATGTGCGCGCACGGTTGTGGTAAGGGCCAAGTTCATAAAATTTTTTATTTAAGAAAAAACTGGTAAACTTTAAAGGCTTGATGGCTTTTGATAAACCTTGGCTATCCACCATGATAAAATTGTCTTTCGAATTTTTGACTCAAAAAATTGAACTCACGGAAATCAGTCCATTCGTTCACGAGCCATAATTCCGCAGATAGACACACACAAACATACACTCAAAAAACAGAAAAGGAGTCAAACTTATAACACCTTTTTCGTCAGGGAATTAAAAAGGAGACCTCTTGTCCCATAGTAAAAAGCACCCATCATAGTTGAAGCCAGCGCTTATTTCCAAGTCCACTCATTGGGATTTTGGGCCAACGTTGGTGCCATAAACTTGTCTGACTCTCACCAGAAGCTCTTCTCAACTAATAGCACAATCTCCGTGAAAGCTAGTCGAAGGCCAGTATAGTTGGTTAGTGCTTATTTACTAGTGGCTACAAGGAGACCTCGATTGTTCGGTCCTTATTAACAATAAAATAGCAGATCTTTCAATTTATAAATTGGAATTTGTTTGTGGTATACATCTAAAATATGAGTAGGCTCGTACCACCTCAAGGTTGAGCAAGTGTCACCAGCAGTGGTTTGTATAAAGGCTGATGGGAGACATACCTTTTAGTCAATTAGTATAATTTGTTTTAACCGACTTCAAAAAAAGGAGAAGGTTATCAATTCGACCGCATTTTTTATAAGCTGCAGAGAGTTAGTCGCTTATCTTTGGGGAATAGTAACAATCATTGTTTAAAAGTAGTGTCAATCTATAAAAATCAATTTTTAGGGCGGATTAATTGGCTATCTGTCAGTAAATATTTACAATAATAATATATTATAACATCACATACATTGATCTGACTCTGTGGTAAGTAGGCTAAGCACTTGTGTTACAGAAATCAGAAACAACAGAGGTATTACAATTAAACATTAATAAATACATGTAACACCCATACCAGTACAAACAGACATGTTACGCACACAAATGTTTGTACAGTGCGGGGATCGAACCCGCGACCTCTTGGTGTAATAGTCAACTTCTTAACTATTTACACCAAATCTTTCAAAATAAGCTTGATGGTTATTCGTAAAGCTGTCGGTACGATTAGGCAACTTGGCTTCAATTTATATTGTAGTCTACATAATTGGTCTGATGTAGATGAAATTGGTTTCATAACTTCTTTTTTCTGAAACAACATAAACGCCCACCGAGTTTCGTTCTTCCTAAAATAGTGAGCCACTATCGAAACACTGTTCTATCTGAAAACTACAGCACACGTGACTCGAATCAACGTACAATGTAATGCGAGCTAAACCCGTTTAATACGCGAACGTAGGCCGGGGCATATTTCCTACGGTTTTTGCCCAAGGGCGCTGCAGCTTAAAAAACCCAGTTTACATTTCTAACTCGGTCGGGTATTGTTGAGTGTTAATCACCGATACCTATTCCAAGAACATAACAATGTAGCAGCAATCGGATTTAAATGGGTCTTAGCTCGGCAAAGAAAAGCTCGTGGCAATTGCTTTGGAAAATTGACGATATCCAGTTTCAATGGTTTACACTGAACACACTGAACAACGAATTTTGACATTGTCAAAAGGTAATATAGCTCTGTGGATCGAGAGGTCCCCGGTTCGAATCCTGGTGTCCTCTGGGTTGAAAAGTTCTTTTTGCTGCCCTATCCTGAAGCACTGGAACTGCGTCCATGTTGGTTCGAGACCTGCCTTAGTAAATATTAAGATTTCCTGAAATAAAGATTAATAATTCGTTGAGTCCCTGTAGGGGGTCAATATGAGTGTCCTAGCTGGCTAGTGTAAGGGTGAAAATGATAGATAGATTGGCTATTTACGGCATTTATTATTAAGGGTTTAAGTGTGCGTTCGGACGCCTCCGTACACGGGACTAAGATAGTTCGGGCGCGCCAACCATCGCAGCGGTTGTTATCATATTACATAGTGTAAGTTACAGTCATGTATGTGTGTGCTACGTCAGCAGTACTTAGTAATGTGTCTGTCGCAGAACCGACGAGAGGTGGAGCAGGAAGGTTCTTGAATGGAGACCACGCTTAGGTAAACGTAGTGTGGGCCGCCCCCGGCTAGATGGACAGACGACCTGAAACTGGCAGCTGGTAGTGACTGGACGCAATGGGCGGGAGATCGTGCGCTGTGGCGCTCCTTGGGGGAGGCCTATATTCAGCATTGGACTGCAACAGGCTGATATGATGACTTTATGAAATTACTACAGACTTTTCTATGATGCACGTTAAGTCAACGCTCACCGAATTTCGCCCACCGAAAAACAAGGCAACCTCTATCGAAAATCATTCTATCTGAAAACTGCAGCACCCGTGACTCCAATCAACATACAATGTAATGCGAGCTAAGCCCATTCAATACGCGAACGCAGGCAGCCATATTTCTTTTGCCCAGGCGGCTATTCTAAAACGCCCTGACATTTTTTATACCATCAACGTCAGGATAACTCGGATGGTATCAATATTATTGATTAGAATTAAACAACTTTTGACCTCGTACTTTTGAGCAAAGAATTGGGACCACACCGACAAGTTGTGCGGAAACGAAGCAAGTAACTTTACTAATAAAAATCTTATAAATATTGTAAAATATTAAAAACAATAAAAAAAAACTATATTTTTAGCATTAGTAATGCAAATGTCGTTAAAATGTGATATTAAAACACACTTAATGAAAGAACGGACTGCCACAGGCGGGACCCGAATCTCTCTCAATCCGGGTGATTGATCTTCCAATTAAGCTACTGTGACACTGAATCCGTCCGAATTTTTAGTGCCCTTTAGGTTGCTGTCAGCCATGATTCATCAATGTCGTGTTTAGATAGGTATCAACAACAAACTTTGGAAAATAAACATGATTAAATTATCTTTCGAATTTAATAAAAACCGCATTGAAATCGATCCATCCGTTAGGGAGCTACGATGCCACAGACTGACAAACACACAAACACAGAGGAGTCAAAGTTATAACCACCCCTTGTTTTCTTCGAGGGTTAAAAGTCGCATTGACTTACGAGGTAAGGTCCCAAATCGGGAAACGTAGTTAGCGGTGCGCCTGTGGACGCATACTAACTAACGTGCCGGATTTCATGTGAAAGTTTCCAATCCGGTTCAAAGCAGAAATACTACTTTTTTCCCGTTTACGTCATGTAGGCAGAATTGGCATGAAGACACCTATCTTAAATATTTTCGAGACCATGGCGTTTAAAAAACATAGCACCTATGATTTAAATACAACCAATACATTTCCAAAAAGCTATAGAAACCAATTTTTAAACACACAAAACTCAATAAATATTCGGTCAATTGACTCCGATTTCTGATACATGACCGTGACGTCACGTTCATATATTCCTATACAAAATCTATGGAGGCAGACCGTTTTGACAGATAATAAAAAGTATGTCAACGATTGGTGGTGTCGTCTAGCCTATTGTCTACCTTATTTAAACGGGTAATTTTCATAATTCGAATTCGAACAAAGATAAAATATTATCAGTTTTTTTAAAAAAAGAAAAAAAAAACCCAACATGTGATAGGATAACAGCTGAGCTTCAACCGTTGGCCGGATTTTGAAGAGCCGTAGTTAAGAACCACCGTGATTAAATCATCTGTAGAATAAATAAATAAAAACTGACACAGACAACACACACAAACAGAATAGGGGTCAAACTTATAATACTTCTCTTTTTCGTCGGGGCTTTGCTAAAGGCAGGTTATAATGATAAAGTTTGCCTAGAAGTGGGATGAAAGAGGATAATAAAAAATGAATTTGTGAAAATAATATTATTTGATTTTAATAAATGTTAGATTAAATATTCATGAAAATCGTCATGTAGAGATCTTTTTAAGAGACCAATAATCCCACTAGAAGAATTTCCAACAGTCGGGTGGGTAGTACCATTATCGTGCGCCATTTTGTGCTTGTCAATTTGATTCGTCAGAAACGTTTCGTTATATCCAATCGCATCTGTTCGTCTTCCAGAAGAGATACAGGGGCCGTACCTGTAAAAGTAATGTATTTATCGCCAGGGACTTCAGGTCAAAGCGTTAGGCTCAGGCCACACCTGTGACTTTCTGTCCTCGCGACCTTGCCGAGAACGTGTTATCGTTACAACTTTTCTACCCCAAGGGCGTTCCATTCTTCGCGCTATGTGTTCTTTCCACTGCACTTTATTACAAGTAACCTTCTTTGTTTTATTAGTAATTTAGAATATTTTTTTATAATATAAATAGACCTAGGATAAACCAATCATATGTATAATTTCAACTGCATCTCTAAGCTTACTAAGTTTAGTACCGTTGGTTGATCAGAGATGGCGCTGATTTAGCTCGCTTGGCAATACGGATATTTCCTTGTAACTAAACAGGCTGTCTCTTTCTACTAGTTATCTTATCTAAGTGTCCTTAATTGTGTCTTATTAAACAAAATAATAACACTTTCACACGAGTATTTAGTGCTTAAATATATTCTTAGCATTTCGATTCTCAAATAATGTATAGCATAGCAATTTGGGTTTATTGTATTATTGGGTTCCGTTAGTTAGTGAAACATTTAATGCCTCAGTGTTAGAGAATTTCGGTAGTAGCACACTTTGACTTTCAGCTTTATCAACTTATCAACACTTGACATCTCGTGTGATGAGGTGCTATCCGTTAGATGTAAAAAAAAATCATTTTTTCTAATAAATATTTCACAACAATCAAACCAATTCTCTAGTCCCAAAGTAAGCTACGAGGCTTGTGTTATAGGTACTAGGCAACGGATAAACATACTTAAATACTTTTTTTGTAAATAAATACATATTATACATAGAAAACACACATGTTCATGTACACTTAGGATTGTACTGTGCGGGGATCGAACCCGCGACCCTTGGTTTTAGAAGTCCGACATGTGGACCACTGCACCAAGCGGTCGTCATTATTACTCACATATAAATCCCCGGCCGCAACTCCTTCGGTGCTAGCATGTTGACGCACTGCATTTTACATATGTTCACATACGTCCTGTTGTCGGTGCCGCAAATAGGCACATATACCCTCTCGCACTGATCGCAGTCTTGGTCTTCTAAGTAGGGTAGATCGTCGACTAAATAGTTTACAGTGAGCACTAAAGGTGTTGTGATTGCTAAGTAACCTGAAAAAAGTAAAAGGCTGTCGGGTAGGCTAGTGATCACAATGACGCATCCATACTTCTGTTACATCTGTTACACAATAACGCCTAACCTACTGAACCAATTTGCATGAAATTTTGGTATGTAGAGAGATAAGTTTAAAAAAGAAAAAGAAAGATTTTTAGCTACTTCGTTATAAAGTTTTTATAAAACTGTATGAAGATGACAGTAAATTTTACAAACATAAATAAATATTATAACAACATCACATACATTCATCTGACTCCATAGTAAGTAGCTTAAGCACTGGTGTTACAGATATCAGAATCAACAGAGGTATTTATCACAAATAACCACATAATATAATACCCAGACCAGTACTAACAGACATGTTCATGCACACAAATGTTTGTACAGTGCGGCCCGCGACCTCTTGGTTAATAGTCAACTTTTTGACCATTACACCAAAGTGGCCATCAACATGGTCGTAATTAATCAACTTATTTAAAATTTGATTTAACATAATTAGGTACATTATTATTAAAAAACCTTACATTTATAAAGATACAGAAAGTAATGTTATCTGTATTGCTTTAATGCAAGGTACAATGTTTTTTACTCACACAATCCGATCATTTTCCAATACAATAACGAGCAGTAACCTACGGGAGAGGTCATTATAAACTCAATTGCCTAATTAACTTTTATTGCGAATCAAAATTACATTCTCGAGGCTATTACTGTAATAAGTGTTCTCAATGTACCTTTTAAATTGCCATTCGTTTGTTTGCAGTGATTTCTATGCATTAAAATGGTTAATGCATTACGAGATAATAGTCCTCCTGGCCGATTTCGACCACGGCGGCCAATCTCAACAGAGATCAGCCAACTACGCGGGAGATATTATATTGCACAAGCGTGAGCGCAATACACAGGTGCACTCACTGTTCCTTCGCTCTCAAAGTTCGGTGAGACGGCAATCCGACATGACCGGTGAGAGATCAGGCGCAGGACCAGTGGCTTAACGTGCTTTCGTTTTTGAGAAATTCATGACAGAAAATCTCAGAAACAATTTTAGCTCGACCTGGGATGCAAACCCAGGCCCTTTCGGATGTGATGCAGAAACTTTGCCACTACACCAACAAGGCAGTCTATAATATATTAAACAGCAACGAGGTTTTCTCCGTCTCTATATGTTATTAGCGTAAGAGCATTCCTTTCCCGAGGTGCTTGTGGCGCAGTAGTTGCAGCGCTTTGGTAGTGATACCAAAAGTTAAGCAACCTACGGCGCGGTCATGTTTGGGATGGGTGACCATTCTGACCATACAAGTGACGTCTATTTACAAGCATATCCGTGCTTCGGAAGGCACGTTAAGCTGTTGGTCCCGGTTAATATCGATAGATATTAGTCGTTAAGCCTGGTCGGAGGCCCTCGGGCGGCTTAATAACATCTGACAGTAAGGTTGGTCACTTACCCCACACACACCCCTCCACCAATCCGCACTGAGCCCTCGTGGTGGAGTATGGCTCGCACCACCTCATAGTTGAGGTGAGGCCTGTGCCCAGCAGTGAGACGTATATAGGCTGATGATAATAATAATAATTCCTTTCCCACTTGTCTGAGTTGCGTTGCTAGGGTCAAGAAATATGATTGAGGTATCTTCTAAAGATCTCAGCGAGTACTCTAATATTTGTTCAAAACAAATGTTAGAGTTTTGGCCCAGTCTACTCGTGAACATGGTCGAAGTCGCGGGCGGTCGCTTGTATTTTGTTACCATCGGCCACGTCTCTATTACAGCTATATTGGTCTTTGCGAGTTGGTATCTAGTTGGTACCAGGCTCTATAATTGTGCTGGTGGTATAAGTAAGGAGCGAAAGGCTTTCAACGAGACATATTCTTCAGGTTTCTCCATTTTAAGAAATGTGATTTATTCTTGCGCATTGAATCATAGAACACTTATATGGAGCCCAAATTTTGCTACTACACTCATTTTAATAATATAGTCATTTTTGTAAGCCTTAGACATAGGTTATAAAGGTTTAAGTTAATTTTAATTTAGTTTTTAATATTAATGTTTTTCTTTTGTATTTTTTTAATTATTCAATGTTATTTATATAGTTAAATTTTGTATTGTATGTTCACCAATGGGTCTTAGTAACCTAAAATAAATGAATTTTATTGTGAACTTAAAACGTGTGTGTCTTTGATGTACAAACTTGATGTACGCTTTATTTCAATAAACAGGAAATTCGTCTCTATTAAATAAAAAATAAAACATTGTCTGGTATATATTTTATATGATAATTTTATTTTATTATCTACACTAATATTATAAAGCTGAAGAGTTTGTTTGTTTGTTTGTTTGAACGCGCTAATCTCAGGAACTGCTGGTTCGAATTGAAAAATTATTTTTGTGTTGAATAGACCATTTATCGAGGAAGGCTATAGGCTATATAACATCACGTTGCAACTATTAGGAGCGAAGAAATCATGGGAAATGTGAAAAAAACGGGGAAAATTATTCATCCTAGAGGGCTTCCGTTGCGTACGCTGCGAAAACGGTTCGAGATACCAAAAATATTTATATGAACGAATTATTCCTCTTAAAATGATCTAAAAAAATGTCTGCGACAGTATATGTCTATCTTTCAAGATCAAGTCACTAGAACCGTTTTTGTGGTTACAAATTTGGCTAAAACTAATGCATTATTTGTTAAGAGTTGTATCAAGGTAATAATATTAATCTTTATCCAAATAAATGAGTTGTTGATTAAGAGTATTTAATTCTGAACAAAATTGTCTTTGACATCATTTAATTTCAATTAATATCTTAGAAGATATTACAATTTTAAAATAACACCATTATAAAATTCACCCGCGCTGCATGATGTGCAGCACATGACGCTGTAAGGAAGAGAGGCGTTACTTGCGAGCGATGCGGAGAGGGGGGTGTAGCTCTACGAGTTACCATGATGAACCAAAATTAGATTTAATTAATGACCAGTTGCGTCATATCTTCACGTCGACCCTGCCGCAGTGCTTAAAAAGCCGGTTGTTTAACCTCCTCCTACCACTCTTACCCTACGGAGCCGAAACGTGGAACATGACAGTCAAGCTGGCTCACCGACTACACGTCACTCAGCGTGCAATGGAAAAGTCTATGTTGGGGATCTCATTAAGGGATAAGATCCGGAACGTGGTCATACGACATAAGACTAAGGTAACTGATGTTGTCCAAAAATGTAGCAAGCTAAAGTGGCAGTGGGCTGGCCATGTCTGTCGCAGAACCGACGAGAGGTGGAGCAGGAAGGTTCTTGAATGGAGACCACTCTTAGGTAAACGTAGTGTGGGACGCCCCCCGGCTAGATGGACAGACGACCTGAAGAAGGCAGCTGGTACTGACTGGATGCTAAGAGCGGGAGATCGTGCGCTGTGGCGGTCCTTGGGGAAGGCCTATGTCCAGCAGTGGACTGTAACAGGCTGATACGATGAATGACCAGGTGACCACGTATAATAATCTGGGACGAATGTTCCATGATCCATAGAGCTCATGTAGAGGGTCTAAATAGGACTTTTAGAGATATAAGAAGCTGTAATAATATAATAATCATAAAATTACTGTTATGTTTGCGGTGGACTTTCGACAAACTGTACCAGTAATAGTAAGGGGAACAAGGGCAGACATTGTAAAGTCAAAATAAAAAAAAACCCCAATATGGAAGTTTGTGAACATCTTAAAATTAACTACAAATATGAGAGCACATTTGGGGGGAGGTAGAAATAGTCCTCCTGGCCGATTTCGACCACGGCGGCCAATCTCAACAGAGATCAGCCAAGTACGCAGGAGATATTATAGTGCACAAGTGTGAGCACAATACACAAGTACACTCTCAAACTGCACTGTTCCATCACTCTCAAAGTTCGGTGAGACGGCAATCCGACATGACCGGAGAGAGATCAGGCGCATGACCAACGGCTTAACGTGCGAACCGAGGCACGGGGGTGTAACACCACCAACTTCTCGACTCCGAGCTGTTTTTAAGAGATTCATGACAGAAAATCTCAGAAACAATTTTGGCTCGACCTGGGATTCGAACCCAGGACCTCTTGGATGTTAGGCAGAAACTTTGCCACTACACCAACGAGGCAGTGGTAGGGAGGTAGTATAACTTTTCCATCAAAGGTACTTTTAATAGGAGACCCGAAAGTACCTCACTGAAAATAAAATTGCAATTGAACGAGATTAAGGATTAAGAGTGAGTAACATTGAGGACTTCATATCGAAAGTTCACCCTGAAATAAGCGAAATAGAAAAAAAAAATTAATAAAGGGGCAATATTGGGAGTGAGAAACTGTAGCGTAGACGAAATTATTAAAATAATTATTTAAACACAAGTGGCCTTCCCCCATATTCCCTCAAGTTAAAAATAGGTGCCCCAATAATTTTACTTAGAAATCTTAAACCACCGGGACCGTCTTCAAATCTAACTTCTTCGCAATATGTAACGTGATGGTTGCAATAGTTTAGACTGGTTTAGCAGTTGGTCAAACAGCGCTTATACCTCGAACCTCAATGATTCCAAATTATTTACCTTTTAATTTTAAAAGAATTCTATTTCCTTTTATGCTATCTTTCACCGTAACAATTAATGAATCACAGGGGCAAACATTTTAACACATAGGAATTAATTATCGTCAAGACATATGTCGCGTCGTCAAGATCGCAACAAACGCGTTGCGGACAACACTAACATGTTCTTCTGACACACTAAATAAAACTAGAAAAATAATTAATAGTAATAATAGTCCTCCTGGCCGATTTCGACTACGGCGGCCAATCTCAACAGTGATCAGCCAACTACGCAGGAGATATTATAGTGCACAAGTGTAAGCACAATACACAGATGCACTCACTGTTCCATCACTCACAAAGTTCGGTGAGACGGCAATCCGACATGACCGGAGAGAGATCAGGCGCAGGACGGCACGGGGGTGTAACACCGCCAACTTCCCGACTCCGAGCTGTTTTTGAGAAATTCATGACAGAAAATCTCAGAAACAATTTTGGCTTTACCCGGGATTCGAACCCAGGACTTCTCGGATGTAAGGCAGAAACATTGCCACTACACCAACGAGGCAGTCGAAAGAAAAATAATTAACGCAAAAGTACTTTAAGCTAATTATGTGATTTAAAAAACTTAAAAAATAAATTGTTTAAAATAATAACAAAAAAATAAATTTGCAACATTAAAATGATGCCCAAAATAAATATTCCACGCGGACGAAGTCGCGGGCACAGCTAGTTATATTATATTAGTGTAGATGTACCTAGATTAAAATCTTGTTGTCGCTTAGACCACACATAAAACTCGGACCTTCGCGTGCTTTACACGATTGCATTTATCAGCCGCTGTTTGATTTATTATCCTGCTGGATAGTAATAGAACTCAAAATTACATGAAGATAACGCCCGTGTTATTTTATAACCGTGGTAACTCGCAATTACTGGTTATTTTTAGAAGGAAACAAATAATATTGTTATGAAGGATTCTTGAGGGTTTATTAAGTCATTTGTGACTCTGACGGCACTTCAGCCAGTGCATACACAATAAGCTTTCTTTGTAAGCTAGAAAGCCTTTACACATAATTAAAACGCAGTTACTCAAGCACGTGTGTACACTCACACTCACGCGCGCACACACACACACACACACACACACACACACACACACACACACCACATGATTTCGCAGCCAGTGGATTTAAGTTGCAATGTATTTAAAGTCGTAGAAGAACTAAAAAAACGGACATATCCTTGAGAATCAGTAAGCTCAAGTGGCAATGGGCAGGGCACATAGCGCGAAGAACTGGTGGCCGTTGGGGCAGAAAAGTTCTTGATTGGAGACCCTTCGACCAAAAGCGCAGCGTAGGACGTCCACCGACAAAATGGACAGACGACCTTGTGAAGATCGCAGGATCACACTAGATGCAGACCGCTTGTGACCGCTTGTGATGTGGAAAACTGTGGGGAAGGCCTATGTACAGCAGTGGGCCTTTGGCTGAAAATTATGATGATGATGATGTATTTAAATTCGTTTAATAACCTACTGTTACTAGACTGTAAGATATACTTTTTGTGCCCCCGAACGTCATCGAATGAGGAGAGTGCTGGCGCTCTGTATTACAGGCCCCCAAGCCTAGTTCAGACTCCAGTTCTCTCACAATCAAATTCAATTTCATCCACAAAATAAAATCTTGCTGTACTGATGTTGTAAAAGAGGAAATAAATATTTTATTAATAATATCATTGTTTTACATAAAAAGTCACGAGCATTGGCTTGGTGACCTAATACTACTAGCGCGTGAGTTCCCTTTTGCAGTGTTCGATTAAAAAAAATTGGTTGCCTGTAAAGTCGGTATACGGGCGAAAGTTTTACGTGACAACGACTTTGAGTGGTAAAATAATTTTAATGTGAATATTCATTCGTATAACATGAACCGGTGTGTATGCCTATCTCTCTCACTCTCTCTCTCTCGCTCTGTCTCTCTCGATCTTAGGCGGGTTAACTGTGCCCGAGTCGAAGGGACGCGTGCCTCTCACTCGCTCTCATTGTGAGCGCGGAACGTGAGCGGAGTGTAACGCAGTTTCTTGAAGTGTCACCCGGCAAACCAATTTATAAGACGTTGTCACGTCAAAAAGAATGAGCTAGAAAAACAACTGGTGAGCTTCAACGGGTAAATTGGGTAGCTAGACCAGCCATAGCTAGGAACCACCGTGAATAAATTATCTTTCGAATAAAAAAAGACGATTTGTTTGCTTCGAGTCTGATCCTTTAAGATCCAGAGGTAGTGAGTTCCACAATCGCGTTGACGCCACAGTGAAGGACTTTGTTACGTACGATGAGCGGTGAGCAGGTGTGGCCAGCTGGAGATTGTCTGAGATGGATTGGAGATTGGAGATTTAATGTATGTGACATGCGACTATCAGCGATTTGGCCGCGGTGATTGGTTAAAGCACTCTCAGTCGCGAGTCGTGGCGACGGTATGCCGTAAGTGTGAGCTGGCTTGCTATTCAGAATTTGACTCATTAATATAACATTAACACCACCGCTTTGGTGTAATGGTCAAGAAATTGACTATTAACCGAGAGGTCGCGGCTTGTATTTTTCGCACTGTACAAATATTTGTGTTCATGAACATGTGTGTTTGTACTGGTCTGGGTGTTATATGTATTTATTTAAGTTTAATTGTAATACCACTGTTGATTCTGATATCTGTAACACAAGTGCTTAAGCTACTTACCACGGAGTCAGATCAATGTATGTGATGATGTGGTTGTATATTAAAAAAGATTAAAAACATATTTTTATTAAACATAATTTTAATAAATATATTTGTATATTTTGCTCAAATTCCTCCTTCCTTTTAATCAAATGTTCCTTTAACCGAAGGTTGTATGGAAGAGATCGCTACAAGCGATAGGACTGCCAAATTTGTACATCTTTCTTTGTTAAGCTTGTCTGTAATTTTTGTTTTGTGTTGTACAATAAACTGTTAATCTATCTATCTATAGTATTCATCCTCAGCGCAGCTCGTCACTGGAGACATTCCCTAACACTAGCTATTCAGATCAGCTAACTCCCGGTTCCGTAATCTGCACTTCAAAAGGCGTAATGCCATGCTAACTAAACTCATTAGACGCGCTGCAAGCGACTAATTAGCCTTTTGTTTTTAATTAGTCGCAAGTGGCTGTCATCGAGATGCAAGTTTTTGTTAAAGAAGCTTGAAAGTAGTTGAGATAAAGGGAAGTGTAAGTGTAAAATGTGTTCGTAAGGTTTAGGCCACACGTGTGATTTTCTGTTGCCGCGACTCGCTTCTGACAGCGTCTTAACCAATCGCCGTGTCTCAATAACTGACAGTCGCAGATTTGGCCTTACCGATAGATAATGATTAATGAGATGAGAATTTTAGAAGTCTGCAGAACTAATGTAAAATGGGGCCCAAGGTTCCTAAAAAATCAACTTCATTCTTTATGGGGTTATTGGACACTACATAATTAGCTACAATACTTCCCATACTAAAAATTAACATTCCCACTAAAAGTTTTCATTCACTTATCAAACTTAAGATAGTAACCGCCTTGTGCATAAAGCACACACGCCAGATTTCTATGGACGCGAGTTCGATCCTCGCTTCAGACAGTTGATTTTTTCTACTGCAAAATATTATCTTAAAATATTTCTAGGTTGTCTAGTTACAGACGGCATTCATCTAGTTTGATCCTCTGATCTTTATGAAGTCGTCATTCTATCTTGCCAGTAGAAGTTGCTCTTTTTATCAAATGGTCATATACCTATCACTTTGTATCATTAGATATACGAGTATGTGTGTTATTGTCAGTTTAGTAGCTGCCTTTTGGCAGGCTGCAGGTTGGAAATCTCTGGTCGAGCCAAAAATGGTTTTTAAGATCTTGTGTCATGAATTCCTGAGAAATAGCTCAGAATCGAGAAGTTGGCGGTGCTACTTCCCCGACCCTCGGAAATCACGTTAAGTCGATGGTCCTACCCCTGATTTCTATCCAGTCATGTCGGATTGCCGTCTCACCGAACTTTGAGAGTGAAGGAACAGTCAGTGAACCTGTGTATTGCGCTCACACTTGTGCACTATAATACCTTCTGCGCACCGCTGAGCTATGTCAATTTTGATAGTTCTCCGTATCTGCTCATTCCTAACTGGACCCCTCAGAGGAACAACAGCACCAAAATCCCTCGTACATTTCGCATAGCACCCCACAAGCTGAAAAGTTCAACTATCATTAAAGAGCTTGGTACGTGACTGTTGATAGCACACTATTTCTTATTCAAAGCGCATCTAAGTCTTCCAACTAAAACGCTCGCCTTCGCGTCTCTTAGAGTATGAATAAAGTAATTAACACGATAGACGTTCAGCCTACACTGTTCATTAAGGCGATGAGCTCATTTGGAGCATTGAACGGACGGGTAATTATATGCAAGTATGTTGCTGCAGATTCTTGAACTTTGGACACACGGTTCAAAAGTTTGTCCAGAAATATATTAATGCCGATTTCTGCAAGGGCACATTGCGCTGTCGCAGAAGTAAAAATAGCTGAACATGACTCTAAGGGTTGTGCAGAATTTGACGCACAATACAGATACATTTTAATAGAAAAGATGGTTGAAAAATTCCACTAGCTCAGGATCCGGTTTTAGCCAAGACTCAAGCTCGACCCCGCACCGATTTTTCGTGGATAGGAACGTAACTTAATATTTTTGAGTGACGGTAGTTTACAATTATTTTAAAACTATGCAATGACAACTAACACCTTAGTCTACCTATGACCACGTCGTATAGCTGTTGATCCATAAAGAGATGGTGTCACGATTTGGTTGCTTTTGCAAGGGACTGGGCGTGTCTGGCGAAAGGTAGAGATAAATAGAGCTGTTTGAGGGAGACCATTGCGCACCATTGAGATTAAATAAGTTAAAAAAAACTAATGTGTGTGAACATGACGTACGTACGCGTCGCCTAAGCATTTTCCTGGCGAAAAAAGGACATCCAACCACGGATCAGCAATGTTAATGACCAGTCCCACCATCAGTAGTCATTCATGATACACAAGGACGTCATATTACAACGACACTTCTGCTGCTGCTGGGTGCATGCAGTAACCAACGATCGTTAATGCTCAACTAATGGACCTCAAAACATGTTCTTGAAAGTGGCTCGGGCAGCCACTTCAAAAAAAACGTCACGCGCACCAAAATACCTAATATTTCCTCTTTATTTATTTTAGACTTTATTGTACAACAAAACTATGTAAAAAGGTGGACTTAACGCCGTAGGGCATTCTCCTCCAGTCATACCTTTGATACTTCATACTCTTTAGCCCCCAACAAAAAATAGGGATTTCATAAGTTTGATCCCTATGTCTGTTTGTGTGAGTATAATTATGTGTTTTAATTTTTGTGTGTGTGGCTGTGGCATCGTGGCTCCCGTCCCGATAGAACAATTTTGTGTGTTTTTATTCGAAAAATAATTTTATCACGGCGGTTCTTAGCTACGTCTGGTTAAAATCCGACTAACCGTTGAAGCTCACCACTTAGTTGGCTCAGTCGGGGGTTTTGTAACTGGAAAGATAGTTTTTTGACGTGACAACGTCTTATAAATTGGTTTGCCGGGTGACACTTCAAGAAACTGCGTTACGCTGCTCCGCTCACGTTCCGCGCTCACAATGAGAGCGAGTGAGAGGCACGCGTCCCTTCGACTCGGGCATGGTTAGCCCGCCTAAGAGCGAGTGAGACAGACATAAAAAGTGAAAGGCACGCGTCCCTTCCACTCGAGCACAGTTAACCCGCCTAAGAGCGAGAGAGACAAATCAAATCAAATCAAATCAATTTTTTTTATTTGTTATTAAATAGGGTGGGTACAAATAAATGTTGATCGTAGTAAATGACAAAGTGCTCCTATTTAGCCATATACAATAGCATGCAAATGTAAAAGCATTAAATAAAGTTAATTACATATAATTAATTAGATAAACTTAAATACATTCAATGTCAGATCAATTATGTATCGATTATATTATTAATTTGAGTAGATCTTCCGTTCAAATCTTGTTATCTAAAAACTCCTTTACAGAATAGAAGGTTTTCTCCATAAGCCATCTACGCAATGACTTATTAAACATTGGGGTGGGCAGTTTCATAATAGAGTCTGGGATTTTATTGTAAATAGTCGTACACATCGTAGGACAATTTTTCAAGAAACGCGTCGTTTTGGGTACTGTGTTAAGTATAAGTCGGTTAGGGTTCCGGAGATTTCTATCCGTAGTTTTATTTAGTGGTAGGAATAGGTGACTATTTTGTTTAACAAATTTTGCTATCTCGAGTATATATAGACAAGGTAACGGGAGTATATTTAGGTTTCTGAAATAGGGCAAGCACGATATATCAGAAGGTATGCCACACAAAGAGCGTATACATCTTTTCTGAGCAACGAAAGCTTTTTTTATGTTAGTGCCATTGCCCCAGATTATCAGCCCATATCTTAACACCGACTCAACATATGCAAAGTACGCAGTGACGGCTGTACTTTTTTTTGCAATTTTTGTAAGCTTGTACAATGCAAACGCGAATCTATTAACCTTATCGCATACTTTATCTATTTGTTATTTCCAATCTAATTTAGAATTCATATCTATACCCAAGAAAGTCACCTTCACTGCATTACACAAGATTTCGTCATTTAAGTCGATGAGTATTTGAGAATTTTTTAAGTTATTAAAATTTTGTATACTAGTTTTACTTAAGTTTATTTGTAGATTATTTTTAGTAAGCCATTCAATTATTTTAATTAGAGTCATTTTAATGTCATTTTGATGTTGTTCTAAACTATATTTTTTATTTGTCGTAACAATTATTGAAACATCATCAGCAAATAGCGTCGTCTTATGATCAAGTATATCTGGCAGATCATTTATGTAAACCAAAAACAGCAACGGACCGAGTATGCTACCCTGCGGCACGCCGAGGTTATTTTGACGAAATTCGGATCTGTATACCAGATTCGATCTGTTCTCATCAACCTGTGTTATCTCGACACATTGCTGTCTATTCTCTAAATATGACTTAAGCCAGCTTAGGGCGGGGCCTCTTATTCCATAGCGCTCAAGTTTGCTCAATAAAAGTTTGTGTGAGACAAGATCAAAAGCCTTTGTCATATCTAAAAAGATCACTGTTGTATAATTCAGTTTGTTTACACTTTGTAAGATTTCATTGACTAAGTTAAAAGCTGCATGTACGATAGACTTATTTTTTTGATAACCATGCTGATTCTGATTTATTACGCCATGTCTTTCAAGTTCGTCCCTGCAACTTTTAACTACCTGGGTACATATGGCGTCGTAACCTTCCGATTTTGTGTTATTGAGAGTCCCTATTATCTTTTTAATATCGTCGACGTCAACTGGTTTCAGAAAAATAGAATTTTGTAAATAATTTTTAGATGTATTTTGTAAATTGTCATTAGTTTGGTCAGTGTTATAAATAAAATAATTATTAAATGTCATCGCTATTTCAGTAGGTTGCGTTATTTCCTTACCTTCAGTCGTTATTTTATTTATACAATATCTAGTGCGTACACCACCTGTTTCATATTTTATCACATCCCAAGTAGCCTTGCAAATGTTTTTGCTCCTTGTTACAAATTTTTCATTTGCGATACGTTTAGAACAGTTAATACATTTTTTTTAAATTTATTATATTTTAAATATTTGATTTTATCCATTTTACATTTACTCGTGTAGTATTTATAGCGTAGTTTTTTTTTATTTGGCAGCTTTTCTTTATTCCCTTAGAAATCCAGAGCGACTTAGGAGAGTGGTTTAGTTGAAGTCTATTCACTGGAAAACAGAGTTTGTAAAGAAGGCAAAACATGTCATGGAACTCTTTAAATGCCGCGTTTAGGTCTGAATGTAAATAGATCTCGGGGAAAGAGAGACATCTGAGATATTGTTTAAAACGCTCAATATTTTCTTGACTGTAGCATCTTTTGTAAATGAAAGTACTTTTGGGGGTTTCCATTTTATGGGCAACTGTAAAACTTAAAACTTGTGCGGTATCATGATCCGACAGCCAAAGCGAATGAACGGATCCTGTGGCGTTATCAATATTGCTTATTATGAGGTCAAGACATGATTTGCCTCTAGTAGGCCTGGTGATGTGTGAAGAAAGATTATACTTTTTCATAATATCGGTAAATTGTGTAGTACGTCCATTTGTTACTAAGATATTTATATTAAAATCACCAGCGATAATAATATGTTTATTAGGATACTTCCTGATACATCTGTCTATAAGTAGGTCAAATCTTTCCATGAAACAATCGATATGACTTTTACGTTTTGATGGAGTTCTATAAGGTCACCTCAAATTAAGCGCAAATATTTTAGGGGTAGCCTCTATGCATTAATTTAAATAAATAATCTTAATAAAAAAATGGTGTATATACGCTAGTTTTTTATTTGATTTTTCCTAACAAAATAAATGTAATTTTCATTTTTTCGTGTGTGATGGCCCTTACACTACCTATCTCTATCATTTCAATTATATTAGGTCCTTACCTATGAAATTGGCGTTTTGTATGGGAGGAACAAAAAGTCGAATTTTTTTTATATAGCATATTTTTTTGCCATCTCATAGGTAGTTCATTGATCCCTTTACTAAAAAAACCATTCGAACGGGAATCAATAAAATCTTTGAAGGCGACTTGGACTGCCCCATCTGAGTTGAACTTTTTCCCTTGCAAGAAGTTATCCAAATTTCGAAAAAAATGGTAATCTGTTGGAGCAAGGTCCGGGGAGTACGGTGGATGCCTTAGAGATTCCAATTGAAGTTCTTCTAATTTGCTAGCCGTCTGTTGTGCAGTGTGTGGTCTAGCGTTGTCGTGAAGCAGCAGTGGCGTAGAGCGATTGACCAGCCTTGGTTGTTTAGCAACTAGCTTTTCCATCATGGTTTGCAATTGCTGACAATAGATATCTGCCGTAATCGTCTGGCCAGATTTGAGAAAACTGTAATGAACGACACCGGCGCTAGTCCACCAAACGCTTACAAGTAACTTTTTATTGGTCAATTTTCGCTTGGAGCAGGCTTTGGCTGGCTTGCCAGGGTCCAGCCATTGCGATGAGCGCTTCCGATTATCGTAGAGAATCCACTTTTCATCACAGGTAATGATTCGATTTAAAATCCCTTCGTTATTGTGCCGGTCAAGTAATGTAACGCAGCAGTTGACGCGCGTTTGCCGGTTTGCTTCACTCAATTCGTGAGGAACCCACCTTTCAAGTTTTTTAATCTTCCCAATTTGCTTCAAGTGGATTAAAACAGTTTTATCACTAACGCCAAAGCCTGCAGCTAACTCGGACGTGGTTTGCGATGGATCCGCTTCCACAATAGCCTTCAATTCTTCATTATCAACTTGGGTCTCCGGCCGTCCACGGGGCTTGTTTTGCAGGTCGAAATTTCCAGAACGAAAACGTTGGAACCAAAAACGCACTGTGTTTTCTTTTGCGACACAACCGCCATACACATCATTAACCCTTCGAGCCGTTTCCGCAGCACTGGTGCCACGGTGGAACTCGTACTCGTAAATAACGCGATATTTCAAATTTTCCATTTTGTAAATTGAGCGATGCAAACAGAAAAAAGATAAGTAAAAAAACAAATGAATGACGGTTTACGAAACACAACTACATGTGGAAATAGCTGTATAAATTTGAATTTCGAATTCCTAACCAAATAGGAAAAATTTGTGATCAAAGTGGCCAGTACGACAAAACGCCAATTTCATATGTAAGGACCTAATATCTATCAGTCTTACTCTTTCCCTTAAGCCACGCCTCGTCTACCACATTTGACCACATTTCATTCACAAAATTAATTTCTATTGGTCTTAGTCTTCCCTCAAGTAAATTCATAAAGTAGCAAAATGACAGCTGCTGCCACGCCTCCTCCAACAACTTTCATTTACAGCACACACGAGCTCGTTTTGCGAGATGAGAGGATGAGACTGCTAGGAAGATACGTGTTAGGTAAATGATAACGTAGTTCAGTGAATGTTTATCTAGGTACGTTAATTTTAGGTTATGAATCCATTATCAGGCAAAAGATTAAAACAACAAGGTGCTGTAAGCGCACAACCTAACACCTAACCTAATCTACGCGAAAACTGACTGATTAACTTAGGTGAAAGAAAACCCTATCTACATGTTTTAAAACTTACCGTAGGTATTTCAGTTTCTACTTACCCACAAACTAACAGGAATATCGGAAATAAATGACAAATAACATTCAACTTTAGTTTATTTTTATTATTAAATAACATTACAAATTTCTTTAATTGTTTAACACTATTACACACTAATACTTCCCATCACACTTTTTCAGGCTTTGGACTGACAAGTTGAAACAAAAAATAACTATCACTTAGCAATTAATCTTAATAATAATGTTCGATATTGATAATGATGATTATGATAGATTTCGTGATTACTTGGCGTGTTTAAAAGTCTTAATTCATTGATATTTACAGTTCCTATTTACACACAAAACATTTTATTTACATTTATTTTATCTACATTAAGTGTTGTACGTGACCTCCCTGTTGTCGCACACATTGTCTGGCACGATCGAGGCAATGCCTCCGAACTGCACTGAGCACTTCAACCTCGCTGGACATCACGTCAAACGCACTCACAATCCTGGCACGTAATTCCACACGTAATAATCGCTGACGCCGAACATACGAGCAGCGTCTGCGATACTCGCCACTGGGTGCCGGTGGAAAAAATCCACGACGTCATCCTCGAGCCGCGCTGGGTAGCGCTGCCGGCCCGTGTCCTGACGTGGACGGAAGCTCCCACTCTCACGATGGCGCTGCACTGCCCCAAGTATGGTGCGCAGGTTAACTACGCGACCATGCCGCTCAGCGTACAGCTGCTGCGCCCGCAACAAAACCTCCCCTGCGTCATCATAGCATAAAGCCATATTGAGGTACTCCTGGTCGGAAAACCGATACGGCATTTTAGCTAGGCGCCGCGCGCACACACAACTCAACGAAATGATGTTGCTTGGGCGGACTAACTCTTACTCTTGCGCGGCACTAGGGATGCCCGATCTGAATCGATTTTTTTGAAGATCGATTCACGGCAATACTATCTGCCGATTTTTTGAATCAATTCAATGGGATGCGATCTTTGCTAAGATCGAATCGTATGCCTGGAGATCGTATCGTATGAAAATAAACGTATCATTTTGTTTGAATTCGGAATAAACTTATCAGTTTAGTTGAGTTGGAATCTGTAAATATTAAGTTTTAAAGCCCATAACCACAAACACCACAACTTATTGTTATTGCAAAGGAATCATTTTCGTATTCACTTAATTTTCGTAGATTCCGAACGAAGTAGTATTCTAAAATTCGAATTAAGTAATAATTAAACACTGCGTAAGCGTGAATCGATTCACAGGGTTACGATCCATTACGATTTAAAAGATCGATTCAAAGCAAAAGATCGGGCATCCCTACGCGGCACGCGCGCTCTTTGCAGTCCGCGCTGACCAATCCTGGCACCTGTAAGCCTTTGAGGACTTGCCGCGCTTTGTCGCGCCGCCGATCAAACGAATTGTAAACAATAGGTTTAGGCAAGGAGCCTAGAGCTACACTTATGTCGCTAATAATGCACATTTTTACCACCCAACTTTTTGTTTATTACTTTTCAAATGGTTTTTACTTTTGTCAAACGATACCTAAGGATATTCAATAATAAATCGATTAACTTAACGTAGTGATAAGTTTCCATCAGTATTTTACTAGAAATGATTAATAATGAAATGCCATTTTGAGGACCGTCTACCTTAGTTGGCACTTCATAATGTAAATACGCATAACACCCAACAATTACATAAATAATTTGTTATGCATATGCCCATTGAGGATGTTCTTTTGCATAATATCATTAATATGCAAATTAATCAGTGAAACCTTAATTATTTGGTTTACAATCCCTTAGACTAGGCGGCACGATCAAAGATTTTTTGATTTAGGCTAGGCGGCACATCAGAGATTAGTTTTAGGCTAGGCGGCACATCAAAGTTTGTTTTGATTTTAAATAAAGGTGAGGTTATAGGAATGATTAAATTTGTTAGGTACAGTTGATTCGCGCCCTAATATTGTTTAAAAGAAGGAATTAGAAGGCGTTGTAAATAATAATGACTGGATTTCAGCTTCAGTTAAATCGAAATTATTAACATTCACCTAGGTACGTACGTGCCTATGTGGTTTAGTATGGTAGGCACTGAAACTGGCAAACTGTATTAGGTATGCCCTAACACAATTGTGTTATTTTAAACCAGGGTATAGGTAAGGACAAAATGAATTTAAATAAGGGCAAGATACCTACCTAAGATATAAGAGAACGATTTTCTTTGGTGCAGTGGAAATGCACCCTAAGTTTATTCGAAATGTAAGTTAAGTAGCTTTAGACGACCTCCGTGGCCGGGTGGTTAAGACGCCGTTTTTAAGGTGGTTATTTCTGAGGCCCCGGGTTCAATTTTCGGTCAGGCCAATATCGTGTTTTATTTTAATTAAGTGATTTTTCGAAATTAGATTTTCGTAATTAACTTAGGTCTGGGTGTTGTGGTACCGCCGTTGTTTCTGATTTCCATATCACAAGTAAGTAGCTTTAGACGATCTCCGTGGCCGAGTGGTTAAGACGCCGTTTTTAAGGTCGTCATTTCTGAGTCCCCGGGTTAAATTTTCGGTCAGGTCAATATCGTGTTTTATTTTAATTAAGTGATTTTTTGGAATTAGTTTTTCGTAATTAACTTAGGTCTGGGTGTTGTGGTACCGCCGTTGTTTCATTTCCTTAACACAAGTAAGTTTTAGATCTCCGAGCGATCTCCATGGGCGAGTGGTTAAGACGCTAGTTTTTAATTTTTCACCGTGTCCGAGGTCCTGAGATCCAGGCTTTGATTCCCGGTCGGGTCAATATCGGAACTAGTTTTTCGTTATTGACTTGAGTCTCTGAGTTACTGTTGTGGTACCGTCGGAGTTTCCGATTTCCATATCACAAGTGTTTATGTTACTTACTTCACTATTACTTTCACACATTGGGGGTCGGCACAAAAACTATCATAGCATAATCGTATGTTTTTACACAATCGAGTAGGTATTCCTTAGTATCGCATAACTTTTATGATGCATTGGTTTGAAATTGAAGATCAATTATTTTAAACGTCACTTCGATCGAATGCAATTATCAATCGGAATCAGATTTTTTCGGCTATATCACGCTGCGAAAGGTCTTGCAGCGACTGGACTGACTTTGTTGACCGCACTCATGCAGTCAGCTGCTTCCCGCCGGAGTACGCGCCCACGCGCCGCCTCCTCATTGTCCGGGTTTTCTGTCCCTCTCGCACGCAACGTAATCGTATTCAGCGCAGGCTCCGCGCACACTTTTTTTGCGTTTCAATAAAATCGTTTATCACAAAAACTAGCGTATTTACACCATTTTTTTATTAAGATTATTTTTTTAACTTAATGCATAGAATCTACCCTTAAAATATTACCCTTATAATAATTCGAGGTGACCCTATATACAGACATATAATAATAATATTATTAGATGTTAAATTCGTAACGCAGAACTCGAAGTGAAAAGACATTAAAAGGTCATCAAAACAAGATATTGTTTTATGATCCAACCTGTTTTTGACTAATATGCAGGCTCCACCTCTTTTATTTGACCGTGAGTAGTTAGATGCTAGTTCAAAATTGTTGAGAAGTATATGTTTTTCCTCTCCAGCTTTCACGAATGTTTCTGTAAAACAGAGTATATCAGGATCTAATTTAGTATCTAAGAGAGTTATTTCTAACAATTCTCTTTTTGAGCGCAAACCTTGAATGTTTTGATGGAGAATTCTAAATATGTTTTTTGCTTTAGGAACGAAAAAAACTCTGTTTGTTACGTTCCGTAAGACGTTTTCGACAGAGCGAGAGAGAGAGAGTGAGAGAGATAGGCATACACACCGGTTCATGTTATACGAATGAATATTCACATTAAAATTATTTTACCACTCAAAGTCGTTGTCACGTAAAACATTCGCCCGTATACCGACTTTACAGGCAACCAATTTTTGTGACTGCTTCCAGCCGTGTGTATCTTCCGTATTACGCCTCGAACTAATCCGAGCTTGTCCTCAGTGCCATAATAGTGTAGTAATGAGAGAAATTTCGTCTTCAGCTCATACAAGGAGCTTCCAGCTACCTACGTGCGTTGTTGCTGTGTTATAATACAAATTTAATTACTTAGTTCAGTATGTATTACCGAACATTATAGAATATTTATTCCTCAAAAAGAACCCATATAATAAGACCGTCTTTTATTGAGTTTGCCAGTTTTTTTAAAACTTAGGATAGATTTGAAGATAATTATTAAACTAAAAGCTAGATAAAATTAAATTAAATAATACAGTACAGAGATCCTCTTAGTTGAAGATAATTGGCAAAGTAGACTCATAAGCACTATGTAATTAAAAAGCGTTTTTTAAATATATCATTTTTGAATCCCTACGCAAAACTAGTCAATAGCCTAATTGAATTTTCTGTTCATTTAATCTTTAATGCACAATAAACATTTACACAACATTAACGCCAAGAGGCATTTTAATATTTTCAATTTAAAACTAAATGTCAATGTCGTCGCAAAAAGGTATTTCAATATTCGCTTTTGCAAGTAAAATTGCCATTTAAAAAGCAAATCCCTTTCGCTTTGATATAAATCGGGATGAGTGTCACAATGCTCTTGGATCAAGACGGATGGGTCTGCCCTTAAATCTAGATTAACAATGCAAAGGCTCAAGTATTTTAAAAGACGTGTCCAAGCAAAGAGGCTTGATGTTGCTAAGTACGTGCTAGATATACATTTTTGTATTTTGAAATGTTTTGATTCAATGTACTGCACATGAAATGCCAATAGCATCCCGCTCGCAAGATAAACGATATTTTTTTTACAGCTATAACGTACCTACCTCAGCAAAGGTTAAATAAATAAATAAATAAAAGTTTATTGGTACAAATTGTTACATCTGGTATCTTAGAATAGGTACAAACAAAGTATTGGCGACACAATAATGAGATACGGTTGAACGTTAACGGCTGTACTAGTTTTTTTTAAACTATATGACAGTCATTAGCGCCCTCCACCGGACTTAAAACAGGACTCAGATAAGCTATTGCCATCTCTAAAAATATATCTCTACTTTTTTAAATTTAATTCAAAAGAAACAAAATTAGGTTTAACAAAATGTCTTAAATCAACAAAGGTGTGAGTGTGTGCGTGCGTGCGTACGTCGTGTGTGTGTGTGTGGTGTGTGCGCGCGCGTGCGTGTGTGTGTTTGTGTGTGTGTGTGTGTTTTGTATGCGTGCAAGAGTGTGCAGTGTGTTTGTAATTATGTGTGTGTATGTTCATTTGAGCGTTGTTTGCCCTAACAATTATTATTTATTATTCTTTACAAGGAGGATATTTTCAAAAGGTCCTCAGTTTCCACATATGTCAGCCCCTGCAACCACTGACCCAAAACCAGTTTAGCTAGTGATCGCCATCATCAAAACGTTACCCTTAATTTGGCAGTCGGGTTACAATCACCATCATCATCAGATGTCCAATTCAGAGTACATATTTGTTACTTCGGTTTACGTGAACAGTAGACATTTAATGAATCGCGAAATGTTTAGTGGTAGGGTAGATGGATGCCCCTGTGGTATAGATGACCCGATTTTAATTACATTAGTGTCGCAGATAAATTCGATTGCTTTTATCATAACTGTCATAAGAATCTCTTACTCTGTCTTAATTGACTTGGTTGTATGTCTCGTTGCGACAGCATGCAATGCCAAAATTAATTCAAAGATTTTATAGGATTGATGCCCATTTTTCCGGTGAGTCTTCTATCCCAAACGCAAATTGCGTTTGGGCACGGTAATATTATCCATACAGTATTCCATCTCGGCCGTGTTTTTAAAATAAGTACCTACCGCCGCGTGGTACGTAAGCATGAGGTAGGGCTGTCGCTGTACTCGCTGTCGCCTACCTACAACGTTTTAATTGCATCTGCCTACTTTGAGTTTCTATCTAGTTTTGAGATTGTAAATTTGTTACTTTTTATTTATAAGCACAGATACTTAGAAACAATATAAAATATTTATATGATTACATAAAATACTTTAAGAATTGAATAGAAAGTGTTCAATTAAAATGCAAGTTGTTTTATTGATTGATAGATTTAATTAAAACCCATGATTATGTGACTTTAAAACAAATCGGGCTAATAAATTTGCGACCGAAAAATATTTGCGCATTGATTGTATTACTAATATTATTCTCGTATGAACGAAATGCTTAATTATTATATTTGAGTGTATAAAAAATCCGCATTCCAAAAACAGCACAATATATTCTTCTTGTCATGTTAAATAGCTACTTGCACTTATTTCTAGTTAAAATTCGGGCGGTTCCTGGTTAAAAACCAGCACACCGTCCGTTCGCCACTGCGCGCACTCGCGACTGTAGCATGCCAAGCGCATGCCAAGATCCGGGCGCGTAGGTATAGCTCGCGCGTCGTCCGTTTATATGAAGATGGAATACTGTATAGATAATATTACCGTGGTTTGGGATAGATGACTCATTGGGTACGGACATACAGCTCGGGCATCTAATTAGATAGATGTCACAAAATTGAGAGGTTCGCCAAAGTCCCTAATACTTTGAATATATGGAAGGCAATGTATTTTACTTTTCAAAAATTTTTTTGACAACTTTCGTCGTCGTCAGCCTATATACGTCCCACTGCTGGGCACAGGCCTCACCTCAACTATGATGTGGTGCGAGCCATACTCCACCACGCGGGCTCAGTGCGGATTGGTGGAGGGGTGTGTGTAAGGTTAGTGACCAACCTTACTGTCAGATGTTATTAAGCCGCCCGAGGGCCTCCGACCAGGCTTAACGACTAATATCTATTGATATCAACCGGGACCAACAGCTTAACGGGCCTTCCGAAGCACGGAGATGCTTGAAAATAGACGTCACTTTTATGGTCAGAATGGTCACCCATCCCAAACATGACCGCGCCGTAGGTTGCTTAACTTTTGTTATCACTACCAAAGCGCTGCAACCACTGCGCCACAAGCCCTCCAGACAACATTGTCACCTCCTTAGACAACATTGTCAAGAATAAATTTGTTTCATAAATAAATTGTTTTGATTTTTATTATTAAAGTTCTAAGGTGATTTCGAAAAGTGGGGCATCTATCCCGGTTTTACCCTACAGAGTATAACATAATTTGTTTGTGATGCTAATTTGAAATAGATTGATTAAGGCAATTGTAAATTATCAAAGTCATAAATTACCGTTTCATACAACTAACAACAACGATTCAGCCTAATCAAACAATTATGTATAAACATACTACTGTTCTACAAACAAATAGCCAGTTAACAAGAAACAGGGGCAAATAATCACAACTGTATTAATTTCTCAATTTTAATTGTGCTGCGGCCACACTAAGCACTTAACTATTTTGACCCCCGATGAAAATGAGGAGTGTTTTCTTTCTGTGTGTATGTTTGTGTGTGTGGCATCGTAAATAAATAAGTAAATAAACAACAACATCACATACATTGATCTGACTCTGAGGAAAGTAGCTTAAACACTTGTGTTACAGATATCAGAATCAACAGTGGTATTACGAATAAACTTAAATAAATACATATAACACCCAGACCAGTACAAACAGACATGTTAATACCCACAAATGTTTGTACAGTGCGGGGATCGAACCCGCGATCTCTTGGTTAATAGTCAACTTCTTAACCATTACACCAAAGTGGTCGTCAAAGTAGCTCCCGAACGGATGATTTCAAAGCGTTTTTTATTCGTAATAGTACATTATGGTGTGTAACATTGGTGATTAACGCCGAGGCGCCATTGAGACCCGAGCCGTAGGCGAGGGTCTTAAGAGAGTCGAGGACGGTAATCATCAATCCACACGTGTATCATACGACGTTTTTCAACACACTTGTGAATGAAATAACAATTGTATCTCATTTTATTTAGTAGACAAAAAGTTTATTTTCCGCGCATAGGGGTTGCGCCTATTCTGCCACGTACAAAATGGGGACTTTAAAGTTTTCTTTTTTTAAATCTATAACTCACTAGTGAGTTATAGCAATAAAAAAGTCACAGTTTGATTATAGGTGTCATTATTAGTCTAATTGCAGTGAAATAACGACCACTTTATGAGCAAGTGTGTTGAAAAATAATTTTATCAAGGTGGATATCAGCTATGGCTGGTCATTATCGGTCCAGCAATTGAAGCTCACCAGTTGTTTTCCTGGATTATGTATAAGTTGTATAGTTTTGATAACAGGAATTGTAGAGCTTATAGTCACTGAAATATATTCAGTGTGGCCCAAGCTTTTCACTACGTAAGAGCAGTCAGCATCATAAATATCGTAGCTCTTTAATGCGTGTTCACTAATCCATTTCGAAATAACGCTAAAAGACATTCGATGCAATAAACCATCGATGTAACGTCTTTCAGTAACGCATCGTTCAAACAAATAATCGACTTGTTGTCATCGATGAATTGTAACTCGACAAAACGTATTTCGAAATGGAGTAGTGAACCTCTTTAATGCCACGTCAAAGTTTAACAATTCGACAGAATTCAAAGGATTGATAAAGAGAATCCTGTTAATGTTATTTTGACATGGTACCTACTATATTTTTGTCGCCGACTGTATCTACTCGTGTACCCTAAACAAACTGAGTGCCAAGTTGTAAAGGGTATTTGCTTAGGATTAAAGCTTGCGATTAGATGTTTGTGAGTAAGTGTTGTGTTACACCGAAATATCATGTTTCTGTGACATCATCTTAGACGAATGTGACCTGAGGTCGTGGTTAGTATAAAATGAAACACAAACAACAATTTTAATATAGTTGATGGAATCAGGCGTTAGTTTGCGGAAATCCATGACTAAAGCTGAAAAAGAGGATTCGCCACGTGTAGTAGCGAAACGCGTCAAGTGTTTTGTTGGTGTCAGTGTTGTGATTCCAGGTGCATCTTCTGTGTCACGTATTGTAAGTCCTGCGACTTCCAGCTCTAATTTTTAAGTGGTTACAGTTGGATGTATTTGGGTTCCTGCGCTGGCGTCATTGAGTGAAAATTTAAAGCAAATTATCCTATTTTTCAGCTTCAATAATTTTAATATTTTATTTTAACAAAATTTTCATCTTTTTTTTCATGACAAACATGGAAGCGTGGAAGTATTCGTATATGTTTTTTTCAACTAGTATGTGCAAGTTCGATCCCTATGAAAAGCATGTATCCGAAAACTTTTCAAAAAATAATTGAATGATACACTTTGTACGGATTATTTCGCGATTTTTCCTATATTTCATTTTAAGCTGACGTTTTCAGCATCCGTGGTCACAGGAAGTAATTAAATGTAAATAAATCACGAAATATTCCGTAAAAAGTGCGCGTCAATGAAAGACAACATTAAAAACTTTTAAAACGATAAAGTTTTATGCGATATTTTATCACAGAGATTTTTTCATATTCTTCATGATGGTTGTACAAAAAGTTTTTAAAAACCCTTTTCAGTTTAGGTTAATTTTTTTTCCTACATTTTATGAATCACTTTCATTCCTCGCGTTTATTTTTAAAAACCATGGTAACATTTCTGGTAGGTAGGTAAATTTGTATCAAGTATGTAAGAGAATATGAGACATAAAACATCCTCTCATTCGAACGCTATTTTCGTTTACAAAACTAAAGAAACATTCATAACACATGTTTCCCATTTATCATAAACGAAGTCATGATTTATATTGAATACAGTGAATAATGCAGCAAAATTACTTTACTAAGTTTAGAATATGCATTCCAATACGTTTGTACAGTCATCATAGTGTATTTGTAGAATATTTAATAACGTTTCAAATGTTTTATTGTAATAATCGTAATATGAAGGTAGTGTCGAAAAAAATACATTCTGTCTCGACTGTTGACTGCCTCGTTGGTGTAGTGGCAAAGTTTCTCCATTTGAGGACCTCTCGTTTTGGGTTCGAATCACAGGTCGAGCGAAAATTGTATCTGAGATTTTCTGTCATAAATTTCTCAAAAAGAGCTTGGAGTCGGGAAGTTTGCGGTGTTGCATCCCCGTGCCTCGGAAAGCACGTTAAGCCGTTGGTCCTGCGCCTGATCTCTCTCCGGTCATGTCCGATTGTCATCTCACCGAACTTTGAGGGTAATGGAACAGTGAGTGCACCTGTGTATTGCGCTCACACTTGTGCACTATAATATCTCCTGCGTAGTTGGCTGATCTCTGTTGAGATTGGCCGCCGTGGTCGACATCGGCCAGGAGTTCGTTCGGCCGTTTACGTCGCGCGAATCTGACTATTGATGACAGGGAAGCAACTGGCTGGTTAATTTAGTCGGTCGCCGTTAACAAAGTTTGGCATAGTGGTTATAGAGTGCTGGATAGCACGCAGCAGACCTCCAGATCGAATCCCGGTGTCGGCATGTTTTTCTAGGTGGTTTTAGGAATGTTCTAGACTTCTATTTCATATTTGGACATGTACAAGAAAATTCTAGTGCATTCTGGAAGTTACTTAAATATTGAATTGAAAAAAGAACATCTAAATTACAAAGAGAGAAATAGTGGATTACAATGTTTCACGAGGTATGATGCTAGAAGGTTCGACCGGGATATATAAGGGCCTATAATTCAAGCTCCGAGATGAGCCCATCAAATAGTCCACCACGGTGAAATACCTGGGAGGTGACCATTGACCGGGAAACACCACGAGGGTACCGAGTGCTAAGCTGGGCGTCTATAAGGCCTACCAAACCGCCTAACCTACGCTGCACCAGGGTGGTTTGCGCTCACCAGCTTCGAGCCTATGAAGGCGTATAAATCCTAAATTTCAAATAGGTAAGGGTCACCAAAAATTGTCAGTCTCATTCAAAAGCTAGGCGTAAAAATTACTAATTCTAGTTCACTATTGCATTGTGCATTACCCATATTTATTCGACAGTTTACTTACAAGAAGTTCCTAGATACAACCGGACGGATAACTCTCTAATAGAGTTTCTCCTTAAATCGGAACTTGTAAAGCTAATTTGGCGTACTCTTGTCCAAGTTTTTGGGGGCTGCAAGATTGAATTATTCGGGACTGATTTTTGCGAGTTTGGGGCGCGAGTTAATTTTGTGGAAGGTTGAATTTTGGAGTTCATTTGCTACATTTTCACTAACATAGATGTTGCAAATCAATCAATTGTAATGGTCAGAATACTTCTTTTCTTATTTTCAGCACTCAGACATTTTACAGATCAAAATGTTTTGTATGTTAAAATACTTCAATCCTTCTGCATTATCCTTAAAGAAAGATTGGCAAAATGTCCCTGCTCAGTATACGCCGCGCCGCGTCAACAACGACATCACATACATTGATCTGACTCTGTGGTAAGTAGCTTAAGCACTTGTCTTACAGATGTCAGAATCAACAGTGGTATTACAAATAAATTTAAATAAATACCACATAACACCCAGACCAGTACAAACAGACATGTTCATGCATACAAATGTCTGTACAGTGCGGGGATCGAACCCGCGACCTCTTGGTTTATAGTCAGCTTCTTGACCATTACACCAAAGTGGTCGTAGAGAGGGCTTCCAACTTATACCATAGGCTCAGACTACACCTGCGACTTTCTGTCGCGGCGACTCGATTCTAATAGCGTGTCAACCAATCGCCGCGCCTCAATCGTTAACTGTCGCGAGTCACGGCGATAGTACCTACGCCGCAAGTGTGACCTCTGGGCCATAAATAACAATTACATTATAATATGATTTTAAACCAATATTCAATCATTTCGCGTTGCATTTTAACACTAAATATTGGTTATCGGGTCATAACGCGATCTATTTTAATGAGTATTTAGGTACTCACTGCTCGACGTTTCGGCTGGATTGCACTGCGCCGTGGTCACGAGCTGACTGGTGACTTGCAGCGTCGTCTGCTCGGGGCGGCCGCAGTTTCCAGATCCACCCTCACATTTACATTATTAAAAATGTTAGTACAGTCACCGCGACAAACAACTACATTTTTGTCACGTAACGCCCACTCATTGGTTCCGATGTAACGTCACCCTCATTTTATCGCACGAATAAGGGTGACAAATTGAATTTGTCAAACTGAAACCGTACTATGATGCGAGCAAATTCGATTCAAAGCCACACGATATGACTTGTGATTTTCCGTGATCTATGTATTGGGTCTAACAGCTGGCAAATAACCAGCAATTTGTGTAATAATAGACGTGAGCGTTTACATTTTGCGATAAGAAAAACGAAAGTTAATTTATTTGTAAAAAAAATTGTTTTGATTTGCGAGTTAATTTATTAGAATACTAGCTTTTTCCCGCGACTTCGTAGGCATTAGGTAGTTTTTTTGGAATGTGTTGTTTTCCGGTAATACCAATTTTCAGGTGATTACAGTTGGATGTATTTTGGGTCCTGCGCTGGCGTCGTCTAGTGGAAATTTAAAGCAAAATAATCATCTTTTTCAGCTTTAATACCAATTTTATCCAAATATCATTGAATGAGTGAAAGCGATCAGATTCTGCGGAAAGTATTTTTTTTCAATGGGAATGCGTTGTTTTTCCGCGGTCAAAAGTAACTCAGGTCCTTTGTTAAGTCTCATACTATATCATTTAAATCTGTTCAGTAGTTTAGGCTTAAAAGCGATCGGCCCACTTAAATTTTCCCCCGGGAATTCGTCATTTTCCCCCGAGAATGCGTCATTTTCCCGCGGTAAAATGTTCTTGCTCGGGTATCAAAACATCTCAATACTAATATCATGTAAATTGGTTCAATAGTTTAGGCGTGATTGAGTAACAGACAGACAAAGTTACTTTCGCATTTATAATATTAGTATGGATAAACAAAATGAACTTTCAGAAATTAAAGTGTGTTGCGATTTTGCGAGTGATTAATTTGACGATCTCCGTGGTGTTGTTGCTTGAGAACAGATTTCAAGGTGCCACCATCTATGAGGTCCCCGGGTTCGATCCTGGACGGTGACAATGTTGGGAACCAATTTTCAATGTAGTCACGAGTCTGGGTGTTTGTAGTACCTTCGTTGTTTATGATATCCATAACACAAGTGCTTAAGCTACTAAGAACACAGCTATCTGCATTCAAAGTTAATTTGGTAGTAGACGATGAAAACTCAAATGAATGCCTGCGATTGGTGCAATGTTTTAGCATATACCAGACTAGATATTATTTATATATATAGACATTACAAAAGGTGGACTGACGACGGTTAAAATCAAATGATTGAACTTAATGCAAATCTGGATTGGCGGCGGACGGTCTACAGCTAATAATGATACAACTTTCTAGTTAAAATTCGGCTGTCTGTAAAGTCGGTTTACTGACGACAGTTGAACGTGACAACGTCTTTGTCACGTTGCCTCTTTGTCGCTCGTTCTGCGCTCTCGCTTGCACTTCAAGCCTTGAATGGAACGCCTCAGAGCGAGGTAACGCCGCATGCGTCATGTTTTTTGGTGCGTGCAGCCGGCTCCATCGAATTATAAAGGTGGGTACTGACCGGCGATACGGGGCGTAATGTAACGTGTGACACCGCGAGCATTCGTGTAGTCAGTACGTCGTGTTACGGGGAAACCAGCGAGCAACGAGTTGCTCGCTATGAGTGCTCCACCCGGCTGTCGGTTTTTGGCAAATTCTTTGAGTGTTACGCGGTTCGGTCAGTACGCTGTTGCAAGTCGCCCCGAGCGCACGCGTGTCGCGAGTGTTCACACGTCGTTCCTCTCGTATTTATTTCTTAAAACATGGAGTATACCACCACATACGCCTCTGTTTTTAAATAAGTTTGATGTCCAGTAACGTTTTTTTTTCTTCTTAATTTGGATGAAACAATAATTAAGTAGAAGATACCAACAAGTCCTCGCTGACGGCCATCTTGTGTGCCACGGTAATATTATCCAATAATACCGTGGCGAAAGCGGAGCACAGAGTTTTGACGAGCATGTTACGCCGATTTTAAAACACAAGATGCTAGATGCGTACATGCTCGATGCGAATGTTACGAGGTGTAATACCTCGTAACGTTGGTCAGTACCTACCTTAAGACGTTGGCACGTCAAAAACCTCGATTGAGCCAGGAAAACAGCTGGTGTTCTTCGACGGCTGGACGGAATTTGAACCGACTATAACTAAGAACCACCGTGAAATCGCTTTGAAATCGGTACCTAGATCCGTTTGGGAGTTATGATGCCACAGACAGACACACAAAAAACACATAAAAAACAAACACATACACAAACAAAATAACATAGGGGTAACACTTAAAACAGCCTTTGTCATCTTCGGGGCCTAAAAGTATAAAATTATTTTAGGAGAAAAAAGGGTGAGTAAGGTCGTTCCATGTAAATTCCTCAATTGGAAAATAGAATCCAGAATTTGAAATTACCGTTTCCATTCAACGTAAAGCGTGGCAATTGGTATGAATCGTCACAATCATTAAAACCTCCGTGTAACATCCCGGTATTATACACATAATTAAGGCGTACACACGCCTTATTTCCTAATAATTATTTTCAGTAATATAGGCTGGTACAGCAGGTTGACGTTCAAAAGCTTGATGTAAGCAACTGACAAACATATATTTTTAATTATTTTTACATAAGTATGTATGTACCTATGATAAGGAGCCACACTTAACAATGTAGACAGCTCAGCATTTTATTTAACTTGGATTTTAAAGGATAATTCGTAATTACATACATGAATATTAAGTAATCTATTGTGTACTTCTTTATAAAATAATGTCTTACTTTTAGTCATTTATTAGTTTTTTTTTTAAATTAGATGTTAGCCGGTTTTATATGTTTGCGTAGCATTGTATACTCGTACTAATATGCACATGTAAAGGTGGCAAACTAATCTTAATGGGATGGTCATTATTTAGTTTACTGTAAATTTGATTGTTATCTGTTTGTGCATCGATCATTAAAGAAAACATTGTCAACGTACAGATCGATGCACTAAACTGACTTTTTGTACTAACAGTTTTCCACATAATATGTACCACAGTAATCATATTACATACAGTATGGATGCTAAAAAGAAATGCTTGGAATGACACACGTACACTGACTCATATCCCAACAAGGGATCTTAGCGATGATCAGGGTACTGTTTTTCACGCGTGACGCGTTCGATACATGCACGTTCACAATTGACGCATATTAGGTGTATATATTAACAAGAAGGCCTTATTGCCCTATTGACTGTATAGAAATAACTGCCTTGTTGGTGTTTTGGCGATGTTTCTGCCTTACATCCGGAAGTCCTGGGTTTGAATCCCAGGTCAAGCCAAAAATTGTTTCTGAGATTTTCTGTCACGAATTTCTCAAAAACAGCTCGAAGTAATACCGCCAACTTCTGTTGGCGGTGTTACACCCCCGTGCCTCGGATAGCACATTGAGCCGTTGGTCCTGCGCCTGATCTCTCTCCGGTCAAGTCGGATTGCCGTCTCACCGAATATCGAGAGTGATGGAACAGTGAGTGCACCTGTGTATTGCGCTCACACCTGTGCACTATAATATCTCCTGCGTAGTTGACTCATCTCTGTTGAGATTGGCCGCCGTGGTCGAAATCGGCTAAGAGCGTATTATTATTATTTTAAAAATAATTAACTAAGATGTTATAGTAAGTCTACTGTCTTTTTTTGCTATGGTCGGAAATGAAAATAGAAATATTAGCTTACGGCTAAAGCTACCTTGTAATTAAGTAATTACCTTTTAATTATGGTACGGGCACCACTAATTTCGAACGCAAGCTAAAATGCTAACTACATATTGATAGCCACCCTTTCCTGGGAATAGTAGAATGTAGAAATAGGGAAACAGTTTATGTCACTTATTTTTAGGGAATTTTTGTCGACTTCTGTATTTTACAAGCTTTTTTTAGTGTATTCTGTGTTGTTTTTCTGTAATCTAATCCTGCAAGCTAAATTTTACCCACTTCTCGGTGTCTGATTTAGCAAAAATTTTGTATACATGTTTAGTTTTAATAATAATTCATGATTTGGTTACAAAAGCTTGTTGAAAAAAAAACTTTAGTACTTTGATATATTAATTCCGTAATATTATCTTTATAGTGATATAATGATGACGTAAAAAAAGAGTTGATCTTGACTCACAGATATAATTAGATAGAACTATACACATCATTTACTGTCACTAAATAGACAGGTTGTACTATCTGTATACTGTATGCTGTATACTGTAGCTAACTAAACAGCAAAGCAGTTTTAGCGTATATCCACTTCTATTAAATAATAAAGTCCTGAACTCAGTTCCGGTTAAAACGGCTGAAAACTTTCAACTCCAGCTAAAAAAATCCTTTGATTTATTAAAGCCGAGCGTTTTAGTATTTCACCTGCAGGAGGCATTGAAATGTTTTAGTGCAGAAGTGACGTATTTGTGTCTACCTCTTGATATCTACGCGTCTCGCTTTGGTACTCATTTTTACAGTCCAGTTCAAACTAAAAAGGAGAAAAAGAGTTTATGACATATTGTGGAGTGATAGCCACGAGTTACTGCAACAGTAAAATACGTTCTAAGTACCAGGCCACTCAGAAAGCTTACGAAAAAAATGTTTTTCTGTGGGGTGGGACGGACTGGCTAGTTACAATCTATTTTGATAATATAATCCTTTTTTAGTAAAAAAAAGATAGTTTCCAATTTTAAAACTTTTTTACGAGTCATTTAAAATTACCGAGTCTGACTAAAACATGAATCTACACTTGGAACATTTATCTGAACGTATCAGTATCAGTAAGGTTCAAAGATACATACCCGTGTCTACATGTCAAAAATATATGAGCAAAAGTGTGCATGTTAGCTTTTTCATACTATTTTCGTTTATCACACGCTTTTTCATACTTCTTAGCGTCTCATGTGAGCAACGGTCGATAAAACGATACGGCCATACAAATTACTTACGACTTGCCGCGATAACGATACATTTCACTGCGCATACAACGTCCGCTGGTTAGGATCGTGGACGTCGCTGGATGCGGGCAGCGCAGGACTGAACGCGGTGCAGTGAGGCTGGAATTATGGCTGACATTATAAGTAAAAAAAATTAAACCGTCTTCAACATAACAACTTAAAAGCTCCTACCTAAATAAGTTCTTTTTCAAACTGAGCCTCGTTTCTGGAGTTGTTGCTAATATTTAAATACTATACATACAGTTTATTCGTGTACGCGTACAGTAGACATTGAAATGATACACTTTTTCATGGATTATTTCGCGATTTATTTACATTTTATTTACCGTGGTCACAGGTAGACCTACCTGTCTACCTGTGACCACGGACGCTGAAAAGGGTTCGAAACGTCAGGTTAAAATAAAATGAAAATGAATCGCGAAATAATCCGTTAAAAAGTGTAGCATTTAAATCTATACATACAGTGTATATAAAACTTAAAATCGCTAAGGGACCGTATCCAAAAACGAGCTTAAGTTTCGCAATTTCCTTGCATGAAAGTTTTAAGGTAGCTTTCTGAAGATTTTTTTTTAAATCAATATGTGTTCGCTCTTGACATCATTCTCCCTCTAGGAGGTAAAGAAGATGTCGACGATGTAGCGAGCTTACCCAGAAGGTGCCTATTTACTTTCGCTTTGATTGAGCTCAAGTTATAAGAAAGGTTAACTCGTGAAATTATTTTAAGGCGTTCCCAAATTAGGTAGTTAAACCACTAATCCATTATGCATGTGTCGAGACACGTCACATCAGATGTCTGGTCTGGTCAGCCAACATTGAATGACTGACCACTAATTAGGCAGAGTAGGAGGTACATCAAATATGTTGCTCGCTTGAATTGAATTAACATGCCTCGAAATTGAAACGATATAGGGTTTGCTCAGATACATTTACCCGTAAAAGCAGAAGATAGGTAAGTACTTAAAATCTAAAATTTTAAATTTAAAAAACCCCTGACAAACATTTTATTTTATTGCCCATCTGTTCGGGAGCTACGATGCCACGGGCAGACACATACATACAAACACACAGAACAGGTTTCAAACTTATAACAGTCCTCTTTTTCGTTGGGGGTTAAAAATGGAGCTTTAAACGGTTTTAAATTACTCTTACTCGCAAGGTTATTTATTGACAGTTTATATTCAATAGATCAACATTAGAATACAAAGAAAAAGGTCGAATTCAAAGATTTCTCCTTTTTGAAGGCAATTAAAATTATCTGTTAGTGCAAGAACTACAAAAAATACCATGTTACGGTAATTATGTCATAACTTATGAAAAAATCTCTTTCGCAGGTCACGCTTTAAAAAAAGACCAAGCGTTTTAAAAAAAAAGAATTTTACTCACAAAAACAGTTATTCCAATGTATTTTTTATCTGCAGAGCGGAAAACGCCCGGTTCTCTAAACAAATAGCGCTGAACTCTAAATCGGAGTGTCCAACCTTTCTTTTTGTTACAACAGTCGGTATACTGTTTTGATGGTGACGGGTTAGAGGTGGAATCCGCAGTCGGTTGCAATACCACTACTATTGTTTCTAGCCTGCCTGCGATAGGGACTGGGTTCAAATCCCAGGTCGAGACTCAAGACAAAAATTGTTTCTGTCATCAATTTCTCAGAAACAGCTTAGATTCAGAAATTTGGCTGTGTTACACCCCCGTGCCTCTGAAAGCCCGTTAAACCAATGGTCCTGCGCCTGATCTCCATCCGGTCATGTCGAATTGCCGTCTCACCGAACTTTGAGAGTGAAGGAACAGTGAGTGCGTCCTTGTATTGCGCTCACACTTGTGCGCTATAATATCTTCTGTGCAGTTGGCTGATCTTATTTGAGATTGTTGTCACCGTGGTTGAAATCGGCTAGGAGACTATTATTATTATTAGATTTCTAAAGTTTATGGTTGACGAACCGATGGCCATCAGGGCGAAAAAGTTCTCGAATGACGACTGTGTGCCGAACGAAACTCTGTAAGCAGGCATCCTACAAGGCAACCGACAATCTGGTGAAGGTCGCGGTGGAAATCCTTGGCCTTTGCTCAACAGTGGGCATCGAAAGGCTGATATGATGATTTAAGAAGAAACTAGAACTGAAAGTCGCAGAACTTACAATACAACTCACAATGTGACACAGAACATGCACCTGGAAACACAACCATGACACCAACAAAACACTCCACGCTTTTCGCAACTACACGTGGCATCCTCAGGAGATGTTGTCACTCGTAATCTGTCGAAGCGACAACATCTCTCGAGGATGCCACGTGTGGTGGTATGTGTTTTTTATTAAAGTCTCGAGAGGCTTCGCTTACACAGCATTGCCCTGTACGGTTGTTTGCAGTATACGTGTGAATAAATAGATCTATGTACGTTTAATGACACTAAGTATTTATACTCTAAGACATATAATGCAATAGAAAAACTTGCAGGACGTATAAAGGAAGCTTAACTGCAGATAAATAGTGACGTTTTTATTAAAATTAAGTTCCTCTCTATCGTTACTATCGTTAAAAACGAACACAATAAAAGTTTCCTTAACCAGAAACCAGTGGTAGTGGGTGTGAAATCCTCAGCGAGTCCTCGTTACGATTCGAATAGTTTTTCTATTTCTAACGGCGTAAACTACAATCAGCCCGCACTCCCGTTGCGGTAGCGCGTTAGGTACTAGTCAAAGAAGAGATCGAAGTTAAAGCAGTGGCAAAGAAATAGACAAATGCTTGCATTAGGTAGTTTATCAGAGAATAGATATAAGCAGTACAAAACTAAAAAAATTAAATACCCCCCAAATGAGCCAAGAAAACAGCAGGTCATCTTCAAAGGCTAGACGGATTTTGACTAGTCATAGCTAAGAACTACCGTGATTAATTTATCATTCGAATAAAATAAAAACCTTTTTTAAATCGGTCCATTCGTTCGAGAGCTACGATGCTAACAGACAGACACACAAAAACACAACAACACCCCTCTTATTCGTCAGGGGCAAAAAAGCAAAGAGACGAACATTTAGCGGTAGCGAAGCAAAATAACAAATGCCCGACAAACACGCACACATACGCATTTTGCAACAAGACTATTACTCAGCACTTCCATGGCGCATTGGGTACTCTTATTACAGTATAGATATAAGCCAAAGCAGTATTGAACTCGTTACAAGATCATAGAACATAACTATTATCATTAAAAAATGCCACCTGATTTACTATCCGAATATTTCTATATGTTAACAAATGCAGTTACGAAGCGGAGAACAAAGGATGAAACATACGCAGATACACGTCGCCGGTAAAGCTATAAGCCACACTCTGTTGACGTTGGCAACTCAGGTCACAGAATAAATGAAAGCTTAAGCAATAGCGACACGCACGCAGACGGTGACTTCTAGTCAATGACAATAGTGAACGAGTTTCCTTCGTAGCTTCTTCTCGGCACCAGCGCACAAATGGTCCCCAAGCTGTGGTAGGGTGACAGAAAACAATGACTTTTATGACTTTTCTGAGTGTCCTTTCAGACATCCATCTGTATGCGTGTGTCATTTCGAGCATGCGTGTTTCAGGTCTTTGTTACGCTACTGTGCTTAGGTGCTTTAGTTCAGGTACACGGTAGACATAACGTGTACTCGTATGTGTACGTGTGCCATTCAGAGCACTTCTTCTGTATTTTGTTACTGATTTAGCCAATACTGTGGCTAGGTGCTCTAGTTCAGGTAAACGGAATGTATTAGGTGGCCTTTGGAAAAATAAAGTTTTGTTCCATTATCTTGTGTTGGTTTGACGGTTGAAGTTGAAGATCGCTATTAGTATTTTTATAATCCGGTTTAGATTGCAAAGGCTGTTTCAAAAACTATCAAATTACAAAAATAAACCCCGAATGAGCCAGGAATAGCTGGTGAGTTTAAACAACTGGACGGATTTCAATTAAACAAGCTTAAAACCACCGTGATTAAATTGTCTTATAATATATATATATATATATATATATATATACCGTTTACATATATATATATATATATATATACCCTTTTGAAATCAGTCCATCCGCTCGGGAGCTTCGATGCCACGGACAGAGACACACAAACAGACAAAGTTGCAAAGCTAATAAAACCCCTAATTTTCGTGAGTGGTTAAAAAAACAAATGCACGATTTCACGAGAATTAAAATTTCACCCGATATTTAACCAGCGCTACAGCCAACTTCGCATTTTTCGTTTAATTGCCATAACCTTTGGGCAAACACATTGACATTTACGCGAGTTGCCAGTCACAAGCGTTTTAAAAATAGATAAACCCTCGGTGTTCCGTACCGAGGTTTTAATTAAACATCGCCAGATTGTTACTGGATTGACGTTTTTAGATTGGCAACACTCGGACCAAAGGTTTGAGGGTTTAACCTTTTTTTGTGGCGGTGATAGTCAGGAAGGATAGTGGTTTTGAATACAGTACTAGTGTGGTTACCATAGTGGTTTGGCTTGCTATTAACCCTTTATGCAAATAAATATAGAGTATTCGCAAAATGTAGACAAAGTTAAATGTAGGCAAAGGTAGGATCAAAAGAAACTGTCGTGTTGAAATTTTACATCTTTTGTAACCTTTATACATACACAATAATGAACTTGCTCACTCACTTACTTACTTAGTTTATGTTATTGTTTTACACGCTCGTAAACCGATCACAACCACTTGTAAGCCAATAACGTAAAAAAAACTAACTATCCAGTAAAAAAAAAACCCCGGAAATGCCAGTAAAAAAAGCTGGCGAGCTTTAATTGCTAAATGGATTTTACCAGCTCTAGCTAAGAATCATTGTGGTAAATTATCTTTCTTACGACTAAAAAAAATCCACACTGAAATCGGTCCATCCATTTGAAGGGTACGATGCCACAGACATACAATCGTTTCAAACACACAAACAGAATTGGGGTCAAACTCATAACACCATCATTTTTCATTGGGAGTTAAAACAGTACTTAAATGGCGCCTGGTGACGCGCGCCGTCACTCTCACTTTGTGATAAAACCTTAACTGGGAGAAAACCTGAGAAAATAATTATGTATACCACTTACCAGCCATAATCTAACAAGAAAAAGCAATAAAAACCGCGTAGATAAAACTAAATAACACGTAATGCACCACCAGAACCTAGTTCCACTTGGAATTTCGTGGAATCAGAAAGAATTCCAGATCCCATTACACGCTGGAATCCAGACGTGGCCACAAAACGGGAGGGTAACATCAGACTAGGGCAAGAATCGCTCGTAAATCTTCGGCTTGGGCGTCGTGACCGAACTGAGGCACAGATCAGAGAGAACAGCCTGGTCAAGCTTATGTAGACAGAGTTTGATAAATAAATAATAATAATAGTCCTCCTGGCCGATTTCGACCACGGCGGCCAATCTTAACAGAGATCAGCCAACAACGCAGGAGATATTATTGTGCACAAGTGTGAGCGCAATACACAGGTGCACTCACTGTTCCATCACTCTCAAAGTTCGGTGAGACGGCAATCCGACATGAGATCAGGCGCAGGACCAACGGCTTAACGTGATGAATAATTTAGAGTTAGGAAGCTAAAGGGAAGCGCTTTCTACCAACCGGGTGTTATGGTCATATGATATATGATATCATCTTGATTTGTCTATCAATATTATTGTTCTTCTAAATCTTATATGCCGCGGTTCATGTGCGGTACTAGGCTATTAGCGCCATCTAGCCTATGGAGCCGTATCAGCGCTCGCTGTTGTGCTTGCCACCCTTCGGCATTCGCTTGTGATGGCGAACGGTAGAGGTCGCCACGCGACTGCAGCAAATGACTGGCTGATGGTTATAGAATAATAGGAGCTTTCCATTCATCGAATAACTTTGGAACCAGTAAAAATGAGGTGGCTGTTTTATTGTTGCCAACGTGACCTGGTACAATCACTTTCAAAAATTCCAAGCTAAGGAGAGTTCATGTTATATTATTAGGAAGAGCTTCAGCCAGCGAATCCAATAGCAAGTTCTTTATTTCCGTTCAGAATGTATAAAAGTTTAAGGAAATGTTATAAAAGTTCAATTCGTTTTTAAGATACTTTTCGATCTTTATTTTATGAATCTTGCTTTTATAGAAGTTTAACATTCATATACTTACTTCACTTTAAACTTTTAAGCGCTGGATTGTGACAATACTTTGTCGATGGCTGAGTCTTGGTCTTAAAAAATATCATTATGCCTAGGTTAGGCTGACACGATAAGAAGAAGAAGCGCTGGATTGTTTACTTTTTATTCGAAAGTAAATGAAGTGTATAACATACTCGTAAAATTGGAATAGTTTTAGTATTAAATCTTAAAATGTTAACATGTTTGTAACCCCCAACGAAAAAGAGCGGTGTTAAAAATTTTACCTCTATTCTGTTTGTTTGTGTACATATTTTTGTGTGTGTCTGTCTGTAGCATCGAACGGATGGACCGATTTGAGTGCAGATAGATAGATAGATAGATTAACACTTTATTGTACAACACAAAATAAAATTACAGACATGTTTAACAAAGAAAGATGTACAATTTAGGCGGTCTTATCGCTTGTAGCGATCTCTTCCATGCAGTTGTTTTTAATTTGAAAGATAATTAAAACATAATTCGTCCAGCTGCTGATGCTTCCCAGCTGTCTTCTTGGCTCATGTCAGGAGCTTTTTAAAATTTAAATTTTTCGATCATATATGAGTAGGTATTGTCAGCATATTAAGATGATGTAACGGAACAGTTGCACATACTCGTAATTTGTGTGTGCCTAGATACATAGATTACCACTTGATTACACAACACAAAACAAAAATTTCAGACAAGTTTAACAAAGTAATATGTACAATTTAGGCGGTCTTATCGCTTGTAGCGATCTCTTCCAACCATCCTTCGGTTAATGTAACATTTAATTTACAGGAAGGGGGAATTTGATCAAAACATATATGGATACGAAACAGCTAAGATATATAGGACTAAAGTTTAATATATCTACTTAAACTCATAAATACATACAACGTTATGTACGGCTAATGGCCATGGAACGGTGGGTATCACAGAACAATAAAACTACTCACTGCGTGTAGGTACTCTTCAATTGTAGTAGGTATACTAAATGTTACCTTACCTTAGTCCCTGGGTTCGAATCTCAGGTCGAGCCAAAATTGTTTCTGTCATGAATTCCTCAAATACAGCTCGGAGTCGGGAAGTTGGCGGTGTTACACCCCAGTGCCTCGGAAAGCACGTTAAGCCGTTGGTCCTGAGCCTGATCTCTCTCCGGTCATGTCGGATTGCCGTTTCACCGAACTTTGAGAGTGATGGAGCAGTGAGGGCACCTGTGAATTGCGCTCACACTTGTGCACTATAACATCTCCTGCGTAGTTAGTTGATCTCTGTTGAGATTGGTCGCCGTGGTCGAAATCGGCCAGGAGGACTATTACTATTACTAAAAATTAAGAGATTAACTTTGCTTCTTACACAGAAGAATATAAATCCGTTTTATTTCTATACCTGCAGTGTTTTATTTTCTTTAATAGGATTTCTCACAAAAGCGCAGGTGATTTCGGTTGGATTTATTGAAACCGCAAAGCAGTAGACAAGATGAATCACATTCCATTGTTTCTTTATTTCACTTACTAAGTAGGTGTTAACCAAATAAAGTTTTTTTTTTTTAAAATAGGTACATGAACCGGTTTAATTAAGGCTCTCACAGGAGGTGTTAATTTGAATTAGTTGATTGCTTAATGTTTAAGCTATTTTTTACGTTTAACCAAAGATAATGGAAAATACATTATATTTGGGAATAAGATAATGAAAGTGTTTGTCGTCAAGAAATTAAAAACCGGTTTTAATATATTAGAAATCAGATTGTAAGAGGTGCTTGTGACGCTTTGGTAGTGATACCTAAAGTTAAGCAACCTAAGGCGCGGTCATGTTTGGGATGGGTGACCATTCTGACCGTGAAAGTGTCGTCTATTTACAGCTATTAGTTGTTAAGCCTGGTCAGAGGCTCTCGGGCGGCTTAATAACGTCTGGCAGTAAGGACACTTACCTTACAAATACCCCTCCACCAATCCGCACTGACCCCGCGTGGTGGAGTATGGCTCAGACCACCTCATAGTTGAGGTGAGGCCTGTGCCCAGCAGTGGGACGTTTATAGGTTGATAAGAGGTTGTTGAAAAAAATATAGGTCATTTTCAAAAATATTCTTATCTAGCATTTGCTGTCAAAATATCTTGGCTACCAGTTTGTCAAAAGTCTAAGACTTTAGCCAGAACAACGAACAATGAAGTAAACAACATTAATTTTATTTATTCACCTCATTCTTCCAGACAGCTCTATTATTATTTCATTAGCAAAAGTTTCCGTATCATTCGTTTTATTCCACGTGTAAGCTTTGACGTGACGTGTAAGCTATGCCACAATAGATCAAACTTGGTCGAGTTGGCGATAAGAAGGCCCATAAACTCAAGCTTTTACGTCCGACACGTGTTATCAAATACTTGCTTACAATATTATATTTCCGTTTTTAAAGGCTTATTGTTTAAGTATTCCATTTTTAAACGCTTATGTTATTTGTGGGAGTTGACTGAGGGCGTACCTAATTTTTATGTTCTTGAATTATGTAAAGGAAGAGAAATGCGGAATGCTGAGAAGAGTTGTTTTTTTTCACCTATATTTATTTTCGGGCTTTTTAATAACACACTTGTCAGCCCTATTGTACCTTTATCTATTACAAACACACAGTTACGCAGGCCTGAGAAGATAGAGAAGAAGAGACGAACGTAAGTAACGAGTTAGACGCCCGAAGTTGCAAACAAACTAACATTAATAAAACTAATAGGTGAAACACAATAAAAGCTTATAAAATGGTCACCCACCTAAAACTATTTTGCCACATCATTAAACATGAGGGTCCCGACCTACTATCTAGCCACCTTCATGAAGGAGGACTTCTGGCAGCAGGGAGTCTTGTTTCGTAAATTCAGGGGACGCCTGCCGACATCACCGCGCGTGCCGTGTCAATTCGCTGACGCGTGTGTTTGTATGATCTAGATAATGTTTTTATAAGACTATATATGTTAGACTTTAAGGTATTTATGATATAGGTCATAATTATGTTGTAATTCGTTGCCTGAAATAAAAGTTTTTTTTTCCTCTATGCGCCTTGTCCAATTCCACTTCAGCTTATTGATACGCTGATACGTTAGTACAATGATTCTTCTTACTACTTATCTTTTCATTACAAAATTTATAATTCATGCCAAACCATTACAGTTATCACCTCCCAATTCTCATGCCGTTTAAATAATTCAAACCATTTCAATATTTCATCAAGGTTCCATTTCTAAGCATTGTCTAGAATTCAACCTAGTTACTTGTTCATTATTCATGCTAATTTAGTATTTATGAAACGAGAATTGAGGCTCATTTTGTGGTGAATATACTGAATAATTTACTTGTATTCATTTTGTGTTATCATCACTACGCATTACAAATTACAACTGCTTTAGAGAAATAGGTAACAACTGATTTATAGAAACAAGTGGTAATTGTTGAATCGAGTTAGTTTGTTTCCAATGACTATAGCTTTGCAACCAACCAACCAAAGCAGTACAGAATATGACACCGATTGACACCCAAGTAGTGCATGATGTCTTCTACTTGTATTTTAGCCGACTGCCGATAATCGACTTGGTGTGCTAAACTCAGGTCACTCCTGCAATAAAAAGTTGCCGCGATTCGTGACTATCGGCGAATTGGCCCACGGTTGTTGTTTTTGAAGTGAAAACTTCTTTAGCGGCGTTGAGTACTTTTGTGGCATGGGTAGAAACTGTGAAACTCGCGTCAGGTCACGTGATGCTGATCGAAGAACCGTAAGACGGTTGTTAAGTTTTCACTTCTGCCGGCACTCCCGGAGTGCAACCCGTGTTTTTTTTGTACAATAGTTTTAAAGAAGATTTTTTTTAAATTGAAGGTGACAACAAATAAGCTCCTTAAGCCAACAAATAGTATAATTAACAATTTTTTTCGCGATTCGTGGAGCATGTGAACATGGTTATTTCAAAGCATAGCTCCCGTCAAAAAAATAACGGGGCGTGAAAAAATTGACAATCCGTGATCTCCGTCTTTGTGTGAATGCTCACTGAATTCCTCGATTAATGACGTAACGTATGCCTCAAGAGTTCAGTGTTGATTTAAAGACCGCTTGCCCTCGCTTTTGGCTTGTCACCTGCTTTGACGACCACTTTGGTGTAATGGTTAGGAAATTGACTATTAACCAAGAGGTCGCGGGTTCGATCCCCGCACTGTACAAACATTAGTGTGAATGAACATGTCTGTTTGTACTGGTCTGGGTGTTATATGTATTTATTTTAGTTTATTTGTAATACCACTGTTGATTCTGATATCTGTGTTCACACAAGTTCTTTAGCTACTTACCACGGAGTCAGATCAATGTATGTGATAATGTTGTATATTTATTTTTAATTAAAAAAAACATGCTAGTAACTTGACGGCCAATAGAAAGCACCCTTAGCTCTTTTGAATATCAAAGGGACCCAACGACACCTGGGGTCTCCATCAAAACAATCGATCTAACAAAATGCTTTAAAACTTTTATAAATTCTTCGGCACTTTATTACTTCAGAAACCGTTAACGCATGGCGCGTCTCATAAAGAATTTGATGTCGTCATAAAGTGCCATCAAAAATATTACGGCGTTCAGTAAAAAAATATTTTTATTACGACACGAAGTAGGGCACTTGAAGTAGTAAAAGTGATGTCATAGACTATAAATTACAAGGCACACTTCATCAGGAGACATAAGATTTCATTGGAGCAGCTGGGATTTTATTTTGGTGGCGATTTGCCTAAACAGCATATAATATGTAATTTTTTACAATTTTATAGTTTCACATATTTTAACGTTTTCAACAAAATATTAATTGGTTTACTCTATGTATTATTTAAGCTGAGGAAACTTAATTGGTTTATATGTTATTTTAATCACTTATTTTGTTATGTTATGCTAAAACTGTTTGTTTCTCAAGAATTAATAAAATAAACAATAAAATAAATAAAATAGTAAATTATAATATTTTTTTAAATAGGTCCAACCATTAGGTAACGGATAATCATTTATTCAGGTTAAAACATTTAATAAGCCATTTATGAACTACGATTCCACAGACAGACACACGCATACAAACACACAAACAGAATAGGGGTCAGTCTTATAATACCCTTCTTTTTCGCCGGGGATTATACACGACGAACTATCTTTCCTTGACAACACGGTCTAGAGACTTATCAGTATTTCTAGAGCAACGTCGGAGCTGGATCGTGCAAAATGCAACAGGTCTAAACTACCTTGAGCTCAGGAGGTGGTATTATTAATTTATGCTGGAAAATGAATCTCGAGTCTACAAGATATGTCATAGAACGTGTGTAGTAAATGTCTGAGGAAAAGTTGCCGGAATATTTCTAGCGTATTTTATTGATTGGTTTGAAATAGAAATATTTATTTGTGTTAATAGGGTACGTTACGGTTAACATTTGACAGGTTGGTCATCTTACAATTGAGCTTAGTTTTCTTTTAATAATGGAAATAATTCCTTAACCAAAACCGTCCCAGGTTTTAAGCAGGGATTTGGTATCTACGTATTACGTTGTTGGAAGAAATGCTTCCAAACTTTATAATATAATGTCATCATATTATTATTTAAATTATGATAGTGATAATATTAAATTAGAACACACCTAAAGAAAAATGGTCTGCCACAGGCGGGACTCGAACCCGCACCTCTCGTATACCGGCCATTTGTTCCGAGAGAAGTTGAAAACACAGATCAAATCCTTATAATTTAAATTACAAGATGTCCTCCATATCAGCGTGCCTTTTCGTATAAGCTTATAATACTTTCTAATAATATTTTCCTTTAATAGTTATTATTTTTTCCTATTAAAACTAGTGATCATAGAAAAAAAGACGAAGACGTGATATCATCTTTCATCTACGACATCCTTATGAGGATTAGGAACAGGTTTGCCAAAGGCAACTCACCCAAATCCCCAAAAATCCCGATCGGATCCCTCAAATTTGGGGATAAAAATCTACTGATTCCCCACAAATTCCCCTCAAAAGTTTTTTTTTTTTTATAAAATGAATCTATAATCAATTATTAAAGTAATATTTATGGTTTATCTACAATTTGCTAAATTATTTCTATCTCTCATATTCGAATCTTTGCATAACCAACTTGAGAAGTTTGGTTTTTTAAGCCACAAATTGTTACATTAAAAAAAATTGTTATCGATAATAAACGATGAAATATTTTCCGATAAGAATAGGATGTCAAAATCCGGCATTTTCCCCACATAATGTCAAATCCCAATAAATCCCCAACCAACTTGAGATTCCCCGCAGTTTGGGGAATTCCACACAGATTGGCAACCCTGATTGGGAAAGAGAACGGATTCAAGAAACTGTTTAATTTTTAAATCAATGCACGATGGCTCTGTATGTAGCTTTTGTCATGTTTCATCTCACCTTCCTGAAATAAGGTTACTATTTTACGTCCCACACCGTGAGAGTTTTATACCTCGCTTTTATTTTGAATGCAAAATAAACCAGTGACATACATTTGGTGTAACGAAGTGAATCTAGACCAACGAGTTTTGACGGAACAATGAGATTTTTTATGCTAACGACAGTAGTATAAGCAGTGTAAAAACACCTTAAGACCAGTTGTTAGAGCACTGACTTTAGTTTATGGAGCAGCCATTTTGATTTTAAAATATCTCTAGATTCTCGACATAAGGTGAGATTGCGTTTAGTTCGTTTATGGGCTACAAACGAGCTAACGAAACGGTGTTATACGAATATTGGGACATGAATATTATTTTCAAAAGCTTTGCTTTTCAAATAGAGTGTTAAGATTTTTGTTTGTGAACAAATCTTAGAAAGCATGCTTGACAATTATTTTAACTAGTTCAAATAAAATGGAAAAACAATAGAAAGAAAGAAAGAAAGAAACGCGTTTATTGATTTAGGACATCACATACACAGAACGAAATTAAAAGTATAAACAGATACAAAATCTACATAATAAAAGAAAAAGAAAACAACGAAAAAAAAAGAAACAAACATAACACAAGTAATTTCAAATTGTCAAAAAGTATTTTTTTCAGTGTACGTTGGCCACTAATTACTTCTTGGCAGACTAATTTCATTACCTCTCAACTTATTTTCAAACTGTTATTGCCTTCCCCTAAAGTTCTTTCGTAACACATATTTAACACGTAAGCCCTCATAGAAAAACGATCGCAACTGTTCAAAATTCGTTGCCCAAAAACAAATTAGAGCTTGTAAAATGTATTTTTAATAATTCAAAGAGCATATCGCTTCTGTCATAATTTCAAATGGGAAACGCAAGCGACGCGGCGAGTCAGCGTTTTCGGAATATTGAACAGAGCTTTAGCGGGAGCGAAATTGGATTCGAGGTTCTGATAGATAGGGACAGTGGTACTCAAACCTTTTTGATTCCTAAATTTTTAGGTGATAATTTGCAAGAAAAGGTCTCACTACAAGGAAACACAGAATTTTTACCTACCTTCTTCTCAGCTCAAGCCCATAAATCGTCTCAAGCTGGGGTAGAAGTTTTGGGACGTATATCTATAAGTGCCCCTTATGGGTATGAACGCCGAAATACTTCAATAAATTTAGTTATCATAGTCAAATCGATTTATTTTTATAATATTTCTGACTATCTTTCCATAACATAAGTGATTAAGCATCTTACTTTGGAATCAGAGCAAACTTTGTTGTCCCCAATAATTAATTTATCATCATTATTAATATATTTATTTCAGAAAAAACTATTGCTGTCCAAATGTTATTCACGCAATATCAAGTTGAAAATAATCGTTACTTGTCAATAATAACTATTGATAGATCACGGCATCTATAAAAAGTTGGTCCTGAATACTTGTTTCTTTTTTTACTTTAGCAGATCTCAAGTTTCTTGCAATTTTCTAATATTTATTTATTTTAGCTTTATTACACAACAAAACTATGCCCAAAAGGTGGACTAAACGCCGTAGGACATTCTCTACCAGCCATACCTTTGGGATAAGCAGAAACGGAGTCGGGAAGATGGCTGTGTTACAACCCCGTGCCTCGGAAAGCACGTTAAGCCGTTGGTTAATGTAAGTATCGGCTCGGGGTTCTCACTGTACCACGTCTTCACTGTACGGCGGTCTGCGCTCGACTGACTGTGCATGCGCTACGTCAGTCGACACGCCCCCTCCGGAAAAAGTCGGAAAGTTGGCGGTGTTACACCCCCATGCCTCGGAAAGCACGTAAAGCCGTTGGTCCTGCGCCTGATCTTTCTCCGGTCATGTCGGATTGCCGTTTCAACGAACTTTAAGAGTGATGGAACAGTGACTGCAAATGTGTATTACGCCCACACTTGTGTACTATAACTTTTTTTTATTGTTAGGCAATTTATTTTCCAGCTTAAATGAAAACGTTTGGGAACCTCTGACCTACATTGGTGCGAGATTTAGTACATGCCGATGCTCACCTAAGATCCACTAATCCTCACAAAAAAGTTTCCGCTACAAGGCGCTTATGAAACCTTTTCTGCATTAATAAGTAAATATTTTCTGAATCAAAATTAGGAAAATGAATTTTGAAGGATCAAAATTGGTTTATTAATTACTAGCGACCGCCAGCGACTTTGTTTATGGTGGACTTTAGATTTTAACAAAATCCTTTCTTAGGGAATGCCTACGTTATATAAGCTATAGGTATGCATGCAAAGTCTCAGCCCGACCTGTTTAACATTAACAGTTCCATACAAACTTTTACCCCCTATTATATCGTCTTGGGGGTAGAATGTATCAAAATCCTCTCTTGGTGGGTGCCTGCGTCACAACATCTACCTACATGCTAAATTTCAACCCGATCCGTCCACTGGTTTGGGCTGTGTGTTTATAGATCACTATATCACTCAATCAGTCCTTTAAGTTATACATATTTATAGAAAAGATTTGAGATTAACGAGAAACTTTGTTTCCCTCATAATATTTAATAGTAATCTGTACTGAGGGTCAGCTCAATTGAATTATATTTCAGTTCAATTAGCATTTCAGGCCTTTAGGTGGCAAACATGTGCGTTTTAGTAATAGTTTTGTAGGAGATATATATTTAAGTATACTAGTATATATTTTGTAGCAGATTTTTTTGATATAATTTATTTTTTCATTTAAGCTTTATTGCACAACAAAACTATGTAAAAAATGTGGACTTAACGCCGTTGGGCATTCTCTACCAGTCATACCTTTGGACTAAGCAGAAACGATGAGTGGTTAATTGTACATTGCCAGTCTAAAATTTAGCTATAACTAACCAATTGCCTCGTTGGTGTAGTGGCAAAGTTTCTACCTCACATCTGAGAGGTCCTGGGTTAGAATCCCAGGTCGAGCCAAAATTGTTTCTGAGATTTTCTGTCATGAATTTCTCAAAAACAGTTCGGAATCGGGAAGTTGGCGGTGTTACACCCCCGTGCCTCGGAAAGCACGTTAAGTCGTTGGTCCTGCGCTTGTTCTCTCCCCGGTTATGTCGGGTTGCCGTCTCACTGAACTTAGAGAGTGATGGAACAGTGAGTGCACCTGTGTATTGCGCTCACACTTGTGCACTATAATATCTCCTGCGTAGTTGGCAGATCTCTGTTGAGATTGGCCGCCGTGGTTGAAGTCGGCCAGGAGGACTATAACTAACCAGTGCATTAACTGTAAGTGCATAACGAAATGCCGCGGGCGTGTAAATAACTGGCTATTCTACAAAAAGCGAACGTTTACCCTGAGCTAGCACTGTATCAGATAACCTTGTTTGTTAGCTGAAACGTCCGTGTATATTTTGTGTTGTCTCTGTTTCGCTTTGAAAACAACAAATTGGATGAATAAAAAAATGTTGTTAGTGGTTTATTCCTTACATATATGAGTAAAGATTTAGTTTCGTATCCACACAATGTCTGCTTACAGACAGTTTTAATATTCTGTCTACATCTGCCTGCAAGTTTTTTAAAATGAAATTGACAGCTATTATAACTTATAGACAAGGGTAAATAGGATATTTAAACCGGCCATATGTGTTTAAAAGTACTTAATTCACCAGGAATTTGATGACACAATCGCTTGAGTTATTCTAAAAATGTAATTCAAGTTCAATTTGCATTATGAGTACAACAACAATTGCATGGAATTGAATGTTAATAAATTTCTCCCAGATCACATTTACTCGTAAAATAAACCCAATAGTATTTAACTACAGTATGAACGGAGTTAATCTTGCAAAAGTTAGTGTGATTAATGATTTGGGAATTTTAATCGACCAAAAACTGTCTTTACACTGACTACATACTAAAGAAGGCATCTAAGTCCCTAGGAATATAAAAAGGAACACTAAATCATTTAAAGATAGCAAAAGCAAAATCTTTCTCTTATCTCTCTGATTCGAAGTATAATTGAGTATTGCGCTATAGTTTGGAGACCGCATTATGCAACACATAGCTTGAGACTTGAAAGGATACAGAAACGGTTCATTTGTCACTTGTAATACTCTGCGGGAATTGCCAAAAAGCTTAAAATAAATAAAAAACGTCTCGAACATTTCAAATTAAAGTCATTGAAAAGCCGTCGAAACTCTTCTGATCTTATCTGCCTCATCTGCCATCGATAGCCCTGACATTATCTGAAAAATTAATTTCAAATTTTCCTATGACTATCCTAGACGCCCTTTGATATTCTGTACCATCCTTTTCGAAATACTAAATGAGACTCTATCGGTCCGATCCCCAGACTTTGTAGACTTTGTAAACATAGCAAATTAATTGACCTATTTGGTACATCCCTTTGTAAATTCAGAACTAGTTAAGTAGTATTCATTTGGATTAGACTTCAAGTATGTGTCTTCTAGATCGCTTACAATAAGCACAAAACATATTTATTTGTTAGCTAGCTTTTTTATCATTTGTATTTTTAATTTTTTTAGATGCATGCTGTGTGTCCTTTAAAAAATGTACACTTAGCCATAGATCATTGTTTTTTAATTTTTTTATTTCAGTGTAACAATTGTTAGTGAACGAAAAAAATCTAATAAAATTACACACTTATACTAGTACTCACATATTTCATCACAATAAAAATATTTTCAGTATCTCTTTTAAGTATATAGACCCAACTGAGTCTACTTATCGTAACTAATGGATGAAAATATGTACATATTATCATACTACTCACATTTCTTAAATACCTACTTATTTTCGTGTTATCTTTGTCGGAAAACTGCTTCGTAATTATTTCATTTTTTTCCATTTTTCGATCTGTCTGTACCTAGGTTTGCATTACCTTAAAACAAAAAACAAGATAAGTACGACTGTGTGCCAAATAGAGTAATTGAAGTTTTCTAAGCTATAGCTGAATATCCTTAACTATGAACCTTAGTCGATTTAAACGTTTTGAAATAAAAAAATATATTTGTTTCTTCATTCATTACTTGTATCTTATAGAAAAATTCCAAAATTCATCTCAGTGTTATTTTGTGATCCTCGTGTGACTACGTCACGTGAGTGTATATTCGTTTAGCAATAAACCTTGCACTCCCGTGTCTTACCTCGAAGCGTTAGATAAGACTGTCGCCGTAGTCGGATCACTGTGAAGCTAATAACACACGTCACACAGACAAAAATGGAGCGGTAGGCCCACGGGGCTTATTATGGGTGCCTTAATATAAAATTTAATATACAGGGTGCCGACGACAATACGACAATTTACTTTCCGTCTGTTACGCTTTCCCGTCTTAATTACAGAAAAGATTTGAATGAAATTTGGTACACATAAATAGTCGTCAACATTCTGTATGTGTGTAAATTTCATTAAAATCTGTTCAGTAGTTTAGGCGTGAGAGCGTAACAGACAGAAATTCAAGTGTCGAATTGTGGTCGCCACCTTGTGATTATAACAATATAAAAAGGGTTTGTCCAATGGCGCGGAACGATATTGCGGAGCGAAGAACCGTGGTATGTCGGATTGAAGTTGCAAACTGTGTTCGTTACAAAGCGGTGTGAGGCAGCGGAGCGGGGTGAGCGGAATTCCTGGCTGCATTTTTCAGTGAGCGTCTACGGAGCTAGGCCGCTACCACGCTCCGCTTAGCGGTTTTGTATGAATTTTCAAACTAGTACGCAACGCCTTTAAGAGAAGCGGAGATTTTGTGCAATCCTATTGGTTAATGTTTCTCCGCTTCACGTTTCTTTCCGTTTAAATACAACACTGCAATAGTTCCAAGAACATATAGCATAATTATGAATACGAGCGTTGCTGTTGAGCAGACAGAAATTTCACAAAAAGGATTCTTAACTAAATGTACATTTTTTATATTGAGTAACATTTAACCAACAATAAAATAATTATCACAACTAGACAGAAATGGTAATAGGCTAGATCGATTTTCAGGCCATTTTCATAAAAATATAATTGGTCCGTCTTTTTTCAAATGTTCTAAGTATACTAACATAAATACTACCTACATCACGTTCTCAGAATTGTATATTTTCTTCAAATTCACTCACTTCGTGGCTTGAATGCTAATTTAACCGAACTGAGCTTTCTGTTATAATTTCCACTTTGCTATTACTCTGACCTAGTGTGTAATCCTTTTCCTAGCTAGTAGCTTAGGCGCTTTCCATAGATATGTTCAAAGCTTTAATTTTGTAAGGTCTATTTCATTTATTTCAGAAACCAACAGCTTATTACTGTAAAACATATGTAGAGTATGTACTTATATTAGTAAATAACAAAGCCAATAACAGATGTCCTGAACTTATAAAAGCATAAGATGCACAGCAATTTCAGTGATATATTAGGTCCTTACTTATGAAATTGGCGTTTTGTATGGGAGGAACAAAAAGTCGAAATTTTTTTATATAGCATATTTATTTAATCAAAGTATGAGCCATTGTAATCTATGCACTTTTGCCATCTCATAGGTAGTTCATTGATCCCTTTACTAAAAAAACCATTCGAACGGGAATCAATAAAATCTTTGAAGGCGACTTGGACTGCCCCATCTGAGTTGAACTTTTTCCCTTGCAAGAAGTTATCCAAATTTCGAAAAAAATGGTAATCTGTTGGAGCAAGGTCCGGGGAGTACGGTGGATGCCTTAGAGATTCCAATTGAAGTTCTTCTAATTTGCTAGCCGTCTGTTGTGCAGTGTGTGGTCTAGCGTTGTCGTGAAGCAGCAGTGGCGTAGAGCGATTGACCAGCCTTGGTTGTTTAGCAACTAGCTTTTCCATCATGGTTTGCAATTGCTGACAATAGATATCTGCCGTAATCGTCTGGCCAGATTTGAGAAAACTGTAATGAACGACACCGGCGCTAGTCCACCAAACGCTTACAAGTAACTTTTTATTGGTCAATTTTCGCTTGGAGCAGGCTTTGGCTGGCTTGCCAGCCAGGGTCCAGCCATTGCGATGAGCGCTTCCGATTATCGTAGAGAATCCACTTTTCATCACAGGTAATGATTCGATTTAAAATCCCTTCGTTATTGTGCCGGTCAAGTAATGTAACGCAGCAGTTGACGCGCGTTTGCCGGTTTGCTTCACTCAATTCGTGAGGAACCCACCTTTCAAGTTTTTTAATCTTCCCAATTTGCTTCAAGTGGATTAAAACAGTTTTATCACTAACGCCAAAGCCTGCAGCTAACTCGGACGTGGTTTGCGATGGATCCGCTTCCACAATAGCCTTCAATTCTTCATTATCAACTTGGGTCTCCGGCCGTCCACGGGGCTTGTTTTGCAGGTCGAAATTTCCAGAACGAAAACGTTGGAACCAAAAACGCACTGTGTTTTCTTTTGCGACACAACCGCCATACACATCATTAACCCTTCGAGCCGTTTCCGCAGCACTGGTGCCACGGTGGAACTCGTACTCGTAAATAACGCGATATTTCAAATTTTCCATTTTGTATGCAAACAGAAAAAAGATAAGTAAAAAAACAAATGAATGACGGTTTACGAAACACAACTACATGTGGAAATAGCTGTATAAATTTGAATTTCGAATTCCTAACCAAATAGGAAAAATTTGTGATCAGTGGCCAGTACGACAAAACGCCAATTTCATATGTAAGGACCTAATATTATCCTACAGGTACATACGAGAACGCGTCCAAGGCAAACACTGCAGGATATTAGTCTTTTTTTATATATAACAACATCACATACATTGATCTGACTCCGTAGTAAGTAACTAAAGCACTAGTGTTACAGATATCAGAATCAACAGTGGTATTACAAATAAACTTAAATAAATACATATAACACCCAGACCAGTAAATAGACATGTTTATGCACACAATTGTTTGTACAGTGCGGGGATCGAACCCGCGACCTGTTTAATAGCCAACTTCTTGACCACCACACCAAAGTAGTCGTCAAAATGAGTCGTATGTGATGAGGGTGTTTTTGGAACAAAAATGAGTAACTTGATGTGTTGTCGGATCGAATGTATGTTGCTCTGATTATTTTTATGTAAAAAGTAATATGAAATAACTACAATAGCTCCCTGAAAAAATACTATTCTATAGGTCTCGAGAACTGTTAAATAACGCGGAACATACATTAGGGTAAAAAAAAACATGATTTCTGTCTTAAGCTGCATGCCCGCAACTTCGTCCGCGCAAACGTGTTCTAGTTCGAACGTTATGTTCGAACGAAATGTTAAAGTTTTGACCCTCTCTACTCGCCGAGATCTTTGGAACGGTACCTCAATCAGATTTTTAGGACCTAGCACCGCGACACAGGCTCGAGGAAAAGGAATGCTCTTACACAAATAATATACAGAGATGCTGTCTAGTTTTAGTATTAATCGTATCTGGATAAAATAGAAATAGTCCTCCTGGCCGATTTCGACCACGGCGGCCAATCTCAGCAGCGATCAGCCAACTACGTTATAGTGCACAAGTGTGCGCGCAATACACAGGTGCACTCACTGTTTCATCACTCTCAAAGTTCGGTGAGACGGAAATCCGACATGACCGGGGAGAGAGATCAGGCGCAGGACCAACGGCTTAACGTGCTTTCCGAGGCACGGGGGTGTAACACCGCCAACTTCCCGACTCCGAGCTGTTTTTGAGAAATTCATGACAGAAAATCTCAGAAACAATTTTGGCTCGACCTGGGATTGGAACCCAGGACCTCTCGGATGTAAGGCAGAAACTTTGCCACTACACCAACGAGGCAGTCTGGATAAGGTGACATATAGATGAAAGAAAACATGGCAGGAAACAATAGGAAATCTTGCACGAGATTTCCCATTGTTGTTGAAACATTCCTCATTTATAAACAAAGTACCAGGAAGCTCGCTTATCATCACAGAACCTAATTAAAGACGGGACACCTTATAGAGACACAGTACATGTAAGGTAGGCAGTAAGTAAAAAATGCACAAACAAAAAAAATCACGTTTAAAGATGGAAATCTGAAAGCGTGAATGAGGATACTGGGCGTTGAGGATAATTAACTGCGATCTTGATTTTCGCTCAAAAGCAATGCTGTTCACCATTGATATTTTTTTCTATTTTTCATCAACATCGTTAATACTACTTGTGATGTTGATGAAAAATATTCCCGCATTTGGTAAATAGGTAAGTAATTCAAAATAATCACGATTGCAGATATATGATTGTAAGAAGACGCAGAGATCTGAAAGAAATACTGCTCTTAAAGATTGAATTGTTTTGCTTTTTGACTTGGCAATAATATCTTTATGTTTTGACAAAAAAAATATGAGAAAGATTTAGGTACTATCTTCTTCTTTTTAGCGTGTCGATGGAACACGAGGAATTACACCGTGGCAGCCCAGAATTCAGCTACTTGTATTGCGGATCGACTGCAGTTCATTAAATCCGCTGGCGTGCAGGTGTTGGGGCACGCCGGGCACGATGTTAAGTTATGTTATGTTATTTTAGGTACTGTGATAATAAATCAGGTATGAAAGGCAAAAATATTCGTCATCACTTAAACAAATTATTCAAAAATATTAAGCTGGAGTTAACTTACTGCATACGTTGATTATATTGTATTAATGTCAAATTAATATGTTGATACTATTATTTGTGGGGAAAGTTTGATTAATTTAGTAATTATACTAGTTCCCCGAATAGATTAGCTGTGCTTCATTCACGTAGTAATAATTCAAACACACAATATTAGTGTTGAATAACATATTTGTGAGCAGGTTACGTTTGCGTAAACTGATAACGTTTAACGCGTAAGTTCTAGGAAATTTGTGAAATTCATCTTGTGATTAAAATTTTATCACACGCTTAAATTTTTTTAGACTCTGAAACCCTCTTCTTGACATTCGCTCTCAATCGCATTATCCAGATCTATTTCCTCTTCAAGGCGGCTATACGTTTTATTCCACTCTGCGATCTATATTTAGCAATATTTTAATAAAACATCAGCAAACAATAAGTTAACTATACATAATTATAACATAGGATATAATAATAAACAAGAAAGTATTAAAACTTACTTCAATTTAAATAAATATTTCGCTTCTCAAAAGTTCCGCCAATGCACGCGCGGGCTACATACTTAGCACAACAACTTTAAATGGTTATTTTGCGCATCTGCACCAGCGTCCACCGCTGCATCTAAATTTCTTTTACTTTTTTATTTTGACGACCACTTTGGTGTAATGGGCAAGAAGTTGCCTATTAACCAAGAGGTCGCGGGTTCGATCCCCGCACTGTACAAACATTTGTGTGCATGAACATGTCTGTTTGTACTGGTCTGGGTGTTATATGTATTTATTTAAGTTTATTTGTAATACCACTGTTGATTCTGATATTGTAACGCAAGTGCTTAAGCTACTTACGACGGAGTCAGATCAATGTACCTATGAGATGTTGCAATATAAATTTTTATTATTATTTAATAGCAGAGGATTATACAACTTTTACCGAATGGTACCTACTTTTTTCTTCAGTTCGGTAATACATTCTTATACTAAACTATTTACTAAATGTTATAACAACTTAGCTTCACTGGAGCGAAGTCGTCTATTCAATTCCAGGGGCGTACCTAATAAAGTAGGAAATCATTTGAGGGGAAAAATACCCGAAATCGCTTTCATGAGGTTAACGAACCGTGGCAGCGATTCATCAATTCAAGTCGTTGACGGCTGGAATGGATCCAGTGGAATATGAATATTTTGGATGACTTTAAAGGGCTGGCACGCGCGTTAATTATTTTATAGTCAATATCAGTCGGGAAAATTAGTTAATTAAGTAATTGTTTATTTGACACACAATAATAAAACAGACATACACAAAAAAAAATTGAGGAAAGTGTTCCAAAAAGATCCGCTTAGTATACGGTGTGACAGATGGCTAGCATGTCACGACACTAGTTTTCCAGCGAGGACCAATGACACCGAAGTTAGTAGTTACACACTCAATCAAAAAAAAAATAACATAAATTAATTAATTAATATAACGCTTAGTATAAGGTCCCTAATTGGTGCGGTAATTTATTTATTTAAAAAAAAACAACAACACAGAGATAAACATTTCAAATAAATAATTAAACTATACACACAGAGACAATTTAGTCAAAATATTAAAATAAAATTTATAAAAAAAAATATTATCATCATCATCAGCCTATATACGTCCCACTGCTGAGCACAGGCCTCACCTCAACTATGAGGTGGTGCGAGCTATGCTCCACCACGTGGGTTCAGTGCGGATTGGTGGAGGGTTTTGTGTAAGGTAAGTGACCATCCTTACTGTCAGATGTTATTAAGCCGCCCGAGGCCGATGGCCTCCGACCAGGCATAACGACTCATATCTATCGATATTAACCGGGACCAACAACTTAACGTCTTCCGAAGCACGGAGATGCTTGTAAATAGACGTCACTTTTATGGTCAGAATGGTCACTCATCCCAAACATGACCGCGCCGTAGGTTGCTTAACTTTTGGTGTCACTACGACAGCGCTGCAACCACAAGCACCTCAATTTAAATATTTAAATTATTTCCTCTTATTTAAAAAAATATAAATTTATCTCATTCTAGTAAATTGTGACCGAATTATTTGGCCAGTAACGCCACGTCAGAACGGAAATTATTATTTATGCAAAGGAGGGCGATATCCGGAATGGTCGTATGTACTCGAGCAGTGCGGATTCATGGGGGGTCATGCCCCCGACCACGTATCGTGCACATACATGCGATTTGTAAATGTGTCCCGATGGCTCCATGTGTCGCACTAATTAGGTGAATTAGGTTAAAATAAACGCATCGCAAACGAGTGCGCTGACGACACGTGTTCGGTAATATTACAACGAACATGTCGTTTGAATGCATCAATCTTAATTTAATTAGAATTTAACCATTTTTGCCAGCCCTACCAAAGCCCAGTTATAACCGCCCTTCCTGTCATTAATCACATAAGTTTGTCAAGAAGAGAAGAATGCGATGCGATACAAACTTTGGTTTGCCGCCAAAGTGCGAGTCATCCCCCAAATTAAAAGTCTAAAGGCCACTTTGGGGAGACGGGTATGGATGATCGAGTGTTAAAAATACTCGGACTCAACCTGTATAAGGAAAAACTTAGACTCACCCTCTATACCCAATACAGGACGAGTCCGAGTTTTTGTGGCACAGATTTTAAGCTTTGAATATTGCACTTACAAATCATGAATTATCAGTTTTATTGAAATTAAATAAGCACCTTCTTATGTAAAGAAGCATCAATATTGTCGACCACTTTGCTGTAATGGTCAAGAAGTTCACTAATTTAGGTCGTTGGTTCGATGTCCGCTCTGTAAAAATATTTGTCTGCATGAACCTGACTATTTGAACTGATCTGGGTGTTATATGTATTTGTACCACACCACAATAATAATAATTCCACAGTTGATTCTGATTCCTATATCACAAATGCTTAAGCTACTTACCTTGGAGTCAGATCAATGTATATATATATACTTGTGATGGTGTCGTTTACTATTAAAAAAATAAACTACTTATAACCAAGTTGTTGTTGTCAATAATTTTCGGTTGACAATGTTGTTGCTATGTATTTTGATAGCTGCTTTGCTGCTTATACTTCCTTCTAGTTTCTTTAAATTGCAGCACTGCTATTGACCGGAAATCAAAAATTCATGACTCAAGGTTAGTGTTCACAACATCGAAGAATATCTTAATAGAGAATGTTTGCAACATATATTTACTGTAATGTGTCCAGATAAAATAAAATAAATATTTAGATAAATATTACTATTACATTCCTCATTTCTTTTCCAGCACACATATACGACTTCTAGTCGCCGCAACCCGCCTCGCAACTAACAAAATTTTAACCAATGTCCGCGGCTAAATTGCCGACTGTTCCGAGTCGCGGCGACAATACTCCGCAAGTGTGAACTGAACCTAATTTAGATATTCAGTTTCTTCAATACGTTCACCCTATATTTTTCGTCCACCAAAACATTATGTTTTACATTTGGAAGCGGTCCAACGTCTCGTTAATAATTCATATTAGCGTCGTAAATTGTGAATATATTTTACGAATGGTTAAGGTTTTAGCCTGCATTTCACTCCAACTAAGTGTTGGACGCGGAACATTTTGAACACAATGCTCGTTTTGCTTGAATTTGAAATTCAAAATGATGATGTAGAATGTAGAGGATTGCAGGTTATAGTTTTGCACATTGCTAAGGTTCGTGACATATGAATATAAAACATGTACAATTATCGTATTTTTATTTATCACTAGCAGACCCGGTAGACGTTGTCCTGCCTGTCGTCTTTTTTTTAAATTCTTCATCGTTTAATCCTTCCCTGGACTTCGTGAAATATTTTGGGACAAAAATTATTCAATACGATTCAGTTGTTCTCGACTTTAACGAGACTAAAGGCAATTATTTTTATATATAAGCTTAACACAAAAGAACTCAGCAGTAATACAATTAATTTCTACTTCCTAGAAACTTTAGTAGTCTCTTTAAAGTTATGTTATTTCTGCTGTCGTCCACGAAAAGGGACGCAAAATTTTTAAGTATATACATAGTTTTTAGCAGTTATTAAAAGTTTAATCAAACGTGGGTTGGATTACAAAGTAATCCAATTGAGATCATTGTTAGAGCTATCAATAACAATCTTACATGGGGCTGTGAGGGACATTCAAAACCGTGGGATTGTACCAATAAAACCACACAGAATGAATCACACACAATCTTGATAATGGTTGTCGCGTGGCCGGCTATGTTCGAAAGCACCGAACCCAATCAAGTGCCCCATTTGTTGACTACAATCCAACGTTTTGTCATCGGTCTATGTCTGATTTAGACTTTGTTTAGGATTTTTTCGAAACAAATGTTACTTTTATGTATTTATTTAAACATTAATTGCACAACAAAACTTTGTACAAAAGGTGGACTTTACGCCATAGGGCACTTTCTAACAGTTATACCTTTTGGGCTAAGCAGGAATGATAAGTGGGCGGTGCGACAAAGTAAAAACTTAACTCTGAAGAATTTTACTAGGAAAAAAACAAAACAATTATAAACTTTATGTTTTTGTTTAAATTTAAAAAAATATGAAAAAAGACTATCACGTCATTTAATAAAACAGGAATTCAATTAAAATTATAATGTTTTGAATATTCTATCTTGTAGATGTATATCTATTTTACACGGACAGATATTTGACTGAAATTATGTTTTGAATTGTTTTATTAAAAGGCAATTTTTACATTAACTATACATTTATTATTATTTAAAGGTTTTCGCTCATGTTTGTCATTTCTACTCTTTATATGACAATTTTCAAATAAAACATTTCAATCTCGCACAGAACGTTTGTTAAACCTTTCACCCAAAAATGTTCTTTACACCCGACAGTCACTTTACATACCAAATTCAATTTTCAACAGTGGCTCCATCTACGAAATCGAATCACAGAAGGTGCACAGCTAATTTACGCTCTCTCCAATTTGCCTCACTCTCCCCTTGCCATCTGGATGGCTTAACGGTGATTTAAAATTAAAATAGCCGTGTCCCTGTTGCAACAATGTTTTAGCCTAGGGGAAAGAGGGGCAAGTCATTAATACATTAATAGAACCCCAAAATAGGGAGAAAAGTCTTTAATCTTCTGCTGCATATGTCGACGTTTGTGTATGTAATACTTAATAATAAAAGTTACATTTAATCAAGTGGCAATATGTCTCTGTTACTATGGATTCTGGAATTTTAAGCGCATTGAATCGATCCAACACAAATTCCTTAGTTCTCTGAGCTTCCGAACCGGCAATAATAGAAACCGTATATAATAATATTAAATAATATAATAATAAAAATGCTTTATTTTCTCCGAAACAAGAACTTAACAATATAGGTACTTAAATCTAAAGTATTTCAATATGGCAGACTGGTGACCAAACTAAGAAAACAATGTTTAGGTACTCAATAATAAGTAATACAACAAGTCTATTTGAAGCAATTGCGGACGTGAGTGTGTATGCGAAGACTTCGGTCATACGATGAGAGGCTTAAAGAGTTTAATGTGACCCCTATCCACCTCCGTCGCATTTGACTTGATTAACCTACACAAAAAAGTACACTCGGAAATAAACAGCACCGAGATTTTAGAAATTTTAAGTTTTTTTCGCAGACATAAGAAACGAGAACACCTGCATCGGCAGATGCTTATTTATGTTATGTGATGTAATACTTTAATAAATAAATAAAAAAAAAACAATTAAAAAAAAACTTTTGACATACCTCTATCGCGAAATAATATTTCTCATTATCAACTCCTATCCAAGATGTGTCGACTCTATGATAAATATAGCATTCGTTTTCCTGAACTTCACGTTTTTGTCTCTAGCTTGGTTCATTTCAGAAATATTTAGAAAGACATCCTTAAAATAATCTCCCTCATTGATTAGTCTTTTTAGATTTACTTTGTTATGATCTGTCTTTTTGCGTGATGCTAGTATAAATAACTTTTTATACGTAAAAAAAAACCTATTATTTCTTATTTTAAACATGCCGTGATAGCACGCTTAAGCATTATATCTTGTGTAACTCTATATCTTAGTTCTCTAACTTCTAACTCTATATCTAACCCGGACCGGCGAGATCAAACGCAGGACCAACGGCTTAACGCGTTTTCCGAGGAACGAGAGTGTAACACCGCCAACTTCCCGACTCCGAGCCGCTTCTGAGAAATTCATGAGAGAAAATCTCAGAATTGTATTACATACGTACGCTACGCTATCGCTCAAAAGTGCACTCCAACAACATTATACTATTAAAATATCAACTTGATTTTATTACTTAAACGCGTTCCTTGTAATTTACCAACATGACACGCTACGAAAAAATCAAATTAACATTTAACGAACCGGCTTACACTAATAATATTCACAAAACAGGGCTATTGTGTTTATTACAAAGGCGAACGGTAGTGCTAAACGCTTAATACTTAGACAATATAATTGTGGGGTGGCAAGGTTTGTTATAATTTCCCCTATTTAGGGTAGGGAACAGTCGTCGGCATTAACTTGTGTTACATTTGAAGCAAACTGTTGGCGCTTAATAAAATATTTCGCAAATCGCTTACAGTTTTAACTCACAGACTTAAAGACGGTAATAAAATTTAAAAGACAGTCTCCAAGAAAATCACGCTTTTACCTTGGCACCTCAAGCGTGACGTATTTAAGTAAGAAAGCACATGTTATCGATGATAAGATGAATCAGCAAATTTATTAAGTTCTGGTTCGAGTTCCGCCTGTGGCAGTCCGCTTTTTATTTAAGAGTTTTAATTTTCTTATAGTAAAGAAATTAGCATTGTTAATGCTAAGAAATATACTACATTTAATAAATTAGCTGATTCATCTTAACCGATTGTTAAATAGCTGTAAAGGTGTTTCATTTGGATGTTGTAGGTATCTGACTGCAACACTGATTAAGTCATGGCTGGCTGCAGCCTAAGGACTACTTAAAGAAATTCGCGTTGATGAGTAAGTGTCACGGTAGCTCAATTGGTAGAGCAACCGCCCGGCTTGCGTGAGGTGCGGGTTCGAATCCCGCCTGTGGTAGTCCGCTCTTCCTTTAAGTGTGTCCTAATTTCACTTGTGAACATAGGTATTCAAAAAGGCTATGCTTTTTGACAGAATACGAATCACAAAGGACCCGATTCGTCGCCATGTGAATTCTATCTTAGTTATTTGTTCCGTTTTTACCCCTTGCGTAAGACTAGGAAACAATTTAAAGTTTTAGGCTTTGTTTTAGTTGCATATAAAAATCGATTTATTCTAAGTGAAGTTTATCGTTAAAATGCATTGTTATTCTATGGCTGACTGTACGAATGTAAGAATGTTATTAATCGTCCCTAACTCACATTGGGGCTTGCATTTGTAGGATTAAATTTGCTACTTAAGTTTTCGAAGGAATTAAATTGAAATATTAATATGCTTAAGATTTGAAATCTCGTGCTCAGTAATTTGGGTTTTATGTAATAAACGAAAAAAATCCTTATTTATTGTACATGCTAGTTAAAATATCTGAATACTCATGATGTTTCTTCGGTTTACGCGAACAGTAGACATTGAAGTGATATACTTTTTTTATTTATTTAACATATTTATTGCAAATATACATACAGCATACTAATAATAGTACAACAAATAAGTAAACACCCAACAGGACCTTATTGTATATATGTATTCTTGCAAATAAATTTCTGATTTCAGGGCACAGCAACATAAGGTAAATAAGTAAAACATTATTTTAAGTACACAAATGAGTATGAACTACTACACTTAAATCTTAGCATCTTTACGGATTGTTTCGCGATAATAAATTAAATCGCGAAATAATCCGTAAACTTTTTTATCATTTCAAAGTGTTACTTAGGTACTAAAGTGTTTAATTTTTTCAGTTGCTGAATGAGGATACCTTTTGACAAACAAAAATAAATAAATAAACATTTAAAATTAAAGACTCGCTTTCAAGAGTGGGTAATGATATGAAAACATCAGTATTTAATTCACCCGTTTAACAAACCCGTGTAAGATGCACTGATTGACGTTATCATGTTTTCTAAATAAAGGAGTCACTTAAAATATATTTCAGCATCATTAACTTTTGTTGCTAAAGAACGATTCTATTTTGGGGCACCCTTTTGAAAAAAAATTGTAGTGACACTTTTATGTCACTCACTAAAATAGAGTAGGGTTGGATTTTATTAAACCAGTTTTATTTTTGATAGCGATATTAGAATGCTAAGGAAATAAGTATAATTTGGCTTGTGTAACATTAAACAAATGAATGTGAAAAATAGGAAATATTTGTAGTTTTTCCTAAATTAAAAAAAAAAAAACTTTATTCGTACTGTAGTTAAGCCTCAGTAAAAATACAATTAGCACTCAAAATCTAAGTTCTTATTTATGAGAAAACTTCCATCATCTATTTCTTTTACGTAATTAACATAAAATTAAGTAACGCTCATAATGGAATTCAATTCGATTGATTTAAAACTCGACATTGTCAACAAGACATTGCAAATCCTTGACACAAAAGTTGACAGCCCTATTCATATTTCACGCGGCGTAAAAGAAAAAAAAAACACGGGTTGCACTCCGGGAGTGCCGGCAGAAGTGAAAACTTGATTATTAACGTTGTGCATTTTTGATTTATTTGAACCGTCTTACGGTTTTTCGATCAGCATCACGTGACCTGACGCGAGTTTCACAGTTTCTACCCATGCCACAAAAGTGCTCAACGCCGCTAAAGAAGTTTTCACTTCAAAAACGCCACGCGCCTTGCGGTAAGCCGTAGAACGACATAAATTATTGCCAGGGGTGGCACTCAAAGTCACAGTTGCGCGGGATTTGTTGATTCGATTCACACTGTTGCAAGCAAGGTTATTTAGTGTCGGTTTGGTTTGGTCCCAAGGGTGTTTTTTTTATCTTGCATGTATTAATATTATCAACGAGGTACGTGCATAGCCCTACCCCAAGGATCTCTATTGAAATCGGTTCTTTTTTTACTAGGACCTATGAATTCTAGTTTGGCATCAAAGGCTTATGTGTGTTAATTAGTTTTATTTTCCAATTTATTAGTATTTTCTATTCTAAGCTTATGTACACGCTATGTACCTATCTCATTTCTTCTGGCAAATAAAGACATTATTATTATTATTACCTTGGCGACGATAGTAGCTTATGTGGGACTCCTTGAAGAACGGTGACTTTCAATCACCATTCCCAAGTTTTACCATTAATACCTCCGCGAGTTACCTTGTGCCACTATTATCAGGGCATCGGAGAACACTTGTCGCATGCGCTCCGTTACGTTAAATAAATAGTACTGTGGCCAGCACATTACGGTAAACACTGCGCTATCTCATGAACTTGTGATACGGGCGATTTTGCAACAAAATGGGTAGTCTGATGTGTTGGCCACTGTACAATGGACTCATTGCCATTTTCGGGCTTCGAAACCGGCACTTCACAAATAGAGACCGCATCAGTTAGGTACCTCTGCGCCAACCCACCTTACCGCAATCGGTCATATACACTTCTCACATACAGCGGTATCCTGCGACCACACGCTGACCGCTAGCTGAACGCATTATCAGCATGATTTTTCTTTATCTTTATGATAATGGCAGTGTCCGAACACGTCCCGCTAGCGCACGACGGCAATGATGCGTGCTTTGGCGTGATATTCAATATGATACGCCTTTTTTGGACTCGCTGTTACATTAAGGTAGTGAATGAAATAATTATAAATTATTATAACGGCAAAACCATAAAAATTTGCGCTACTGACGTCTAGAAATAAGGCGGTACACCTATTTACTTCGACCAAATTCGAATCAAACATACTCGTTTAAGCTTTAAACGAGTATGTTTGATTGACGAGTAATTTTTCGCACTTATTTATTTTATTTAAAACTTAATTGCACATTAAATGTACATAATGAAGTGAAAATTAAACGAGAAAGGTAAATTGTGGTAAATAACGCAAAAAATAAATTATTATTTACAAAAAAAAAAACAATCAATTTATTTACATGGATAGTAGATATATTTAAATATAATACACATGGAATATTAATTTAGAAAATTTCTAACTTTATTCTTGACGACTAACTCCCACATAAAATATTCCAAAAACACTTCACACCGCCCGATATCTATATTGTTAGGCCCGTCGGAAATATCGGCCGTATGTATCTGGTTCATAAATAAAGAATCCGCGAGCGATACAATCTCACGATGGGAATATTATGCCCGATCGACCTCATGTAACGTAGAAAAGGGGAGAAAGACTGAGGGTTGAATGTGGTGAGGGATGAAAGTGAATCTTGATTAGAACAAAATCGCAAACAGCGCCCTGATCTCAAGGTAACGAACTAAAGCACTTGTGTAAGAAATCAGAAGCAAAAAAAGTTACCGCAGACATTGAAACGATACAGGTATACTGACCACTGATGTTGATAACACAAAAATTATAAAACTCCCGACAATAACAAGGATAATGGATGGTGAGCTTCAAAAGCTGAACGTATTTTGACCAACCACCGTGATTAAGTTATCTTTCGAACAAAATAAAAAGTCAGTTTACGGGAGAAAATTTTACGTGACACCGATCATGTTTGAGTGGGAGAGAGACGCAAGGCATTCGGCGGTCCGGCGGGCCACTCTCTCATTCGGTGACTCATCGTAACAGGCGTGAGCGGGCGTTACACTTTTTCATGAGTGACCCCGAGCCACAACCTAATTTAAGACGTTGTCACGTCAAAACCGCAATGGTAACGGCCCCTCCGCTTGGCAGCTACGATGCCACAGACAGACACACACTAAAACTAAACAGAACAGTGGTCAAATTAATAATACCCCTCCTTTTCGTGACGAAATGCTTATGCTTATGCTAATGCCTTATGCTTGAATATGCATAAGGTTGAATCGCGAAAAAATCCATAGAAAGAGTATCATTTCAATGAATAGTTTACATTGAAATAATAAGCACCAAAAGCGCCAAGACTCGTGGCCATAATAAACAATACGGAAAACGAAACTTCAGGATAACGATGATGCCTTGAATACGTCTAAGACGATTACTTTTGTGTAATGGTCAAGAAGTTGACTATTAACCAAGAGGTCACGGGTTCAATCCCCGCACTGTACAAACATTTGTGTGCATGAACATGTCTGTTTGTTTTGGTCTGGGTGTTATAATGTATTTATTTAAGATTATTTGTAATACCACAGTTGATTCTAATATCTGTAACACAAGTGCTTTAGCTACTTACCACGGAGTCAGATTAATGTATGTGATGTTGTTGTATATTTAGTTATTTATTTACCTATGCAACTGGCTATTAGATTACAATGATCGTTACTTAAACCTGTGTAAGTACTCGAACGAAAATTCACACTGCGCCTGACTTAAAATGCATTATGCTTGAAATAATTTTAAACCAAGCCTACTGTATTTTGTCACACCAATACAGATTCCGATTCTCTCTCGCAAAAACATAAGGTTTTTACGTGACCTCTTTGTTATTCGTTCTATCGAATGTGTGAGGTAATTAGCATACGCCGCCTACATCAAGTTAAATTCAATCCGTAATAAAGAAAAAAAAACCTTTGCCATGATTCAATGGACTTATCACAATAATCATTGGAATCGTGAATGTTCTGAGAAAATGCTGGTTGGTTTTGTAAAAAAAAAGACATTCAGATACAAGTTAGAAGCCCGATACATTTTTTTTCAGCAACCGTGGTCACCTGTCGACCTATGACCACGGATGCTGAATCGGGTCCGAAACGTCAGGTTGAAATGAAATTTAATTAACTCGTGAAATAATCCGTAAATAGTGTAGCATTTCAATCATGAGGCATACTGTCGCCGCATGTGGCATAATAAAATAATCCTCCTGGCCGATTTCGACCACGGCGGCCAATCTTAACATAGATCAGCCAACTACGCAGGAGATATAGTGCACAAGTGTGAGCGCAGTACACAGGTGCATTCACTATTCCATCACTCGCAAAGTTCGGTGAGACGGCAATCTGACATGACCGGAGAGAGATCAGGCGCAGCAAAACCGCTTAACGTGCACACCGAGGCACGGGGGTGTAACACCGCCTACTTCCTGAATCCGAGCTGTTTTTGAGAAATTCATGACAGAAAATCTCAGAAACAATTTTGGCTCGAACTGGGATTTGAACCCAGGACCTCTCGGATTTAAGGCAGAAACTTTGCCACTACACGAACGAGGCAGATAATGTATGTGAGTGCATGTGGCATATTGACAGCGTGTCAGCTAATCACCGCATCATGGCGTTGACACTCGTGAGTCGCTGTGACAGTATGCCGAGGGTGTGCCCTTAATTGTAAAAAATATCTACTGTTAGTAACACCAGTCTTAATGCTTTATCTCATCTCATCTCATCAGCCTATACACGTCCCACTGCTGGGCACATGCCTCACCTTAATTATGAGGTGGTCCGAGCCATACTCCTCCACGAGGGCTCAGTGCAGATAGGTGGAGGAGTGTTTGTAAGGTACGTGACAAACCTTATTGTCAGATGTTACTAAACCCCTGAGGGCCTCTGACTATAACTGATAGAATCAGGCGTTACTTTGCGGAAATCCATGACTTAAGCTGAAAAAGAGGATTATTTTGATTTAAGTTTCTACTTAACGACGTCAGCGCAGGAAAAATGACTAGGTTTAACGACTAATATCTATCGATATTAATTTATTTAGGGATTCTTAATAAAAATAAAACGACCCCACAATGCCACCAAAATATTTATCAAACGTTTTAACTTGAATCCATTAATCATAATCTGTATAATTCTGTTGATTGTGATTTATTATCGGATATACTGACTTGGTGTTTCGTAAATTCGTTACGTCATTGCGTATTAATTACGATTTGAACAGTTTATTTCAGCACCTGGGACTTAGTGTCGTGAGCGTGACTTCTACAGATGTTACATTAAATAACTTAGACTTCCGGTGACAGTTCTAATTAATTTTTAAAAGAAATTAAATTGTGTACATTTTTTAAGGTTGGCAACACCGCAGCCATAGAGAACTGACATTTTGCCACCAATTTGATGAACTTTTTATTGAAATTTCTTTTTCGTTTTCTTGTGGTGGAAAAGTAAATCAGCGAACTTTGTGTTTTTGCAAAATAATTAGGATTTTTTCAAATCCAAAACTAAGAGATAATTATCTGAAAATTGTAAATTGATGTCAAAAATGAATGACTAGTAAGTATTCCTTTTAAGATACGTACGTATATTACTTTAAAATAAAACAGTGAGTCACATGCGCTCCAAATGATAAACCAAATAAAAATCTTCGTTCATAAATAATTTCAGCGGACATCAAAGTGGGTTTAAAATACTTTTAACAGGCCAAAAAAACATCAAACGGTAGTAACCATAAACATTCCCCACTAATGGGCGAAAATAAAGCTTCAAAAACTTCCGAAACGAAAGATCCTGTCTCCGATAAATTTTCTTTTAATACTTCTAAAAGGTCAATTTCATGTCTTTAAAAATGACGACATAATTTATATCTTATTACTAAGATATCAAGACTTGAAGTTCAATGGCATTTTGGTTGATGACTTTTTAGCTGTTTTAAGGATCAGAATAACAATCTATTATAGTGATTGGCTAACACTGAGTAATTTGGTTGTAATCCACACTTGAGTGTTTAACAGTTTAGTTAAACTTTTGACGTGACAACGTCTTATAAATTGGTTTGCCGGGTGACACCTCAAGAAACTGCGTTACGCTGCTCCGCTCACGTTTCGCGCGAGAGAGACAGAGCGAGAGAGAGAGAGAGAGAGAGAGGTAGGCATACACACCGGTTCATGTTATACGAATGAATATTCACATTAAAATTATTTTACCACTCAGAGTCGTTGTCACGTAAAACTTTCGCGCGTATACCGACTTTACAAGCAACCAATTTTTTTTTTAATAGATCTTTCTCAAATAGTCGCGGTTCGTTTTATGAGCATCTTTGTTATAACACATTTAAAAAAAGCTTTTGTTATTTTTATGTAGACACTGTTTACTGTTTTGCTTTTTTTTATTTTTTGCTTTTTTTCTAGAACCTTACCACCAAAACGTCAAAATGTGGTCAAAGACATGTCATATCAATCGTTAATTTTTATTAAAAGTGTTTTCACGCCTTTTCAATCAACTGATTTAGTTAGATTTTATTTTTTGTCTTAACATTGATTTGATCATCAAGACCCCTAGAGTTAGTCGCGCGTGGTCCCAGGTACTAAATCTAATGGAATCAGAACTGCGAGTTGTTCACAAGTGTGTGCGTGTGCGTGAGCAGCCATTTTTAAGTCAACGAGAGTACTCTATATGTATCTTCTGTTTGGTTTGATCTGAGGTTTTATGATGCGTGTAATGCGGTCTTTCGGTCTCAGTTCATTTTGTAAACAAAACTATCTACACTTATAATAAATCTCTTAAGAGGTCAATTCTGCACAAAAAAAAATTGGTAAAAAAAATACGGGCGAAAGTTTTACGTGACAACGACTTTGAGTGGTAAAATAATTTTAATGTGAATATTCATTCGTATAACATGAACCGGTGTGTATGCCTATCTCTCTCACTCTCTCTCTCTCGCTCTGTCTCTCTCGCTCTTAGGCGGGTTAACTGTGCTCGAGTGGAAGGGACGCGTGCCTTTCACTTTTTATGTCTGTCTCACTCGCTCTTAGGCGGGCTAACCATGCCCGAGTCGAAGAGACGCGTGCCTCTCACTCGCTCTCATTGTGAGCGCGGAACGTGAGCGGAGCGTAACGCAGTTTCTTGAAGTGTCACCCGGCAAACCAATTTATAAGACGTTGTCACGTCAATATTTTTCCAAAATAACTATCAGGGGGTGATCAGGGATCGATACTAATGCCAAAAATGCAATCATTATAGTTTTTGTCTGTCTGTACAACCGTTAATTCTGTCTTTCAGTACAACCGTTATAAAAACAAAAATTACTCAACGGATTATAAAGAAACTTGATACAATAATTTTTCATACTCCTAAGCTGGTTATAGTATACTTTTCATCACGCTGCAATCAATAGGAGCAGAGCAGTAAAGGGTAATGCTGGGAAAACGGGAAAAGTTACTCCAGTTCTATAAGCTTCCTTCGCATGTAAAACCTTAATGGTTAAAGCTACACAGAAATCACGTATGACGGAAATGTTTTCCTTAAAATTATATATTAAAAAATCTTGATAGATTGTGTCTATCTTTAATGGTTGACTCACAATAACACGCGTAACTCCCGAAAGTGAAATCGTAACAAGGGTGGAAATGTAACTTTGAATATCCAGAAATAAAGCGAACGGAAGTCGCGGGCGACTGCTAGTACAACATTACATTGCCTAGGGGCCAAGGTGAGTAACAAAGAGCTAATTGTAATAGAAACAATTATGTGCTATATTATTCATCGAAGCTACAGAACACGATATTGCCATGAATATTTGCTATAGAAAATAGTATTATTCCAGTAAATGTCGTATATGTAAATGTTATTAATAGTATCGAACCTCAAACGAATATATCAAACTGATATGTTTTCATAACAAAACAAACATGGGCGTAAATTATGTTACGATGAAACCAATGGAGTAGTTTGTATTAAAATTATTTAACAAACTTTATTCAAATTACATTTGCAGATCAACAGACGTTTGCTCTTTTTTAATCTTGTTTGTTTTACACACATTTGTGTTTTACATACACCATTGAATTTAATATACAATTTTTTATTTTACATAGTACCTTTGTATTTTATCAATATTTTGCAGTGAGATCGAGTGTGGTAAGATTTATTAAGATATTGACTAAATCCTTACCTAAACCAAAATGAAAATGTTATGCACACTTAAAAAATGGGAAAATTATTATTTCAATAGAAAGCAGGTTATTTAAAAAATCATTTCAAAATTTGTCCTCGCAATATCCTAACTATTTCTATTATACTAGCACATAAATAGCTCAAAGCTAAACTGCCTAAGGGGATTTATACACGAGAACTTTTTCGGACAGTCCCCAGATTATTATCTATTATTGACTTATACTTTCATTTCAACTTTGCGTGTTGAAAATTTAAAAATAAGACCAAAAATTGCGCAAATTGCTCAGTTATGAAACAAACCAGTCACAAAAAATATTCAAAATATCACAAACGCTTGGGTTATTCTCGCATAATCTTTCAAAGTTTATAGAAACTTTGACAGTATCGAGAAACTTAGCAGTAATTTTTATCGATCAGTAAGTTTTTTTTTTAAAAGTTATTTAACAAAAAAAATATTCGACAAGAATTTTTAAAAAGACGCCAAAACCGTGTCTTTACATGCAATTATCAGTGGAACAAAATTGGCTTACGCTATTCCTTTAAAAGATAATTCAAATTACTGAACAGGAACATTGTGAAACCACCCTAAGCAGTAAACTGTTAACGCCACCTCGAAATTCAAACAATATTCATACAATAGCCTTTGTTCGGCAAATCGTCGCTAATTTCAATTACAATAGACGAATTAACAGTAAGGTCTAGTAATTCTAAATCCAAGCTTTCGTTACGGATTTTGTGACTGCAGTTAGTTGAATAATATATTATGTGCGTATAGCCCTGCCTTGTAGAGGCGAGGCTTGTGCTCAGAAGTTCGACGTAAATAGGCTGATGAGATAGAGAGAAAGCCCTGCTATTAATATTTTAATATGGTTTTTACTACGTCATATTTTCTTTAAAATATGTCGGGTCTACTACCACTAAGGCTGAGCAATCCTTCGAGCAATGTCGGACGATTTAGTTAGAGAGTAAGAAAGAAAGAAAAGCGTTTATTGTTTTAGGACATCACATACACAGAACGAAATGAAAAGTATAAACAGATGTCAAGAGCGAACCATTTTAATAAAATAAAATAAAAATACACAATAAAAGAAACAAAAAAAAAACAAACAATGGGGGCAAAACGAAAAAAAAGGTACAAATATAACACAGTTCTATCTCTTCTTTTGTATTTCTGAAAAAGTACATCTTTAGATCTTTAGGTAGTTACATAGTTAAGATTGAGTATTTTTAAAATTTATTAAGAAATCTTATTTTTATCTGCACTGAATTATTTCCCACTGTGTTCCTACGCCTCATTTTCCTACACGTTGACATTAGCGAAATAGAAAACAATTATTTTCATGCAACATTTCGCTTTACAAAGCAACAAAGATTACACTTTAATAACTTTGTCATACCTATACAAAACCATTGCCATTGTAATCAAACATTATTTTCATTCCTTTTTGTATGTACAAAGGAAGATTATTCATAGTTTTAATTAAATTAATGAAATGATATAGAATAGTCATCATCATCATCATCATTATCAGCCAAGGGACGTCCACTGCTGAACATAGGCCTTCCCCACAGTTTTCCACATAGACCGATCACAAGCTGACTGCATCCAGTGTGATCCTGCGATCTTCACAAGGTCGTCTGTCCATCTTGTCGGTGGACGTCCTACGCTGCGCTTTTGGTCGAAAGGTCTCCAATCCAGAACTTTTCTGCCCCAACGGCCATCAGTTCTTCGCGCTATGTGCCCTGCTGATTGCCACTTGAGCTTACTGATTCTTAAGGCTATGTCCGTAACCTTAGTTCTTCTACGTATCTCCTCATTTCTGATTCGATCTCGTAGAGAAATACCGAGCATAGCCCTTTCCATCGCTTGTTGTGTTATCTTGAGCTTCTTTATAAGGCCCATAGTTAGAGACCATGTTTCGGATCCGTATGTCATCACTGGTAACACACACTGGTTGAAGACTTTCGTCTTCAGACACTGAGGTAATTGAGACGAGAAGACACTCTTGCGCAATTTCCCGAACGCTGCCCAGCCGGGTTGGATTCGTCGATTGACCTCTTTCTCAAAGTTGGACCTACCTAATTGGATTACTTGTCCCAGGTAGACGTACTCGTCAACAACTTCGAGAATTGAGTTCCCAACAGATACTGGAGTGGGTACAACACGGGAGTTCGACATAACTTTCGTCTTTTCCATGTTCATTTTAAGACCCACTTGTTGGGATACTCGGTCAAGGTCTTCGAGCATACTGCCCAGATCATCCAGCGTCTTTGACACAACGACTATATCATCGGCAAACCGGAGGTGTGTGATGTATTCGCCATTAACGTTGATGCCGGTTCCATCCCATTCCAGGAGTTTGAAGGCGTCTTCCAATGCCGCTGTGAACGGTTTCGGAGATATAACATCTCCCTGTCTCACACCTCTCCGCAATGGAATCGCCCTCGTGTTCTGCTCCTGTACTCGGACCGACATGGTGGCGTTATTGTATAGACACTTCAACACCTCTATATACCTATAGTCTATGTGGCACCGCTGAAGAGACTGAAGCACCGCCCAAGTTTCGATCGAATCGAAGGCCTTCTCATAGTCCACAAACGCTAAGCATAGAGGCATATTATACTCCTCGGACTTCTGTATAATTTGCCTTAACGTATGAATGTGGTCTATGGTACTATAGCGTTTTCGGAATCCGGCTTGTTCGGGAGGCTGGAAGTCATCAAACCTACGTGCGAGACGATTCGTGATGACCCTTGAAAACAGCTTGTAGACATGACTCAGGAGTGAGATGGGTCTATAGTTCTTCAACAAGGTTTTGTCTCCTTTTTTGAAGAACAACACCACCACACTCCTGTTCCACGCCTCAGGCGTGACGCCCTCTAGCAGTACGGAATTAAAGAGTCTCTGAAGGACTTTAAGTACCGGTGTTCCACCCGCTTTCAGAAGCTCTGCTGTGATTCCGTCCTCGCCAGGTGCCTTGTTGTTTTTCAGCTGTTTCAGGGCCATTCTAATCTCGTAGAGGCTGATGTCCGGGATGTCTTCGGTGTAGTGTCGGGTCAGGATAGCTCTTGGGTCTCTGGCCGAGCTATTAACGGGCTTAGATACTGAGGTGTACAACTGTCCATAGAACTTCTCGATCTCCCTCAAAACCTCTGCTTTCGTCGACGCTACACTGCCATCCTCCGTCTTAAGCTTCGTCAACAGGCTTTGCCCAATAGACACGTTCCTTGCAAATACTTTAGAGCCCTGGTTCCGCTCTATTGTTTCTTTAACACTGTTCGTGTTAAAGGAACGAATGTCGTGTCGCAAGGACTTCCATATTCGTCTATTGAGCTGCCTGTAGTTTTCAGCATTAACGGAGGTCTGCAGTGCCATAGATCGACGTTCTGCCATAAGGTCGAGAGTGTGGACCGAGAGTTTGTTTGGTCTATTTTTACGGCCAGGTCTAAAAAACTTCGACCCGACCGTTTGGACAGTTTCTACAAACCCGTTGTTTATATCGTCCACTGAAACGCAATTTGCTAGGCAATCAAAACGGTTTGACAACTCAAGTTGAAAGCTCTCGGGATTTTGAATATGGGCACGAGTAGGTCGGAGCGTGGACTTCATCAGTCGGGACCTTTCCAATTTGACATTTATATTCAATGTGCCTCGAACCATTCGGTGATCGCTACCGGTTTTCACCCTGTTGATCACGGAGACATCATTGAATAACCGTCTTTTGGAGGTCATGATGAAGTCTATCTCGTTTCTCGTGACACCATCAGGACTCAACCAGGTCCACTTCCTTTGAGGCGGCTTCTTAAAGAAAGAGTTCATCATAAAGAGTCCCTCCTTCTCCAGAAAGTCGGCCAGCCTCTGTCCCCTAGCGTTCCTTTGCCCGTATCCAAAAGGTCCCACCTTCAACTCATCCCCGCTTCGCTTGCCCAGCTTTGCGTTGAAGTCCCCCTTAACAACAGTGAAATAGGTCTTGGAATTATGTATGGCTCTACTTACGTCCTCATACATTTCCTCCACCTCTTCATCCGGGTGTTCCAAGGTCGGCGCATATACCTGTATGACCTTCAGCGATTATCTCTTGGATATTCTGAGTATAAGGTATATCACCCTGCTCGACACACTCTCGATGGTCTCAATGTTGTTGACGAGGGACCTGTGAACGAGAAACCCGACGCCACCTTGGGACTTTCGTTGGTTGCCTTCCCGGTAGTAGAACAGGTTGCCGGACTGAAGGGTTATCGTGTCCTCACCCTCTCTACGGACTTCTGATAAACCCATTATATCCCAGTGCAACCTGCTCATTTCTTCCTCCAGCTCGAGCAGCTTCTCGTCTGTCCTCAGTGTACACGTGTTGTACGTCACCAGGGCCAGTTGTCGTCGGGGGTGGCAGCGCGATCGCCTCCGGGGATTCTTAGCACCCCCTGCCCTGCCGTTACCGTGACCGCTACCAAAGTCCGGAATAGCGGGGCTGCCGGAGACTGGGGGCCTGGTTTCCTGGTGTACTAACATATTGTGAGGAGATAATGCCAGTACTCGCCACGCTTGGCAGGCGGGTTGGCGAGCGCAGAGGCACAGCTCTTTGTATCTGTGACGCTGCTGCCCGTCACAGCTCGACATTTAGCTGCGCCTTTTCTTGGATGGTTATTCCGCCATCAGTCGGTCGCCAGAGTATAGAATATATATATATATATATATATATATATATATATATATATATATATATATATATATAGTATAGAATAGTATTATAATAAAACTTACATAATTATTATAGTACCTATTTATCATTAGTTGATTGGAAACTCGAATTTACACTTGGTAACCATACTTTTGTGAATGCATAGATAAAGAGGTTGTGACAAGTTTTGTATGTCATTTGTTGATGTTCAGTAAAATGCGATAGCAAAATTATTTATCTTTATATAGCGAAATCATTTCGTAACGCAATTGTCTTTAATACCGTCGTCAGTCTGTTGGATCATGTATATTCAATAAAAAAAACCTCCGAAAGAGCCATAAAAACAGTTGATGAGCTTTAATGGCTAGACGGATTTCCACCAGTCATTGCAAAGAACCACCATGATTAAATTATCTTTCGAATATATCTTTCGAATAACCGAACTGAAATCGGTTCATCCGTTCAGGAGTTACGACGCCACAGACTAACACCCACAAAAATACAACAAAATAACACAGACATGTGTATGTCTGTGTTATTATGTGTGTTATGTGTGTACACAAACAGATATTACATATATAAAACTTAGGTATAACACCACTCTTTTTAGTGGGGGGTTAAAAATATATTACAAATCTGTCATTTTACACGACTCCACACCACCTCTATTCTGTACCGCGTCCGTGACAAATGTGCGCAGATGCGCGGACGCATTTTCGCGGAATTCGATCTAAACATGGCGGTTGTTAAGTTATCGATAATTTTATCGATAGTACCTATTTCTATATATTTTTTTTTGATAACTGATTTCATGTTTTCGATATTTAACTTGTATTTAAAAAAAATATGTAGTACATTCTTTTATGAATACGTAGTACCTTTTTTGCTACAAAATATCGATACCAGAAGTATGAATTAAGGTAAGGGACAATTTGGCCAAAATGAGTTATATATACCGTTGGATTCGGAATTTTGCGCTTTATCAACTGGCGTACTTAGAATTTCAATATCGAGCAAAAAATGTCCCTTACAGTACATATTTTTTGATAGTCTAGACTGATACTTCACTATAAAAATGCTTTAAGGGGCTTGAAATTGTTACCCCTTTACGAACAAATAGAGTAACTAACCTTATAAAAATTTGTCGAACTTTACCTTATACTCATATTTATAAATTCATAAATCATGACCATTACGCCTTTTTGCAAAATGGAGTTTTTATATTGCAAGTCCCTTACATTAAAATGTCTTACAAAAACATTCACAGAATGGACTTACGCTAATATGTTTAAAGTTTATTATCGTCTCTTGTGTCCTTTACATTACGCTGGCGTCTGCAAATTTGGTGCTTACATTATTTGACCATATTAAAACGTATTCCTGATATCTTGAATGACCTAAAGACTAAGGAAACTGCAGAAGTCTTCAAAAATTACAAATTAGTTAACGGTCGGGTTTATAGAATACTTGATGACTCTAGCGTACATTGGTTAGTTCCTCGTGGTGCGCGGTGGCAATTATTAAAAGCAAACCATGATGACATAGGCCACTTTGGCTATGACAAAACGTTGGGACGTATTAAGGCTCATTACTGGTTCCCAAAAATGAGGCGGTTCGTTAAGAAGTATGTAGCTGCATGTTTAGAATGTGCCCATCATAAATTGCCTAGTGGGAAAAAGGCAGGTGAGTTACACCCAAATCCTAAAGTGGAAATTCTATCTGACACTTTTCATGCAGGTTGAGCGGTACAGTCGCACCATCTTGGCAGCTCTTGGAGCCATGAATCATGATAAACCAAACGGAATTTGGGATAATCATTTACCGGACATACAATTAGGAATTAATACGACTGTTCACTCTACAACAAAAAAGACACCAACCGAACTTTTTTTTGGAAGAACGGTTACAAACCCATCTCAAAGTATTTTTAATGATGTTATAACGGCAACTGCCTCCTCTACACCAGTATCGCTTCCAGAAATAAGATCCAAAGCTAGCGAATTAATCAAATCTCAACAAATTAAAGACAAATCCTCGTATGATGCCCGACGAAATCAAGATGTTAGATTCAAAGGAGGCGATTTAGTTAGGGTTATACGCGCACCTACTGGAATAGAGGGTCAGTCAAAGAAAATTGAACCTAAATTTCGAGGGCCATATCGCATTAAAAAGGTTCTTCCTAATGATCGGTATGTTTTTGAGGACACCCCAATCACTCGAAAGGGCAAACGGTATGAAGCTATTATAGCAGTAGACAAAATCTTCCCATGGCTCTCAGTCACTCAATCACCTTCTTCCCATGATGAATCCTCTGATACCAATAGTTCTGATCATGAATGATTGCTCCCTCATGATCCTTAAAACACTTTTGATTTTGCCCTCAATAATCACTGTCTCTCCTCGATTTACTAGTTCAGTAATTCCTCGCAAAAAGCTATATTTCACAATATAAAATGATTGATGTTTCCAATTACTTAATTATTGATATGATTTTAATAATTAAGTAACATATGTGTAGACATAAGATATGATAATACATGTTGTAATAGGAAGTTATGATCATTAAAGTCATGGTTGTGTTAGTTAAAGTCATGAACTAGCACAGCTACATTAAGGTAATTGCCGGTAACGGTCAGCGTCATGGACCGGGATGACCACATCATGGACATCACCAGTGATCGCCTTCCGGCCCTCCCAGGCATCATTCGCCAATACGCAAGGGCAGGGAAAGAGCTTCCCTTTCTTTTAGACAAGAAGGAGCCAGTTATGGTTCCTCTTAACAGATCCGCAGCTGCCGGCGTGATATTAGCTTTCTTCAATGGAAGAAAAGATCCCCTGGACAGAATTCGGGATCTTTTCCAGGTTCAGTCCGATACCCTTGACGGTTCAATAGGTAGAGTCCTTATTACATATTACTTAAGTTGCATAAAATATGTTACGGACATTAACTTCATTGACCAGATTTGCGAAGATAAAGGTATGACAATTCTCACCGACGACTTGTCTCTAATACCCCGGGAGCACCGAACCGTTTGTGGGGAGATGAAGAGGGAAGAGAAAGAGATCCCCCACAGCATGTAAGCCTTCCAGGCTGTTTATGGTGCTTACAGTATATGTCGTCCCGTTGCAAACAAACGAGACTTCCGGACGTGGATCATGAAACGGTATGCAGCCTTTATGGCATCTGTTCTGCAAACCGCTGAGATCAATACATATCTAGAGTATCAGAGGGGAGGAACTGTAGTTAACGAGACAGTTGTCTCTCGCACTCCAGTCCGTCGGTTGGTTTACAACGTAATTGCATCCACCACTGACGACATCGTTCCTGCTGCCGTTAAGGTCCATATAAAGATGTTAACAGCACTCTCGGAAATGACAACCTACTCATTAATCCAGCAAGTGATCAGCCGGGGCAGTTGTGTCATAACTGGAGCCCCTTCCCAAACAACTAAACGACTACGTTCAGGAGAGACAATAAGTATTGGACAAGTTTAAAGCCGAAAAGTACCCGTCCGACCATATTCAATATCTTTACCTCATAATGCTTCATACCCAAGCCTTTACGGCTTTTAAGTATGCTGATCTTGTGGTTACAGCACAGGTTATGGAGGAGGTGGAGACACACAAAGACTACCTTAGAGCAATACAAAGCCAAAATATCAACTGCTACAATCAACAAAAGACAACTGAAGCAATTCCTCCTCACCCAGTCGCAGCAAGTCGGTCTTAATATCGACGAGTAGTCAGGGCAGAGTCTGCCCTGACTACTCGTCGATACTAGGGTTTGGAGGGTCTGCCCGGCAGACCCTCCAAACCCTAGTCGGCGGCAGAGCCACTGACCTCTACAAAGAAGCAAAGAGGATCCTGAACCTCATCAGCACCCAGAGGAGGATCGCCTAAGCTTTCTCATCCCTATTAGTATAGAAAAACCCGAATTGGACTGTAATCAAAACAAACGACAAAAGACATTGTTTTTAACTACTTTCTCAAATTAGCATTTCAATCAGAAGTTGAGAAAAACACTAGTAAGAGAACCCAGTAGAGATGTCAAAACAGAAGGAAAAGGCCACCAAACTTGCTTCTCTTGCCCGGAACGAGATTCGAGATTTAGAAGAGCAGATATTAAGAACTGCCCCCTTGGAGGATCCCATACATGCAGTTTTTGAGCTTACAGATTTCGTGGAGATAATCCTGCCAGACGAAGAGTTCATTCTTAAACTCCTCGACTCCCAAGAAGACATGCAGAAAAGAGCCATTGCAGAATACGTAGATTCAAAGGTTGAGAAGCAGAGAGAGAAACTTCGAGTAGAGAGACGGCAAAAAAGTTTTGACGTCTACCGAGATCTCCAGGCTGATAACATAGCTTCCGATTCCAGCAGCAGGACCGCATCTCACGACTCAATGGAAGAGGGGTACATGGAGTCTGAAGCAGCAATCGTCAATGTAGGAACTGACCCCGTGATAACGGGGTTATTTTCTTTCTTACTTTTTGTTTTAACTCTAGAAATTAGAGATTATTATTCATTATTCTTTGGAAAATACGAAAGTTGATTATGATAATATTTGTTTTTTTTTTGTTGATAATGACATAATTTTAAAAACAAATTTGTAATTTATGGCACTTTTTAAAAATAAACACATCACCCTGTCTACAGAAAACACTTCTTTTGAAATTAAGCTTTATTAAATAACCCAATATAAGCTGTATTGCTATACAGTTAAGGTCCTGCTATAAAGTGCAATCTTTATGTTATACATTTGTACTTACATAGATTTTTTTTAGTAGAAGTTATTTACCTTATTTTATTATGCAAGTTCTCGTATCTTTGTGTTACTTACATTATTTTGACTTTGCCTTGAACTCAAATTCGACTAACGTAATGGATAAGTGATTCACATTTTTTAAGGTAAGGGACAGGCTATTTTCTAAACTATAAGATTTTATTGTATTTAGCTTTTATAGCATAAAAGAACATTAAATTCTAAGAAACTTTGCCATAGACCTCATCTAAATCGGCCTGTAAACAAAAAAGTTATACACAGATTACAAAAAGCAAAAACGTTTTTTCGCTCTCCTGTAAAGTCATGTTTTGTCCCTTACCTTAATTCATACTTCTGGTATCGATATATTAACACTGGTATTCGGTTCATCGCGACCGTTGCCGAATGCAAGATTAAGTGTATAAAAAAATTAAATATGAGATCAGAATTTAATAAACCACATCATACATTGCTGTTCAAATTACAATTTTAACAGTCTAAGTATTATTCTGGTGAAAACGAACACTGAAACAATAGTTTAATTGCATTTCGATACAAGTAAAAATACTGATTATAATATTAATAATAAATAATAAAAATAATTATTTATTCCATTACAACCATCACAGTACATTGAGATTACATTTTATGGATAAAATTGATTTGATTGTGAGAGAACTTTTAAATTAACTTGAATTATCGATATTCTCACTTCATTAACATTGAAATTATCGTTACAATTTCTTGGACTTGTGAAAACAACCCTATGAAGCAAAAAGTATATCATTTGACAGTCATTCGAAGAATTCCGAAACAGGATTCGCTTTTACTGGACATATAAAGATGGCAAAGGAACTAATGTGATGTGTCATTAAATTGTACGTTTCTGTAAACATGACTGTTCTTACAAGGTACCTACTAACAAGAATTCACAGAATCGATATATTAGTAGGCACCAAAAATATCTGAACAGCCATGTCAAAATAACCCAATAAATAATCGAGGAAAATTCGTTCCAGGCAGTTTAATCGCCTTTTCAATTCATTCGTTTAAAATGACGAGCTTCATCATCAGTCGCTTTCGCGTACCTTTGGGAAATATTGATCAATTTCAGAAGTATAAATAAATAATCTTTTCTTTTATATATAAAAATGAATTGCTGTTCGTTAGTCTCGCTAAAACTCGAGAACGGCTAAACCAATTTGATTAATTTTAGTCTCGAAATATTCGAGGAAGCCCAGGGATGGTTTAAACGACAAGAAAATGTGGAAAAATTGCGAAAACAGGTAGGACAGCGTCTGTCGGGTCTCTTATATATAAAAATAATTTGCTGATCATTAGTCTCGCTAAAACTCGGGAACGCCTGAACAGTTTTGAATAATTTTATTAATCTTCGTGGAAGTTAGTGAAGGTTTAAAAGATCAGAAAATATAAAAAAGCAATAGGCTGGACAATGTCTGCCGGTCCGCTAGTTATAAATAAAAAATAAAAAAAAATATTTTTTTGTGGCTGTAGGCTTTTGCTTTATTTGTCTGTCCGCCCAGTGTTTTATCTTTGCAAGATTCTTCACCGCCACTCATTTTACCCCTAAATCAAATCTTACTCCCCATCAAAACTTATGACGTCATCACATTAACACATGTGAACCCTTCCACGCACTAAAGCACTTTTACAACCGCAATCAGTGTCTTACAATAACACGACACTGGTGCTGTACGTTTTTATACCCAATTCCGGGGAACAAATCACCTGCTGTGTTATATCAAATCCCTTATTTCCTCTGGGATCACAAGTTTATACATCGTTCGTAGCATGAAATGTCTGTGACACAGTGTACATATGTTACCCATAAAATTTTCGTGCACTGGTTATTTTGTAGGTGATGTTTTGAATTTATTATTTGAGCTATATAGACTGTGTCGTCTCCACGAATAATTGTGTTCGACGCAGTTTTGGTCATGTAATAAGATATATTAAATTGGCGCTGAGATAGTTTGGACTAAAACTCGATTTTCGGGAACACCTTTGATAGTAATATGATAGTGCGTCATACGTTATGTCTATTTTTAAGGGTTGACTCTTGTGTGGTAAAGGTAACGATAGGTACAGGATTTGAACGGTTGTTTATTTATGTACCTATTCGGTAAATATAAATAAAAATATACAACAACATCACATACACACAACAACATCTGACTCCGTGGTAAGTAGCTAAAGCACTTGTGTAACAGATATCAGAATCAACAGTGGTATTACAAATAAACTTAAATAAATACATATAACACCCAGACCAGTAAAGAAACTACACAATCAATTCCGTGACTAACTTATTGTTAAAAATGATTTAACTTTTAACGTTTAGTTTAAGAGTATAAGTTAGTACACGATATGCAAATTTGTTACGCGTAGAGGGTTAGAAATTTTAAAATAGACATTTCATTATTTTTTACTTAGATACCTTCTAAATATTTGACTTTCCAGGGGAATCAATTATAAAGTTAACGGAATACTTAATTATATTCAGTAGTATGCTACTCGTAGGTTCAAAGATCGTTCTAGTCCGAAGGTTTTATTAAACCCAGCCAATTGTTTACTGAACAACAAATAATTTCAATTGCGACATCTTGAAAAAGATGCAACTTCATACAAATAAGTACGCGTAATATCCTAGAGAAGTTTTGTCTACGGCTAGCAGAAAAGGGTATAAAAAATATCTGGCCTTTTTATGAAACATTTTATATAAAGTTAAAATGGAAACCTAAATCCTTGCTTAAGATAGCTAGGTATAATAGAATACTAGATAAAATAAAACCTAATTTACAAAATAAAAACAAGCCTGCTTTGTAAAAAAAAACATTTCTAAAAAAAATAAGGCGTTCAAGGTATTCCTTTAATATTTTAGTAATTCCTTTTACAAAAAATATTTAGTTCTTTGCATGCGTTTCCTTTTGAAACTCTTAATCTTTCATCTTAGTGGTGCAAGCCACCAAAAAACTATACCAACACCAAGATATGTTCTCCCAAATAATACCTATAGTTTTGTAGAATATTAGTTTTTAACCCAATACGAAAAAGAGGGGTTTTTATAACTTAAGCCCTTATGTCTGTTTATGTTTTAGTGTGTTTCTGTCTCTGGCATCATAGCTCCTGAACAGATGGACGAATTTCAAAGCGGTTTTTCACTTGACAACGTCTTATAAATCGATGGAGCCGGCTGCACGCACCAAAAAACATGACGCATGCGGCGTTACCTCGCTCTGAGGCGTTCCATTCAAGGCTTGAAGTGCAAGCGATAGCGCGGAACGAGCGACAAAGAGGCAACGTGACAAAGACGTTGTCACGTTCAACTATCGTCAGTAAACCAACTTTACAGACAACCGATTTTTGTATTCGAAAGATAATTTATTCACGGTGGTTCTAAACTATGGCTAGTCAAAATCGGTCCAACTTTTAAAGGTCACAAGCTGCATTCCTGGCTCATTCGGTTTTTTTTTGAACTGGTAAGTTAGTTTCTCTGCTAACGGTATGTTGTTCGTCGTTGTAACAACCGATTTCCGTTATGGTTATTGGCATCGTCTTCCATTCGAGATACGACGTGGTATGTAGTTGGTTGATCTTCTAAAGAAAGATTAATCTAATCCCTAATCTAAAAGATTAATTAATCTGATTCCTTTAATCACTTTTCTACACGTCCTACTTTTACTTATTTAAAAAATCTTTAAATTTAAGATGGAATGATTATTCTTTAATTGGATGACAATAAGAATTGAAGTTGTTAAAAAAATATTTTTGCAGGAGAAAATCAACTGTCTGATAATTTGATTGTTTCTTAATTGAATAGGCTTCAAAACTACTGAACAGTTTTTTTTGGATAGGTTTGCTCTTGCCCTAAGATCAAGCCCAACGTGGCAAAGACTGAATCTACGATGGAGCGAGCTCACCTAGAAGATGCCTGTTCACTCTAGCTTTGAAAATTGCAGGTAAACACTGACGCAGGTAGTGAGTTCCACACTTTGGATATTCAATAGAGACCTACATTTTGCCTGATAACTTTAATGTAAAATAACATGATTAATATATTAGAAAACTGAATTCCACGCCGAACTGGCGGGAAACTATTCTGCAATGTTCTATTTTTAAGCTGTTGCATAGCTTCTATCGCGGGCTTTGAGCGCGGTGACCGAATCAAGAAATTTCGTAACGAAAAAAACTTAAAACATCGTCTAACGTCGTTTCAGTTCGGCAGACTTCGGCACTGTGTTTGTGTGCGTGCGACTAGGCGTACGCGTGTAGTCTTGCAATAGCTTTACCCGAGTGCCACACCTCTTTTTTTTTCGGGAAAAAAAAATTCTTATTGTTATTGGCAGCATCATACCACACCGCACAGACTGCAGTAAACTGTATACCCCACTTCGTTTCTCATAACGCTCTCGTTCAATACACAACGTTTTTACAGCCACTTCGTAATTGAACGAAAACAATTGGACCCAACTATTGCTTTGAAGAGAGTTGCTCTATATGTTTGGAAGTTTTATCTATGTTTGGTGAATATTTTTGTGGTCATATAAAGTCATTATGAAATATTTATTGATGTTAATCAGCAACCCCACGTAACAGCCGTTAAACATAGGTCTCCCCAAAGATTTCCAGTTAAGCACAATAATCAGCTAAACATTGGTCTTTTCGAAAGATTTTTACTATGTAGGCTTCACAGTGAAATTTTGTACCAAAAGTGGACGCTGCATTCGCTGTTTTCTCCAGTATACTATTATAGAGATATACGAGTATACTATATTTACCAGTCAAACCTTTGGGACAAATTAAAAAAAAAACAATAATTTATCATTCGTTTGGTCCTGCAATATTTATACTTTGCACCGCCTTCGTCGTTTCTTAAGACGTTTCTTCATTTATTTCAGGAATCCAAATTTCATAATAGCTACCTATCCATTACTGCTATTCACTTCATTCACTTTACGAAACGACCATAATGTTACAACCTCATTCTTCTCAACTAAGCAGTTGAAACAATAGGTAATAACGTAGGGTAACTGACCGCTAAGTAAATGGGCGGATCCGGCCCTCAATCATAGTCGTAAGATGCTCGGCAATGCAATTAGATTAAAGGATACAATGCCGAACGCTCAAGAGGATTTAGGGAGCCGGTGTAAGGCATAATACTTAGCGGTTGGTGATATAAGTTAACTGGCGGTGTAAATGCTGCATATCTGACATTGGCGGAACGACCCACCCAAGGCTGTAAACTTTTACACAAAAACAAACTTTCTAATTGAAAAAAACCCCTGAATGAGACAGGAAAACAGCTGTTGAGCATCAACTGCTGGCACGTATTTTGACCAACTGTTAGCTAAAAACCACCGTGATTAAACTATCTTTCAAATTAAGGAAACCGCACGAAAATCGATCCATCTGTTCGGAAACTACGTTGCCACAGACAGACCTACACAAAAACATACCAACACAAACAAAAACAGACATAGGGGTCCAAGTTACACACCCGTATTTTTCATCGGGGTTAAAAAAAAGTATCAATTTAACTCTCAGATGGAGATTGAATAAATAATATAATCAATGATGCGTCTATATTTGTTTCTGGTGTTGAAAACGAACATTTTAAAATATCACCGGCATCACTATCTCTAAGTTCCTAGGTTCGATCCCCGGATGGAAACAATGCTGAAAACCATTTTTTGGTGTTAAAATCTGTAACTTGTCTTTACTATTGAAATCAAAACAAATAATTATTTTTTGGTGGTTCTTGCCATCCTTTGGATTTAAGGCTCCTATATGACTTCGACCTCTATAAAGAGAAAACCAGAAAAACAATCTTTTTGACTTGATCAGACAGTAAATATCTGGTTTCTTACCACCTTGTAACTTGAACCTTCGTCTCAGAACCCTTGAAATGTAACCAATTAGGTCAAATGAACAGCCCATCACAAAGGTTTGGTCACTCACGCATATCACGTTCCGAAACGCTTAGTTGTATACTCAAACATAATACGATACCACTTGTGTATCCAATACCTACATAATAATGTGATTGGTCTCACTTTGATTAGGCTGTATAGTAATAAAGAATTTACTGTTGATTTTCCCTTTGACTGTGCCGTAATTGAACAACGTAATAACTATTAAAAAAAGAAACCATTAAATTGACACAACTAAAAACGTAACATTTAAAAGGTTAGGTGTCAAATAAAAAATGCTCGTACTTATTATAAAAGCAAAATTAAAATTAGGCTAGCAGGTAAATCTTAAGGTGAGAGGCGAACGGTTATCTTTGAGGGTATATAAGTCCAAAATTTGTTGACATATTGTTTTAGAAAAAAAATATGTTAGTCATTGATGTATCTTCTTCAATCTGGGCACGTGAAAATTTCAAGGGCTATTAAATACTGCAACAAAAAAAACCATTGAAATGAGGTTGTTTAGAAATTGAAATAATAATAATAATAGTCCTCCTGGCCGATTTCGACCACGGCGGCCAATCTCAAGACAGATCAGCCAACTGCGCAGGAGATATTATAGTGCACAAGTGTGAGCGCAATACACAGGTGCACTCACTGTTCCATCACTCTCAGAGTTCGGTGAGACGGCAATCCGACATGACCGGAGAGAGATCAGGCGCAGGACCAACGGCTTTACGTGCTTTCCGAGGCACGGGGGTGTAACACCGCCAACTTCCCGACTCCGAGCTGTTTTTGAGAAATTCATGACAGAAAATCTCAGAAACAATTTTGGCTCGACCTGGGATTCGAACCCAGGACCTCTCGGATATAAGGCAGAAACTTTGCCACTACACCAACGAGGCAGTCACCAAATTGAAATAGACTACTGCTGTATGATGGACAGCATATGGGAAATTGCGTCATATCTTCAAGTCGACCCTGCCGTAGTGCCTGAAAAGCCGGGTGTTTAACCAATGCAAAGATAATGGAAAAGGGGAAGATTGTCAATGTAGAACAAATTGCTTACCTTGGCGAAAACTTACAACGTTCACCGGTACTTGCAATACCGACTTATGACATATAGCTGGCATTACTCTGCTTTAACAATGTGCTGAAACTTACTGCCATCTATGTCACTGTTGTTGACTCATCTGCATAAAATTTTCTCTGTTACGCGGCTACGTCTCACGAGATGGCGTTCAACTCGAACGACAAAGTAACTACTATAAAAGCTATAAAGATATGCTACTAGAACTACTTACTAGAAAGCTACAAATTCGAATCCCTTTTTTAAGCGTGTGCTGGTCTAATGGTCGAGACGTGGGAACTAGGAATCAAGTTGATACTTAAATTTAGGGTTTTTGATAAAAGTTTTTTTTTACCTTGTTGTCAAGTTTTACCTTGTTTTTTTTACAAATTCGCTTGTTAAGAATGAAGATTAGGTAATGTTATTGTTATTAAATTAGAAAAGGAGTTTGGAAGGCAGTTACGCTAACTCACTTTACATTTTCTTTTATATTAAAAATACTCGTATAATAATCATATAATAAGTTAGTACATTTACCAGGAATTCTTGTTATTTTATAAACTGGCTTAGATTTCATGTGTTATGCATTTACTAGGCCGGTGTTATTATTTTGCACTGACAACCTTTACGCAATGCTAGCTCACTCAGTAGTTTTTAAAAAACTATGTAGAAAGGTAGTCATCGTTTGTTCGTGTTCATAAATGAAACAAACTAAGGGCGGCTTGCTTGGGCATCGTGGTTAAATACAGTTTAAGAGCGACGTAAATACATTTAGTCAGCTAATTAAAATTAGTATCTTGCACATCAAAAATATAGGCACTAATCACTTTTAACGAACTGTAAAAGTTAAAAACCCACAAAGATGGCTATTTAGCGTCACGAAATACGTTTAGTAGCAATCGCGCCGGGTTATAGAAATCTTACTCATAGGTATTTAAAACAAGACTGTAAAGAAAAATTCGGTTCACAAATCATTACAACATAATTTGTGTGCCTTGACAGCTCGGTTGACTTGATGTGACAGCAACCATTTTGCTTAAGTGAAGTGTACCTACAACGCAAAAGAAAAAATGGTTGCCTGTAAAGTCGGTTTTACGGGCGAAGATTTTACGTGACACCGATCATGTTTGAGCGGGAGAGAGACGCAAGGCATTCGCCGGTCCGGCGGGCCTCTCTCTCGTTCGGTGACTCATCGTAACAGACGTGAGCTGGCGTTACACTTTTTCATGAGTGACTACGAGCCACAACCTAATTTAAGACGTTCTCACGTCAAAACGTAAAAAGGAACGCAAGAAACTGATTTACCGACTTCCTAATTACAATTAGTAAAATTACCATCCTAACGGACGTGAGCAAGACCTTTTTAATTGTATTCAGGCTAAACATATTTAGCAAGATAAACGCATTTAACTATATTTTGTTTAGACCAAATGTTGCCCAAGCCACCCTAAGAAGTTTATAGAAAGCTCTGAACATGCATTTTATGTCGTTTTCGTTTGTCTCCAGACAAGCTAATGTTTGCTGAACGTTATCTTAAAGCTTCTCGAGGTTCAAAGTCCAAACCAACACATCAAAATATTACCATACACGACCTGCGGAAATTAACAACAAAATCACGCGGTTACGACAACGATCGCAGTGAAGTCTGGGTATGTTGTACACACGGCTCCACATCAAGATACTTACTCGTTTTATTTGCAAAATCACCATTATTACGTAGGCATGAGATACCGCAGTGATTAACTTGATGCGTGACCGTGCGTACACACGGTTCCACATCTAGCTACTCATTTTCATTGCAAAATCACCCTTATTACGTAAGTATAAGATACCGCAGTGATTAACTTGACGTGCGGCCGTGCGTACAACACCCATCACTCATACAAATATGAGAATTTATTCAACATTGAATAGAATCGAATGTTGTGAACCGGCAACACGATCGCGAATGCACTGCGATGCGTACATACTGCTCCATATCTAGCTACCTACTCATTTTCATTGCAAAGTCACCCTTATTACATGTAAGCATAGATACCGCAGTGATAAACTTGACGTGCGGCCGTGCGTAAAATCATCCAACCAATATACCAATTTATTCAAGATTGAAAAGAATCGAATATTTTGAACCACCAACACGATCGCGGTGCATCCGCGGACAGACAAAACCCTTACTCTGTCCAAACTTTAAAGTCTCTTCGTCCTGCTCTCTCGCACAGTGAAGCTGGCATGTATGAAAGAGGTAGCTTAGTTCGGAACTATGACATGACTATGACAGTCACGGATGCGTCAATAATTGGTGTCGATCGGTGTTGCAGTTTGAGTTGAATGAATAGGTTAAGTATCATTTAATAAAAATGTTATTTAGCTCCTTTGTTGAAAAATAATGAACAGTGATAGGAATAGGTATGCTTATTTGCCTAAACTTCAAAGACGGAACGAAAAAAAATGGAGACTTCTTTACGACAACTTTTGTCCGGGACAATAATATTTTTAATTGCTACCCGAAAATTTGGGACAGCTATTGAATGCATAAAGTGATTATTTAAATTGGAATAATAATCTTACCTTAATTTTTATAAGACAAAACATAACATTCGTTACAACCATCAAAATTAAATATTCTATTTTCTTTTTGGAATATTTTTTAGTTAATAGCTAGTTGATCTATTTGAACATTATACGTATGTAAGTATTTTGGATTATAATAGAGGATTTATTATTTTTTTAATGCATTTAATGGCTATCCCAAAATTTCGGGTAGCAATTTAATATATTAATGTCCCGGAAAAAAAATGTCCGAAAGAAGTCTCCGTTTTTTTGTTCCGCCTTCGAAGTTGAGGCAAAAAGCACTACCTATTCCTATCACTGATAAAGAATGACGTTATTTAGGAATTCTAAAAATTAAATAACCCTTATCTAAAGTGGTTAAAATGGTAGCAAAAATTGTATGGTTAATTTTTGTTTGACAACAGGTTTACTTGAATTTTTTTTTAACTAAATAAAGTGTTATTTTGTGGAATGTATGTGTGTGACCACACGGAATTGATTAAATCACGAAACACGATATTTATGTTACAGTTGATTATTTCACAAACGTCACGGGAAGTCTTACAACACACACAACTTAAAATGAAGGAGTAGGACAAACGGGATGGCATACGAAGAAAACAAAACATTAACGAATTCCGCTATAATATTAGCCGTGCGCGATCAGCTGTTTTCAAGAACGTAAATCTATAAGGCATAGGTCTAACTGGTCGCACGCGCTCACATTCCACAGTTCGCGGGCGCTTGGAACTCCTCGGCAGAAGCACGGTAATATTATAGATAATATTACCGTGGCAGAAGTCGCCGCGGCTTATTCCCAAAGGTCCACGACTCTATTGTTTTCAAAAATAAGGTTTCAATACTTTGATTCCCAACGGATCCACGACATTAAAAATATAAAACATTTTCTTTCCCAGCGGGTCCATGAGAATGTTAGGTACAATCAGCGTAAAAAGCAGGAGGGTTAAAAAAGGATAGACATTATATTTATTATGAAATAAAAGACCGTGAATAGATTAAACAAGGAGTCTTTATTTTGACTGTTTTTGAACTGTACTTAAAAAAACACAGATTTAGAATAAACACTGTAAATCATCTAACACTAAAAAAAACACGTTTTATTTCAAAAATAATCTCAATCTTACACGATAATAGACTTAAGCATTAAAAAAATCTCAGTTTTGGTATAATCACAGTAAATCATTCTAATCTTATACTAAAATAGACTTGGGCATTATTACAAAATTAAATCACAATAGATCAACTCAATCTTAGATTAAAATAGAATTAACATGAAAAAATCATTATTTTAAAACAAACACAGGAAAAAACGCTAAATGCGCATCATGATATATTTTGTTGGATTAAATCTTATAAAAAAAACTTTATTAAGACCATTAAATTTGTTAATAGCATGAATGAAACTTGTTGAATTTTGTTTATATTTGTCACCGATGATCTTTATTTTTAAATATTTATTAACAAAATGTCTGGTTCTATTTTGTTTAAATTTAACCAATGTAAATAAGCACAAATGAATAAACTTTTTTTGTAAACGAGTATGATATCAAAGCGAAAGCAAATTTGATAGCGAGGTGTTGGTCATCAAAGTGACAACTGCTTGACCACAGATGAACTTCTTGAATTAAACCATTTAAATGAAATAAAACACTTTCTACGTACCTAATCGCGTTTATTTTATGTTTATTTAGTCCTGACGTTTCGAACCCTTTGCAGGATTCGTGGTGGCAGGTTACGATATTGAAATGACACAACAAGTTGTTGTTTTACGTTCGTTCTTTGCGATACAAATAGCACAAACCCTCTTGTATCGTTTTTGTTGATTGTACCTTGGATAAGTCTCGTGGACCCGTTGGGAATACATACATCGAGAAGTTAAAATATATTTAAAAAATATATGGACCCAGTGGGAAAAGTAGAACAATAGAGTCGTGGACCTTTGGGAATAAGCCGTCGCCGCGCCGCGGCGCCGGCGCTCAGCCGTAGTCCGGCCGGTCAGATACCTACTAACGCACGGCCTAACGCGCGGAGCGACAAGCCCGGTGTCGAAATCTTTAATATGAAATCAAGATTGTTTGTTTGTCGACTCAAAAGTTATGACTTATGTTAAATAATAATTAATATTCATGAGTTAATTAGCGTTGTAATTACTTTTTAAAAGGTTAGGGAAAATTGTAAATAGGTAGTAATTTAGGTTATTTAGTGAATGTTTAGACTTACGACTACGGTCCTAACGATTACGGTCTAGGTATTTAAATTAATTTTAACAAAAATATTATGATTTTAGGTTTTTTTATACAATGCAAAATATTTCAAGTACCTAGGTAAACCTAATGAATATTATTAAATAAATGTGATGGTACGCCACAATTAGAGTTGCCACCCGTACTTTATAATAAAGTACAATACTTTATTATTTACAATACGTTCTTTTTTTATGACATTCTTTTAACTACGAAGTACGAGGATGGTTCTTACAAAGGAATTAAAAAAACAACGAGCAAGCCATAGGCTTGTAGTCTCCGTGGTCTTGTACACCACAGAGGCGTTTAATTTTCTTTATTTTATTATAGCAAAGATAATGGATTTTCATTATCTTTCTATTATCTTTGTTAATACCTAGCTTTGGTTCTATTCCGAAACGCGCTGACAATAGGCTTATCAGCCTGTAGTCAGCGCGTGCTAGTGTGCGAGAAAGACAGAAGTGTTAGCTACCTAGTCTAGCTAGAAGGTGTACCGTCTACTAAACCACATTCAGATTAACAAACACTTCGATATTTTTTTATGTAGGTATCACATAATAGTTCTATAACGTAAAAAGGTCAAAATGAGAGTGACCAAATAGTTGTATTGGTTGTAATAAGTAGCAGGAAGAAGTTTATTTTCGCTTTTCTATGAATATGGTGAATCTTTTGATAAAAAATAGCTGCCTACTTAAATATTTTTAAAATTTATTTTACTTCATTTGAACTTGGTAATATAGGTACCTAGCAGCTATCTGTAGTTATATGCGTAATATAAGGCTGCTTTGTTTGACGGTTTGTGATTGATGTGATGATTATACATCTGTGTGTAGGTATTTTGATAGTGTGAGGGTGGCGACACGGCGCGGTGACGAGACCTACTCACCTACATGATACATCACTTAAGCCGTTTTCCGTAGTTTCGGATGTAGCCTGCTGATGTCCCTGTCACTCTTACAAGCGTCTCCGTGCGAGCAAACGCGCTGGCTAGATTCGGAAATACGAACGTTTAGGGAGTATGTATGGCCACAGGTTCTAACTTCGAATCCCGCTAATCTATGTTAAAAATGCTTTCTGTTACCCAACTGCCGAAGGAGGGTTTTTTTTTACTTTTTACGTGTTTATTTATTATTATCTAGAGATTCGGTTATCTTAAACTAAAACTGAGTTTGAAGGTAAAATAACATGATTGTAATGTGAGTCTGCGCCATCTAGCGGTTCTAGTAAGTGAAAAACGCTCGCTATTTGGCATGCTTTAGTTTTAAGCAATAGGTTTAAGGTGAAAATATTGAAATTTAAATACATTATTTAAATATAGCTTGTTTTGTGCGAAAAGTAATAAATACGTGCATGAATATTAATCTTATGAAAACATTGAATGATAAGTAACAAGTTTATGCGTAATTTCGTGTGTTTTAGAGATTTTTCGTTACTTGGCGTTTCTTCAGTGACCGGTAACGCCATCTTTTGAAGATTAAGGGGAGTTAAATCAGGTTTCCTATACATTGACAATCTTCCCTTTTTCCATTATCTTTGACCAATGCGTCTTACCAGTCTTATCCTACAGAGCCGAAACGTGGAACATGACGGTCAAGCTGGCTCACCGACTGCACGTCACTCAGCGTGCTATGAAAAGGTCTATGTTGGGATCTCATTAAGGGATAAGATCCGGAACAAAGTCATATGACATAAGACTAAGGTAACTGATGTTGTCCAAAAATGTAGCAAAGTGACAGTGGGTTGGCCATGTCTGTCGCAGAACCGACAAGAGTCTGGAGCAGGAAGGTTCTCGAATGGACAGATGACCTGAAGAAGGCAGCTGGTAGTAACTGGATGCAAAGAGCGGCCTATGTCCAGCTGTGAACTGTAACAGGCTGATAAGATGAATGCTTTAAAACTGCAAGTGACACTAACAGTTTTTAAGTCAAACATTAGTACATAATTCATCTTGGGCATTTTTTGTAAAAAAAAAAAAACAGTTTTGTGAAAACAATGTATTATAAACTCCAAGTCCGTGCGCGAGCGACAGGAATCAGTGCTTAGCTGACATTCGAGGGGATAGGTTGTTTTTTTAAGCCGGATATTGCATAAAAAGCCTAAGTCCGTTATTAGCATTTTCGAGCCACTGTGTGCCGCTGTGCTAGGAAGATTAATTATTTTTGCCTCTTAAGCTACAGTTGAACATCTCACTTGTGTACCTATATCAGCCTCAAAAAATAAATCATATCTATAATAAATCTATTACGCCTTAGCGTTCAAGGTCATTCGCGACTCTACTTGCATTGCAAAAAAAAATCCACGGGTTGCACTCCGGGAGTGCCGGCAGAAGTGAAAACTAAACAACCGTCTTACGGTTTTTCGATCAGCATCACGTGACCTGACGCGAGTTTCACAGTTTCTACCCATGCCACAAAAGTGCTCAACGCCGCTAAAGAAGTTTTCACTTCAAAAATGAATATATCCAGTCCTGTTTTGTTCGTAATCAGGTAACAACAAAATGTTTCTTCTTTTCGAAAAGTGTCTGCTGTTTTCTATTGAGAAAACATTTTTTATTTTTATATTGAGACTAGCGGCTACGGGTTGAATGCCAAAAAACCGACACATTCAATGTTATTCCTGGCAGCCAAGCGTTGGAAAAGAAAAAAAATATTCCAATTTGACAGTTCACGTGTATAGAGATTTCATTCACAGTGCCGGTTGATTCTCGTGTTTTTATTTAAAAATAAAACGTAAAATCTACTTGTAATGAATTTAAATAAAACTTTTTTTATGTATGTCATTGTGAGTGTTATTTTGAGACTTAAAGTGGTGTTCATTTCAATTAACTTCAATGACCGGAGTTCACGTATCAATCTGACCCATTTTCGTACTTTAACTGAAAACAATTGAATCATTTACATTAGGTATGTATGACGTAATGAAATGGCCCAACCGCAGGCCTAATCAAACAGGTTTGGGTACCTCCGTCAAATGAAGGTATCCAATAGGTATATTATAGGTATTGGGCGGGTATACAGACTACTTAGAAACATAGACACATAGATAGATAGATAGATTAACACTTTATTGTACAACACAAAACAAAAATTACAGACAAGTTTAACAAAGAAAGATGTAAAATTAAGGCTTATTAACACATATTAAATTAATTGCACACTCTCCCCTTTTTTTAAATAAAAATAATAATATAAAAAGGTGTAGGCGAAAGTAATATCATGAGAAACCTAAAATTATTATTAATTTTACATAATAATGTTCATAATTTTAACAATCATCATAACTATCTTTTTTCAAGCCAAAGCTGCAAAGTAACAAAACCCAACAGATTGGACAATATCGTACTTTTGGTCCTTAAAAGTCTGAGTGAATTAACTTATCGCTATATTATATTTCTTGAAAGATTTTCATAAAAGCAGATCTATCATTTTTTCCTGAGCTATAATCTTTAAAGCGTGTTTATTCAAATCCCGACTACCGAGTTATAGGTTTATTCGAAAGATATTTTAATCATGGTAGTTAATCTATTAGAAGATAGATATTTTATTAAGATATTTTAATCCGTCCAGCCATTAAAGCTTACTAGCTGTTTTCCTGGCTCATTAAGAGGTATTTTTAATTGGAAAGATGTGGAGTCTATGTCCTAATCCACTCTTGTAACATCTCTTTGGGTCTGGACGCGATCGAGTACATGATTTTGCAATTAAGATGATAGGTGATGTATGGGTACTGTCTACACATTTAATAGTTTCTACTCTTTGGGTTCTGCGGTTCTTATCATGTTAAAAGGGAACTGTGGAAAGGGAACTTTAAACAGCCCCCGTACTTTTTAAGCAGTTGTCTGTAGTTTCGTATAAATAAATATAAAACAACATCACATACATTGATCTGACTCCGTGGTAAGTAGCTTAAACACTTATGCAGGCCTCTCTCACTCGATGTACTTGCGCGCGGTAATAGCCTACTCTCGCCCGCACAGCCGGCGGTGCGAATTCAGTGGGCTGCCAACAACCGTCGGACGCGCTCACGACGCACTATAAATATTCGTGTTACGCTTACGATCAATTTAGTTTTCATACGAACCAAATAAGTAATCTGTGCTTGTTAAACGTTAGCTTTATTACGTGGTGGTTTAGTCGACTAATGACTAATTAATTAGCGAAATGACTAGGTATGTAGTTGTGAAAAAAGTAAGTACCTAGGTATTTTTGTTAGAAAATTTAGGAATATGAAAAATAAAATGAAATGTAGATAAAGAATCATTTATTTTAAATAGTTTTCATTATGATCACAAATAATAGAAAAAAGCATGGCGTAGGTAAACATCTTATGTAGGTACATACGTATGTACACAAAAATATGGATGATAGATAATATAAATACAAATATCTTTATTTCTTCTCTTACACAGATATCATTACAAAGTACCTAGTTATAATCGAAATAATGTTTCCTTAATGCAAAATCTAGTAGTAGGTAGGTACCTACACTTTTTTACTCAACAATAATCATTGTGGCAACCCTAGTTCAATTGTCGCTCGGTCTCACGTCACGTGGTCTCACGCAGCTGCGAAGCAATAGTGACTTCATACTCAGAGCTGTAGGTGCATTTTTGTACGCGGCAGAAAAAGTAGTCTAGTAACGCTGTAGGTATCGAAATTTTTCTATGCAGTGATTTATCTGTTACGTAGTAACTATTTAGTAATCTGTGACTTATGTTACAGATATCAAAATCAACAGTGGTATTACAAATAAACTTAATAAATACACATAACACTCAGACCAGTACAAACAGACATGTTCACGCACACAAATGTTTGTACTGTGCGGGGATCGAGACCGCGACCTCTTGGTTAATAGTCAACTTCTTGACCATTACACAAAAGTGGATGTAACCAATGTAGCTATCTCTGTCACTCGTACAAGCATGACCGTGCGAGCGAGTGCGCTGGCTACACCAGAAAATACAAACGAAACGCTGGATAGAGACTCGGGTTATATTTTAAGCCGATTTAAAAAAGTAAGTCCTGTTGTCTGTTCTCTGATTAACTTGTAGCCACTGACTGAACAGTTTTGCAGAATTTTTTTTTGGTTTTTAGGTGGTTAAGTAGAAAAAGTTATGAAAATGGTGTTGCATTTTGTAATAAGTAATACCACACTACCGGGACACAAGACGCAGTCGAGGTCTCCACCCTTGTCGTAGACATGCCTACATTACATACAAAACGTTTTGCATCTACGTTCCTTGTGCGTGCGACTAGGGAGTGGAATTTGCTGCCGCCTAAAATATTTCCGGAACATTATGATTTGGATGCTTTCAAGAAAAGAGTGAACAGGCTGTTAATATCCAGACATGATCCATCTTCGGTCGCATCGTCGCTTACCATCAGGTGAGATCGCGGCCGAATGTCAGGTTAAGCATATAAAAAAAAAACAGTATTAGGTACCATATTCAATATAACTTTAGCGCTAAGTAAATTACAAAGTAGGCTAAATAGATTTTAAATCTATTTAGCCTACTTACAAAGATATATAATATGTCAGCAATAGCTGAGCCGCATCTAATTGCTTCCATGTTTTATTTTTATTGTAATTATTATTAAGTGTTTTTTTTTTAATTGACTGTCGCTGAAGCCTTTGAAGAAGGCTTTATCAGCTTAACCGGGCAGAACGCGGGCGCTGAAGGCGCAGCCGCCGATAAAAGTCGCTCCAGCGGTTACGACGACGTGGCCGAGCCTGAGGAACCCCCCGTACTCGGGGGACTCTGACTCGTCCGCGACGTGTCCCTTACTGGAGGACTTGATCGGGCCGAGAAGGACTTGATCGGGCCGATATTAAGTGCGGCGTTATTTATTTGTTGGAAGTAATAAACTCAATTTTTATTTATTTTATTTTTATTTATACGTGTATCACCTTGGCATGGTGCACGCACTGGCTAATACTAAAATATTATTTTAAATACTATTTATATTATAAATATTAATTATTTGTTTTGGTAAATTCTATGTAATTCTAATTTAATTTGTAATTATTGTATGTCGTCCTTAGAAGACTGAATAAATAAATAAATAAATTATATTATTGAAGTCAATTATATAAAAATGAATTGCAAATTGTATTGGTAGGAGCATTACTCAAGAACGCCTGGACCGATTTGGCCAAGTCTTTTTTTATGATATACCTTAAAGTACGGGGATGGATCTTACGAAGAAAAAAATATGAAAAAAACAATATAAAAGCGGACCCCGCTACTATTTCATATTTTTGACCTCCTACGTAAAAGAAGGGTGTTATGAGTTTGAACCCTATTCTGTTTGTGTGTCCCTCTGAGGCACCGCAGCCTATGTTTGATCAAAACCTGTCCAGCCGTTGACGCTCACCAACTGTTTTCTTTTTTTGGATTAAACATTTTTTTCGCTGACTTCTCCCAACATAAAAACCAACCCTGTGTTCTTACTTTGAAAATAAATCCTAAATAAAAGCTACGAGGAAAATTCCCTTAAGGCTATTGGATGCATCTAGGTACGGAGTAAAAAGTGTCCTAGATAGAAAATCCATCTTCTTTAAACTAGAAAGTTAAATCTAAGCTTCTTAAACTAATATACCCTAGAGACTTGCCAAAGTGACTTACATGCTTAAGTTAGAAAGGACGTGATTTAGAATGTTACTTTCTTGTTAATTAGGCTCACCTTACACTAGAGCGAAGAAGGGAAGAGAGTTATAAAAGTGTTAAATGAAGTGATTAATTTGGTCCGCTCACTGACTCACTATGTTGTATGAACCACCGCTTCAAGCTTGATTCACATTTTCTCATATCATCAACCTTTTAAGGGTTCCGTACCTCAAAAGAAAAAAACGGAACCCTTATAAGATCACTTTGTTGTCCGTCCGTCTGTCAAGACCGTTTTTCTCAGGAACGCGTAGAGGTATCAAACTGAAATTTCTATATGATACTTAGGTCTACTGTCCCTGGAAGCCGTAGAAAAATCAACCTTCTAAGCCAACGCAATCAAAAGATACAGCCATTTAGGCCGCTAATTTCCCCAAATTTTCAAAACTCGTACGGGAATCAAAACCTACAGGGTACTTCCCGTAAACTTAGAATCTTGAAATTTAGTACGAAGTCACGTCTTATAATACAGATATAGGAAAAATTACGAAAACCGTAAATTTTCAGTTTCATCATATAAAAAAAATATTTTTGAAAAATATTTTGGACAATTTTGAAAATTTCAGAGTTACTACTCCTTATCTACAGGTTTGTACGGAACCCTCGGTGCGCGAGTCCAACTCGCACTTGACCGTTTTTTTATATCATGCTAGGCACAGGCCTCACCTCAACTAGGAGGAGGTACGAGCCATACTCCACCATGCGGGCTAATGCGGATTGGTAAAGGCGTTGTTCGTAAGGTAAGTGACCAACCTTACTGCCAGTTACTAAGAGGTTGTATGTAAGTTGTTTTACATATCAGAGAATAATACATTTAAGTTCCGTAGGTCAGTTTCGTATCCTTACTGTATCCATGTCTGCCGGTATTGTATACACTATACAGCCAGTTTAGTTAAGATAGTCAGCTGTATTAGAAAGTCCGCTTTAATTAATATCAATAGATGGCGGTGACTGCATTTGTATCGCGGTTTTCCTCGGATTTTCTCTAGAAATATAAAGTTACAGTTGGCCTTAATAAAAGCGCTTTTGATTGGGAAGTTGCAGTATTAATTTCAAATCTCTGAATCTATATTACTTACTTGTGGACTTGAGCAAGGTAATTGTTCAGGTATCCATCCGTACTTTTCTTTACATGTCCGTGCTGTCTCTGAAATGGTTTTTAGATTCGTTCATAGAAAATGTATGTACTTAAAGATAGATAGACAGTCCCGTTTTGCTTTTCTATACATGGGAATGAATGTGCGATAAAATCGCAACAATAATCTTTTTGTACAAAACCATAGGCTAGATGACACCACCAATCGTTGACATACTCTTTATTTTCTGTAAAAACGGTCTGCATTCATAGACTTTGTATGAGAATAAAAAACGTGACGTCACGGTTGTGTACCAGAAATCGGAGTCAATAGACCGAATATTTATTAAGTTTTGTGTGTTTAAAAATTGGTTTATACAGCTTTTTGAAAATATACTGGTTGTACAAACTTCATAGGAGCTAAATTTTTAAACGCCATGGTCTTGAAAATATCTAAGATAGGTGTCATCATGCCAATTGGGACCCTCGATTGTAAATCTATCTCTCGCTCAGTGCTATTTTCTCCGCCTACTGTCAGAAGCACCATAATTGTAAAATTTATAGGACACAGTACCTACGCACTGAGAATACCAGTATACGTACTTATGTTATTATCAATCTGGCGATAGGGATTTGACACAGTCGCTTTGAAGATTGAATTACTTTCAAAAGCCGACAAACCTTTCCGTCCGTCCGATACTTGGGCGTTGCTTTGGCGTTTATATGGGCGTTCGACACTTGTAAACTTCAAATCACATTTTCCAAACAGCAAAAGAAGCTTTAAATATTAATTTTTATATAACTAAAATAAGAGATTGTAATCTTAACCATTGGTAAAATATTTTTCATCCCACTATCTCGGAAAGAGTATTTTTGCTCTTCAATATCTGAGTGCAATAGCCGTTTTTATTCTCTAGAGGATTAAGTAAATTGAATTTAGAATATAATATAATATATAATATAATAATAATATTTATTAACCATAAAGACAAAGACATCGCTCCTTAAATACAAAAGTCACACATTTCAAAAAATATCAAATATGATGTTTTTGCTTAAAATGTATCTTGAATGATGAAACTTTAATATTTTGCAAAAACACCCGTCGTTTTATGATCAAAAACACCCGAGAACGCACAAACTTCAGTTTTGTTTTGTACCGTTTTTGTTACCGACTTCGGCGCAATAGTACCATATTGTCAGTTGCCCACAGACATTCGGCGCAAACGCAAACATTTTTTGTGAAAAACTACCACATTCCAAATAACTGCGAAAAGACGGGTGAAATTATATATTCAAAAGTGCCACATTCAAAAATATATTTGTATTGCAGACAACGTACACGTAAGTATCTTATAATTTTTATGTGCAATAGTACGATATTTCGAAATAGGTTAGTTTTGCATTTATAAGTTTTAAAGATTCTCATAATTTTGTATGCAATACTGTAATATTTAGAATTCATGTAGTTTTGCAAAAAAATATCAGTACAATTTTTTTTATTTCTTTATACTAAAGTACCACATTTCGAAATAGGATGCATTTTGTATTTAAAAATATGATGCTTTTTCTTATTTTTGTGTGTAAAAGTACCTCATTTTGAATTAAGCCTGTTTTGCAAAAATGATTAGATTTATTTGATTATTTACTTAGTAACTTTTTTTTAAATATGGTAGTTTTCATTTGAAAGTAATTCTAAATATATTAAATTTATATTTAAAAAAAGTTGATTTTACTGAAAATGTTAGTATATGTAACAACTATCTTATGGATTAATAATAGTTTTTGTTACCACATAGCTATGTTAACGTTATGCCTGATAGCGTTTTTTCACAAGACGGTAATATGGTTAGTGCAAGTAGGTACTCATTTTAGCTGAATTGTTTTTCCTATTTTTAGAATGACAACAAGAGCGCACCGAATTTTAAACATGATATCGCCAGTAAATGACTCTCCAGAGAGATGGCAATTTCCGTCAATAATACGACCTAGTAGAGTGGGTTCAAGTGATATACAGACTGACAATATTATTGACCATAAATATTATTATGACGACGTGAGCTCGCTACCGGACAGTCCGTTTTCTTTAGGTATTCTGAACTCCGGCGGAGATGATGAAGATATTCAAGTCTTCTTCTTCTTCTTCTTTCGTGTCGGCAAGACGGGCTAAATCTTACTTGCCCAGAAAGCGGCTACCTTGCTAGCCCTCTGGTTACCGGCAAGTAAGTCCTCACGCGAGCAGGTGGTCGGGCACGCGGGACAGTTTATGAGGTGGGCCATGGTTTGTAGGGGTTCTACACATTCACAGCTGACATCTGCGCTGCTTAATTACCCCCTACGACACAGTTATCTTTGCTTCGACCAACCTGGGTCCTCAGCCTATTTAGACTTCTCCAGGTTGGCCAAGGTTCCTTATAGCCTGAAGGCAGATTTTCATTGGGGGGGTACAGTGGATGATACTCGCCTGCCCAAAGCCTGCACCTCATGTCAGCGGGGATTTCGTCAGTAGACCTGCGTAGATCGCAGGAAGTTTTTGCGGCTTCGCAACCAACCTGTGGGGGAAAAGAGCCCGTAGAGTGGATGTCTCGGGTCGCTCTCTTGTTTTTGTTTTTCAAGCGAACATGTCACCTCTCTACGGACTCTGGGTGGAGCATTTCCCGCAAGAGGAAACAGCATACCGACCGGGGTTGGCTTGAGACAGCCAGTCACTATGCGGCAGGTGTCGTTCAGCGCTGCGTCCACGTCTCTGGAATGTACTGACCTAGCCCACACTGGACACGCGTATTCTACTGCTGAGAAACACAAAGCTAGTCCCGTAGTGCGCATGACCGTTGGGTTTGCGCCCCAGTTGGTGGAGGAGAGACGGCGCAGAAGGTTATTACGGGAACTAACCTTTTGTTTTGTGTTTCTGCAGTGGGTCTTGTAAGTCAGAGAGCGGTCCAGTGTCACTCCCAGGTATCTAGGAAAGTTACAATGTTGGATGGCAACGTCTTTCCAGAAAATGTTCAGCTCCCTGTTTGCCTCGCGGTTATGTAGTTGGAAAGCACACGATTGGGTTTTGCCTGGATTGGGCCTTAGAGCGTTATGCTCGTAATATTCATGGAGGTTTTCCAGGGCAAGATTCAGTGTACTTTCCACGTATTTAAACGTAAACGTTTTATCTATAACTATTTTTTGTGAGAACTCTATCTACACGACGTTTGGTTGCTGTGTAGGTACTGTTTCTTAATGAAGACCATGGATATGATTAATTTTAAAGACGTCTTACACCAGAAGTGCCTTGTTTTATAAGACTGATAATACCTGTTAATGATACAAATGATTACCTTTATTTCTCAAACGTAATGTTATGAACCCATGACATAGCTTAACCAAAGAAGTATTGTCTTAGGTCATATCGTAACTCTGTGGTGGTTTATTCAATTGCGATATTTCAGTATAAGTGTGTTTTATTGTTAAAGTATTTGAAGTGTTTAGAGAGATTTTAAAAGGATTTTACACACCTGCTTTTTAGAGAAGATACTCAGTATTGTGATTTCATATGGCACATTACTATAATTAGCAATTACATTATAGCTTGATTTGATTAAAGCTAAAATCTCAATTATTAAAATAGGTTTAGTTACTTTTAGTTGCGGTTAAAAAGTCGCTTATTTGCAAATATTAATGAACGATAGCTCATTGTGAGAATAGTAAAAAGTACTAGCAAAGTACTTAGTAATACAATGCGCATTAATTTTATTATAACTCTTTTGTTTGTTTTGTTGATTCTTGAAGTGGTTATGCAATTTTGTTTAAATTTCTTTACTAAAATAGGCAATAATATGAGCTTCATTGATGATCTCATGATAAGATTTAACTATTTGTTATGAGTTTACCACAAAGTAAGTAAGTTTGTGCCATTTTTTTCTTTTATTGCTGTTTTGTAAGGTTGAAAGCTGAAAATAAAACTATTTTTTTTCTAATTATGGTACTTTAATATATAAAAATTATTTTTTTCGAAGTCAAAGTTTTATATACAAAACTAACTTATTTGCATTTTTTCGAAAGTCCATTCATATTATGGTTAAGATTGCTTATTTGAAAAATAGGTCTTTTAATGAATCATCTTTTGATACCAAAAACGTCTACGTAATACATATAGTTCATACAAAAATCATAAAAATATGAAAATTATTTTTACAAAGGCCTCTCCTGTACAATTTCGTTATTTTGACTTGTGGCGCTTTTGTATTTAAGGAGCGACATGTTACATGGAGTTAAGAAAATAATATACAAGAATTTTAAGTGCAGTACATGTCGATAGAATGGCAAGCCCCTGCCCTCTAAACTAGGATAGATCCTGTTTCTTAGAGAACAGTGATTCCTCCAGAGACATTGTAAGAACATTACTTATATTAACTAATGTGGTTTTAAATTTGTGTGTGTGTGTGTGTAAGAGAGAGAATGTGCATGTATGTGTCTGTTTATGTGTGTGAGCGCCTAATCGGAAATGGTTTGGGGTTGTGTTAACTCCTTTTAAGTTAAAAGATTTTCAGTCTCATTGTAATTTAGGGCAAGTAACCGTTCTTTTACTACTCTTTCGACCTCGTGTGTGGTTAGTGAATAGATTTAGATTTGTGCAGTGTTGTTCATTACATTATAAAGTTTTGAGCTCAAGGCTTTGTGCTGTCTTTTTGCCCATGATGTACGGCATCGAATCTGAGGGCAAGATCTCATTGCTCCCTGTCGCCTCGCTAAGATCTGGCGATTAAAGGGCAATGTTTGGTGTCGGCGAAGAACCAATCGGAGAATAGCAAGTTGCCGAACTGTGAGAACTTCACACTCGGCATAAAGTTCCTTTGTTGGGAGCATACGCTTTTTCCTAGTCATGACCTTAAGAACAGCACGTTGAGCCCATTCTAGCTTCATCATGGCTGTTTTGTCTGCACCTCCCCACACCGGAACACAATATAAGATGAGTGACTGGCATAAACCAAGGTGGTGAAAAGTGTACGTCGGTCAGCAGAGTTCCGAAGATTTTTAAAAATGTATATGAGTTTTCGAACTCTTTCCGTTGCTTTTTCAATTTGGACATGCCAGTCAAGTCGTGTGCACTATGTTGGTGAATTAAAAAAATCATTAAACCTATTCAATTTGCTTTGTAGGTGGTTCTTTACGCGGCATTTTTACACTCAATAATGACACTTAATTGAGTCAATATTACAATCAACTTAAATAACTGTAGCAACGTTACTTTCAATTTTTCTTAATTATACCTAAGTATTATTTTGTTATAATTTTAAGATTATTCTGTAATACTTACCTGTCATAATGTAGTCTTAAATAACTGTAGCAACGTTACTTTCAATTTTTCTTAATTATACCTAAGTATTATTTTGTTATAATTTTAAGATTATTCTGTAATACTTACCTGTCATAATGTAGTAGTTAATACCCTAACTGAAATAAAAGTATTGTGATTGCAAACTTTTTTTGCATTTAGTCATTTCTTCGCTGAGGTGGAATGAAAAGTTACGTCTTGCACTCGAGTGCAAAGATTTTTCACCTCTTGCTCTTTTGATTTTCTCGCTTGCTCGGTCATCAAAATTGGACACGCGGTTAAAAAGCAACTTTGCATTCTTGTATAACAAATAACTGTTTTCAAATTGGCTCAGTAGTAATTACAGAGGTTACCCCTTACAAAAATAACAATCACGCGTTACAGTGTAAACAAGGTACCAAGCACGTTACCTTTTTAGACTGAATAAGGAAGATGCAGTTGAAACTAACTAACCAAATGCAACATGTCTATTCTATTACACTCTCGGTGTGTATCACCCCTTACTCAGTAAAGATAGATCGGAAATCGCCTGCAATTTATGGTCAGGGTAGAACTAATGTTTACGATTGGTTCAAAGTCGTAGAAACAAATAAACAAATCGAAAATAATCGCGATTCATTTGGATTGAGCTACAGAATTTTATCAAAGCTTTTTTAGTTAGAAGGAACTTACGTTCTGTAGATTGTTATTTATTTCCTGGTAGGAGTAATCTTGAAATCTTCTCTTTGATGAATGAAAATGAATTGCTGTTCGTTAGTCTCGCTAAAACTCGAGAATGGCTGAACCGATTTCAATAATTTTAGTCTTGAAATATTCGTGGAAGTCCAGGGAAGGTTTAAAAGATCTAAAATTAAAAAAAAAACAACGGGCAGGACAACTTCTGTCGGGTCAACTAGTAGAAAATAATTTTAAGCCCCGACAAGAAATAACATTTTAAAAGTTTGAATTCTATGTCTGTTTGTGTTTTTGTGTGTGTCTGTCTGTGGCATCGTAGACCCCGAACGGATGGACCGATTTTAAAGCGGTTTTTATGATTGGAAAGATTTTTATGTAAATCAGCTATATCTGGTTAAAATCCGTCAAGCCGTTGAAGCTCACCAGCTGTTTGTTGCTCAGCAACTGTTTGTAGAAAGTTTGTGTTTGTTGAACTTAGGTACAGAATGGTTAAATCCTGACGGAACTTAAAAAACTCAGTGAACGAAGTTTGGTAATTACCTTGGCATTAGAAAAAGTAAATCGAGTGAAAAGTTCAAAAATACTTTAATGAATCGTATTATTATTCTTAAAAGTATTTTTTAGGTAAACCGGTATTCTTAATTCAATAAAAACATAACCATGAAGCAGTTCAGTGTCATCTGTAGGAACCTAGGTAGTTTTAGTTTAGTTTTAGCGATTATGAGCTGTTTAAAATAAAAGGTCATAGCAAGAACTTTTTTTTAAGAAGAACCCAAAAATTGAAACATAAGAAATGAAACTTACATTTAAGTCAGATAACCTTTCTCACTTTAAAAATCAAGGCACTAGGACGTAATAAATATCCAAACAATAGCACAAAATCCACAAGCGCACAGAATGCGCCATCCCAAAATTAAAACGATTAAAATAAAACCACTGCCCACTAGTGGACCCACTGCGGTAATGTATTACCCAGCACATCAAGCTTATCATCTTCGTTTGTAAAACAGCTCTTATTACAACGATATAAGGTACTGCAGAGTTAAACCTATCGTGCTGATCCTGCACCAAGACTTTTGTTCTCAGCTGAAGCCACTTGGCGGTTGTCCAAGTAGGACCATATTTTGAAGCCAATATGGCTTCGGTTTTGGCTATTTTTGTGTCATTCTCACATACCGACATATTGTTGTGAGTGACAAAGATGGATAGAATCGAATTTTAGACTGCTGTTTTCCAGAATAGGTTGTTAAAGCTCGGAAATATTTGGCTGGTTACTATGAGGTATTTCATGAGGTGCTTTTATGATATTGTTTAAAAAAATTGAGCGTTAAATAGTTCACTTTGATTTTATATAAATACAAAAAAAAATGTAAAAGTGGTTTTAAAATTAAACAAAAGCGATTTACTAACACTCAAGAGAGAGTGTTACTTATTTTAGATACCTACGTTTGTTAAAATTCGACGAAGTAATTTGACATAATAATAATAGTTCTCCTGGCCGATTTCGACCACGGAGGCCAATCTCAACAGAGATCAGCCAACTACGCAGCACAAGTGCTACGCAGCACAACTACGTGCACAAGTGTGAGCGCAATACATAGGTGCACTCACTGTTTCAAAAACACTCAAAGTTCGGTGAGACGGCAAATCAACATGACCGGAGTGAGATTAGGCGCAGGACCAACAGCTTAACGTGCTTTCCGAGGCACGAGGGTGTAACACCGCGAACTTCCCGACTCCGAGCTGTTTTTGAGAAATTCATGACAGAAAATCTCAGAAACAATTTTGACTCGACGTAGGATTCGAACCCAGGACCTCTCGGATGTAAAGCAGAAACTTTGCCACTACACCAACGAGGCAGTCTAAATTTGCCAAAATTACACCAACGAGAAGCGAAAAAGGCTATAAAAATATTAATCATCTGATCTCATTGCTCAACAGCCTTTGTAAGCTAGACTATTTCATTTATTATTTACAAATCCCCAGCTAATCTCTAAGCACCTATAACTACTACTACATGGTGCCAAGTTTTCAAGCTTTGCTTCTTAAAGTTAACGCATAGCGCCCCCATGCGGGACGTTTTGGTACTATCGAAGTTGTTCACCAGCACATGTTCGGAGATAAGTTTTTATTTCTTTTGTAGCACAGACTGTTTAGACCCAACCAGTGACTTATAAACTTTTCCAAGCTACGAGATTTTCTAGGAGAATATCGCTTCATTAAAGGGAAAATTAATTTTTAAGTATCTATTTTTAGTCTACTAGCTTTTACCCGCGACTTCGTCTGCATTAAGTAGTTTTTTTGGAATGCGTTGTTTTCCCGCAATACCAATCTTATCCAAATATAATTAAAATCTTTGGTAATTTAGGAGTTAAAGCGATTAGATTCCCTGAAAAGTATTTTTTACCATAGGAATGCGTTGTTTTCCCGCGGTCAAAAGTAACTCATATGCTTTCATAAGTCTCAAACTATCTCTTTAACAAACTTCGTTTTAATCTTTTCAGTAGTTTCAGCGTAAAAGCGATCGGTCTACTTGAATTTTCCCATGGGAATGCGTCGTTTTCTCTATGTCCTTTCTCGGGTATCAAAATATCTCCATACAAAATTTCATGCGAATTGGTTAAGTAGTTTACGCGTGATTGAGTAACAGACAGAGTCACTTTCAGACAGACACAGAAATATGGATAAGTGAGATAGAGAAAGACAAGTAAGCTAGGTACCTATTTCCTCCTTCATCCAGTTCATCCAGTACACTTAAACTGCATTCCCGAACAGTCGAAAATAAATCAGATAGTTACGTATAGTTCACCAATCGAGCCCGAACGAACATTTAGCAAGTTGGAACACTAACTGCGTATCTGCTTTAACCGAAATTCCTAAATGCTCGCTCTAAGTACTGTTAGATAAACATTGGGTGGGGATTCCCGCTTGAAAAGCACGTCTGGAACAGTCAGCTCCGTTGAGTAGTTTTAGGGACAGACGCGGATAGCGACTTTGCTTTTTACTATGCAGTGATGTGAGTTACCATTCTAAATCTGACAGCGGCTTTGGATTAATTCCTCATTTTGGTTTTCGACGCAATTGGGTGAATAAAAAAATAGATACAGATGTAAATATATTGTTTAATTTCTTACACGAAAGTTACAAAGTAAATGAAAATTACAGGAGTTGTACAATTTAGATGGTCTGATTTCTTGACTCAATGTCTTTTAGACGACCTACAGACACGGGCATGTGTGACTTAAAAAAATCTTTTTTATACTTTATCGTTTTGAAGATTTGGACTTTCTGTTTTATTTATGCTAAGTTGAGCAACGACCTCAAAAGTGCCAGTAAACGGAATGAGTTTAGAAACGCTTTTTAGGTATTTTTCCCGAAAACTGGGAATTAGTTTTCGCGAAAAACCTATTGGAAACAATTCCAGCAAAAAAAATCCTACAGCCTAACTTTAGTTTTAAATTTTAGAGTGCTGTTAATGTGTTTTTATTCAAAAATGGCCTGTAATGCCTTGGAATAGGGCGTTTTTTGACGTTTGCAGTAGTCATTGACAGTTTTTCCGGGTATGATATAACATAGAAATACAGAGCACTTACTTTAACAGACTATTCATAGTCACTTGTTACATTGTAAGTGATTTAATTTTTTACATTTCCATTGTTGTTCCTGTATCATGAGCAGCACAGACAACGTCATCGCGACACTAATGATTAAGTTCCATATGTTTGTATGAGGTGCTTGTGGCACAGTGGTAACAACGCTTTGGTAGTCATACCAAAAGTTAAGCTACCTATGGCACGGTCAAGTTTGGGATGGGTGACCATTCTGACCATACAAGTGACGTCTATTTACAAGCATCTCCGTGCTTCATAAGGCACGTTAAACTGTTGGTCGCCGGTCAATATCGATAGATATTAGTCGTTAAGCCTGGTTAGGGGACCTCGGGCGGCTTAATAACATCTGACAGTAAGGTTGGTCACTTACCTTATATACACTCCTATAGGTACTGCGGCCGTGTGGTGGAGTATGGCTCGTACCACCTCATAGTTGAGGTTAGGCCTGTGCCCAGCAGTAGGACGTATGTAGGCTGATGAGAGATATTTGTATGAATCACGTCGCTAACTTTGACTTGCTAGCTAGGTAGTGGCTTTTCGTACACATCACATCTTTATACACCAGAAGTGTCACAAAATATATTATAGAGTACTTAAATAATAAAAAAGTGTAAATCTAAGTATTTCAATGACAGAAGATGTTTTACACGAAGGAGCCCCAGAGTCAGTTCAAATATTATTTTATGCTGTTCAAATGGTGAAGTTCGAATACATACGTTATTTTATTTCGGTGTAAAATTGTGGTCTATTTTTCTTAGTTATCTGTAGAATCGAATGCGAATCCGATTTTCCCAGAATGCTAAGTCTGAAAATATTTGGATTCATAATATTGGCATGTGAATTGAATCATACACTAATATTGACTGGAGCTGAGCATAGTGCAAATATCATAAATCGACAGAGCCAAAAGGGTTTTCATGTCGATTTATCTACTCGCACAAAAATAGATTTTTCTCAGTATTTAAAGCGAGAAAAATCTTTGATTCGCTGTAACATTAATCGCGTTTGCTTATTCAAAAAGTTTCATTAAAATAGTGATTATATTACTTTTAATTATTATTAAAATTATTAGACTTACTCACTTACACTTATTTTTTTTTCCATAGTTTGAACATGGACCTTAAAAACAGAAATAACGTTTTTTTTCAGCTTTGACAAATTTCATAGCTACTAATTTGAACAACCAACTTCAGTTTTCTCTGTAATATGAAATAAATGAACATAACGTATTTTTGTTCAACTAAACCGAAACATTACAATTATCCGAACTAAATACTAAACTAGCAAGCTTTACGCGGTACCGTTACAATATTTGTGCAAAACATTTTCGCTTAACTGCTTACGCTAACAATGGCAAGTGAAATATTAACTGCTGCCCGCGTATTAGCTCGGCGACGGCATTCGAGGCAACTGTACCGGACGCGATTGGGTAACTGTACCATAGTAATAATAATAGTCCTCCTGGCCGATTTCGACCACGGCGGCCAATCTCAACAGGGATAAGCCAACTACGCAGGAGATATTATAGTGCACAAGTGTGAGCACAATACACAGGTTCACTCACTGTTCCATAACTCTCAATGTTCGGTGAGACGGCAATCCGACATGACCGGAGAGAGATCAGGCGCAGGACCAACGGCTTAACGTGCTTTCCGAGGCACGGGGGTGTAACACCGCCAACTTCCCGACTCCAAGCTTTTTTAGAGAAATTCATGACAGAAAATCTCAGAAACAATATTGGCTTGACCTGGGATTCGAACCCAGGACCTCTCGGATCTAAGGCAGAAACTTTGCCACTACACCAACGAGGCAGTCCCACACACACACCACAGTACCACAGTATAAATGCAAGCTTTGGTAGTAAAAAGTAAAATTCCTTCTAGCCACGAGGATTTCGACCACGGCGGCCAATCTCAACAGAATTAAGACAACTATGCGAGAGATAATAGCGCACAAGTGTAAGCGCAATACACAGGTGCACTCTCTGTTCCTGCGCCACTCGAATGTTAGGAATGTCACCCATCCAATTCAACGACGCCCTGGGTTTTTTGACTTTGTATCCAAAACCAAAGCGCTGTCATCACTGTACGAGTACCACAAGCACCTACTAATATTAACTCATGCGTCCTGTTGGACACCTGAGTCTATTCTCATGTGTCATTTTGTCAATTTGTTGCATCGAACATAATGAACTACAGTCAGGTATATTCAAATTTGACACAAATGGAGGCACTGGATAATCAAGTCGCTCGTAGTCCGTCTAAGCGACAACGCCTCCTGAGGATGCCACGTGTAGTGGCGAAACGCGTCGAGTGTTTTGTTGGTGTCAGTGTTGTGATTCCAGGTGCATCTTCTGTGTCACTTTGTAAGTATTGTAAGTCCTGTGACTTCCAGCTCTAGCTTTTTAAGGTGATTACAGTTGGATGTATTTTGGTCCCTGCGCTGGCGTCGTTTAGTGGAAATTTAAAGCAAAATAATCCTCGTTCTCAGCTTTAGTCATGAATTTTCTCAAAGTAACGCCCGATTTCATCAACTTTAATCTAATTTTGCCATTATAGAAAATCCTCTAAAACCTTTATCCTTGAAGGTCATACAAAACAAACTGGGTTGCCTTTCAAAATTGTATTATTTCATGCAGATATAACCTGTCGCTCAGATACAAAATAATGTTAAGTATTTCATGAGCAGTGTCGCATAAAGTATTCCGCGCGGTAATTTTACAATGGACACAGTATGAAGAGATTAGCCGTGATGGTTTAAAAAGAAAAAAATAGGATGCTCAATCATTCATTCATCAGCAGCAAAACGTCCATTATGGTTGCTGAGCATACGCAATTTTCAATACGGTATCGTCAGCCCATCTTGCCGAATAACCTATGTCCTACGCTGCTCTTTTTATCAAATCTTTCTTTGTTAAACTTGTCTGTAATTTTTGTTTCGTGTTGTACAATAAAGTGTTAATATATCTATCTATCTATCATCATCAGTCTTTGACGCCCACTTCTGAGGATAGGCCCGCCCAAGTATCTTCACCGCAATCGGTCTTGAGCTGACTGCATTCATCGCGAACTTTACTAGATCATCGGTCCATTTTATAGGGGACGTAACCACGGAAAGACGCCTGGCAAGCGGTCGCCATTCGAAAACCAATCCGCCCCAACGGCCATCAGTTCGCCGCGCTATAATTTTTATACGGGCTGATATATCTTCTCCTATGTGCCGTGAACAAGCCCATACTTTTATAGTGAAAATCCCTATGCGGTATGCATTTTGTATTCGTAGTTTAATTGCGTTGATGTTACTGCGGGCCCTATTCGCGGCATTTTGTTGCTATGTCAGTCAGGGCAACCGTACATGTAGGGATAATCGACTACTGACTTTTAAAATTAAAACGGGCAACAAAGACACTATTAAATCGCTATGTGGCGGTATCACAACTCTTTGAGTACTTTAAAATATAATATAATAAAAAAATGCAATTTAAAACTACAAAAAAAATATGTCAGCACACTTTTATAATAAAATTATGCGTTGTCGTTGAAACTAAACGTGTTTACAAAAATTAAAAATAAATTTCAGTTCGATCGAACACTGGGAAGTTGGTAAAATTTGGCTTGCAATATACGTAGTGGTAAGTAAAAATTCTTCAGTTTTTCAAAACATTTTATTTAACACTTACATTATTTAAATTCACTAATACTCATTTAACCGAACTAGTTTGATAACAAATGCTTAGGTCACCCAAAAACCTGCGGATGATCGGACAACCGCAATCCATTAGTGGTTGAATGATTGATATTTCAGCGTACGTAACGCTTTGGTCACATTTACAATTTCATTCCTGGTCAAATCATTGCTTTATTTACAACTCTAAATTTTTTAACCTGATATTGAAATGCTTAATTTGAATCAGAAAGCTCAGCTCAGCTCACAAAAAATGTGACATTCGACATTGCTCGAAGGACTACTCAGCTATAGAGGCAGTGGGCGAGACACATAGCACGGCAAACCGATGGCTGTTGGGACGAAAAGGTTCTCAAATGGCAACCACAAACTGACCTGGTGGATGGTACGCCGCTGAATGTAGGCATGGCAGGACCGATCGCGGTGATCTTTGAGGGGCATGTGCTTAGCAGTGGGATTCGTACAGCTGATAAGATGAGGATAATGATAGATTCGCCTGTTCAATTTAACCCAGTCCCAGTACTCTACGTGTCGAAAATCCCTTGTTATTTGTGTTCAAAACAATGTTTACAAACCATTGATTGTACATCAGACATTCTATATTAATTCTATAAACATTAAGAACGATCAGTCTAACCTTCATCACTCAAATCTTGGTCAAAGTTTTGTGCGTTTATTTGAATTTATTTCTATCGTGAGGCCATTATTTTATAGCTATAACAGTGACGTTGACCGATAGTTTCATTTGTTTTATTTTTATTTTTGCGTCTGGTAATTGCTTTACGCATACCCACCTCCAGTGGGGGCGGACGGGTTTTGTGGGACCCCAGAACTCAAAAGGAGCTCGCATACTCACTGAAAACCAGACAGTGCCGTCCGGTGTCATTAGTGGAACAGGACTATGAGGCGGTGAGGTTGCATGCGACCTCGGTCCAGCTTCGTCTGCTTACATTTTGTGAGCATCCAAAGTATTCTGGGCCCTTAGACGAAGTATTACGATTATCGTGATCTACTTCTTTTGATAAATATGATATTGGAACTGACATTTACCAACGTCATAGCTGTGTGTATATAACAAGATGCTTTTATCCATCCGCGGCCAGCAGGACGCGTCAGAAAAGATCTAAGAAAAGTGTGTATATTGTATGATATTTGTCGCGGACAAGTTTCGAGAGAGATAAGAGTTTGCATTGTTCTGTCCGCATTCCGTCCGAACGCATCCGTTATTGAGCACCCAATTTAAGTTGTCAAACCAACGTCACGATTTTCGTAAACGACTTATGACTTTATCTCGGGGCCCAGTTATAATGAGATAAAATAAACAAGTCACTGCAAAATTAAAGTAGCGATTATTTTTTAATTTCATAAAAAACGTATGCGTTTGATCCTTCTTGTGTCCGTCAAAAAATGTAATACAATATAGGAATTGTTTTCAGTAATGTAAAAATTTCACGCAATACGAGCTAGGTCACAGGTTAATTTAAACGTGAAACCCGTGAGATTTTATTGTTCGGATGAAAACTGATAATACTTTACGTATTCATTGGACTACCTTTACCTTAGAAGTGCTTGTTACGCAGTGGTTTCAACGCTATGGTAGTGATACCAAAAGTTAAGCAACCTAAGGCGCGGTCACGTTTGGGATGGGCGACCATTCTGATCATATAAGTAACGTCTGGCACGTTAAGCTGTTGGTCCCAGTTAATATCAGTCTTTAAGCTTATTCTGATGCCCTCGGGCAACTTAAAAACATCTGGCAGTTAGGTTGGTCACTTTCCTTACAAACAACCCTCCACTCGCACTGAGTACGCGTGGTGGAGTATAGCTCGGACCAAATTTGAGGACACAGTTGAGGTGAGGCCTGTGCCCAGCAGTGAGAAGTATAAAGGCTGATAATGGAGATGATGGACTGCATTTTTAGATATGTTAACTAACGTTGTGTTTCTAGGACAGCAACATCCATTTTCCAACTATTCCGAAATGCTTTCCCTACGTCTATTTTTACCTGCCACGGAAAAGAGGGTGTTATAAGTTTGTCCTTGTCTGTTTGTGTTTTTATGTATGTTGTTACAAACCACTGACATGAGCCTGGAAAACAGCTGGTGGGCTTCAACGGCTGGACGAATTTTGACCAACCATGGCTAAGTAATTATTTAAAAAATAGCTTTGATATCCGGATATCCGTTTGGGAGATATGATGCCACAAACGAACACACACAAAAAGAAAACTGGTCAAATTTATAACACTTTTCGTTTTCATCGGGGGTAAGAACAAAGTGACTAGTAAGACCTCGGTCTATCTAACTTAAGGAGTCATGAATTACTACAAAGCTTTTGTTAAAGATAGTGCAATGAACTAACGGTCGAATTTGATAACACTATAAATCGTATGTCTCCAACGGTATCGTGTTTTCCACCAAATTTACCAACTAACTGAGATTAAATTAATTAGTTACATAATTAAAGTATGCACAGAAGGATCTCACTTCTGATCATCTTTGAACTGTGTGTTTACACTAGCAGGTCGACATCTTGCGTTGCGATCTTGCGAATGTACAGACGGCATTACGTCAAGTCAACTGCTGCGGTAAATTTTGCTTATGTAATAACGGTGGTTTTGCAACGAAAATTAGTAGGTTCATGTGGCTTCGTCTGTACGCCTGTTTTTTATCAAATGGTATCCAATAAAAAAAAGATATGATAAGATAATTATTTATATAGCACAAATACAATATAAAATACATCAACTTCATGTGGCGTCGTCAGTACGCCTTGAATCATTTATCAAATGAATCTCAATTAAAAAAATATTTAATATAATTATTTATTTGGCACAAATACAATATAAAATACATCAACAGCTAACAACCATTGATGATGTAATGATATGCGCTGGTCACAAAGTCACCATCTCTGAGGATCCGGGTTTAATCCCCAGTTGGAGACAACTGAGACTAATTTTCTATGTTTTCATGGGTCTGGGTGTTTGTGATACCTTCAACGCTAGGCTTAGGCTACTTACATTGGGTTTATTTTTTGCGCTTATCTGCCCATTGCAACTTGAACTTTTCAATCAAAAAAAATTCAAAAAAAAGTAGACCTGCTGAACCATTTATCGTCCCACCAATTTAATAGAGGGACAAATGAATTTGGCTATGGTGTGGCAGTCCCAACTTTGGACTAGATTTATAGTCAGCCTTGTCCAATGGAAGAGTAATATGATTTAGAGAATAGTCCTAGGAAATCACTATACTGCACATTGTGGAAGTGAGAAGGAAATATTATGTTAGTATTAACATTGAAAAATTACTTAGCTTTAGATTTCCGCTCAGTTACGCCGGCATAAGTACCCAACTACACTACCTGTGACCACCGACTATGTTAGAGAACAAGCACATGCAAAAAGCACCGCCCGCCCTCCCACAAATCGCATGCAAAACAGATAATGCAATAATTAGTACCAACACCGACGTGCAAAAGAAAACCTCAACGCGTTTCGCCGCCTCACGCGGCATCTTCAGGAGGAGATGTTGTCGCCTCGGCTGCGCTCCGACGACTAACCTGTGAACGCTGGTGAGCAGGCCTTTTATACTTTTCCCCCACTATTGTTGTGACGTACTAGCGACCGATCCGGTCCTATTATTACTAATGATATTATTACTATTTTGACGGTTAGAAAAATTTGAAAAAATATTTAATAGTGGGGACGTTGTGTAACTGACCTGCTCATTCAGCAGTGTAAGCGAATTATCTTTATTATGTTTAATTATTTCTAATTGTTCCAAAACGGATAGTTTTAAACTTTTTTCGCATGTGTGTAAAATTGAAAATGTGTGATTATCAGGAATTCTATGTCCTGTGTCTAAAAGGTGTTTCGCGAAATGGGATTTTTCGGGATGGTTATTTCGATACGCGGATATATGTTCTTTATAACGTGTGTTGAAACTACGGCCGGTCTGCCCTACATATGTGGAGTTACATTCATTACAATTAAGTTTATAAACACCAGATTTCTGGTGTTTATCAAGCTTATCCTTACCATTACATAACATTCGTAATGAGTTATTTGTGTTAAAAGCTGCGTGCATATCGTGATTTTTTAGTAACTTAGAAATTCGTTCCGACACCGGTCCTAAATAAATCAAACTAGAATTATACCTGTTATCCTTTTTATCAGGAACAGCGTATAATAAACTAGTTATGATTTTGTTAATTTTATTTTTTATTAAACTGTCAATAATGCATCTCTTGTATCCGTTTGAAGTGGCGATGTGGTAAAGAATATTTAATTCTTTTTTGTAATTAATTTCACTTAATGGTATTGTAAGAAGGCGATGTACATATGAGTTGAACGCGGCCATTTTATGTTGCCACGGATGACAAGAAGATGCATGAATGACAGTGTCAGTGTGGGTTGGTTTACGATATATTTGGAATTCATGCTTACCCTGCACCTTTGTTATTGTTAAATCTAAGAAATTAATACTATCATTCTGTTCTAATTCTAATTTAAATTTAAATTTGGGGTGAATTTTATTTATTTTATTAAGAAATAGATCCGTACGTTTGTTCCGGTCCAACAAATCAATATATTTAGGACCGGTGTCGGAACGAATTTCTAAGTTACTAAAAAATCACGATATGCACGCAGCTTTTAACACAAATAACTCATTACGAATGTTATGTAATGGTAAGGATAAGCTTATCAATCTATATATTAATCAATATATTTAGGACCGGTGTCGGAACGAATTTCTAAGTTACTAAAAAATCACGATATGCACGCAGCTTTTAACACAAATAACTCATTACGAATGTTATGTAATGGTAAGGATAAGCTTGATAAACACCAGAAATCTGGTGTTTATAAACTTAATTGTAATGAATGTAACTCCACATATGTAGGGCAGACCGGCCGTAGTTTCAACACACGTTATAAAGAACATATATCCGCGTATCGAAATAACCATCCCGAAAAATCCCATTTCGCGAAACACCTTTTAGACACAGGACATAGAATTCCTGATAATCACACATTTTCAATTTTACACACATGCGAAAAAAGTTTAAAACTATCCGTTTTGGAACAATTAGAAATAATTAAACATAATAAAGATAATTCGCTTACACTGCTGAATGAGCAGGTCAGTTACACAACGTCCCCACTATTAAATATTTTTTCAAATTTTTCTAACCGTCAAAATAGTAATAATATCATTAGTAATAATAGGACCGGATCGGTCGCTAGTACGTCACAACAATAGTGGGGGAAAAGTATAAAAGGCCTGCTCACCAGCGTTCACAGGTTAGTCGTCGGAGCGCAGCCGAGGCGACAACATCTCCTCCTGAAGATGCCGCGTGAGGCGGCGAAACGCGTTGAGGTTTTCTTTTGCACGTCGGTGTTGGTACTAATTATTGCATTATCTGTTTTGCATGCGATTTGTGGGAGGGCGGGCGGTGCTTTTTGCATGTGCTTGTTCTCTAACATAGTCGGTGGTCACAGGTAGTGTAGTTGGGTACTTATGCCGGCGTAACTGAGCGGAAATCTAAAGCTAAGTAATTTTTCAATGTTAATACTAATTATGGATTTCCGCAAAGTAACGCCTGATACTATTAATTATATTATGTTAGTGTTTTTTTGTGATAGGCCCGACGCGGACTGATGACTTTCAGTCACCATATCTTTCTCTTTTGCACACAAGCACGAACACTTAAGTTAAAAAAGCTAGATATACAGTCACTGGGATGCTGATGAAATTGTATTATACAGACACAATAGACTTTTTTTTATTATCTTTTATTTTTTAGAGGCTTTTACCAGATGTGCATGTCAGCCCCATTGAATCTTAATCTAGGTACAGGTTACACTTAAACACTTAACTATTCTACATGAAAGAATACTAATTATGCAAAATCATTTCAATCTATGACACATCGAACCAAATGTTCTAAACCACTTTTACTGTCCACAAGAATGACAACCTTTCTATTGTTATTATTATATTGACATTCAATGTAATTTAGTGTTTCTGAGATTGCAATGAGATCCATAGTCATAATAAAAACTGTAGTCTCTACTCTGTAAGTCATGAATACATTTCTTGTGAGATCGTAGTATGCAGCATGCATACTACGATCGGTAAGCATATACGGTATATATCGGTAGGCTATACGGTATGCATAGCCCGGGTACCTAATGTGTAATTTTTGAGCAATTTCTAGATGAACTAAATTCCCTTGGCTTCTTTTTGTTCCTTTAATGCAGTCTAGGTGGGTAGAAATAATATCATTAATTTTAATGTAGTTACACCAAATATCTAACTTAAACATTTCAAGTGGGTTTGAACTATGAATTTCACAATCGTTGCACTCACTGAAAGCAATCATTAGCAAGGGTTTTTTATTATTTTGCCAGTACCTCTCATGAGAAGCAGAACAGAGGTTGCTTAATAACTCTATAGTCATATTGTCCAACCAAGACATACTCTTTAAGGAAAACTTATACGCTAAATAGAGTCTTCTTAGATACAGGGGTGGTAAAGATAACTCATATTCCATTACATGAATTGGCGAACTTCAAATAAATCCGCCAATAATCCTTAAAGGCTGATTCTGAACTCTATCTAGTTTAACTGAATGAGTTTTAGCACAATTACCGTACAGAAAACAACCAAAATCTAGCCAACTTCGGACTAATGAAATGTACAATGTACGAATATGCTTAGGGTGAAGGCCCCAGCCAGAACCTGACAGCAGTTTGAGTATGTTTAGGTACTTCATTGTTTTTTCTATGATCTCATTCACATGCTTACTCCATCGCAGGGACCTATCGAGCCAAATACCTAGGTATTTTACAGCATCTTCACACACCAGAGCACTATCATTAATGTTAATACTTAGTTGTGTCATCCTATGACCTCTACTAAATAAACATAATTTCGATTTATTAGCATATAATTGAAGTTCGATGTTATCTAACAAGATGACCATGGCATTAATGGCACTCAGTAAATCAATTTCACAACGGGTCAGGTCTTTTCGACTTATGTATAAGACACTAGCTGACCCGGCAAACGTTGTTATGCCATATAAATTATTATCACTAAGGTGTATGAAAAATAGATGTTGGCCGATTCTCAGACCTACTCAATATGCTCACAAAATTTCATGAGAATCGGTCAAGCCGTTTCGGAGGAGTATGGAAACGAAAACTGTGACACGAGAATTTTATATATTAGATAAATAGATAATCATCTGCGTATTGGGAAACCATTACGCCAGCAATTTCCCGGCATATCGATATGGTCACAATGTTAAAAAGCAGTGGAGATATCGGGTCCCCTGAGCGAGACCCCTGCTTGTACATCTTTCCTCAGGGGTCGCAACGTCACTTTCGCATCTAATCTGAAGATGCCTATCACTCAAAATTGACCACAGATACACATACATGTATTCTGCCCTACTCCTAACCTGTCAAGGGCTTCAACTACTTTATCGACTAATACGTTATTATATGCATTTTCTATGTCAGGGAAGCAAGCCTCTGTTGGTGTGTGATTAGGAAACCCTAACTGAATATATGTAACTAATCTTGACAAAGAGTCCAAGCAAGATTGAGCTCTTCTAAAGCCGCACGTTTTATGAAATAGCATCTGATTTCGTTCAACAAACCATTCCAGTCGCTTACATATCATATAATGGAATATTTTACAGAGGCATGACAATAGGGAAATAGGTCGGACTTTTACTTCTTGGCCGTTCCCAGGTTTTGGGATAGGCATTACCATTATCGTACGCCACTGATTTGGTACTATACCTAGTCTGTAGACCATATTGTAAATGTCCAACAAAAATTGCTTCCCGGAAACCGACATGTTATAAATCATTGAATATGTGACGCCATCGCCACCAGAAAATGTATCTCTCTTTCTGATGCATGATTCAAACTCCTGCATAGAGAAAGGTCTATCGAGAAGATCATTAATGCATTTTAGTTCAGGGGGACAATTCCCAAATGAATCAGGTTTAAGTGAGTGGAGTAATTCTCTCTTCTTGCAAACAATTACAATTATTGTAAATCAATTTTGAAAAGAGGCAATGACAATAGTGACTGAGTTTCTTGCGCCGCTTCTTCTCAGCACTGGCCCAAATTGTCCCGAAGCGGTGGTAGGGTTAATTTATATGTTGGGACGTGTAAAAGTGCTAGTTGTAACAACAGATAATAGGTAATTGTAATAGGTTATTAATTACTAACATAGTCATTACATAAATCAGTAAGCTAAGGCACACGCTGCGTCGAAATGAGTTCAATAAAATCCATTTATTTCTGTAAGTAGGCTAACAACTAGCACTTTTACACGTCCCAACATATATATTAACCCTTGCTTTGTGCATTCCATTGGAGTATATTCGTTTTAAAACTTTTACCCATTGAACAAATTAAAAAGACGTTCAACTAAAGATCTACTCGAAGATAGCTGACATATACATCTACATTGTTCATATATTGTTCTCAAAATCATTATCATTTTCGCTTCAAAACTTCGTTCCATACTAAAAATATTCTTTAATTACAACAATAAGTTCCAAATATCAAATTTCCTTTCTCTTCTAGTATTTGTGTCATCTTTAGACAGTTGTTCGTCTATTTCTTCATTGTTAATTATCGGGTTGTTCTCCACTATGTTATGATCAGAGTTATGTTTAGTACTTCTTTTAATTTTTTCCTTATTCTTACTGGTGTTAATATTTTGTGTTGTTTTTCTAGAGTGATAAGTCTCAGTTATGTTTTGACAATTATTACTTGAATTGTGCACTTCAGCTGTAATTTTTAGAACACTGCTGTAACTTATGTTTTGATTAGGCGAGTGTACAATGTTTCTTGGGATTTCGGGAACCAATAAGGTTAAACTTGGAGTATTACTCCTCCCTTGCAAGTGTAGTCTTTTCCTTAAATAAGTATTGTTCTAAAGCTTTTCTGTATGTTAAATTTTGATCACTCATAATTTGGCGAGTGGTCTTTTCCTTTAAAAACACTGGACAAGATTTATCGAGAAACATATGACGTCCTTTACAGTTAGAACAAGTGAACACTTCAATATCGCAATTATCGTGATCTTTGCCGCATTTTGGGCATACATCTTTGTTTAGAGCACAAAACTTTCTAATATATTTCCATTTCCAGATATTTCCAGCATCTCGAGCATTGAGTTACCGGAAAGATGTATTTTTCAACACGAAACTTAAGTCCATACGCTTCTATGGTTTGCGGGACAGTAGCACTTTTAAAACATAGTCGGACTGTTTCACTTTCAATCCATTTGCTCTCGGCGCTCATACGTTTCATTTTCTTTGCCGAAATTATTTCAGAAGATGCATTTATATTTTCTAATAGTTATTTTTCAGTTATTTCATGATCTACGCCTCGTATGTATGTATGTATGTAATACCATATGAGAAGGTACTGTAATTCGTAAACTGAGCCCTTATATCCATTTCGGTCAGTTTTGTGTTTGAAATAAGTTTCTCCGACTGAATTTTATCATGAAATTGAAAAATACCCAGTACGGGCTTTTATTTTTAATTTTGACAACACTTTCAATCTGTTCTTTCTTCAAAAACTTGGCTAAAGCCATTTGTTTAAACAGAATTCGTGGTGAAAATAGCCATACTTCGTAATTCTGGCTTAAGCAACTTGATTCTTCCATACTTTTGATGTAACATGAAATTGCATTTCTAAAGCTTGACTGATAAATTGAAACATGTTTTGTCTTTAAATATATTTTGTCGATGTTTGTTGTTATAATTATTATATTTTTTTAATTATTTGTATAAAACAATTGTTCTTTAAATTAATGTACATCGCTTTGTTTTGAATTATTTTTGGCGTATAATTGCTTTTTATAATAATACCAGTTCATTACAGTTTTACTGTGTGTTTTATTTTGATTTTCTTTTTTTTTGCCCGCATAGTGCTTTGTAGATTTCCTTAGATTAGTCATCATTCGATAAGTTTTTTATTTTATTGATGATGACTGATAGCATTTCATTCAAACTAAGTTTGTGGTATTGAATATTTTTGTCATTTTCACATATGCTGTTATTCTCATTAAGAATATTAATTTCCCGCTTCTTTTACTCCACATCTTCCAAAACCAAAACTTAACTCTAGTAAGGAATAAATATCACAGTTTCTTAGAATAAAGCTGTCAAAATATTAATTACCACGAACGCCACCGCAGACGACACTTTGCTAACTGACGTGTCACATTGGCATTTGACATTTCAAAACGTCAAAGTGTAGTTTGCCGTCGCAAAGCAGCGCACAGCGTTTTTTCTCCCCCAAAAAAGTGACATCTGCCTTTTATTGAATATATCTACTAAAAACATAATTCCAAATGCAAGACTAGAACTCCCATGTGTCAATCATCAATAATTGATTTTTAAAAAAATATCTAAGTTTTCGTGACCTTTACACTAAGAATTCTGAAAAAAAATCATAAAAACTGAAATAATAAATAAATATATAAATTTGTATAGCAGTTTTATGAAGCCTTTCTCGATGCATATTATGCTGTTTACATGTTTTGATGTTACATCGTTGTTATTATCGGCAGAAGTACTTCTAATCAATTTCTTTGATCTTCTATTTACTGGTATAAATCCTTCTTCACTGCTTTCTTCGCTTTCACGCATTCTTTTCTCGCTTTTTTCATTCTATTATCCATTTCTTGCATTCCCTTTCCACATTCAATTATCACGTCCTCATCACTTAACATATTTTCTTCCATCCTCAACACAAGTGGGTAGTTTTGAAAAAAGTTAGTCGACCAAATAAACACAACCATTAGTACGTGTGCCCTTGACAGCGTCTCGCGCGCGACTGCAATAGACTTATTTATGTCTATTGTGTCTGTATTGTATGCAAAGTTAATGCAAAGTTCTATAAAGAACTGCAGAAATTTTGCAGAAGTTTTTAAGGATAATTAAGAGGTACTACTTATATTCAGATTTTTAACGCAAAACAAAATGTTATTTTTGTAAATAGCCTTAAATTGAGAATATATCTACTAAATACTAATTTAATAAGAATAGTAACGGGAAGTATAAATAAAGGGACGCCAGTTACGGCACTATTCCTCGATATGAGTAAAGCTTTCGATTTTGTTAATCATGCTATGTTACTACATAAATTACAACATTTTGGCATAAGGGGGCTTTTGACTGGGTGGCTTGCTATTTATATGACAGAAAGCAATGCACAAAAGTAACCAGAGTAATTTAAAATAAAAATAGGACCATTTACACATAAGAAAAATTTCAGTCAGAATTCATTATAAAAAATAGTGGAGTTCCGCAGGGTAGCATTCTCGGCCCTGTATTGTTTCTTTTGTACATAAATGGCCTTCCGTATGCTTGGTAGCATATGGTATCAAGCATACAGAAGGTCATTTATGACTGTATATTATTTGCAGATGATACAACTATTGTCATCAAACATAAAGCTAAAGTAACTGCTCGAATATACAACAAAGCCTTAATGGATGTAGGTAGTTGGATGAAAAATAATGACTTTAATATAAATGTAAGTAAGACCAACTTCATTAAATTTAATTCTTATGATTATAAGTTTTTAAAACTTGACAATAAATATTTAGGTGAAAAAGTAACTGAGCTTTAAGTTTCTAGGGATATATTTAGACAACCAATTAAACTGGAAGGTACATATTGACGACGTATGCAAAAAACTGGAACGTTTTGGTTTGCTTTAAAAGACTCAGGGAAACGGCATCAACTGAGGCCGCTGTAGCAGCCTACCACGGCTACGTATCTTCAACACTCAACTACGGACTTATAATATGGGGAAACTCAGTAAATGTGGATAGATTGTTTACTCGTAGATTACAGAAGCGATGCATTCGGGTAATAAACAAGGCATGGTTTTTAGGTAGCTGTAAACCTAACTCAAATCTTCTGCCATTTCCATGTATGAACATAAAATAAATTTGTCTTTTTACTTAAATGCACCCCGACTTATTTCTCAAAAAAGAGCTAAATTTAAGAACTTGTTGTAAAATTTTCCCTGCCACAAGGTGATAAACAAGGATAATGTACGTCAAATTCAATATTATCAAAATGTGTGTCTATGATAGTGTCCTACGTAAAACGTGACGAAGTGTAGTTAACATTGATATAAGTATTGGTCGCATGGCGTTCTCGTAGGACAACGCAATACTGTCGCCGTAACTCACAGGGGTCAAATCGCTAAAAGTTGCAAGTCGTGGCGACATTATCCCGCAAGTGTGTCATTGGCCTTAGCAATAAAACACTTGGCTCATATTCGATCCCTGATTTTGTATACACGCCAAACAAATGTTCCACCACCAGGTATTGGATTGATATTGGATTTAGCGTCACCAAAATGATTTATTGCTTCACCAAAAATGTCAAATTGAAAAATTGTTTTTTATTTATTTATTCGACTGAAATGCTGACATTTATTTTGCAACGGCAAACATTGCTCCCATTATAACTTTGCCTTAAATCACTGATCGTGTGTACGGAAAAAGCCTAGATCAAGCCGGTAACACTAGCTTTATGAAGCATTAAGTATTATCTTATGATCTCGATGTATTAGCAATGTATAAACTAAAAAGTTCATCTAAATTACTTTTATGTTTTATCATCATATCATTGACGTTGCATGCTTAAAAATATTTTCACAGTAGAAAAAAATCATCTCTATGAGGCAGGAATCGAACCTGCATCTAAGGGATTCCGGCCCGTTTGCGTAATCGAATTGGTCTTTCAAACTTAGGCTATTAAATTTTTGAAAAAGATTTGCAGATCATTTGCAGTAATTAAGTTTTTTCTCAACAGAGATCAGACAACTACGCAGGAGATTTATAGTACACAAATGTGAGCGCAATACACAGGTGCACTCACTGCATCACTCTCTAAGTTCGGTGAGACGGCAATCCGACATGACCGAAGAGAGATCAGGCGAAGGAACGACGGCTTAGCGTGCTTTCCGAGGCACGGGGTTGTAACACCGCCAACTTCCCGACTCCAAGCTGTTTTTGAGAAATTCATGACAGAAAATATCAGAAACAATTTTGTCTCGACCTGGGATTCGAACCCAGGACAACTCGGATGTAAGGCAGAAACCTTGCCACTACACCAACGAGGCAGTCAACTTTTAAACATACACGTACATCAACAAAGCCAGACATGAACACACACCATGTATTGTATTGTATTGCTCTCGCACCCACACAAAATCTGAAATTTTCATTTTTGTTTGTTTTGGGTATTTAATATAGCTTGATGTATTGCGAATGAGAAGGATCGTTTACTACAGGTAATTTAACTTAACAAATGGCCTTAAAACCGCTACTTATAATGCTTTGTTAAAGAATAATAAAAAAATCATTTTCCTTTCTTTACTTATGAATTTAACGGATTGTACAATAAAGATATAACTAGAAATAGAAAGCAGTTTTTCGTACACAACTTATCGTTCACCGTTGTGAACCAGTTTTCTATTACAATGTCGGTTGAAAAATATACCCTTATAAAATGAAAGTGGTTAGAGTACTGTTAACTTGTTGTCTTAACAATAGCTTTTAAAGTTTTAGTTTTAACAGGGCTTGCAATTTAATAATTTTCTATTGGTGTTAATTACCTACACAAAAAAGTTTTCAAAAATTAATTGATAGATTTTATTAAATCAAATACTTGGCAACTACTCATTTTTGTGACTTCTCTTTTATTTATTTTGTCGCACCGCCCACTAATCATTTCTGCTTAGCACAAAGGTATGACTGGTAGCGAATGCCCTACGGCGTTAAGTCCACCTTTTGTACAAAGTTTTGTGTTGCAAAAAAACTTAAATAAATAAATACTACGACTACTTACTACAACTTGCAACTTTTAAAAGAGTAGGTAGAGACGACGGCACGTCAAGGGAAACACTGCCGCATTTTATGCGCTTGTGATACGAACGATTTTGCAACACAAAAGGGGAGCCCGATGTGCTAGCTATGGTACCTATTTACTTTTGTAACCGGATTATCGTTTACATAGGCTTGGTAAGTTTTCCTGATCTCTCTCCGGTCTTGTCAGCTTGCCGTCTCACCGACCTTTGAAAGTTAAGGAACAGTGAGTGCACCTGTGTATTGCGCTCACACTTGTGCACTATAATATCTCCTGCGTAGTTGGCTGATCTCTGTTGAGATTGGCCGCCGTGGTCAAAATCGGCCAGGCTTGGTAAGAACCACAATCAGACACATTTATTTAACGGGATAGAGCAGAGGGGTCTTTGAGTGGACATCCCAGGCGCAGTGTAGGTCGACCCCCGGCCAGATGGTCTGACGACCTAGTAACAGTTGCTGGTGTGAGCTGGATGCAGAAGACTGAGTGCTGAATGGCGTGGCGCACCCTGGGAGATGCTTACGTTTAGCAGTGGACGGATATTGGCTGATATGATGTTAATCTAAAAGCTACCTAAAATCGGTCATCCATGCTTATATCGCACATCTAGTTTTTTGAAGTCATAAAATCTAAAATTGAGTTAATAATGCCACAGGTTTCTTTTATACGAATTTTTATATTTATTTTGACATTTATGACTTTTAAGAACTAGATGTGCGATATTATAAATACGAAAGTAACTATGACTGTCTGTCTGTTACTCAATCACGCCCAAGCTACTGAACCAATTTGTATGAAATTTGGTATAGAGATATTTTGATACCCGAGAAAGGACATAGGCTACTTTTAACCGCGGGAAAATGACGTATTCCCATAGAAAAGTTCAAGTGGGCCGATTGCTTTTACGCCCAAACTACTGAACAGACTTAAATAAAATTTGGTAAGGAAATAGTTTGAGACTTAAAAAGGACATGGGTTACTTTTGACCGCGGGAAGAAAACGCATTCCATAAAACACTACCTAATGCGGACAAGTCGCGGGAAAAGCTAGAACGATTATATTTTATTAGTTGTAATTAAAAAAAAAAACAGTAGCTTGCAGCGAATCTTATTCCTATTACGAATAAAACATACGCCCCACTGCTTATGTGTATACGAAGACGAAATGTATTTCTCATAGGCTCTCACTTAGGGAGCTTACAGACGAGCGACAGTATTTCGGCGATAGCCCGCGTCTTAAGCCGGCGATATTCGCGGATAATCGCCGACGATAAACCAGAACGCAATCGCCGAAGCACTGCCAGAAACGCCGATGGTCGTCGTCAGTCGTGGATCATCATATCATATCAGCTTGTTGCAGTCCACTGCTGGACATAGGCCTCCCCCAAGGAGCGCCACAGCTCACGATCTCCCGCCCTTTGCATCCAGTCAGTACCAGCTGCCTTCTTCAGGTCGTCTGTTCATCTAACCCCCCCGGTTAGATGACGTCCACACTACGTTTACCTAAGCGTGGTCTCCATTCGAGAACCTTCCTGCTTCACCTCTCGTCGGTTCTGCGACAGACATGGCCAGCCTTCTGCCACTTTAGCTTGCTACGTTTTTGGACAACATCAGTTACCTTAGTCTTATCAGTCTTACATTCGTACAATATCTATCTTACAGTCGTGGATGTATCGCGAGTATTGGCGGCTATCGGCGACCATCTGGGACACCCAGGACGCGTCGGCGTCTGTCGCCCAACTTGACTAACCGGCATCGGCGACTATCCACGACCGTCGCCGACTCACGCCGCAAGCAATCGTCTATACACTGTCGCTCGTCTGTAAACCCTTTACGAGTCAGGTGGTAAGAAAAGTAAATAAAAAAGGGCACTACGGCAGCTCGTAAAATGATATTCAAATGTGAAATCTTAAACAGCTGATGCTAAGAACAGGTAATCCTTAGTCAACGTCACCGAAACGCACCTGCTACCAACGTTATGAGATTTATCAGGCCAGATGAAGGTAGGATGGGGCTTGTATGATAGCGTGATATGCTATGCAGTAATTTTACAATATGTACTGTTTTGATTTGAAACCATGCGGTGGTTTAATTCAAATTACTATACTCGTAAGTGTACGACACAGTCATATATTTGTAAGTGAGGGCGCGTTCACATATGACATCCGCTTTCACATACAAATGCCAAAATGCAATCAGTAAAAATTTTGTCCATCTGTCTGTCTGTCTGTCTGTATAACCGTTATAGAAACAAAAAGTACTAGACGGATTTTAAATAAAATTGGTACAATGATTTCTTTTACGCCTGAGCTATTTATTGTATACTTTTTATCACGCTACAATCAACAGGAGAAGAGCAGTGAAGGGAAATGTTGGGAAAACGGGAGAAGTTACTCCATTTTCACAAAATTTGTATACAACTCGGTGCTAAAAAAACTAAAGTTTACGCGGACGAAGTCGTGGACGACCGCTAGTACTACGATAAAGAAATGGTAGAGGTGGTACTTATGCAATTCACCTTAAGTTAATTGCTATAACATTATAAAAAAAAATGAACATGCCCGACATTATGCAAGTTCATGTTGAACACACTTCAAACTTGCATAATGTCGGAACATTCGTAGGTGCTTCGAACTTAAAGGCAAGCTACGAGAGGCTACGCAACATTTTCGTAGCACATATTCACTACTAAGACATTAAATTGAAGTACCTTTTGAACACACTGCGTAGCAATAATTTTTTCGTAGCATACCTACAGATCCAACAAGCTACGGATGCTGAGATTGCTACAACGCTACGTAGCCGTACGAAGCCACTTAATTCCTTGTTTACTATAGGTGTTATTATAACAAAGTACTTTCTTTGGATTGGATTACTGATATGTATTTTATGGTTCCGCCTGAACAATCTAGGTAAAACTATGTCCATATTATGAAACACAGGAAAAAAGTATTGCAACTATGTCATTAGACATATGAAGCGATGTTTTGCAATAAAGTGTTCACAAGACAAGGACCAACATCGCACAACTTCAGATAATAGAAGGTAAGAGTACCTGGTGAGAAAATAAACAATGCATAAAAAGTAAATTAATTATGTGCTTACCAGAATCTCAAGCTTCTACTGTCTACCTTAGTGGGTGTCATGGAAATACCGAAAAACTAGCTAGGTAAATAAAATTGAAGAAAACTCCTGTTGGTATTAAGTTCACCTTTTTATTTTTATTTTAAAGAGGAAAGATTTGATTGTTTGTTTATTTGAATTGAATAGGCTAAAAATCTTATACCATTCGAAACCTACATTATTCCTGATGAACAAAGGCTATTTTTAATACTAGCGGCCGGTCATGGCTTCGCACGGGAGGACAATTATTACCTGGGCCGGGTCGCTAGAGTGCTTATCAGACTGCAATGTCACCAGAGATGTTGTATAGCGTTTGCAAGTCAATTTTGCATCGCGCGACATGTCTCATTTTGTGGACACAGCCTAAGACCCACTTCTGCCCCGACGAAGCACCTCTCCGCTCGCACTCAAACGCCATCCACCTGTCCCGCTCTGCACTGTGACACGTGACAAGGACGGATTTATGAGGGCCATTAGGCTTATGCGATTCCGCCAACCCTTTATGAGGTCGACATCCGATCTCAAACGAAATATGAAGGGAGTTAATTTTAGACAGTGCGTCTGACATTTGTCAAATACGGAGATTAATGTAGGATGATTACTCTTTTTTGTTGTTTTGTTTTAGTCGTTCACTAAAGTGTTTTTTTAGGGATATGTATGACGGTATTTAACTTAACGTTTCTTTATTAAGTTACTTTTTCTTTAGCATTAACAATCAACATTTGTTTACAATAGAAATTAAAACGCAGTTAAAGAAAAAAAAATTGACCGACGAGAAAGTGTCACGGTAGCTCAATTGGAAGAGAAATCCCAATAGCAGTCCCAATTTTTCCTTTAAGTGTGTTTTAATTAACGTTTTCTTCTAAGTTAGCAGCGCCGCCTTTCTAGCCAAAAGCTTTGCTTACAGCCTTGACTGAACAAGTTTAAATCTGTTTTTCAGTGTTCGGGTTTGTACTTTTTTAAAACATTTTAACTAAAAATTTCAGCTGAAATGCAACAGCACACCTTGAACTCGACGCCTTGTCCAATAGACACGATGACACCTATCTTAAATATTTTCAAGACCATGGCGTTAAAAACAACATTGCCCCTATGAAGGTAATGCAACCAGTATATTTCCAAAAAGCTGTAGAAACCAATTTTTAAACACACAAAATTCAATAAATATTCGGTCAATTGACTCCGATTTTAGATACACTATTGTGACGTCATGTTTTTGTATTTCCATACAAAATCTATGGAGGCAGACCGTTTTGACAGATAATAAAAAGTATGTCAACGATTGATGGTGTCATCTAGCCTATTGCAAACGAATGTGTTACTTTTTTTTTGCGGCAACTAGCTTTACCTTAGTAAAGCTAAAGAAACAAGTTCTGTACACTGAATATTAAAAATCAAAAAAATAAAAAAAAACTTTACTTTTTGCTAGAACATTGTTCATAAATGGTGTTAACGTTGATATGAATAAACCAGCACATTCCATTGATCTTGTCAACATGCAAAATTTTATAACAGTGCAGTTATTAAAGTTTAATTATTACAGTTACATTTTAACATTTATCAAGTGAAATTAAGATTATTGAATATGTAATTAAATATTATTCTCATTATATTTAATATTGAATGTCAAATATGTAAAAGTAAGAATAGTGCATTACAAATAGTGCATTACAATATATTTTTTTTAAATCTGTTGCGTATGACATCTGCATATCAGCAGCATATTTTGACCCGGAATGAATAAATAAATAATAAATAAATATTTCACAACAATCACACCAATTCTCTAGTCCCAAATTAAGCTACGAGGCTTGTATTATAAGTACTAGACAACGGATAACCATACTTAAATACTTTTTTTTTGTTAATAAATACATATTATACATAGAAAACACCCAGACCAGTACAAACACACATGTTCACGCACACAATGATTAAGATCCTTTCGCATAAGGTATTTTTCAACATCTTATTAATATTATAAATGTGAAAGTATATTTGTTTGGATGTTTGGATGTTTGTCCGTCAATCACGCTAAATCTACTGAATGGATTTTGATGAAATTTGGTATACAAGCAGAGTATAGGCTAACTTAGGTGATAGGGTACTTTTTATCCCGATTAAACTCTCCCAGGGGATAAAGCAGGAATCTTGATAATCCTCAATCACGTCGGAAGTACTGAATGGATTTTGATGAAATTTGGTATACAGGCAGGGTATAGGCTAATTTCGGTGTTACTTTTATCCCGATTAAACTCTCCCATGGGATAAAGCAGGAATCTTGATAATCCTCAATCACGCCGAAAGTACTGAACGGATTTTAATGAAATTTGGTTTACAGACAGTGTATTAGCTGACATAGATTAAATAATAGTTTTTAATTCATGTTAATGAATCCACTACACTGCTATACATTTTCTTCATCCCTAGACAGTGTTGAGCAGTTTATAACCTGAATTAGATTGTAGGATATACTTTTTATTGTAATAATATGCTCCCGTGGGATAAAAGAGGATTCTACTTACATGTTCCCATACAATACAGCAGGAAAATAGCAACTTTCATTCTACGTAAGCGTAGTCTCAGTATAGTTTATTGAGGCGCCAATAGATGGCGTTGCCTGTATTTTAAAACGCGATAATGAATTACCACAGCTACTTGGATATTAATGACTGTGACTTTGAGGTGAAATTAGGAATTTTCTTCTTTATAGGTTAATTCTGTGTCGTTTCAGTTCTGTGTTGTCAATTGGTTTTTCGAATAATTTGTCGATTTGGCTTTTCTAACGGACTTGATTTTCTTTGAGATTGTGGATTTGGTTGATTGTTATTTTGTGTATTTTCCACAAGTATTCTTTCAAACAACTTACATAGGTATGTATATAAATTTTATAACTTTACATATTTGTACTAAATCTAGCTATACGATTTATTACTACCAAAATCGTGAAAAACAAACACGGAAACATGGTAAAAATATAAGATAATTCCCTACGGAATGATCAAAATTAAACTTTTTATATGCACAAAAATACAGTCACTAAGTCATTTGTAAATGTCCTCATTCTACGCGGGCAAAGCCGCGGGTAAAAGCTAGTATTAAATACTTTCGAAGTATGACGACTATTCTATTCACTCTTTGTTCTATGGTATAACCGGTCTAAATTATACCAAAACTACGTTGAAGCAATGGCAACAATTCTGCTGAGTTTCCAAGTATGAAAAGTGTTTATTTAAGTTTGAGAAAATTCCATTCAGGAACAAATGTTATCATTAGTGGCGAGTAGTTTTTGGAGCTCATTGCGGTGAGTATGCTGGATCCAGCAATTTAAATGAAATATGAGCCTTTTGACAACCACTTTGGTGTAATGGTAAAGAAGTTGACTATTGACCAAGAGGTCACGGGTTCGATCCCCGCACTGTACAAACATGTCTGTTTGTACTGGTCTGGGTGTTATATGTATTTATTTAAGTTTATTTGTAATACCACTGTTGATTCTGATATTTGTAACACAAGTGCTTAAGAATCAAGAGCTCAAACAATGTCCAGCTAAAATCTTGAATAAATTGAAACCGGAACTTCACGTGTAGTTTCACATGGAAACAATTACAAAACTCTTCTTAGATAGCGCTGTGAAATACAGGCGTGTGAAAAATAGCACGAGAAATAAAATAATACGAGAACAACGCAGGCAATATCAAGAACACTTTGTACTGAGGAATGGCCGGCTTAGTTTTGTTTCTGGCTAGATAGTCCTGAATAAATTTGGCATGTCGTATTTTTTAGCCACTGACAAAAAGAAGGATGTTATAAGTTTGAATCACTTTGTATGTTTGTGTGTTCGTAGGTCCCAAACGGGTGGACCGATTTTAACACGGTTTGTTTTATTCGAAAGATAATTTAATCACGGTGTTTCTTGGCATGAGGCTGGCGAATATCCGTCCAGACTTTGAAGCTAACCAGCTGCTTCCTGGCTCATGCGAAAACAAAAATCTTTGCGATTTTTTATTGATTTATTAAAAACTTTGTTGCACAAGAAGGGCGGACTTAGTGCTAAAAGCATTTTCTGCCAGTCAACCTTAAGGTCATACAGAAAGAAGGCATTGGTGCTGAAAATTAAATGAGAAAGGTAAGTTGTGGTTAGTAACGCAAAAATAAACAGATATTATATTTAGATTTAATATAATATCAATCAATAAAAATAAATATTATATTTTATCGATCATTTAATTCATATAGATAATAAAAAAATATTAATATAATATACCTACCAGCAATTATTAGAAATCATTTAGTAATTTTCGAACTTAATTCATTGATAAAAATCTTGAATTTAACCCATGTGCAAACTTGCTTGTCTCCGTGTACACTCAACGCTGTTACGAAGAATCACACCTTCCGTTTACAACGAAGGTAATATCGCGAACACTGTGTGCATGACACGTGAAAAATGAGCTAAGGGGTACTCACTTGCTCTGTTTGAACAGAAAAGGGCACAGTTAACGACAAAAATATCTAAACTGTTTTAAACTATGTCAAACTATTGAAAAATTACATATAATTTTTTATTTTTTTTTTAAAGTTTATGAAAATTTAAAAACTAAAGATATATTTTTTGTATTGTAATGTATTCAATACATAAATGAATCGTTTCAACGAACACACCAATCACCTAGCCCCAAAATAAGCGTTAGCTTGTGCAATGGTGGCTAGAATAATGGATATAAATACTTAAGTACATTTATAAACACCCATGACACAACAAATGCTCGTGCTGTGTGCGTGCGTGTGTATGTCATTGTGGATGCAGGCCCATTTTGATGTTGACGATTTTAATAACGTACCGTATCTCCCTATGATTAATCTAAGATTATCCAAGTATTTCCATGTTCCTGGCAGGGTGAGCTAATAAAATAATAATTAATAGGAGAATGTTGGCATTCTATATATATATATTATCTAAATGATCACTTTAGTACAACGAAGTGTTCAGATATTCTTGATAACAACTGTACTCACACAAGACAATGTTGCGTCGACTCGACGTCTAAAAAGTCATTTTTATCTAAAAAAAAAAACACTTAGCACTACGAAGTGTTCAGATATTTTTCATGACAACTGTACTTACTTGTCGGTAATTTTATTTTGTGTTGTACAATAAAGTGTTAATCTATCTATCTATCTATCTATCTATCTATCTTACACAAGACAATGTTGCGTCGACTCGACGCCTTAAAAGTCTTTTCGTGTTAAGAACTTCAGACCAAACGTGGACGTATTGTCCAACCCCCCTACTCTCTAAGCCGTTGTCTGTAATTTCGGATGTAGCCATCCTTGTCACTCTTACAAGCTTGACCTTACGAGCGAACGCGATGGCTAGATTCGAAAAAACACGAACGAAACGTTAGGGAGTACGGCTAGTGGTTTTAGTTAGTACTGTGTATTTAGGTTAATTCTTTGACGATCACTTGTGGTCACTGGTAGTCAAGAAGTTGACTATAGACCAAGAGGTCGCGGTTTCGATCCCCGCACTGTACAAACATTAAATGTTTTGAAGAAATTTAAACTGTTAAACATTAAACACACAAATTCTTGAACATGACTGTTTGTACCGGTCTGGGTGTTATATGTATTTACTTAAGTTTATTTGTAATACCACTGTTGATGCTGATATCTGTAACACAAGTGCTTAGCTTCCTACCACGTAGTCAGATCAATGTATGTGGTATTGTTGTGTATTTATTTATTTATTTTTCCCTTTCAATTATAGAAATGATAATTTCTTTAAATTTAACAGTCGTAAATTATTCTACTTACAAGAATATTTTCTGTACATGATCTAAAGCAGGTATATTATCTTCAGCGGGACACCAATATCAGTGAGGCGAGACCATATCAAAATCAAAGAATCGAAGAAATCTAATCGATATTAACAAAGCCCATAAGACATTTCGTATCCTTTGTTTTAAGGCTTTTGTTTCGTAATAATTTACGAGTAAAATGTGAGCGATTGACTTATTTGAACATTTTTAATTAACCTAATTCGCATGCCCCTTACATAGGTTCTTCCGAAGCAATTCACAATGCAATCTAAACTTTGCACTTACAATATTAGTACAACATATTAAGTAATCTGTTACATTATGGTGATTCGGTCTAGTAACCCATAACGACGAGGCATGCCCCATTTGCCTCGTGAAAAATTACTTCAAACCCCGTTCAAACCCCGCCCTAATGTATTGTTTCTTGCAAAGATTTATAGTACACGGTATTCAAATGGGGGTAACATACTTAACAGGTTCAACGCATTTGATGATCGTGTGTGCTTATTGCTTTTATAACCTTTTTTCAACTTTTTTTTACTCGAAGACCGGCAAGATGGACTGACCTTGTAAAATAGGCAAATTGACACCTATCATAAATATTTTCAATAGCAGGGCGTTTTAAGACATTAGCTTTATGGAGTTAATATAAGCAATTTACAACCAAAAAACTGTAGAAACCAATTTTTAATTACACAAAATTCAATAAATTTTCAGTCAATTGACTGCGATTTCTTATACTCTAACGTAACGTCAATTTAGAGTATCAGAAATCACATACAAAATCCCATGGAGGCAGATTTTTTTGACGGATGATAAAGATGTATATCAACGATTGGTGTTATTTACTCGTAGTTCCATTACAGTAGCCTACCTACTGTTACTACATTCTCCTTTAGCCTTTATTTAGGTAAAAAACAATTTATTCATTGCACAACAAAACTTTGTACAAAAGGTAAACTTAACGCCTTATTCTCAATCGAAAATACCTTTGGGCTAAACACTTCTAAGCAGAAATAATGTGTGTGCGGTGCGAAAAAAGGTAAAAATGTGTAAAAAATTTTATTAAAGCTAATAATATATAAATATATGCACTAATCTCAATAACTATGTACGACATACATACGGCAACGAATAAAACACACATAGCATTGGCTCTACTAACATGTTAGTAATCCAATTTGTTAATCCGTACGTTTACTAACACCAACACATTTGTTTCCCCAAAACCCTACTTTATCTCCTTAAGAACAAAGCTGATAAGAATCTAGATACATACCGTATCGCATGAATACCAGTATTCATTCACTAGCTGTGCATGCGACTTCGTCCGCGTGGAATAGTTATTTGGGCATATGGATATACTGTCGCAGACATTTTTTTAGATCATTTTAAGAGTAATAATTCTTTCATACTTTTTTTCATTATTGTTGGTATCTTGAAGCGTTTTTTTAAATGAATAATTTTCCCCGTTTTTGTCACTTTCCCCATTATTTCTTCGCTCCTAACAGTTGTAGCGGGATGTTATTTAGCCTTAAACGTTCCTCAATAAATGGTCTATTCAACACAAAAATATTTTTTCGATTTGCTGAGTCAAATAAAAAAAGTCCCATTAAAATCGGCCCAGTAGTTTCCGAGATTCAATTTTCTGCCTACCCCCTTAGTCTATTGGCGTGATTATTTCTATCCTTCTTTACCTTCCAAGTAATGTTGAATCAAATAAAAAAAAAGTCCCATTAAAATCGGTTTAGTAGATTCTGAGATTCAATTTCCTGCCTGCCCCCTAAGTTCATCGGCGTGATTATTTATATCCCAGTTTACTCTCCAGGTGATACTGAGTCAAATAAAAAAAGTCCCGTCAAAATCGGTCCAGTAGATTCTGAGATTAGCCCGGACAAACAGACAGACAGACAGACAGACAGACAGACAAAAATTTTAAAAATTGTTGTTTTGGCTTCTATTACGGTAATTAAGACCCCCTGTAACAATTTTTCATAAAAATCTTCAATGTACAGAAATCGATCTTTTACAGTCTTATTATATGTATAGATATACTTTGGTATTAGACATTTTCTCTCTCGTCCAAATCTCCAATCGATTCTTCTCGGATTGTTTACTGCATAAATAATCGAGTTGACTCGATTTGGCACAAAAATATTCTATGTATTCAGTGTGTCACGTTTGTAATAAAAACGTATGGGAATACATGACTGCTTTTATGGTAATAATAACGTATATTTCTAAAGGAGGCGTCTTATCCAGCCAAATCACATTTTTTTGTAACATGAACGTAAAAACTTGATATACATAATTTATAATCGTGCTTTTTTTTGTTCTGAACTTTTTTATTTGTTTTTTTTAATCTCAAATAACAGGCTTAACACTAAATTAAATACTTCATTACTTGACATGAAGCATGACACATCTCATCAGCAAATATCGACCGAAATTAAAGTTATAAAAAATAACAGTTAAAAAAATCGGTTGTCTGTAAAGTCGCTTTACTGACGATAGTTGAACGTGACAACGTCTTTGTCACGTTGCCTCTTTGTCGCTCGTTCCGCGCTATCCCTTGCACTTCAAGCTTTGAATGGAACGCCTCAGAGCGAGGTAACGCCGCATGCGTCATGTTTTTTGGTGCGTGCAGCGAGCTCCATCGATTTATAAGACGTTGTCACGTCAAAAATCTATTTCAAAAAATATTTGCATTTTTTCAATTATCGTTTTTCGTAAGACCAAAACCAAAAGAACCTGCAGTCTTCCATAAATAAGCAAATCGCTTGAAGAAAGAATTTGGCCACTTATTATTTTTAATTATTATTTTGATTGAATAACACCCAAACGCTAACCGCCTTCAAAGACCAACAAAAAGAATTAAGGAAACAGGAAACGAAGTAATTTCCCCAATATTTGACTTGTTCCGTCTGGAATGGAAGCTGTTTTTAGGGACGGCTTGAGAAAATATTTCGGGCGACCAAAGGGTTAAGCGACTATTGATTGTTTCCATATCGGAAAGAGGTTAAGGAGATATAAGGAAAAAAGTTGTGTGTTAATAGTCTATGATTACATATTAATAGATCAGATTATTATCCGACTAAAAATAGGGGTGATTTAAGAGTTTTGTGTGGATCTATCTGTGTCATCGCGGCTCCTGAACGATTTTAGTGTGTGTTTTTTAAACAAGCATAACTATTTATATTATTAAATTACCTCTTGGGTTTGTAACGTAGCAACTTTTTTTTAAATATACTTATAACTACACTTTACTCACAAAGATTATATACCTACTACACTATAGTAACTATTTAGTAATCTGTGACTATACTACTTACAACGATTAAATATGTTTAAGTTGGAGCGTAATGAAGTCTCCTAGGACAAAGAAAACAATTTATGAGAAAGTTGTAAAGTGAAATAATTTCCTACGCAGAGCTAAGATGAATTATTTTCCACTTAGAGTCAAGGCTACTCACTTTGTGATACATTTTTTTGTGTGCAGTCAAGATAAATGTATGCCTATAGGTTCCACAACTGGGCATAGGCCTCAGCCCAATTTTGAGGCCAAGTTAAAACGTCAAATGTTATTATGATGACCTTCGACTTTTGTTAATTCAGCTTTAAGTCGGAAATAACTTAGATACATTGTCAAGTGTGTACCGACGTACATACTCACTTGGTATACTGTTAATAATTTGTTCCCGGTTTGGGTTTCCAGTCATTTTCATTCTCACAATATATGCATTTTGCGTGTATTATTATTCTTTTCCGTGGAATCTGTTTTCGTTCGCTTTTTACTGAAAAATAAGGAATTTCTAATTACGTGTTCATAAACGTCAAAGTTTGTATCACCTATAAATGTGATATTTCGTTGTAAAATAGGGAAAAAAGGGTTATAACTAACTTTTAAATGGTTTTCCTCTCCTTCTCAGCATAATTATTTCTTATTGTGAACACGATTTATTAGTATTTTTCCGAATTTTGTACTTTTTGACACTGTAATTGACATTTTGAGTGACGGGAGTCTTATTATTTTTTTCTGAAAATTGACAACTTTTAGCAAAGTTTCGATACAATTTCCATTTCAAATTCTGCAAAGCACGAGTTTTTCGCGTTCTATCCACGCTCTAAATTTGAACGGCCCGGCCCTTATATAAGTCCAGACCATCCATATCTGATTCATTCTATTCCTGGCATCGATTCTACAACAGTAAACTCTTTATTATACGACACTTCAAGAAGTACTACAGGAAGACCAGGACTTCTCTACCTCCGGAAGGCCCTCATCCTCTACATTTCTGAGGACTGACCCCTCCTTGCCAGAGGAGGTACTGCGAGGGACTGAACCCTCCTAGCCAGAGGAGGGACTGCAAGGAACTGAACCCTCTTAACCTGAGGAGGGACTGCGAGGGACTGAACCCTCCTAACTTGAGGAGGGACTGCAAGGAACTGAACCCTCTTAACCTGAGGAGGGACTGTGAGGGACTGAACCCTCCTAGCCTGAGGAGGGTCTGCAAGGAACTGAACCCTCTTAACCTGAGGAGGGACTGCGAGGGACTGAGCCCTCTTAACCTGAGGAGGGACTGTGAGGGACTAACCTCTCCTAAGCCCGAGGGACTGCGAGGACCTGTCTCCGAGAACGCTTCACTTCACTTCGGCGCCTCCAGACCCGTCTAATCTTGTGAGGACACCTACCCACGCCCACTCCACTCACAACACTCGCTCAATTTCACACATACATTCTTCTCACTCGTCTAGGTTTATTTTTTTTTAAATTTCCCTGTTTTCCTTTAAATATAATTTGTTTGTTATTTCTCAATTCTATTCGTTTTCCTTTTCCCTTCCTTGTCGCTCCACGACAAGCTAAGTCATTTTTTTTTAATATTGTCGCTTCACGACAAATTGGCGCCCAACGTTTAAGTCTTCAGTCTCTCTTTCTTTTCTCTCTTTTTCTTATTTGGTATATTGCTTTTCATTCCTCATTCATTTCATTCTCTATTCTCTTCTAAATTCTAAAACAACACTTCTTCTAGTGTTCTTCACCTAATCATCCTTATTTGGCTTTTTCTTTTAACAAATCTTAACCCCTACATTGTCATCCTAAATCTTAACCCCTACTCTGTCATCGCGAATCTTAACCCCTTCAAATTAGAAAACACAACTTCACTCTACAATCTAGAAGAAAATGAGGTACTTCATTTTTTTTTGAGCTTTATTGAATCTTGACTTTCTTTCTAATTTACATCTTTAAAATGTCTCTTTATTTCCCTCCCTCTCTTTATTTATTTTAATTTCTCTTTTAATTAGGAATTCTAACCTTTTATCTTAATCTTTTAAGGGACTCTTAACCCCTTGTCTTAACTCGAGGGACTTGAAACTCATCTTTTTAACTCTAAACCCCTTATCTCTTTAGGGACTCTAAACCCCTTAACTTGAGGATCTTTACTTGGTCTTTTTAGTACTAACTAGTACTTTCTTTTGAGCGGTTGACTACTCGTTAAATAAGCCATCAATCCGAGCGGATGACTACTCGTTAAACAAGCCTTCAGTTCGAGCGGTTGACTACTCGTAACGAAGGCCTAAGTCGTATTTTTTTTTTCCATATATGGAGCGGTTGACAACTCCCTAAATAAGCCTGTCGTCGTTGAGGAACTTCCTTCTAGAGTGGCAGTCATTGAATGTGAACTCCACCCTAACAGTTTGAAGATGATGGTATGTTAGAAGAAGAATAAACATTTGTATTAAAGGTTGTATGCTTGGTGAAGTAGGATTCCTAAGATTTCTTTAGGCTTTTCTTTCATAAAATTTTCTCTGAGTCGAAAATTTTCTGGGGTCGCGGGGGAAATGTACCGACGTACATACTCACTTGGTATACTGTTAATAATTTGTTCCCGGTTTGGGTTTCCAGTCATTTTCATTCTCACAATATATGCATTTTGCGTGTATTATTATTCTTTTCCGTGGAATCTGTTTTCGTTCGCTTTTTACTGAAAAATAAGGAATTTCTAATTACGTGTTCATAAACGTCAAAGTTTGTATCACCTATAAATGTGATATTTCGTTGTAAAATAGGGAAAAAAGGGTTATAACTAACTTTTAAATGGTTTTCCTATCCTTCTCAGCATAATTATTTCTTATTGTGAACACGATTTATTAGTATTTTTCCGAATTTTGTACTTTTTGACACTGTAATTGACATTTTGAGTGACGGGAGTCTTATTATTTTTTTCTGAAAATTGACAACTTTTAGCAAAGTTTCAATACAATTTCCATTTCAAATTCTGCAAAGCACGAGTTTTTCGCGTTCTATCCACGCTCTAAATTTGAACGGCCCGGCCCTTATATAAGCCCAGACCATCCATATCTGATTCATTCTATTCCTGGCTTCGATTCTACAACAGTAAACTCTTTACTATACGACACTTCAAGAAGTACTACAGGAAGACCAGGACTTCTCTACCTCCGGAAGGCCCTCATCCTCTACATTTCAACCCTCCTAGCCAGAGGAGGGACTGCAAGGAACTGAACCCTCTTAACCTGAGGAGGGACTGCGAGGGACTGAACCCTCCTAACTTGAGGAGGGACTGCAAGGAACTGAACCCTCTTAACCTGAGGAGGGACTGTGAGGGACTGAACCCTCCTAGCCTGAGGAGGGTCTGCAAGGAACTGAACCCTCTTAACCTGAGGAGGGACTGCGAGGGACTGAGCCCTCTTAACCTGAGGAGGGACTGTGAGGGACTAACCTCTCCTAAGCCCGAGGGACTGCGAGGACCTGTCTCCGAGAACGCTTCACTTCACTTCGGCGCCTCCAGACCCTAATCTTGTGAGGACACCTACCCACGCCCACTCCACTCACAACACTCGCTCAATTTCACACATACATTCTTCTCACTCGTCTAGGTATTTTTTTTAAAATTTCCCTGTTTTCCTTTAAATATAATTTGTTTGTTATTTCTCAATTCTTTTCGTTTTCCTTTTCCCTTCCTTGTCGCTCCACGACAAGCTAAGTCATTTTTTTTGTATATTGTCGCTTCACGACAAGTGTTTAGTTTAATGTAGAATTTTTAGAAATACGTTCTTCAAAAAGTAGTCTAAGTTTGTATAAAACTCCGTCTTCTCTGATGTTTCAAACCATTTTCAGTACCACATTGAAGGCATACTATTTTAACCAACTTAAAAAACAGGGAGGTTACCAATTCGACTGGATTTTTCTTAAAATTAACATACTAAGATGCCTACAATATTCTGTTAGTAAGTACGTCCAAAAATAAAGTAAGTAGGTGTTTAAATATTTAAACCGAGCGATCTCGTTACATTAAGTAAACACCAACTTTGAATTGCTTTCCGAACAATATTCAGGATAACCTAAACCAATAATAAATTGGATAAACAAACAGTGAATAATTTCTCAATACAATGTTTTGCTGATCTTTCAAAATATTGATTATTGAGCATATTTCTTCGAGGCTCTAGCCAACAGGGAATATTCATGTTTTTCTTTTTTGTCTTAAATTAATAGTTTACTATTTTATAACATAGAAAAAAATATTAATGGGCTTCAAAATACTCTAGATATTTTTAAAAATGAAATTTAAAACTTTTAAAAAATTTAAGCAGTTCAAACGCTGCCATTTTGCGCGCGCTTTGCGTGACGTCACATGACACGTCCAGCGGGTGTTTGCCTTAGTGTTTACTATGGACTTTTCAGTTATTTCGTAATTTTTACAATACAATGTCGTGTCAGATGACGTCACATTTCGTTCGACCTATGGTGGCGCGTTTTGGAAGTTTGAATTTCGCTCTCTTATTTTGCACTTTTTGAAAATTATTTTAGGGGTTTTAATAAAAAGTAAATAAAAAAAATCTTTTCATTATAATATTACGATAATACCTAAGTATTCGAGAAAAAAATATTTTAGGCCATTTAAAATTTTATGCATATTCCCTACTGAAATCATAACCGAATTTGTCAGATAATTACATAAAGAAAGATATTATAGAGTTTGATTACAAAAAAAACAGAAGTTACTAGATGCACCGCCAAAAAATTCCTATAACTTTTTTATGACTATTAATTTAAACCTATCACCCAATGAATGAACCTAAAAAAAAGACAAAGCCTCATTTGATTGGTGCTTTGTTAGTGCTTTTTTCTATCGGCCAATAGCGTTAGTATTCGGATAAACTGTTAGCCAATCGTGTGGTGCCGGGGCTAACCCATTATTCTCCTCTCCATAACGATGATGATGATGATGATGATCTATCCGACCGTCTTCGGCCATGGTGACCACTTCGACTCCTAGTCGGTTTGGCGTTGATGCGCTCGTAAGTGGCTGATGTAGCCGATTTTTGCAGTAAAATTTCGCGCGCAGCACTCACATAATTATAGTTAATTGCGGCGACTGGACGGGCTTTTAACTCATCGCGCTTAGCGTCGAGGTCAGCTTTACGCTGCTCCTCAAACTCGCGGACTCGCCTATTCACAGTCGCGCGCCATTCTGGGCGATTCTCCTCCCCATAGTTCACAGTAAGACTGCAATCTCACATCGAAATTCCGTGTTATCTATTTCCAGAATTGACCAATCCAATATGACGAGTTCATGATAATACCTTTAAAACTGGAGCTCAGGTATCCAAGGTTGACAGCTGTCATACAATAATCCCCTTAACTGAGGCAGGTTTCACTGGGCGGACCCAAATCCTAAGGGCATTTGGCGGTAAGCTGATTTTAGTGACGTAACTGATTTTATTTGTGTTTGCTGTTTATAAAGTATTATATTCCAGGATCAAAAACTTTGAAGAACCAATAAAACGGACATAGAACAGCTCATGAGTAAACCGAAGTGGCGGTGGGCAGCGCAAATACCGCCAAGAACTAATGGCCGGTTAAGCAAAAATTTCCAAAACCCTATTTCTCAAATCAAAACGTAGGTACTTGTAATATAACACCTTAATTGTCTGACCGTTTCAAAAAATCACAAAAAGTAGTTACGATTGAGAAGTGTGAATGATGAATAAATTGTGCTAACTCTTAGCTGTATTTTTTTTTACAATGATGAGAAAAATGGACTGCCACAGGCGGGACTCGAACCCGCACCTCTCGCAAGCCGGGCGAATGCCTTCTCAATTGAGCTACCGTGACACTTACTCATCCGAATATCTTTAAGTGCTTTTTAGGCTTCAGCCAGCTATGATTCATCAATGTTGCGGTAAGATACCTACAACATCCGAAAAAACATATTCTCAGCTGTTTAAATTTTGACATTTCCTGACGTTAAAAAAAAAAATGTGGTTGAATCACACGCCGGGACATCAAGCTGGAGGATATCCTCCTCTGGCACTGGAGGTCGGTCTAGTCAGTGAAGGGCCGCGGATGTGTGCTAATCGCGCTAACTCGTGGCCTCGATCTCATGGCTCCTGAGAACGCCGCTGGTTTTTAGTGGGTATGCCCCAGCTGGGGAGAGTCCCACATAACCTGCTGCCCTCCCCCGAGGGAAGCAGGTATGCGTAAAGCATTTCCCAGCGTAACAAAAAAAAAAGTGGTTGAATCACACGTCCGCACGTCAGTTTCAAGTTTTATGTTGAAAAAGTATGACCGCAAAATGTCGCGTCGCACTTAATATCGCGTCGCGTTACTCACGTAGGACAATGTCTTACTACGAATACGCAGGGTGTTTCATACAAGCATATAGAAAACAGAAGTTTTGTGACGACATCTAGTCTGCTGCTACATGTAAGGGCCTTCCAACTTGTACATTTAGGCCCTCTTGCACAAATCAGATTTATTTTGACATTAAATGCGTTCTATCACTGTCAATTGATTAAATAACGATAGAGACAGAACGCGTTTTAAATTTAGAGTTTAGCTTCGTGCAAGACGCCTTAGTGTCAAACAGACCTAACAATCAGCGTCAATATTGATATCCGTGACCTTTAGCAAACCTTTCTATTTCTTTATTTCCGCCAAGCGTCATGTCAATAAAGACATATTTCGTACTAGCTGTGCCCGCGACTTCGTCCGCGTGGAGTTGTAATTTTGGGCATAGACATGTACTGTCGCAGACAGTTTTTTAGATCACTTCAAGAGGAATAATTCTTTCATATTTATATTTTTGGTATCTTGAACCGTTTTTGCAGCGTACGCAACTCAAGGATGGTTTAGTAGATTCTGAGATTCAATTTCCTGCCTGCCCCCTAAGTTCATCGGCGTGATTATTTATATCCCAGTTTACTCTCCAGGTGATACTGAGTCAAATAAAAAAAGTCCCGTCAAAATCGGTCCAGTAGATTCTGAGATTAGCCCGGACAAACAGACAGACAGACAGACAGACAAAAATTTTAAAAATTGTTGTTTTGGCTTCTATTACGGTAATTAAGACCCCCTGTAACAATTTTTCATAAAAATCTTCAACGTACAGAAATCGATCTTTTACAGTTTTATTATATGTATAGATAATTTGACCTTTTAAGGTAGTAAATTGATATTGATAGCGGACAAATTACGTTAACTAGAGTTAACATTTCTCGCCTTCCTTCTTTTTAACATTTTCTTTTAACTTTAATAATAATAAGTATCTTTATTTCCATGACACCTATCTTAAATATTTTTAAGACCATGGCGTTTAGAAAACATAGCCCTTATGAAGTTAACATAACTAGTATAGTTCTAACAAGCTGTAGAAACCTATTTGTAAACACACAAAATACAACAAACATTCAGTTAATTGACTCCGATTTCTGATACAATACCGTGACGTCACGGTTTTAGTATTCCCGTACAAAATCTATGGAGGCAGACCGTTTTGACAGATAATAAAGAGTATGTTAACGATTGGTGGTGTCATCTAGACTGTTATAAATCTTTCTAATACAGTTAGTTATACCTATTAAAAGTTAAGTTACACTACCCCAGTGGCTCTAAACGATCTTCGACACATGTAGAGTCATGTCGAGTAACTACAATTGTAATTATTATTATGTAGAACTTATGCCCTTTACTCATTTTTGATTACATCCAGTAGATATCCAAAACTTTTTGGCTCACACAAAACCACATTGCAGTCAAACAAACGATTCTTTTCACAAATCTCTACCAACCGAACTAGAACTAACTCCCTGCAGACGTCCAAGACTGCTCGATTCTTTCGGAGGCATAATTCATACTATTCTCACGATAGGACTCAATATATCAAGGGATCGGACAATGGTGCGACTATATTTCACGACGGCGGATTCTTTTGTTCAGAGTCTCTATTGAACGGAGGAATTAAGATGGCCGAATAGACAGGCCTTTATTAAAACGTCTTAAGTACTGATTTTGGGATGGTTATATGAATGCTGTAGACATTGGACTACAAAGGTTTTGCGATTTGAGTGACATAAAGACGTGTGGGTATTAGTTGGATCACTTTTTAATAGTTAATTACATAAAATTAAGCACCTTTGTGTGTTCTTGTAAATCAAAAATGCTTTTTCATTATAACAACTAAAATTCGTAATTTAAATAACCCCAGACATGAGCCAGGAAAATACTTGGTAAGATTTAACAAGATGGATTTCGACCAGCCAAAGCTAAAACCCAACATGATAAAATTTTGTCTTTTTCAAAATAAACGCACTAAATTCGGGAGCTACGATGCCTCAGACAAAAACACAAACACACAAATACAGAATAAAGGTCAAATTCATAGCACCCTCTGTTTCGTCTGGGGCTAATTTGCAATTTTTTTACCAAACCATTTTGATACTTTACCAAGAAAAGCGGTGCATGAGATTTTCGTAATTTACATTTCATAACATTCAAGTGTTTTATAAGAATGACCGTAGTTTTATTTTAAATTGAAGAATAATGGTGTTTTGTCACTCCTTATTTTTTTTTACTTACCATTAAATAAAGAGACAGGATAGTTGCAAAGTTGCAAGAAACATTTCGAATAAACTGAGGAAACTTATCTCATGATAGAGGACTTACTTTCGCAATACAAGAAATTCTGAAAAGCTTTACTCAATTTTGTTCTCAGAATGAAAAACTGCGTGAGCTTCGCGCTGTTCATGCGTGAACAGCGTGAAGAATCCATAAAAATTACAAATACAAATTACATTAAAGTATGAAGACCTCGACCATTTTTGACCGATTTTTATTTATTTTATTGCTAGATAAAAGTCACTACAGCATTAAGGAGTTTTTAAAGTAATCTGAAATTTCACTTTAATATGAATTTCTATCATTATTTTACTATTTCAATTTTATTGTTAATTTCACATACTATTTCTTATGGCAAGACATAATGGACACTGTATTTTATTTTAACCTTATTGTACCTTTTTTACGTAAATAAATGAATCTGAATTTTAATCTGAATCTGAATTAAATAAAATATTGTTTATCCTTTTTAAGTACTGTTTCTCAACACATCTACGTTTGGTTAACATTATTTACAAATATTGATATAAAATGCAGATATTACCGTTCAAAACCTTAAAAAAACAAGAGTACCTAATATGAGTCTTGGCATCCAGGAATACGAATTTTCTAAAATATTCTATCGGTCTTCTTACCCTGCTAAGATTCGATACCCTGATAAGAAAAGAAAGTATCAAGCTCATTTATTCCAATATCCCCAGTGCTAAATGAACTTGATACCATACAAAAATTCAAATTACCCCGATTTTCATGAGATTTCTGTGACAATCTGTGTGCAATATAGCACAAGGTAAAAAAATATAGGGAAAAAATTAAACCTAGAAAAAAATTATTAATATTTTTTTTAAATACTGCACTATTTTAATGGTAATCACAAAAAATAAGAGCCGTATGGGATTAAAAAATATGAGTACCTACTTCCTACCAAGTTTTTTAAAATAATCGATTTCTCAATAATTTCACGTGGGAATCAACTTTGCCATTTTTTTATCAAAATAAACTTATAGTATAGTAGTATCCCCAAAGTTTCATAGTAGGGCGCGAACAAAAACAAGTTCACATTTATTTACTTTTGTATTTAGGTAAAGCCGTGCGTGACTCGGAATTCGGTGGAGGGTTTTGGCAACTTATCAGATCTAGATACTTTTGTTTGCTTAAGATCCTTCTATGTAATCCGATGCCGATAGTTTCAAATCTAGATGTTATCTGACTGATTGTGTATAAAGTGGCTCTTTTTTATTGGATTTCATATTAGAAATCCTAAAGAGAGCTTTTTTAAGTTACACTAATATTATAGAGAGGTAAGATTGTTCCGAAAATACTGGACCGATTAAAAAAAACCTATGAAATATTACACCTACATTTTCCGTGATGAACATAAACTATATTTAATACTACCAGCACGTCCCGGCTTCGCGTGGGTGAAAGTACGTACTCTAGTCAGTGTGTGGTGACGACTGCACTTTGTTGCAAAATCTGTGGTAAAGAAAAAGTAAAAAATGCTGCTATGTTTCTATGGATGTGTGATTTTTCACGTTTTTGAGGTATCTTACTTACCTTAAGAAATGAATGATAAGAAAATCTTTTTATTGTTTAAGTTTACGAGCCAATTGCATGTATTTGATTCCTGCGATACAAGCTATGAACTTAGTGCCAGAGTCGCTGCCAAATAAGTTTTTCATACAATAATTTTTGGCAATTTTTTTTCATCTTTATATATTTCATTTTTTATATTTTTACCTCGTGAGACGCTAAAGATTTATTTTTTTTATTTATTTAAGCTTTATTGCACAACAAAACTTTGTTCAAAAGGTGGACTTACAGCCGTAGGGCATTCTCTACCAGTCATACCTTTGGGCTAAGCAGAAATGATTAGTGAGCGGTTAAGATTGTGTGACTTTCATCAATAAAATTTCTTATAAGTTCTTTTTTTTTAAGTTCTTAGAATTCGTATTTGTACCTAGTAAGGAGTTAAAACGTTTTCATGAATAATTTTTTAGATAAATATGATAAAATTCACCAGAAAACTATTAAATTTAAATATCAAAGCTATTAGGTCCTTACATATGAAATTGGCGTTTTGTCGTACTGGCCACTTTGATCACAAATTTTTCCTATTTGGTTAGGAATTCGAAATTCAAATTTATACAGCTATTTCCACATGTAGTTGTGTTTCGTAAACCGTCATTCATTTGTTTTTTTACTTATCTTTTTTCTGTTTGCATCGCTCAATTTACAAAATGGAAAATTTGAAATATCGCGTTATTTACGAGTACGAGTTCCACCGTGGCATCAGTGCTGCGGAAACGGCTCGAAGGGTTAATGATGTGTATGGCGGTTGTGTCGCAAAAGAAAACACAGTGCGTTTTTGGTTCCAACGTTTTCGTTCTGGAAATTTCGACCTGCAAAACAAGCCCCGTGGACGGCCGGAGACCCAAGTTGATAATGAAGAATTGAAGGCTATTGTGGAAGCGGATCCATCGCAAACCACGTCCGAGTTAGCTGCAGGCTTTGGCGTTAGTGATAAAACTGTTTTAATCCACTTGAAGCAAATTGGGAAGATTAAAAAACTTGAAAGGTGGGTTCCTCACGAATTGAGTGAAGCAAACCGGCAAACGCGCGTCAACTGCTGCGTTACATTACTTGACCGGCACAATAACGAAGGAATTTTAAATCGAATCATTACCTGTGATGAAAAGTGGATTCTCTACGATAATCGGAAGCGCTCATCGCAATGGCTGGACCCTGACAAGCCAGCCAAAGCCTGCTCCAAGCGAAAATTGACCAATAAAAAGTTACTTGTAAGCGTTTGGTGGACTAGCGCCGGTGTCGTTCATTACAGTTTTCTCAAATCTGGCCAGACGATTACGGCAGATATCTATTGTCAGCAATTGCAAACCATGATGGAAAAGCTAGTTGCTAAACAACCAAGGCTGGTCAATCGCTCTACGCCACTGCTGCTTCACGACAACGCTAGACCACACACTGCACAACAGACGGCTAGCAAATTAGAAGAACTTCAATTGGAATCTCTAAGGCATCCACCGTACTCCCCGGACCTTGCACCAACAGATTACCATTTTTTTCGAAATTTGGATAACTTCTTGCAAGGGAAAAAGTTCAACTCAGATGGGGCAGTCCAAGTCGCCTTCAAAGATTTTATTGATTCCCGTTCGAATGGTTTTTTTAGTAAAGGGATCAATGAACTACCTATGAGATGGCAAAAGTGCATAGATTACAATGGCTCATACTTTGATTAAATAAATATGCTATATAAAAAAATTTCGACTTTTTGTTCCTCCCATACAAAACGCCAATTTCATAGGTAAGGACCTAATATTTATCGAAATAGACAACTAGCGAAGTTTTTTCCTTTGAAAATAATGGCAGAGGTCATCAATACTAAAGATAATAATTTTGCAGTAGAAAATCACCTCGGAAATCGAACCCGCGTTCATGAGAATCTAGTGCTGCCTGTTCCACACGGCCACCCAGATATTGGCAAAGCCTGTTGAAATTTGCTACTGCTTTCTTAACGCGTAGGCCACGCATGCATGCAGGTTCGATTCCCACCTCTGCGAAATTATTATCTTTAGTTTGCAACGTGAGTGCTTGTCACAAATTTTATCATAAGACTGGCAGCAATACTAACAGATTTTATTTATAGCGCTCCACACGTACCGCCAGCGCACACCTGTGCCATACTGTCGTTGCTGTGACTTACGTTATAATATAACACAAGTACTTAGGCTATTTACCACGGAGTCAGATCAATATATGTGATGTTGTTGTATATCTATTTAATATTTTAAGGCTATGCTTACAACTGACAGGGTCTTAACCATTCACCGCAAACTAATCGCTGTCGGTTGCGAGTCGCAACGACAGTATGCCACAAGTGTATTGTGGATATAATCTGCTAAATTAAACCAAACATAGGAAGATAAGGTACGTCTTTACAATAGACAACTTAAACATGAGCTCACGCACCTAAAAATTAACAACTCGGAGTACTGACAACGACTAGGAGCGAAGCAGGTCCAATAGACTCAGTTTAGTAGGAGCACGTGCGACTAACTTAAACCGTACCTGCCTCTTTTTGGTAAAATCTAAGCTTATTATTATATAACTTTTCTCCGTTTTTTTTTAATTCCAAATTTCCGCAATATCTTAAAGAGCGCTCCCAGTTTCTGCAGCTGACACTAGGTCATGACTTAGGATCATCCAGAAACCTTCAAAGTTCTGGCCATAGGACTTACTATAATGAAAGTTCATTTAGTCAACTTTTGGAGCTCTTTACCTCTTGCACTACGACAATCCAAGTCCATTGCTATCTTTAAAAATGAACTTAAAGAAAATTTACATAATTGGCTAGACGACACCACTAATCGTTGACATACTTTTTATTATCTGTCAAAACAGTCTGCCTCCATAGATTTCGTATGGGAATAAATGATTGTGACGTCACGGTCATGTATCAGAAATCGGAGTCAATTGACCGAATATTTATTGCGTTTTGTGTGTTTAAAAATTGGTTTCTACAGCTTTTTTGAAATATATTGGTTGTATTAACTTCATAGGAGCTATGTTTTTTAAACACCATGTTCTTGACAATATTTAAGATAGGTGTCATCATCCCAATTGGGAAGTTCTATTCAGATTGTAAAGGTTGAATACTTTTGTATTAGTTTATCATGTATATAATTATATATTTATTTTGTATTGAAACCTATAGTATATATATAAGTAGTATACTACATAAACATGTTGTACGTATGTTGTTGAACATAATGTTGTATGTATTTATGAGTTTAAGTAGATGTATTAAAGTTTAATCTAAATCGTTTCGTAAAAATCTATCTATCTATCTTATTTACAATTTTGGAATAGAGTCACCTACCTATGCGATGTTGTCCATCTTTAGGTACTATTTTTTTTGGGCACAAAAAATATAAACAAACTGCATCATTATCCTAACGAAATAATCCACAATCCAGCAATCGCAGTTTTTATTAGCATTGTAATACGATACTCTGTCACAGATAAAGCTAACCAACCATAAATTGTAATGGCTGCCATCCCATTTATCAATGGGGCCGTTATTGAATCCTGCCGTTTGGGGCACACTAGCGATTAATCGCAATCGACGATTAGTCTGAAATGTGAGCAGTGAAAAGCGGGTGGGTGTAATGATATATTGTTACCTTATGCATGCATGAATGAACTGCCGGTTGATGTAAAAAAATGGTTCATTTACAAGTACGAGTAATCCATACTTCCATACTAATATCATAAATGCGAAAGTTACTCTGTCTGTTTGTCTGTTTCTCGATCATGCTTACACTACTGAACCGATTTGCATGAAATTTAGTATGGAGATATTTTGATACTCGAGACATACATAGGCTACTATTTTCACAGCGGGTAAATGACGCATTCCCATGAGAAAATTGAGGTGGGCCGATCGCTTATATCTATAAAAATGAATTGTTCGTTAGTCTCACTTAAACTCGAGAACGGCTGAACTGATTTCAATAATTTGAGATTGTGTAAAGGATGAGAAAATATTGATAAATTGCGAAAACAGCGGACAGTACAGTGTCTGCCGAATCCACTAATTAGATGTAAATCTTTTTTTTTGTAAATGTGCAAAAAGATAATTTTCTATATATCAAGATTTAAAGCCGGTTTTTTATTTTTTATTTTCCCTTAAATAAAAATTATTTTAAGAATGCTAAAATAATCGATAAAAAAATTGGTTGCCTGTAAAGTCGGTATACGGGCGAAAGTTTTACGTGACAACGACTTTGAGTGGTAAAATAATTTTAATGTGAATATTCACTCGTATAACATGAACCGGTGTGTATGCCTATCTCTCTCACTCTCTCTCTCTCGCTCTGTCTCTCTCGCTCTTAGGCGGGTTAACTGTGCTCGAGTGGAAGGGACGCGTGCCTTTCACTTTTTATGTCTGTCTCACTCGCTCTTAGGCGGGCTAACCATGCCCGAGTCGAAGGGACGCGTGCCTCTCACTCGCTCTCATTGTGAGCGCGGAACGTGAGCGGAGCAGCGTAACGCAGTTTCTTGAAGTGTCACCCGGCAAACCAATTTATAAGACGTTGTCACGTCAAAAATAAATACAATAAATCGCTCGTTTACAACCGCAAGACTTAATCTTAACATCGTTTGTCGTCGCCCCGCGTCGGTAATCCGAACCGCTATTTATCTCGAAATATAATGAGACACCGCGTTGCAATCTTAATACAGGCCACACTTATCGAAAATGGTGTCTGGTAACATAGATATTGTATGTATGTTATTTATCAAATGGGGTGTCGAATCACAAAAAGAATATGGCCGTCTCTCCATAGATTGATAACAAAATCTCGACGCGACTTGAACACCCGCTGCGACCGGAAGTACGTTCGACGCTGCTCTACGTGTCCCGCATTACATTGGTCTATGAAGGTCGAGAACGTCGTAGACCATGTACGTAAGAAGTCCAACTTCACCCTGAGGGTCGAACGGTTGGAATCTCGCCATAAAGTGAATTTAATTCATTTGTGGTAAGGGTACCGACCCACCATCTAGCGACCTTCATGAAGGAAGATTTCTGGCCGCAGGGCGTCGTGTTTCGGAAGTTTGCGTCGCATGGAGTCCCGTGTACGCCGTTCATTCCCAGCGTTTGGAAGGCGTTCAACGTGCGTTCACTAGACATCTTGCGTTCATTTCACGGGGCATATCGCATAGATCACCATACAATGAACGACTTCAGTTTTTTAAGTTGAGCACCTTGCGTAATCGTCGAGTACGTGCGGATATTGTTTTCTTGCATGGTCTTGTTAATGGAAAAATAAAATGCCAAGATCTTGTCGAACGTGTCCAATTTACTGTGCCAGCACGCGTGCCTCGATACCCGATTAAAAAAACTTTTGCTTTGCCTCCAACAAAGACCAACCTTGGACGTCACGCTTCTCTTGTGAGATGTTGCTCACTTTATAATGAGTAATAGGGCTCTCTAAGCTTATGGAAGAGGATTGAATTACTTGTCTGTACAGTGTTTCAGCTGAATATATATATTTATCTCTTTTTTATTAATATGTATTTAACATAATATTTACTGTTATTGTTTGTCACAAATGTTGTGTCCACCTATAATAGGTATACATATAAGATGTAAATACTAAGGTTTAAATTTAAGATGAGCAATGTATATATATGTATACTGTTGGTGTTCCTTTTTAAATAAATAAATAAATAAGTTTCGAGGACGGCTGCCAGCCGACACCGCCCGCTACGCATCTGTTCGCTGACGCATGTGATTTGTGTTTAATATTTTAATTACATTGTGTAATTTTTATTATTTGTATGTATGTTAGTCTGTAAGGTATTTATAATATGGGCCTGTATTTTTTTAAATCTTTTGCCTGTAATAAAGGAATTATTATTATTAAAAAAAATCTATCGCCAAAACCCCAAGGGTCACTATGAAACTTGCATTGTATGTGTTATCTTTAAATTCTCTTAAATAATCAAGAACGATTTCAGCTGTATATAGTGGGGATTTGAAGTGAACATATTTTTTACGCAATTTTCTTATACTGTGAATATGAAGCAGGCACCACCTCGTTTGAACGAACTCCTCTGCGCGAACTGGCCAGTAATAAAATAATATAAATTTGACGGATGATGTTAGTATACTCGCCATCAAAAGTATCCGAATACTTACTATGATGGCATGTCAAAATAACGAAAACGACAGTTTTCAAAACATTTCCAAAAAAAAGTCCCATTTAAGCGTTCAGATATACTCGTATTTGGTTGTAGGTAATTGTTCATTGTTAGTGCGTCTGACTTTTCGAGAAGTTTGTTCTTTGCTTTCTTACTGTATAATTACATCTCACAGGAAAAGGAATAACCTAGAAATAGCATGATAACTGATTTGTACGAGAACCGGAGTAACCAAACTCACACATACATATACGATAAGTTACAATTAAGAACCCTCGATTTTTGATTGGTCAATTGAGGTTGTTAAAGAGCTTATATAGCACGATCCCAGTAATGCAAACAAAACGTTACTACTACGAGTAGTACGTTAAGAATATAAACGGGATTTTTTTATTTTTTGACAAATATGTCACTACCGGTTGCCGTCACAAACTGTCAATATTTTTATTCTTTGCTGTCACGCTCCAAACGAACACACGCTCATCAAGTGCGTCTCCGTGAGCGCAGTTTGTTAAACTCGCGCCCCGCCCACTTACGTCTTCTATTCTCACGCAGTAAGAAGTTTCCTTGTTCTGTGTTATATGTGTATCGGTACTGTGTCTCAGCTGCCGAGCTACTTAGCACTGCAATCCGGGACAGGGGCTTATTTACCCTGAAATATTACCCCCGGTGCAATCTGTCAGAATTGGTGCGTGACCAGCTTACAAATGGTAAAGGATTTTAGCTCTCATTATAATGCGACGTAAGTACGAGAGAGTCGGGGTCAGACCAAGGGTCAGACAGAATTCTTGAGATGATGTGTGAGGCTAAACTCTTGGTTGAAGGAATCGCTTCAATAACTTTTGTTCTAATGGAGTAACATTTATTTATTTTATTTAACATTTATTAATCTTTGGTTAGGTTAGTAATCTTCTATAATATAAAAATGAATCGCAAAAAATGTTGGTTTAGCCAATTCTTTTAATTAAATCGATTAAATAGATCGATCGTAAATAGATTAAATAGAGCTTTGACCTATTTAGCCATATAAAATAGCATGCAAATGTTTAAATAATAAATTTATAGAAAAAAATATTGATTGATTGATTTTAATTAAATGTCAAGAGTAGAAATTATATTTGTACGTCAATTCTCTCACAAAATTATTATCAAATAAAATTTTATTGAAGAGGATTTTGCATCGACTATATCGACTAAAGACTGGAGATGATTCTTACGAAAAAAAAAATCGGGCAGGACAACGACGTTTCGCGGGGTCCACTAGTACTTAAATATTTATTCACACAAAAATGTGTTTTCATTCCTATTCAATTCTATTATGTTGAACCTGGTGTGACCTTATTCATTAAGCATAGTCTAAACAAGTGACAAGGAAAAACGATTTTTTTTTCGCACAAACTTTTATGCTGTAATTGCGCTATGTCAACGGGGGTCAAATTTAATGTTTTTGCCTTTTTTTGGGACACCGGATAACCAAACCTTTCTCAGTTTGTAGAAAACACTAATACTAACATGCAATTTATATTTATGGAATGATATCTGTATACTCAGTCGGGACGAAGTTATATTTGATTAAAGATAAAGAAAAACTATGGTTTTGAACTAACATAATATTTCTTTGCACTATGTCTCGAAAATAATTATTGGCGTAATATTGTGTTGTGTCGGTTTCTAATTATGTCAAGAACATGGGGTCCCAGGCCTTTGGAATGGAATGAATTAAAACATGGATCTAGTAAATGCAGGGTAACATCAGTCGGCGATAATCCCTGTACTGTCACTATAGAAGTGCATCGCATTTGCATTACTCCAAAAAAAGGCACCAATTTTTTTCCAATGATTTTTAGCTTGAGAGATTTGATTCCAAACCAAAAAAACATCGGGACATGTGAAATTAAATAAAAGCTTGTACCTACATAATGTTCACAGGTATCTCAACTTTCTAAACCTACTCGTACATATTTGTAGTACTTGTAAGACATTAAAACAGTCAGACAACAATTTGATACCACATACCTACTTACGTAGGTAAGAAAATACTTTGTTGACAAGCGTTTTAGTTTCAGTCCTACGCATTAGTATTTCGTAGATACTCGTAAAAACCATTCAATGAACTAGAACTTTACAGAATGTATTATCAAAGCTTTGCCAAAATTGCCACGGGCACTTTGCCCACACCGTTCTATTTTTGTTCACACATGTGACATTTCTAAACAAAACCACAAACTTTTATGCTCCAATACTCTTGAATAGATTCTAACAAACACCCGCATATCTAAGTAGGGTGAACCGCGAAATGACATTGGGGGTGAGAACTCACATATACTCTCTAGAGGCCCTGATATTTCGCTAAGCATATCATATCTAATACACCCTGTATATACGACCAACATAACCTGACCCCCAAACCCCTAATTCGAGTATGAGTGTCGAGGTCATTTAACGTTAGCCAGTAAACTAGCTTTTGAATAACTATTTTGACTAGAGCCATATTCCTGAACATTTTGCAAGGAAAAAATGGGGCTCGCGAAGGTCAATGCAATCTGGTCGGGGGTAATTCACTGAACATAACATTACTCCTTTAAACATATTCCATTTTCAGGGACGGTTTATGATATTCAGTAGGGGCTGAAAGTATTATTTAGTTGACTGAAGATGCGGACTGGACAGTTCCTTGTCATTTTCAAGCCTGGGGGCTATTTCGATTTTACATATTTACCTGACATAGAAGTAAAAGTTGTGGTTGAATGAAAATTTTAACAGCTATTGTTAAGATTAAAGGGTCTTGGAGTTACTTAGCATTTGTTGTTTTATTAAACGTAACTAACAAAAAGGTTTTTTATTGCAAATAATATATAAACAATTTCTCAATGTCCAAATAAAAGATATCTGGATTTAAAAAAAATGTCTAACAGTAACCTTAAAAACCAGTCCTTTAAGGAAAGACAGTAACCAAAACAGTTTTTATGTAAAGAAACATTTCTGATGACTGCCCACTTTAAATAAGTCGTAAGTACTGGTTCTTACGATATCAATTTCAATTCAAAATACTTCAGTAATAAGCATGCCATCTTTTTAAACCGTAAGAATTAATTTATAGAAAAAGCAACGAAAACATTTTTTTAAACCTTCACCCAAATAATATACTGTTAAATTTCAGTTTAGTTGTAATTAAGTTTATTACCGGAGATGCCTTGTAAATCACATAATACTGAAAATTCCAGGGTACTATTGTGTGCCCTGAGATCGGATAAATACAATACAAAATTATTTAATTGTCATCATAGGTGATACCAAGTTGACAAGACAGGCTGCAGAAATCTCCATGATGCGCCTTGAATAGCATAGAAAATAAGTCTTAATCATCTAAAGTAATCAATCAAATTAAATGTAATAGTTCAGAATTATTTGCAAATTGATGTCAATAAAATTTAAAATTACAAAAAATATTAAACAAGTACACATTTAACGTTGCATGATGAAAATCCGATAAATTGTTTATCACTTTTTGGCGCACGTGTGTTGTAACCAAGTTATTTAACCGTTCGATGTAAGAGAATTAACTGAGGTTAACAAGTGCTGAAATGTAACTGAAATCATAGCTAGTTGACAAAATCTATAATTGCTCGCATAGATGAAGTTAATATCTCAGTCAATCGTTTTGTATCTACTGGTTCACACCACAACCAAATTGGAAAAACCCGGAGTTTATTTTAGAATCTGGGTTTTGTGCGTATTACTACAGTGTTGTTTGTGGGGAAAGGACCTACCTAACTTTCAAATTTTATAAAATTTCAATTCAAGCTGCCGTAGGCCTTAGGATTACAATTACAAGCGATGGTCCAATCATCTTAAATAGCTGTTCGAAGAATGGTCGCGGTCAGAATAAGTTTACCAGTTTTACAGGACACATTTCATTTAGGTCCAAAACGCTAAATCAAGTTATGTGTAACCTTTCAAACTTTGTAACTCGACATGACTAATCATGATTGTAAATTAAGGTTTTTGTACATTTTTATGATTATGAAGCTCTATTTCTAAATCTATGGAAATGACAGTTATATAGACAGTATCAGTCAAACTTCTACAGCAATAAATGCATCTCGCTAGAAAAACATCACTAAATATGTTCAATCAAACTATTATTTAATAGACATTTAGAACTAATATATCTTAAATGTTCGCAAAGAATTGTGTTTTTTAGGTGGTAAACACTATCTGACCGTGACTGTACCTACATATGATCACTGTTGCAACCGTTGATACGTATATATACGTATATAATGATATAAAATAATCGCCATAGTCTCACGATCTTATTTTTTATTTATTTATTTATTTATTTATTGTAAGAAACCATACAGCGTTACAGATTTGTACATAATACTTAAACAATTTTAATTAGTATAGCCAATTATAAGGTTTCCTTAATTATACTGTAAGTACTTATAGCAAGTTAACAAAATATAAATCTAAATATAAATCAGGTAAGAACTGCGCCCAAAACTGCATCAGATGATATAAAAATATATATAGTGGTCCTTTTGCACAAATGGTGAAAGAAATTCTTACATCACTCTGAGTCCATACATAACCATCACACCATCCTACCCAATACCTACCTATACCCACTATACGAGCGTGCGTGTGTGTGTGTTATAATATAAAAAAAGATAAACTTAGCTGTTACGTGGTACAACTAATATAAACAGAAGTCTTAACTACGAATCGTTATCATTATTCAATTAAATATGGTTGTAATAATATCAAAAACGCGTGCTTTATAAACAGATTTGGAGCATGCAAATAAATCGATGTCGCTTAAGAGATCTTAGACATTATTTGTTGACACTTGTGCCATTTGAGCCTTTTATGCATAAATATTAATAAAAAAAATCCTTTATTGCTACTTTTCCTAAATTTTAGCCCCTAAAAGTGTACATACGTACTAAGCATTTAAAACAATTGCCACTCTATTCATTAACCCAACTGCGACTCAAATAAAACTTTCCGGTTGCGGCATCGCGGAATGAAATCCCAACAAATGAGTAACGACCCTATAAATCAATTATGTAGGAAACTCGTTTGTATAGGGACATGTAAATTACAATTTGTACCTACTTTCCGGGTGCCTACTATCAACGCGGTATTTGGCAATTCAACGGGAATTCGTAAATGCCAATTTAACTATGATCACCCTATTCTGAACTAGCGGACGCCCGCGCTGTCGTTCGCCTTAGTTTCGGATATCCATACAAATTATCATCCGAGCCCACATTATTGCACTATATTATAGAATTATTAATAAACTATTACTTTACTTACTTTTTTATTATTTTCTTATTAAATATAGAATAATTAATAAGTAAATAATAAAAAAGGGCTAGTCATGCTGATTTTCGTCTAAGCTCGTTTCGTTTCGTTTCTGTTAAGCTCGTTTATTGACCGACACATGCATCGCGCGGCAGCGCGCTGGTTTCTATAGCTAGGTATATACCACAAAAAATCTTTATAACATGATTCAGTATTACAGACATGTGCGTTGGCTTATTATAAGACTTTGGTGTTTATATACCGATTTCTATGATTCTTTTTATGGAGTAGTAAATACTGTTAACTTTTTACATAGGGATGACTGAGAGTGTTAAAACGTAGAAATAAACAAAAATAATTAGTAAGCTACGAATTACTAAGCTATCGGAAGTTACAAGTATAATTGTGAGTCAACCATAAAAGAAGTGTATGAAAAATTATTGTACCAAGTTTCGTTGAAATCCGTTGAGTAGTTTTTGTTTCTATAACGGTTATACAGACAGACAAAAAGCATCAGTATCGATCTCTTATCACCCTCTGATAGTTATTTTGGAAATATATTTCATATACAGAATTGACCTCTCTACAGATTTAGAATCAGAATTAGAATCTTTATTGCAAGTCAACGATGAAAGAAAGAAAAAAGATATAGATTTCCCATCACATGAAATACCCTAAAACTAAGATACACCAAGTGGGCCGCCCGTGACTTCGTCCGCGCAAACGTGTTCAAATTTTAACCCTGTGAACTTTGGCCATGTCTGTCGCAGAACCGACGAGAGGTGAAGCAGTAAGGTTATCGAATGGAGACCACGCGTAGTGTGGGACGCCCCCCGGCTAGATGGACAGACGACCTGAAGAAGGCAGCTGGTAGTGACTGGATGCAAAGGGCCGGAGATCGTGCGCTGTGGCGCTCCTTGGGGGAGGCCTATGTCCAGCAGTGGACTACAACTGGAGCTTTCTAATGGTAGCCGAAACATTATTTAAGGCCTAAGTATCGCGACGCAAGCTGTGACAATAGGATTGATCTTACAGAGACATAGATGTGTTCTTTTAAAATAAAATTTTACATATAATATAAATTACTGTATGTATGAAGTCTAAAGAAATAGCACTGAACCTGAAAACAGGTGGTAGCAGTCCGCACCAGTGGAGACAGACAGATTATTTATAGCGGTCATTAAGGTTTTCTCGTCGCGAAATATGATGTCAATATTCTGATATATATTCTGATATTGTGACGGAACAGTCATTGTGGGAAATGTATACAATTGGTGACCCCATATCAAGTTGCCGGTTGACTGCAAATGTTGGATTAATGATTCAAAGTTTTCACTATCGTCGTTTTTAATATTATATCTCTATCTTTGAATAAAATATAGATAACCAACTGTCAGTGTGATAATTAAAGCTATCCGAAGTTACAGCCGCTTGTATGAAATTGTCAGTTAACTGTCAGATAATCGTTGACAGACGCGAATCGAGGCCACAGTATGCAGCAAGTGTTTCCTGGGCCGTAAAATCTTTTTTATGGTTACAAGTATCCAATAGCAACTGTCTAAAGGATGTGTGCATCAATGATTAAATTAACGCAATGAATAAACAATAAAAAACGTAGTTGTTCGATAAAAACTGACTTACCAATAAATAGTCATAGATAAAACAGAAATTTACTATTATTACTGCTATTCTTATTATTGGTGGCTCATTGAGTTTTTTTTAACATTAGCAATACACACATTTAAAATAAAAAACTTACTATTATTATTGCTATTTTTATTATTGGTGGATCATTGGGGTATTTTTTTTACATTAGCAATAGACACATTTAAAATAGAAACTTAGTATTATTATTGCTATTTTTATTATAGGTGGTTCATTGAGTTTTTTAACGTAAGCGGCGCAAAATGCGCAATTTCCTTTAGGTAAATCAAAAATACAAAAAAATAAAAGCAATTCAACATCACTTTTATCTGTGTACCGACACCAAAATGACATTTGGACCCTCCATTCATCACTCGAAAAGATATGAGATATTTTTTGAGACAAAAACTTTGATATTCGCAGCGTTTGTTGCCACAGTCTAAATACGAAATAAGTAAAAACAAAATAGTTTTAGAAATATCTTAACCTTAACCTTTTAATATAATAATAATATAATATAATATACAACAACATCACATACACTGATCTGACTCTGTGGTAAGTAGCTTAAGCACTTGTGTTACAGATAACAGAATCAACAGTGGTATTACAAATATACTTAAATAAATACATTTAACACCCAGACTTGTACAAACAGACATGTTCATGCACACAAATGTTTGTACAGTGCGCGGATCGAACCCGCGAACTCTTGGTTAATAGTCAACTTCTTGACCATTACACAAAAGTGGTCGTAAAATTTTTTTTCGAATTAAAAAAAAAACTTTGACATCAGTTCATCCATTCGGGAGCTACTACGATGCCACAGACAAACACAACAACATACACACAGACATAGGGATCAAGCTTATTACTCCCTCTTTTTTGTCGTTGGTTAGAAATATTGTCCCTCTTGTTACCATGTATGCAAGTCTTGGTAACGTAAAAAAGTAAGGTAAGAGGAAATTGTTAGTGACAGCGTCCTCTACGTTCTAATTTAGTTTTTCCTTTTTCCTAGTTCATAGTACAGGACTTGAACTGAGTTCTGTAGTTTAAAGATAAAGTTTATCTGGATTTATCCAGTCTGTGACATTTTCTCCGGGCCTTTGCTCGGTCGTTTTGCGTTAACGCGAAATAAATGTGCAACGGGAAGTATTTCAGTTCATTTGTTGTTGCCTTTGATATAAATAAAATATGGAAGATACGTCACCCGTCGCTTGAAAAAACGACCGATAGCCAAAATACGATTGTGTTCCTAACAAAGCATGCATCTCCTAGCAGTGATTCTTCTACTTCTCTCTCGTTTTTCACTTGTATGCGTTATGCTTTTTCTAATTCTTTGAATGTTTATTGTAAAGAGGTAACATAATAGTATTTTACATGACATAACAGTAATATAATACTTATATTCATAAGTACCAAAAAATATCGGATAAAGCGGAATTGCTATCCAGACATTTGGCCACAGTCTCACCTAATGGTGCGATGTGGCCGAGGATGGATTATGCCTTCTAGTCACAACCTATTAACTCTTTTCTTGAAAAGATCCAAGTTATAGTCTTAAGGGAACGTTAGCCAGCAGCGAACTCCACTACTCAGCCGTAAGCAACAGGAATGTAGATTCAAATCGCTTGGTGATCAAAAGTGGCATATCTACGAAACAAAAGTGAAAGCCTCGCCGGGATATTGCCTTTTATTTTAATCAAAGTTGTAGCTGTGTTTTTGCGGAGCAACGGCGCGTGGTCTCGTAGAACGGAACGCAATAAGTAAAGGTTTTGTTGCGTACGATACTCTGCGGCTTACTATCCGATCGGTTCTAGTGGAAAGGAATGAGTATATTGTTTGCAAAATTTTTGTATCGGATAGAGGATTTGGTTTCAATTAATATTTAATTTTTATATTTTTAGCATTAACAAAGAAAATTTCTTTACAATGTGAAAAATTAAAACACACTAAAGAAAAAATGGACCGCCACAGGTGGCACTCGAACCCGCACTTATCGCAAGCCGGGCGATTGCTCTACCAGTTGAGCTACCATGACACAGTCCGAATTTCTTTAATGAATGAATGAATGAATAAAACATTTATTTCAGAAACAATTTCCATACATTCTTAACCTAAAAACCAACTTAAGAGATAAAATAAAATAAAATAAAACACTTAAAAAACAGTCCGAAGCCAATCCCAGCTTCAAGCTCTAATAGAACTTGAAGCTAGGATTGGACCGAACGTGGATTGATGCCCAGTGAGCGGTGATAGGGCTTTATACCCTCTCTGCAATAGCCCTCAGGAGAGTGTTGGTGCTGCTCCACACTCGCTCCCACAGGGAAGCCACTCGTTTTCGCAGGACGGCGTGAAAACCATCTGTGTTCCATGTGGCGAACATTCCCTAGGCACTGCAGCGCCAGGGCAGACCCATCATCCCCCTGAACGCATTGTTATATTGAATGCACATAAGTAAGTTTAAGTGCATATCATATAACTTCATATCAGTCGTAACATAGTAGCATTATCACCTTCCGTGCGTGTTAGACACACGTCTTTAGAGTTTTGGGACGTTTTTCTTATTTATACAATTGTAGTTAAGTATTTATTTATATTAACTTCCATCTACATACTATCATCTTAGAATTGGAAGATACCGTTTAAAACTACACCTGTACGTTTGATAGGTATATAAACGACACTATTATGATCAATGTAACGTCTAAAGATATATAAGGTAGTAAATGACATCTATCTATGTAGGTATTTAGTTAGCCCCCTAAGTTTGACGACCGCTTGGTGCAGTGGTCCACAGGTCGGACTTCTAAACCAAGGGTCGCGGGTTCGATCCCCGCACAGTACAAGCATAAGTATGCATGAACATGTGTGTTTGTACTGGTCTGGGTGATTTCTATGTATAATGTGTATTTATTTACAAAAAAAAAGTATTTAAGTATGTTGATCCGTTGTCTAGTACCCATAACACAAGCCTCGTAGCTTAATTTGGGACTAGAGAATTGGTGTGATTGTTGTGGAATATTTATTTATTTATTTAAGTACCCCCTAAGTTTGGGACGAAATTGCTAAAAATAAAGTTTAAAAACTAACACCAACACAATTGATAGAGAAATGTTTTAAGGATAAAGCCGTGGTCGTATACCACTTTTTTTAATTTATTATTCTTATGGCATACGACCACGGCTTTATCTTTAAAACATTTCTCTATCAATATTATAAATTGAAAATATATTAAAATATAATAATATGTGTAAGTTAGTTTATTTAATAACGGTAAATATTTAATAGTTTGTACATACTAAGTAATTTCATTGGAGAGTGTTTTCTTGTTTCGTACTTTTTAGAGCGTGTTTTTAAGTACCTAGTCGGGTGTTAGTTTTTAAACTTTATTTTTATTTAACATATTTTGGAGTTCTAAATAGGTTAATCTTGGGTTCATTGATTTCTCAATCTTTCCAACTCCTCGAACGATCTTTGGTCATGTGGATTCTTTAGTAATTTGCTAGATTCCAGTGAACTAATCCATAATCCATCTATGGATCTTACTCTGCTAAGAGCCACATATATAGTCGGGTAAAAAAGATGTGAATTATATACAATCAGCCCATGAATACAGGTAAAGTCACAAGCAAATGCTAGTAATATATATATATTCAAAATGTACAAGTAAAGCGCTTTCAAATGATACCAAACACGGCATATTTATCTTAACTTTATTTTTTTACTTCGTATGTTTTGTCCGCCAGAGGGCGCCACATTAGATTTTGTGAAATCCCATATAGCCTATAACCAGCGGACAATTAAGACGCTTCTAATAATATGTCATTTGTCGAATTCTGATAAGTAGTTTAGAAGTTACGAGGGAACAGATGAACATCCATACCCACATACATACATACATGCATACAGGTCAAAATCATAACCCTCCTTTTGCTTCGCCGTAGTCGGGTAAAAAATATGTATCATACAAAGAACATTATGTTTAATGAAAAAACAATTAAAGTAAATTTTTGCCAAGAATCACTTTTTAAACACTTTAATTCCAGCAATCATAAATGCATGATATTAATCATTGGAATCGTCCCTTGATGACAGAAATCACAAAATAAAGATAGTTATTTTAAAATTAACTGCAATCAAGTTGATTAGTAGTCTATTGGGTATATTTAATGAAACTAAACGTTTATTTGTAATTTGTTTTGTTGTTTTTATTTTCTATTACATGTTCTTATTCATCTACACTAATATTATAAAGCTGAAGAGTTTGTTTGTTTGTTTGTTTGTTTGTTTGTTTGAACGCGCTAATCTCAGGAACTGCTGGTTCGAATTGAAAAATTCTTTTTGTGTTGAATAGACCATTTATCGAGGAAGGCTATAGGCTATATAACATCACGTTGCAACTATTAGGAGCGAAGAAATCATGGGAAATGTGAAAAAAACGGGGGAAATTTTCATCCTTGAGGGCTTCCGTTGCGTACGCTGCGAAAACGGTTCAAGATACCAAAAATATTTGTATGAACGAATTATTCCTCTTAAAATGATCTAAAAAAATGTCTGCGACAGTATATGTCTATCTTTCAAGATCAAGTCACTAGAACCGTTTTTGTGGTAATCAAATTTGGCCGAAATTAATGCATTATTTGTTAAGAGTTGTATCAAGGTAATAATATTAATCTTTATCCAAATAAATGTGTTGTTGTTTAAGAGTATTTAATTCTGAACAAAATTGTCTTTGACATCATTTAATTTCAATTAATATCTTAGAAGATATTACAATTTTAAAATAACACTATTATAAAATTCACCCGCGCTGCATGATGTGCAGAACATGACGCTGTAAGGAAGAAAGGCGTTACTTGCGAGCGACGCGGAGAGGGGGTGTAGCTCTACGAGTTACCATGATGAACCAAAATTAGATTTAATTAATGACCAGTTGCGTCATATCTTCACGTCGACCCTGCCGCAGTGCTTAAAAAGCCGGTTGTTTAACCAATGCATCCTACCACTCTTACCCTACGGAGCCGAAACGTGGAACATGACAGTCAAGCTGGCTCACCGACTACACGTCACTCAGCGTGCAATGGAAAAGTCTATGTTGGGGTTCTCATTAAGGGATAAGATCCGGAACGTGGTCATACGACATAAGACTAAGGTAACTGATGTTGTCCAAAAATGTAGCAAGCTAAAATGGCAGTGGGCTGGCCATGTCTGTCGCAGAACCGACGAGAGGTGGAGCAGGAAGGTTCTTGAGTGTAGACCACTCTTAGGTAAACGTAGTGTGGGACGCCCCCCGGCTAGATGGACAGACGACCTGAAGAAGGCAGCTGGTACTGACTGGATGCAAAGAGCGGGAGATCGTGCGCTGTGGCGGTCCTTAAGGAAGGCCTATGTCCAGCAGTGGACTGTAACAGGCTGATACGATGAATGACCAGGTGACCACGTATAATAATCTGGTACGAATGTTCCATGATCCATAGAGCTCATGTAGAGGGTCTAAATAGGACTCTTAGAGATATAAGAAGCTGTGATAATATAATCATCATAAAATTACTGTTATGTTTGCGGTGGACTTTCGACAAACTGTACCAGTAATAGTAAGGGGAACAAGGGCAGACATTGTAAAGTCTTGCCTAAAAAAAAACCCAATATGGAAGTTTGTGAACATCTTAAAATTAACTACAAATATGAGAGCACATTTGAGGGGAGGTAGAAATAGTCCTCCTGGCCGATTTCGACCACGGCGGCCAATCTCAACAGAGATCAGCCAAGTACGCAGGAGATATTATAGTGCACAAGTGTGAGCACAATACACAAGTACACTCTCAAACTGCACTGTTCCATCACTCTCAAAGTTCGGTGAGACGGCAATCCGACATGACCGGAGAGAGATCAGGCGCATGACCAACGGCTTAACGTGCGAACCGAGGCACGGGGGTGTAACACCACCAACTTCTCGACTCCGAGCTGTTTTTAAGAGATTCATGACAGAAAATCTCAGAAACAATTTTGGCTCGACCTGGGATTCGAACCCAGGACCTCTTGGATGTTAGGCAGAAACTTTGCCACTACACCAACGAGGCAGTGGTAGGGAGGTAGTATAACTTTTCCATCAAAGGTACTTTTAATAGGAGACCCGAAAGTACCTCACTGAAAATAAAATTGCAATTGAACGAGATTAAGGATTAAGAGTGAGTAACATTGAGGACTTTATATCGAAAGTTCACCCTGAAATAAGCGAAATAGAAAAAAAAGATCATCAATGGGCAATAATGGGAGTGAGAAACTGTAGCGTAGACGAAATTAATAAAATAATTATTTGAACACAAGTGGCCTTCCCCCATATTTCCTCAAGTTAAAAATAGGTGCCCCAATAATTGTACTTAGAAATCTTAAACCACCGGGACCGTCTTCAAATCTAACTTCTTCGCAATATGTAACGTGATGGTTGCAATAGTTTAGACTGGTTTAGCAGTTGGTCAAACTGTGCTTATACCTCGCACCTCAATGATTCCAAATTATTTACCTTTTAATTTTAAAAGAATTCTATTTCCTTTTATGCAATCTTTCACAGTTAAAATTAATGAATCACAGGGGCAAACATTTTAACACATAGGAATTAATTAACGTCAAGACTGCTTTTCACACATATGTCGCGTCGTCAAGATCGCAACAAACGCGTTGCGGACAAAACTAACATGTTCTTCTGACACAAGAAAATAAAACTAGAAAAATAATTAATAGTAATAATAGTCCTCCTGGCCGATTTCGACTACGGCGGCCAATCTCAACAGAGATCAGCCAACTACGCAGGAGATATTATAGTGCACAAGTGTAAGCACAATACACAGGTGCACTCACTGTTCCATCACTCACAAAGTTCGGTGAGACGGCAATCCGACATGACCGGAGAGAGATCAGGCGCAGGACGGCACGGGGGTGTAACACCGCCAACTTCCCGACTCCGAGCTGTTTTTGAGAAATTCATGACAGAAAATCTCAGAAACAATTTTGGCTTTACCCGGGATTCGAACCCAGGACCCCTCGGATGTAAGGCAGAAACATTGCCACTACACCAACGAGGCAGTCGAAAGAAAAATAATTAACGCAGAAGTACTTTAAGCTAATTATGTGATTTAAAAAACTTAAAAAATAAATTGTCTAAAATAATAACAAAAAAATAAATTTGCAACAATAAAATGATGCCCAAAATAAATATTCCACGCGGACGAAGTCGCGGGCACAGCTAGTCTCATAATAAAATTTTGAATTATTTAATTAGTTATAGACTGTAACTGAAATAAATTATTTTAATTTTGAATAGATTTTTTTTTAATTTTTTTTAAAGATACGCACAGTCTCGGAAAGCGACTTTGCTTTGTACTATTTAGTGATTTCCGCCTTCTCAGACTACCTAATGAAATCATTATTATGTCAAAACTTAGCTGTGCCCTGCGGTTTCAACCGCATACACCCCGTTTTATACATGCCCCAGAGGAACCAAGAAGTTTTATGGGATAAAAATAAATCTTTGTATTATTCCAGATTATAAGCTATCTATGTTCCAAATTTCAGTCAAATCGGTTCAGTAGTTTCAGCGTGAAAGAGTAACAAACAACCATACAAATTTTCGCGTTTATATTATCAGCAGGATCTTAAACACAAAGAATAATGTCAAACTGCACTCATTTCCCTTCTAATTTCAGGGGCTCGTGATAGCTAATATAAATGCAAATACAGGGGTAAGGTGTCCCTATAACCTCCACCGGAGTTTGAGATTGGCCTAACTTTTAGTACGTAACTTAGTCGATTAGTGAGGAAAGATGACTGTTTCATAGCTTACGCAAAGTTGCAAGTTTGCCTGTCCGTCACCTTGTGATGTAACACTTTGTAAAGGTCGAACTTCGAAGTTTTGTGGGAATGAATTCTCGCTGCTTAAAAATCTACAGGAAAATTTATCTCATGGAAACGAAATTTGAACTTGCGTCTCATTTTTAAATGCCATAAAGGAAGGTACTTCAAGCTTTCTTATGATACATATGATTGTGCGTTTTTACTACGAAATTACATTATAATTTATTTATGTGTCACTATTCTTAAATTTTATTTTTAAGATCACTCTTAAAAAGCTGCTTTTATTATTTTTTAAAGGGCTCTGGTATTTTTTTATACTTTTGCATTCTAAAATTGGTCATTTTACCGATGGCAATGATTAAGGACAATCGAACTGCTTTTCACAATAATCCAGATGCCATTAGCGAGGCATTTAATTTCATTTTTTTTATTAGAATTTTTAACCTTATCGTTAAGTCTTTTTAAAAGCTACATCATAAACGAAATCACTTACATTCAAAACAACGACGTCACTTTCCGCCAAGCCATATGAGTCTGTTGTAGTTGTTCTTACAATTTTGGCGGGACGCCAGCGAATACTTGCCAATGTAAGTGGCCATCATTGCTCGAGCTTATGCCGCATGGCAACACACGTAAACAACCGCCATTATATGTCACTGCAGTGGGTAACACTGATACTCGTAGCTGATAAATCGAGCAAATAACTTCTTACATAAATCAATGTCTTAGGAACTTTTCATGTACAGACGTTTGCACATCAGAGTTACTGTACCATCTTACATCTATATAGTCCAGGAGGTGAAGACCTGGTGTCTTGTACTACATATTGTTCCACAATCCATCACAAGCACCAGTCTTCACAATAAGTTTAACAATTACACAATGTTTTGAAACAAAATTTGTATTATCTGCTGTTGTGTAGAAAATAAATTATTTTATCATTATTATTATTACACAGCTGTATTATGGCCATCTTAGCAACAAATCTGGATAAACTGGACCGCGTGCCGATTGCCGAATGACACTCCGTGGGCGGGCTTTCTATGTACGAGTAGGACCGACGATCTGGTGAAGGTCGCGGGAAGCCGTTGGATGTGGGAAGCGTAGGACCGTCCGCGGTGGAACTCCACCGCGGTTGGTCATATGTTTCCTCCAGAGATCTCGTTGGGGTGGCCTATGCTCAGCCGAGGGCGTTGAACGGCCGATATGATGATGATCTGGCGACCTTTACCGTTCGCCATCACAAGCGCATGCCTAACGATGGCAAGCACGACAGCGAGCACTGATACGACTCCATAGGCTAAATGGCGCTATTAGCCTAGCCAATTGCCCATGAACCGCGGCATATCAGATTAAAATCCAGAATAGTATAGATAGACAAATCAACATAATGTCTATCAGACCTTGGTCCCCGACCATAACAGGTCGGTAGGAAGCGCTACCCTTTAACTTCCTTACTCTAAATCTGTTGCGACGAAATAATGATCCGAAAATCTGCGTTTCCCGTATCCAGCGACCTTCACCAGATCGCCGGTTCACCTTATAGAAGACCATCCCATGGAGCATCGTCTGCCACGCAGTTGCCATTCGGGAGCCTCTTCGCCCAACGGCCACCGGTTCGTCGCGCTACTTATCTTCACATGCAAACCTTCATATGACTGCTAAATCTTAATCCTCCCCGCATGCCGAAATCGCGAAAAAAATCTAAACACCTTCAACATGTGTCCCAAATTGAATAACGCGAAAAGAACACAAAACGAAATTTAATTTAACGTTACATTATCGGCTACGTCAATGTCCCTAGAGTGTGTGCGAGCGAATGCAGAAAAAAGTCCTGTAGGAAGTTGTCCAATAAATTACGTTGCCGCCGTTCGAGCGCCTCTAATCGGGACTTTTGTTTATCCCTTTACGTATGTGTTCAATTGATAAGATGAAGCGATATTTATATAATTTTTCAGAACCTCTGTTGGCGTCATCTAGCCACAGTAGCTGTCAACGTAGCTTCGAAGTGCAGCACAATACGGGCAGAAAGTTATTATTTTTAACAGGTAAATTATTTAAACGTCATCATTTGTACACCTTGTATGCAGGCAGACTGCCTCGTTGCTGTAGTAGCAAAGTTTCTGCTTTACATCTGAGAGGTCCTGGGTTCAAATCCCAGGTCGAGCCAAAATTGTTTCTGAGATTTTCTGTCATGTATTTCTCAAAAACAGCTTGGAGTCGGAAAGTTGGTGGTGTTACATCCCCGTGCCTCGGAAAGCACGTTAAGTCGTTGGTCCTGCGCCTGATCTCTCTCCGGTCATGTTGGATTGCACTCTCACCAAACTTTGAGAGTGATGGAACAGAAAGTGCACCTGTGTATTGCGCTCACATTTGTGCACTATAATATCTCCTGCGTAGTTTCTGATCTCTGTGCAGTGAAAATTAAATGAGAAAGGTAAATTGGTACGCAAAAATAAGTCAACATAATAAATAGATACAATATGAATAAATTGACGTACATAAAAAATTATACGAGTATTATACTATACAATCTGTACTGTTCTGTATCTGGTTACTGTGAATATTTCCCAATTGTACGGCTATGAAACACCACCAAACTGCGTCCCGGAGCGGAACGACACGCCGACGAAATTTTTTTCCCGTCCATTTTCGGTTTTCCAATATTTTTTTTTATAAAACAATGTTTCCAAAATATCCCGTCACGTCCCGTCCGGATGAAAACCCGTCACATATGCAGCGGCTTTAAGTTCGTCACTTGGACCTTAATCGTGAATGGGTTCGATTCCTTATCGCATCGTAGATGGGATTTAGGGAATTCCTTTTGAGACAAATAATTCGCTATATATTTAACATGTGCAATCTATAAGACCGGAACGAGTAGGGTCCTATAAATAGTTGATAGCTGTTCACCTTAGTTTAGTTAATCAAATCTCTATTTGTGTTAAAGCCGATTTTTTAAAGGTAGATAGCAATAACTTATAGACTTTACTTCTTGATTTGATTGATTTTAAAAATTCGTAACTGGCTTTGTGTAGAAAGTTAATTACAAGCTGTTTTTAGCTGTACTTGTCCCGTGATCTGTCTGTCTGTTTGAGTTTTATACAGACTTGTAACCGTCATTTAAACTCATTTAAATTTTGGAATGCCTACGTCATATCATATGCCAAAATGCAAATTTCAGACCGATCCGTCCAGTGGTTTGGGCTGTCCGTTGATAGATCCTTTGAGTTGGTTCTATATATTACTAGCGGACCCCGCAGGCGTTGTCCTGCTGACGGTGGACAACCCTTATCACTAAGGGGTATGAAACATAGATGTTGGCCGATTCTCAGACCTACTCAATATGCTCACAAAATTTCATGAGAATCGGTCAAGCCGTTTCGGAGGAGTACGGGAACAAACATTGTGACACGAGAATTTTATATATAAGACTAGCTGACTCGGCAAACGTTGTTTTGCTATAAAAATATTTCTCTCATCAATAAGGGCTATGAAAAATAGATGTTGGCCGATTCTCAGACCTACTCAATATGCTCACAAAATTTCATGAGAATCGGTCAAGCCGTTTCGGAGGAGTACGGGAACAAACATTGTGACACGAGAATTTTATATATAAGAAGATGTATTTAGATGGATAAAGCGAATGTTGCGAAATAAACTGTCATTTTATTTTTGAATCAAATATGTTTAGTTTATAAAAAGTTTTTTATACTTGCATTTTTAAGCTTAAAATTACACTATGGTAAAAGTATGCAAAGCACGGAGAATTAATTTCATCTTTTTTATCCTATTAAGTTCATCCTAGACGATTTCGACCGAGGCGGCCGATCTTAACACAAATCAGCAGTGCACTAGTGTGGGAGCAATACACAAGTGCACTGTCTGGTCCCTCGCTCTCCAAGCACTACACTAACGAGCTAGTCAAACGAGTCAAAGACGATGTTACTGATTTATTAAAACATAAAAAAAACTGATTAAATGTGTTTATATTAGATCCCATACGAAGTCAGTAACTTAACATCTCTGTTAAATCATTTAATTTAGTTAGTTCGGTGAAAGCAAAGAGATCATTCATAACATGTAACAAAACTAAAATGTTCTAAACACCTACATTTAATAGCTAAACAGACTTCTCATTTAAATTAGCGTCATCAACTTCGTAAACATCCCTTAAACCGCATTAAGCGTACTTTCGCTTAAACGTCTTAGAACTAAAACAAAAGAGACTTTGCTTAGGGCTATTACAATTACAAAGCCCCAGAAATTATGCTATTGCTGTTATGTCATACTAAGATTGAAAACAGTAGGCTTTTGGCTTATCCTATTGCTAGCGATCCGCCCTGGTTTTGGTGCAAGACTGCAAAAATAATAGTACTAAGCACATTAGAAATTTTAATCATCAGAATAACCAATGTTTCTATGTTCAATGTAAAAAATATTAAAAAAAAATGCATCCAAATAAGTTGTGCAGTTATGAACACCCATCAAAAAAATCATTTAATGAATTGTCAAAAATAAGCTTTCAAATGTAATTTATAGCGTTTTCATCGGACGTTAATCTTATATTAGTTGTGAGTGGCATTGCTTTGTTGTATGACAGGAAAAGTAAGTTTGGCCTTTTTCCGCGCATTTTTTAATTTGTTGAAAGAACCACAAAAAAAGTTTACAATAAGCGTACAGTACAAAAATACAAAATAAATTTTATACAATTGTAAACTCAACAGCGATTGCTGGAATGAAAAATCGTGTGGGACTTGTTAACTATAATATCCATCATGTTATACACATTTAATTATATATTTTTATTTATTTATTTGTTGGAAGTTTGTGTGTGTCACGAACACAGATTCGTGTATGTGATAAGAATTAGTTAAGGAAATACTAAATAATAATAATAATAAGTAATATCATAGAAATAATTTTACACGAAGACTTTTCAGTTCTGAAACATCACTGAATTCGTCTTAATTGTAGTAAATACAACAATTACGAGCAGAATTAATCAGCTTCGCAGCCAAGGACGAGGCCTGCGGTGTATCGCAGCGAATATAAAATGACAGGGATGGAGGTCCAACTCGCTGGGCTACGGAGAGAACCGGTTAAGTTTCGTTTTGCGAAATTCTAGGGAAGTATTCAAAATGATTGCATCGAAGAAGTTTTTAAAGATGAACATTGAATCATCTTTAAAAACTTTTTCGTTGATACTGTAAATCATTTATCTTACTTTAAAAATGATTCTTGAATATTAAAATATAATTAAAAGTTAACTAATACGTTACCTTTTGGAATAAGAGACGGGAATGTGAGGCATACAACTGAAGCTATAACAGAGAAAACGCTGCTAAAATCTCGTAAATATCATAAAAACGGTTTTATGACTTACTGTCTTTTGCGACTCTGCCATCACGACAAGGCCACCCGATATAATTCCCCGGTCCACTGAAGCGGGAAACATGGAGCCTCGTAAGATACGGTTGTGTCCAGTTTTTTTTATATATTTCCTAAGTTTATTACGCAAGAGGAAAAACTCATCTGTGTGATGACAGTCTCGTAGTTGCGTAAAGATCTACAGAAAATGGCAATGGTGAAATTGTTATATAATTTCTTATCTACGCAAGTTTCCACTTTATACTAACTGGTACCTCATTTTAAAGTACTTTTTAGGTAACTGCATGATCGGAGGCGTTGCACATCTAAATTATACGTATGTCGGAAACGGTCATTGGTACGGACGGAACACGCGCAGCACGAGTCCCGAGAGGTGGCAGCACCGTCGTCACTTCGGAGTTATTCGGCTAACTTTGTGCCACGACAGAGCCTAGAATGGAAGCGATGTTGGGTGAACGGACAGTCTTCATTTCGCCGTCTTAGAGATCAGACCTTCACTCTAGGAACTGTTACGCGTTTCGTGTCTTCTGTGTTGATTGTTAATCAAAGTTAATTTGTGTGCGTATTTATTGTTCAAAGTGAATAAAAGTGATTTGATTGAGTGCACTAAGTTTCTTTGCTAGATTATCCCAACTATACGCCCACACGATGTCCGACGATACCGCCGAAAATAATGACGCCTCCGACACATATATATTTTTTCAAATTTGTCAATTTTTTTTTCTTTTTTCTCGGATAATATGCCAGATACAAAAGAAGTTTTATTGTTACAACTGCTATAGCAGTCTAGCTTCTGCTAATGTGTTAATTATTAGTTTTAATAATGTACAAAGAGGCAACACGTAGCCCTTATCACATCTGATGTTGAATTTTAGAGAACTGAGGCACTGGCTCATCTACTATCTCTACTGAAACACAATTATGGTGAAAACATCGTTGTCATGCCGACGACCTTAGACAATAAGCAGGTGGTAACTAGCCATATGTTGACTCAGGTTTTAAAATCGGTCGGTAGTGTGAACAAATACGCCTCAAAGGTAAAACCATAGATATAATAATACCCTGTAGTAAGACAGAGTTGTACATAGTAACACCGCAGATATAAAAATACCCTGTAGTAAGACAAACAAAAATGCACATAAATAAATAAATAATCCTCTTGGGCGATTTCGACCACGGCGGCCAATCTCAATAAAAATCAGCCAACTACGCAGAATATATTATAGTGCACTCACTTTTCCATCACTCTCAAAGTTTGGTAAGACGGCAATCCGACATGACCGGAGAGACAGCAGGCACAGGACCAACGCTTAACCTGCTTTCCGAGGTGTAACACCGCCAACTTCCCGACTCCGAGCTGTTTTTGAGAAATTCATGACAGAAAATATCAGAAACATTTTTTTTGCTAGACCTGAGAAATGCACATAGTTACACCACAGATATAATTATACCCTGTAGTAAGACTAAGTTAGGTGTACACCGTACTTACTATGTGCCGGTTATCCTGATGACATCAGTTTGAGATCATCAGGCTACCCTTTTTTGTTGAAAAATTGCCCATATCACAAGCGCATAAGATGCCATAGAGTTCACCTTGTCGCCTGTACGTACACTGAGATAATAATGGCTGTGCTGTTTTCAACAAAGAATATTTAAATACTGTTTCTAAAGTGTCACAAACTCCCTAAAACAAAGTGACGAAAGAGTTTCCGTGCAAAAGTTTCGAATATACCCGGCATAATAAGGTGACAAACAAGCCATTATGCAAACAGCAAGGTAATTTTACCTAGTTAATTATGTACATTCAAAATTAGCGGTAGGCTATTTACGTGACGGCTTGCCAAGATTGATGAATGCTGATGAGGTTTTGTAATGTGTTCCGTTTCGGTTAAGGTGCGAATTGTGTCTGATATGGTATATTTTTTAATATACCTCCGTCTTATTAATAAAAAATTACTTGGTCGCCCAAAGAAATATTTTTGACCGTTGCCGGTCGGAATGGTCAACTATCCTAAACACGACCGCGCTGTGAGATGCTTTGGTATGCACTACTAAAGCGCTACGACCACTGCTCTATAAGTACCTAAAATGCAATTACTACTAGTTAGCACTGTAGGTTTATGCAAACCAATCTCGAGATAAGCGAACTGAATACATAATCAAAATTGGAAGTCATAATATTTTCATACGTTAATGTTATTTTATATTGATGCGAAGATTTCAGAATTCATTTTGCGTGCTGAAGAGTAGGTTGTAGTTTCATCAAGGACCGATCTAATATATCATTAAATATAATCTGATATATCATCAAGAAAATGTATTACTTGGAGTAGAATACGTATCATAACAAAAAAATATACAGAAAATGACTTCTGCAGGCAAGTTTTGGAAACCGAAAATCAGTCAACCCAATGTTCTACTTTCGAGGTCACATAAACATTAACAATTTTTTTAAGAACATCACTTTATACGAACGAAAAGCGCCATACCAAAATGTAATTTAACCCTTTTATAACCTTTTTTTAATAAATAGCTATCCAGACATTTGGTTACAATCTTACCTGATGGTAAGTGACATTGTAGCCGAGCAACTCACTATTTTCTTGAAAAGATTCAAGATCATAGTTAATGCATGCGAAGTACTAAGCATGGTTTGAGTGTCCTCTTAAAAAAAGGTATTTTACTGGTTACCACGTCCAAGATACCTACAAAAGTGACGATATATCTTAATTTCTTATTGATAAACCCTTTTTTGAAATGTTCTAATCGAAAAAAATAGCAATATTGTACCTATTTCCTTTTTATACCATCAATGAAACAGCCCCTTAACTTCGGCTTCAGAATATGAGGAAGACATGATATAAGTCGTGTACTGAATTCATAGGAACATACGCAATCACATCAAACTAGACATTTTCATTTCAAAATGGCTCTTATTTTAACTGATTAAGACACTGCAGAGTTCATTTTGACGTGCTGCCTTTGAGTCGGCAGGATATTCAAATGTATTTCAAAAGAATCTAATTCTAATGAGATATTAGGGATTTTGATCGGAATTTCAAATTTTGACGCGATATTGAATCTACGGTATCTATGGTAATATATTCTCGATTGGTTATAAATACGCATGAGGTTGAGCAGCGTTTTGTTTTTTAAGGAATTACAAATTGCCAGTAGCAAAAATATAGGTCACTCTTAGCTTGATGTATTCCCGACAGTAATTGACATGCGTCTTATATGCCTAGAGGACTTTAGTGTACGAAAACTTAAAAAAAAACAACAAAAATATTATTTTAGCTTTTACTCATTATAGCATTTTGGATCTTTTGTTGGTTTATTACTACATATTAAAAAATGACTAAATCAATGATACAATTAATTGGATGACATACGAGGACATTCAACTTTACATTGATTGATCTGTCAGAAAAACGTCAAGTTATATTAACCTATGTAGGTATAGTGTTTCGCACATTACAGTGATTGTGTCAGAACCAGAAGATAGAAGAAGAAATTGGCATTGAACTGTAATTCAATGCCATTTTTTACTGACACAATATTTAGTCTACTTTTATTTTATTTATTTATTTAAAACTTTATTGCAGAAGAAATGTACAAAGGGTGGACTTAATGCTAAAAGCATTTTCTGCCAGTCAACCTCAAGGTCATGCAAAAAGAAGGCAATGGGTGCAGTGAAAATTAAATGAGAAAGGTTAAGGCTACTTTATAGGGGAAAATTTTATCAAATTAAATCGAATGGTATTATTATATTTTCACATATTTACACAAAATAATATAGATGGAAAATCGTCTTCTATATTAATTATATTTCCTTTTCGAATGATTTTTCAAACGTTAATTTCGGATCCAACAGATTTCCGTTTTAATAAACGGGAGGCCTTGGAAATATATCAAAGTATTTGTTCATGGTGTGCTCCAATGTTGCACCCCTCTGGTCTAAAGTTACCCAATTTCGGTAACTTTCTGTATCTGTCTGACGGTCCATTTCTTTAATACGGAAATGGTCATACTTATGTTTTGACTTAGTTTAGCTAAACCTGGATTGTGTGGACTTAAAGAGTGCAAGACTGGAAGAAGAACTCTAAATTCCTTTTTTTCGTCTACAATCAGATACAAAACTTTGTAAAGGGAAACCAAAATTGGAAAAGTACTCACTGAACCCGTCGCATGAATACAATCTTATCGCGAGTAGTTATTTACTCCATTTAATAAGAGTGGCATTCCCTTTGAACGCATTTTAATCGCCTCCAGTTTTGTATAACCTATCTTGGGGTAGGGTTGCCTACTATAGAAGTAAAGGATTGTTTGTTTAATTCATAAATGTTCAAGGAGTACACTTGAGGCATTTCGTCGCCACCACTCTCGACTGATTTTTCTGTGGCCATTGGTGTTTAATATTTCAATAAGATTATGTAATTTTTATTATTTGCATGTATGTTAGTCTGTAAGGTATTTATATTTTGGGCCTGTATTTTTTAAAATCTGCTGCCTGAAATAAATAAAGTATTTATTATTATTATTGGTTGATACGCTGTTAGTTGCAATAATCAGCAGTAATTGATTCACAAAAACAAATGCACAAAAGCCAACAAAATACGTTATTAATGCTTGCTGAAAATGATCATCAATATGCTTTAAGTCACTGTTAAGTAGTTCATAAAGTTGTATTGGACTCTACGCGTTATTAGTTGGATTTATATCTTGCTAAAATGACTCTTAAAAAATACGTTAAAAATTAAAATGTATGGTAAAACAGCCGTGTTTTATTACACATGTTAATTTTTCACTATTTTTTTGTATTCTCGAAACATAAATAAGTTTTAAGGACGAAGTTGGCCCTGTTTATGAATACGACTTTAAATGCAATCAAATATTTGAATGGACGTAAAATATGACTCTTAATGTGCACTCCCCGTATTCGTCTACAACGACGTTGTTTTACCGGACCGTCTGCATACTGAATGTCACGTAAAGATCTCCAAGCACTTTTATTTTGTTGTCTAACTTTATCAATCGCTTCGCTAGCCCTGTCGTGGAATTCCTTTGGAGCGTCCATATTTTTTCCCCGTCTCTTGAGAGGTGTCGAACGTGATATTTCTTCTGTCTACGATAAACTGAACGATATTTTCTTGCGAATTCTTAGAGGAACTCCTTATTATGTCAGTGGCAGACTTTGAAGAAAACAGAAAAAAGAAGATTGCGCTTGAACTGAAAAAATTGCGCGATTGTTGGCCTACCAATGCGAATTGATCGCGACTGATTGACTTCGTGTGGGTTCACACTGCCCGAATGATAAATATCCGGTGACGGTCTCTTTAGCGGGATATCATTTACCTACTCGCGGTTTCGGTTGAAACTAGATCATAAGTATTGTTAGTCGTTATAAGCTCGGACTATGATTCGCACTACTTGCCGTAAGAATCTAACTTAAACACTCAGCGGGGTCTCCTGTCACAGATGCTACATGTACTTACTAGGTAGGCCCCAGACCCAGATAATTGTACCTAATTTATGCGGTGCGGTACCGGTGCGGTTCTGGTGTAGTGTACACGAAGCCTAAGTCACTTCAGTATGGACGCTAAGGCGTGTTTCATAATGTTATAACGTCGTCTCCGCGCTATGCTCGCAGTATAAACACACACACACACTAGTGGCCCACCCGCGACTTCGTCCGCGCAAACGTGTATATCCCGAGAGGCATTTAATCTGGATACAAAGTATGCTGTCACTTAAGTCAGCTCATGACCTGTCTGTGTGTAGAATTTAATCAAAATCTGTTCAGTAGTTTGAGCGTGATTGACGGACAAACATCCGAACAAACAAACTTTTACATTTACAATATGAGTGTGGTATTTTCCGGTATTTATTTTAATCAAAGGTAGCACCTTCACGTTTTTATTTGTCGTTAGATGTTTTTTTTATTATTGTGTTCGGGGAATACTTTTTAATGACAAGCTTTGAACGGCAATCGCGTACAGGCTTTGGTTGATTATAAAACATTTTCATTACAAAGCTAAGCGTTCATTCGGTAAATGTATTTCATTTTTCCGAATCGGCTTTTACAAATCATATAAGGTAAGGTAAGGTATTGAGTAAGGTGATGTACCTCTAGATTTCGTGTGTTAGTTCGCGATTTATTCACATCTTATTTTAACCTGAAGTTTCTGCTGTTCACGTAAGTCGAAGAAACAAATGATGTAGAATTATTAATCTCAATGTATTGGAATGCGAAAACCTTTTCCAGTTTCTGTAGACTAAAAGCAGTTTATAAATACATATCATCAAAGACTGGTATTTAAAAGTCGTTTTGCTATGGTACTAAAAACATAGTTAACTTTCTACTCAAAGTCGCCTACGCAATCATTTGCAAGTGAGATAATTATTTTAGAAATGTATGATTGGTAGATAGTGCTTAAAAAGTTCAGTCAACTTTTATACAAAGTTTCGTAATGATAAAAAGTTTTCAAATCTCAAAATTTACATGCAATCTAAAAACTTTATTGAGTGACCAATTATTATTAGTAACTAGTGGTTTTCGTAATATTTCCAACTCTTAAATCTTGACTTCGACAAATATTTCAATACTAAAACTATTCAAATCGGTTCAGCTGGTCTTGAGTTTTAGCGAGACTATCGAACAGACACGATTCATTTTTTGTATGTATAAGACTACGCAGACGTCGTCCTGCTAGATGCTTTTTTTTTTAATTTTCTTATCTTTTAAATGTTCCCTGGACTTCCACTAATATGTCTATGAGACTAAAATTAGTCAAATCGAAATAACAAACACAATTCATTTTTAGGGTTCCGTACCTCAAAAGAAAAAAAACGGAACCCTTATAAGATCAATTTGTTGTTCGTCCGTCCGTCCGTCCGTCCGTCCGTCTGCAAGACCGTTTTTCTCAGGAACGCGTGGAGGTATCAAACTGAAATTTCTATATGATACTTAGGTCTACTGTACCTGAAAGCTGTAGTAAAATCAACCTTCTAAGCCAACGCAATCAAAAGATACAGCCATTTAGGGCGCAAATTTCCGCAAATTTTCGAAACTCGCACGGGAATCAAAACCTACAGGGTACTTCCCGTAAACTTAGAATCTTGAAATTTAGTACGAAGTCACGTCTTATAGTACAGATATAGGAAAAATTACGAAAACCGTAAATTTTCAGTTTCATCATATTAAAAAAAAATTTTTTGAAAAAAATTTTTGACAATTTTGAAAATTTCAAAGTTACTACTCCTTATCTACAGGTTTGTACGGAACCCACGGTGCGCGAGTCCAACTCGCACTTGACCGGTTTTTATATATAAGATATAAAATGTAACTGAATTGACGAAAATTCATAAAAAGTACTCATGTGTAAATGATGACTTCACAAGCTAGTATCCTCGTACAAAATCAATCTTTATATGCGTTTTGACAGTTTTGCGACGACAGCTCTCGTGTAGTGGTCTGACGTCCAGACTACAAAACCGGCTGTCGCGGGTTCGAATCCTGCTAGGGGCAAATGTTTGTGTGGTGAGCACGTGCATTTGTACCTGAGTCATGGGTGTTTATAAATGTATTTAAGTATTTGTATCCGTTATTTTAGCCATCATAGTATCATCTATCCTTAGTTATAAGTGATTTTATATATGTACTAACATTATATGGGCTCTGCCTGAAATAAAATAAATTGAATTGAATAGCACAAGCTAACGCTTAGTTTGGGAGTAAGAGGATAAAAGCAGCACAATTTCTATTCCACTCTTGGGATAAGTTGTCTATTGAATTCCTGTAGTAATGTTTACTTTCGTTAGGTGTAAGAGCAGTACAGAAAGCAAACTGTATGTATGTGTAAAATTTTATGTCCACATAACAATACGTTATGGGTCAGTAGGTTCACAAAATTGTTGTGAATTAAAAACTGTTTGAACAAAATACCGAATGAATTAAAGAGTTCGCCATTGAGAAGGTTTAAAATCTCACTAAGACAATGGCTACTAGAAAATGCATTTTCTCTGAAGAGGACTTTCGGAGACATAAATAATAAAAAATAATGAAGTTGAGGTTCCACTGATATAGTAAATGGTAGATGCATGGATACAGTTCTTTCTTTAAAATTATATCGAAATATTAGTTTTAAGAAACAATATACATATTTACATGCTGCAGTTGTACGGCATGATAGGTATAAGTGACTTTAAATTAAATGACCAATTTTGTTAACCGTATTTATCGCAAATAAAAATTATATATTGATTGAAAACTAAATGCAGAATGAAAAATAACATCAAAATGTCATAAATAAAAATAAAAACTTGATACTCATTAAGGCCAAAGAAGTGGTTTTCCACCCTATTCTGATAGGCTGATATTCATTTGCACCCTATACAACAATAAGGTTAGTTTTCCCTTCGCATAAATTGTGACAGTTTTGATGCTACAGTGGATTTCTTGAAGTTTGAAACATTGCGGTGAATTCCTTGTTTTTAGAAATAACTAGAGAGCCGGCCCCCTTTTACCATCGCACCACCGCGGGATACCATCCGTACCGTGTCGATGTTCCACTGATACGAACCAAGCGCTTCTCATCTACATTCCTGATGCGCACTGCAAAAGGGTGGAACTCACTACCTGCGTCAGTCTTTCGCTGCAATTACAACCTAGGAATTTTCAAAGCTAGAGTGAACATGCATCTTCTAGGTGATCACGCTCCATCGTAGACACAGTCTTTGCCTCGTAGAGCTTAGTCTTGGGTCAAGAGCAAACCAATATTAATAATAAAATATTTGCAAAAATAGTAGTGAAAGCATACGGCTACACATAAACAAGCATCTAAAGGACTGACTTTTCAGCTCTATTTGTGTTAATTCTAAGAACACAACTAATTATCTACCTGTCAATCATTAAATATCAATAATGTGTCGCCGACTGACACACGTCAAGCTTATCACTGCGTTTTCTTATACGTATGTAAAAAGGGTGATTTTGCAATGAAAATTAGTAGCATGATGTGGAACCGTGTGTACCTACTGATGTACATATGCATTATTGTAAGCTTGTGTCCACGTCTACTTTGTTATATTGTTTTAGTATCAGGGGCTTTTGCTAGTAACTAGTTTTCTAGCTCTTAGGATAGTTACGTAATGCAAGTACGGTGCAAGTTATATAGAAATGCTTAGAATCTGCGCAAATTGCATAATGAATATTTATTTAATTTTTTTTTAAGTCTTTACGAACAAATATTTGTAACTTTAATCACTACATGATATGAAGCAAAGTCGTTTTCCACGTCTGTCGCTCTTTCTCTTCGTAGGTATGTATGTATGTTTGCTATGCTTAGATCTTTAAAACTACTAAACGGATTTAGGAACAAATGGGTCACAGGACACTGTCAACCGATCGACCTGGAAATCTTTGTGGGAGCCCTACGTTGAGTAGTGAACCTCAATGAAATGGGGAGACGAACGGTTATGTGGGGCTCTCTTGTCAGGAATCAGCAAAATTGGCTGCAACTCGACAAGCATAGGTACCATCTAAAAAACCTATGGCGTACCTACTACGTACAGCGTAGAGGCCGCTTCTACGGCGTAACATGAGATGGGTTTAGAAGCAGTCCTGCGATATCGATGAAGTTTTGAAAATAATAATAATAGTCCTCCTGGCCGATTTCGACTACGGTGGCCAATCTCAACAGAGATGAGCCAACTACGCAGGAGATATTATGCACAAGTGTGGGCGCAATATACAGGTGCACTCACTGTTCCGTCACTCTTAAAGTTCGGTGAGACGGCAATCCGACATGACCCGAGAGAGATCAGGCGCAGGACAAGTGGCTTAACGTGATTTCCCAGGTACGGGGGTGTAACACCGCCAACTTCCCGACTTAGAGCTGTTTCTGAGAAATGCGTGACAGAAAATCTCAGAAACAATTTTTGGCTCGACCTGGGATTCGAACCCAGGACCTCTCGGTTATAAGGCAGAAACTTTGCCACTACACCAACGAGGCAGTCAGTTTGAAAATAGTAACATCATCATTCGTACTAGACGTACGACGCCCACAGTTTGTTATAGGCCTTCGCCAAGAATTCGGATATCGGTTCGCCGCACTATGTGTCACCCACTGCCACTTCTGCTTAGCAATCATTCGAGCAATGTTGGTTGTTTATGTTCTCTTGCGTATCTCATCATTTCTTATTCGATCGCGCAGAGAAATACCAAGAAATATACCTTCATCAACACTGTTATATCGCTGTGTACGAATGTTGCAAAATGGTCGTCTGTGATCTTAGACAGCTGTGCGCGGTGGTATTTGTTTGAGTAGGCAATATACGAGTAGTTGATGGAATTTTGCTTTGACAGACTACGTCGCTCGTAGTCTGTCGAAGCGAAAACATCTCCTGAGGATGCCACGTGTAGTGGCAAAACGCGTCGAGTGTTTGTTGGTGTCAGTGTTGTGATTCCAGTGCATCTTCTGTGTCACGTTGTGAGTTGTAGATATTGTAAGTCCTGCTACTTCCCGTTCTACCTTTTCAGGTGATTACAGTTGGATGTATTTTGGTTCCTGCGCTGGCGCCGTTTTCGTGGAAATTTAAAGCAAAATAATCATCTTTTTCAGCTTGAGTAGGCAATATTGGCGAAACATTTATATTTAAATCTAACCTTTATAACTACTTATATGCATGTGAATTAATTAATTTATGAACTTATGACTTTGACAATGTTTTTTTTTTTTTCAGTGTTTTTGTGTATTTGTATCTCATTGTATTTGTGTATGTTTCTATGAGTTGAATTCTTAAAATGAATGACTGTTATTATAGATAAACCAATATTCTCAGTAAGGTCGTTAATTTCAATGCCGTCACTCACGGGGATAATAGTGTCAATTTGAATAATCCCCTCTCTGGCGTAAAATGGAGTGTTTTTATTTGCAACGGAAACTGATCCTTTGCATGCGTAATGGATGTGAATATCTCGAAATGTCGAAATGGACAGGTCGTATACAATTACCACAGGGGATTAATGAGTTAAATTGTTTATTATTGATTAATTGATTATTACATAAATGACGGCTCATACTTTTGTAAGGTTTTTTTTTTCAAGGTGCTTGTGGCGTAGTAGTGATAGCGCTTTTGGTCGTTATGGTCAGTGATTTAGATAAATGATACCTATCGCAATCATCTTCGAGCTTTGGAAGCCGTTGGTCCCCGCTAATATCGATAGATATCAGTCGTCAAGCTCGTTGCTCACCGCTAATATCGATAGATATCAGTCTTCAAGCACTTTGGTCCTTATTAATATCCATAGAAATCAGTCGTCAAGCTCGTTGGTCCTGGCTAATATCGATAGATGTCACTCCTCAAGCTCGTTGGTCCCGGCTATTATCGATAGATGTCAGTCCTTAAGCTCGTTGGTCCCGGTTATTATCGATAGATATCACTCCTCAAGCTCGTTTGTTCCGGCTAATATCGATAGATATCAGTCGTCAAGCTCGTTGGTCCCGGCTAACATCGATAGATATCGGTCGTCAAGCTCATTGGTCCCGGTTAATTTCGATCGATATCAGTCGTCAAGCTCATTGGCCCCGGCTAAATATCGATAGGTATCAGTCCTCAAGATCGTTGGTCCCGGCTAATATCGATCGATATCAGTCGTCAAGCTCATTGGTCCCACCAATATTGGTAGATACCAGTCATCAAGCTCATTAGTCCCGGCTCATATCGATAGATATCAGTCGTCAAGCTCGTTGGTCCCGGCTAATATCGATAGATATCAGTCCTCAAGATCGTTGGTCCCGGCGAATATTGATAGATATCAGTCAACAAGATCGTTGGTCCCGGCTAATATCGATAGATATCAGTCCTCAAGATCGTTGGTCCCGGCTAATATTGATAGATATCAGTTGTCAAGCTAGTTGGTCCCGGCTAATAACAATAGATAATTATCAGTTGTCAAGCTCGTTGGTTCCGGCTAATATCAATAGTTAAAAGTCGTCAAGCTTAGTCAGAGGTCCTATGGCGTTTTGAAAATATCTGAAAGTAAGGCTAGTCACTTTCCTTACAAACCCCCGTCCTCAAATCCGCACTGAGCCTGCGTGGTGGAAAAAGGCTTGTACTGCCTCATAGTTGAGTCACGAGGTGAGGCCTCTGCCAGCAGTCTGACGTATTCTAGGCTAAAAAGAAGCACATACTTTTTTTTACTAGATAGAGGCCTTTTTGAAAACCTACCCAGTGAAATTTAAGTGAAAATATATTTGAATGAAATAATTTTAGAGTTAAAGACGGTCGACGTAAAATTAAAATCACTAACATAACTTATTATTTACATGTCAATTTAGCAGGATAACTTTAAAGCAAGCATAAAGTACTGTTATTTTTTGTAATCTAGTAGCTTTTTCTGTCTTAGCATTGATTTTCACCTGCTGAAAATGATCATTTGATAAATGTCAATTTTCACCAGTTGCTTCATTAAGCAAATCGTAACATGGGCATCAAACCAACACGCAACATAAAATATTAACGGCGTTTTCTAAAAAAGCAAAAAACCACAACGAGTATAACTAAAAATAATAGCAACATTTTTAAACCTATTTACCTACTTAATAACGCTTTGTCAACCCAAACTTATGACATGGTTTACGTAAGTATGTAATTATACCCGCAGTTAACACATTTTAATGTAATTATGTGCCAGCTAATCTGACTAAACTGTGTTTGGGTTTAAGTTAATTGCTGGGATGCAATTAAATGTTCGTTTCATTACGCTTTGATTATTCGAAATAGGATTCGGTTTAGTTTTGTAATTCTGAAGTGTCAGTTTAGGCATTCACACGTTTTACTGCCAGATTATTATGACAACTGCTGGTTAGAACTCTTTTACTCTACACTATGTGAAAAGACATAACACTTAAAAAATCTTTTCGGCTCCTGTCATCAGGGAGGATTTGAACCCCCGACCTTTGGAAGTCCGGGCCAATGCTCAAACCAACTGAGCTACCGAAAACCTTAATGGAGTCGTTGAATTTTGTAAGTGCTTTCTAACGCTTTGAGCGAGCGTATGTTTCATCAATGATTGTGGAAGACACCCTCAAAACATCCGAGAGAAATAATTTAACAATCGGTTAAGATGAAACAGGTTAAATTTTATTTATCAAGTTTATTTTTTTGCGTTCACTATGTGATTGACTTCATGGCATTAGACATCAAACCACCTGGTCCTACTAAACTGAGTCAAATGGATCTGCTCCACTCCCAGTAGTCGTCGGTACTGCGAACTGTTTACACGTGCGTGCGTGTGCGTAAGCGGTCCATTTTGTCAAGTTGACAACTGTAAGGTCAGACCCTATCTTCCTCTGTTTGGTTTGATCTTAGGCACTAATACTTGTTTTAAAAACAAATTCGACACCATACAAGAACTATTTACGAAACGGAAACGACTGCAAAGACAACTAAAAAAGGTTTGATTTACATTTATTTAAATTTTGATTCTTGATTTGGCGTGTATCGTGTTAAAATTATTTACTTAATATTTTTAGATTATGTAAAAGCCAAATAGGATTAGATTTTTGTTGCTATGCCATGAACATTTTCGCCCGTGCGAAACCAACATTCGTATACTCGTATTTGGTTTTAGAAAACATCAATATTTGTTCAGATCAGCGCAGTTTCCATAGTAAACTCAGAAAATTGAATTCATGAAAACTGATCCATTTTTATCATTTAGTGAACGTGAACTTCATATGAAGCTAACTTTCATTTCGGATTGAAATTTTAATTTATTGATTCGAATTACTAAATATATCATAGCAGTAACACAAAAAAATAGTTTGATATTATGAGCTACGCATTTTAATAGAGAGCTGCAATAAAATTTGACTAACCAACCCCCATCAAATCGGTATGGTAATCAAACAAACACCATGGGGCGTTATTCCGCTAATCATTCATATCAAAGACAAAATTAAAAAAAAAAAACTCCTGACAACATCTAGAAAAACAGCTGGTAAGTTAACGGATTCACGGATTTAGACCAACCAAATTTTAATTCAAATTTAAAAATATTTATTGTCCCTTCACAAAATAGCCACTTACAAATTAACGTAAAAACATAAAAAAAGAAAACAATGCAAGTTGTAGCCAAGATAGTCAGGGCTGGCGCCTGAAATAGGCTTCGTAATGAAGCCTGTTCCACTGGTCTCCAGGTCACATCTTCAGACCCTATTATACATTGATTTTCCAAGCTTTTAAATAACAAACAACCAAAGTTTGTAACAACGTGATTGAATTAACTTTCGAATATAAAATCGTTTTTTTTTATAAATAAATATTTCACAACAATCACACCAATTCCCTAGTCCCAAATTAAGCTACGAGGCTTGTGTTATGGGTACTAGACAACGGATAAACATACTTAAACACTTATTTTGTAAATTAATACATATTATACATAGAAAACACCCAGACCAGTACAAACACACATGTTCATGCACACTTATGCCTGTACTGTGCGGGGATCGAACCCGCGACCCTTGGTTTAGAAGTCCAACCTGTGGACCACTGCACCAAGCGGTTGTCAAAGTCAAAGCTTTGAAGTCGGTCCATTCGTCTAGGATCTAAGATGCCATAGACAGACACACACAAAAATACCTTTACATATACACACACAAACCGACATAGGGGTCTAGCTTGTGCATCCCTTATTTTTCGTCGTGGTTAAAAAGGTCATTCCAAGGCCAATCGCACAACTGTTTTTTGATGCAAATCCAAGTGCAATAGTTCAGCATACGTAGTCACAGTTCTGAATAGAAAACAGCAAGGATATACCAGCAAACAGTTGGAGGACGCTCGACACGACGCATTTGTGCCTCACTCGCCTTTTATCTTGCTTCGACCTGACTAGAGGTAGTGAACAAAGAGAACAGACAACTCAATAAGTAGGTTTTTAATTCAATTCATTGTGAAGCAACGGAGAGACAAAGACGTATTTGATATGTGGTGTTGGCGCCGCACGCGAAGAAACTCCTGGATTAAAGGGCTGCCACAAAAACTATTTTTCCAGTTAAAAAGCTAAGCAGAGCAAAGCAGAGCTAGAAAAACAGCTGGTGAGCTTCAACGGCTCGATGGATTTTGATCAGTCATAGCTAAAAACAACCGTATTTAAGTTATTTAGTATTTTTCGAATAAAAAGACCGCTTTGAATTCGTTACATCCGTTCGGGACCTACGATGCCACAGCAATGAAACACATACATACACAGAAACATAAACAGACATAAAGGTCAAACTTAGAGGACCTCTCTTTTAAGTAAGAGGTTAAAATACATTGCTCTAGTTGGCAACGTATAGATGTAACAGACATGACGTGTCTCTCGCGACTCGCCGGCTGTGCGCGCGTCATACACTCCGCTATACTGATATAGAGTTATGTCTATCACACGATTGCCAAAAGTATATCTACTTAGCGTTATGTAAACCTGAAAACCTTTTTTTTTAGGTAATTTAATGAAATTTAGCAGGCTCAATGCTTATAAAATAGTAAAAAGATTTCGTAAAAAATGAAATTTCGGCATTTTCGGTTAGAGCAGTGTACATTGGAGCCATCCTGATAATGTTCCGACGAATCGCAACTGATTGTAATAAAACTGGCTTATTATTATTTGCTATACAATGTGGTGCGGCACAAAATGTGAGTATAGGTCTGCAAGGTAGTCGTTTGTATGGAATCGTTTCAATGGTCAATAGAACACAATTTATAGTCACCATTTGACGTCGATTCCGGTTTCAGAAGAGTTTGGAAACGGCTGAATAGCGGCCATTTTGTAAGTTGTTTGTTGGAGTTTCTTGTCTCTTCTACGAATTAGTAGCGTAGTTTTAGAATTAATCTAATGTATCAAGAGATGATTTTCGGATGACGAAAAATGTAATCTTTGTAACTGATACTTATTACAAAAATGCACTTAATCAAACATACGGGTTTCGGTTCATGAGATTTTACGATTATCCGAATGAAAATCGAGAGTACAGTATTCATTTACTATCTAACAAATCATTTTTAATATGCAGGCATGCATAAATAAGGGCCTGAACATGTCTCCGTATGTTTTCGGACTTACCAACGGCTTAAAACGAAAACAGACATCATTACCTTAAAAAAGGTTTTTTTTGTTCTATTTTTCGCATATTTTCTTTGTACTTACTTCCTCACCATTAAACAACACTCGGTAATACCCATCATGACGCGACCCATTAAAAAAAAACAATAAACCTCTCACGAATTTTATTGAAAACCATAGATTTCCCCTTGGCATCATTGATGGGACGTAAAATGTAACGGTGTCACGGTAGGCACACTTGAATTAGGCTCAGTGAGTTCAATCAATAACCCCTCTTTCAGTTTTCCCGTAGTCGGATAAAAACCATTTATGTTCCATATTATGAAGCCACAAAAAATATTTTGAGTAAATAAGACAATTTTTATCATCACATAAAAATCTTTTACAGATAAAGATTATTGTGTAAGTTAACCGTACTGGGAGGTATATTTTACGTCTTTAGAGTAATTTCTTTACCTTCAACACTGGTTTATTTACCTTCGATTTTCAATACTAGTCCAAAATCAAATAGACAATCAGTTATTTATCGTTTCATGGACTCGTTACGGTGTCAGAACCCTTTATTCTCAAAAAAAAATTTTTTTTGGCAAAAACTTAAAACCGATCGCACGTTTCACGATGAAAAATGGGACTAAAATAAAAAAATGCATAGGTATCCTCTTTCGGTGACTCGGTTTACATCAAATGTCTACGTCGTTCCTCAAAATAATTAAAAAATATATTCTTAATTTCGTCTGCGGCAAACGCTAATGTCTTCCTAGGCCCTACTCCCCATCTCTCTATAATAATTTTAACCGTAAATTATTATACCACAAAATGCCGTTTCCATGGGGACGCAATAAAACAATGAGTTTTCATCGTTAAAATAACGACGAACCGTTTTTATATTTGGTGATTAATGGGAACCAAAAGGAACTAAACGTTATGAATAGGATTGACTTTATATGAAACTTTCATGACAAGGTCGAATTTAAAATGTAGGTAGAATAAATATGATATCTAGGTACCCAATTAAAAGTCATCCTATCCAGCCGCTAGACGTCCACAGCTGAACATAGGCCTCCCATAATAGAGTTCCAGAGCAATTACCGCTTGTAATTGCTCTAGTCTGCATCTAGATCCTATGTGGATTTTTTTCATCGTGAAATTAAAACATACCTTAAGAAAAATAGACAGCCACAGGTGGGACTCGAACCCGCACCTCTCGCAAGCCGGGCGATTGCTCTCCCAATTGAGCTACCGTGACACTTACTCATCGGTCCGAATTTCTTTAAGTGCTCCTTAGGCTCCAATCAGTCATGATTCAGCAATGTTATATTTTTAAGTGGGTTTTAATTTCACTTGGTAAGAAAATTTGCATTGTTAATGCTAAAAATTACAGTTACTTCATTCTTATGTCGTTTTTTGTGTTATCAATATTTTTTACTAAATCTCAAGATACAAAACCATAGATACAGGAAATCGCAGCCATAGTTTCACCCCTTCCCATTAAATTCTTAAATATTCAAGATAGTTAAGATATAGTTAGAACAACTTGTAGACCGAAGTACAAACTGCAAACTAAATAAATATAAATATACAACAACATCACATACATTGATCTTACTCCGTGGTAAGTAGCTTAAGCACTCGTGTAAGAGATATCAGAATCAACAGTGGTATTACAAATAAACTTAAATAAACACATTATAACACCCAGATCAGTACAAACAGACATGGTCATGCACACAAATGTTTGTACTGTGCGGGGATCGAACCCGCGACCTCTTGGTTAATAGTCAACTTCTTGACCATTACACCAAAGTGGTCGTAACTAACCTACAACATGTACGTATTCTTAAACACGCCGCAGAAGAATAACCATAAAACTTGGTAACTCTCACTAAAAACCATTAACATTTCTACCAAATAAACCAACTCAAATATATTTCGTAACCAACGTAAAAATAGATGTGCAAAATGAGAACTAGCGTTCACACTAAAATGAGAACAAAACAAAGACCTGCATTTTCTTTTCACCTTACCTGGGCTAAGGCTGTGTACACAAGAGCGACACTCAGTTGCAGTTTTGTCATAAATAAGTTAAGCCTTGCTTTGGGTAGCACTTCTGCTATGAAGACTACAAACTTGCATACTTGTGTTTTATTTTATAATCCTATTACTAAAATTACACTTGTATATTCCCACTCTGATTATGTCTTTACACGCTTTTATTAGCTCGGGCTGTATGTATTTACGAGTATGTATGTAACAGAATCTTTGTGGTCAATTTTTAGCAACTTCTAGAAATTGTATTTTTTTAAATTTATTTATTTATTATGAAAACAACATTTTATAATATTACATTCAATAAACATTTTATAAACAAAGTCCTACAAAACTATTTACACAGTTTGTCTGTAGGATCAAGTGAGTCTCATTAAAAGTTTAAGTTTGCACAGGTATCAAGTACCGATGGCAATGCTATAATTTGATAAGAATTTGCCATTATTTAAAAAAAAAATAGTTTAAAAAACACGCTTTTATTGCTAAAAAGAGAAAATAATTTCTGAGTAATAAGTATTTACATTACAGTAGAGTAAAAATCGTGGGGTAAATTCTTTGTACTCAGAAATTATATTTTATATTTTCTTTTTTATTTAGGAACGAAAGCGTGGTTATTGAGTTTTTAAACATTTATTTATTTAAAAAAAAAGGCCTTTTCTAGCCATATACAATGTGAACCATTAATTCGTAAGAAATACATATTTTAACATAACGTAAGTAATTCATTTTTAACATAAAATTGCAATCAAACGGAATTAAATTTAATGATAAAATTGACGAAAGAAATTGACTAATGAGCAGAACAATCGTATTATTAACCATAGATTGCAAATCATATTTGAAATGGTTGTTAATTTATTTACTCACTAGCAGAAACACAAGTAAACTATCTGTCAAAAAAAAATCTCTTTAATCGAACCATAGACTAGTTAATAGCAGCTATCACTTCTCGACTCATTTGGTATTTATGACGCCTCAATTTTCTCCTAACAGGCGCTCGTCTAAGCACCCCCTTACATTTCCTTCGTTAGCCACATTCGTGTCCGCACTTTTTGCACCTAATTCGGACTGTGTGGTTACCGCTGCAATGACTGTAGTGTCGTTTTAATGAGCTATCTGCTAGGGTGGCCACGAGTTCTGTTCTTATGTGACTATACTTACATGACGACCATTTTGGTGTAATGGTTAACGTTGACTATAAACCAAACGGTCGCGGGTTCGATGCTCGCACTGTACAAATATTTGTGTGCATGAACATGTTTGTTTGGGTTATATGTATTTGTAATACTACTGTTGATTCTGATATCTGTAACACAAGTGGTTAAGCTACTTACCACGGAGTCAGATCAATGTATATGATGTTGTTTTGATTTAGCGTGATTTTGTTTGAAATGTGCTGCCACAACATCTGTGGCAAAACGTATCTGCTGATTCCTAGTTGTTTATGTGTAAACATACGATTCATAGAATAAACCTTTGTGATTCTTTTTAAAACTACTGTTACTGAACCAAATGGGACATAAAATTTTACATCCATACTAATATTACAAATGCAAAAGTAACTCTGTCTGTCTGTCTCTCTGTTACTCAATCACGCCTAAACTACAAAAATGATGCATTCCCATGGGACGAAAGATTTAGGTGAGCTGATAGCTGTTTTATATATAAAAATGAATTGCTGTTCGCTAGTCTCACTTACAGTCGAGAACGGCTGAACCGATTTTAATAATTTTGGCCTTGAAATATTTGTGGAAATCCAGGGAAGGTGTAAACGATGAGGAAATATTGATAAATTGCAAAACAGCGGGCAGACCAGCGTCTGCTGTGTCCACTAGTGGTAAATAAATGTAAAAAAAACACCCAATCCACCCAAGCAAAACTGTTTCCAGACCGCAAAGCAACGCCGAAACTTACACAATTCGTATCAAATTGAATACCGCAGACGCAATAAATGGACAGACAGGGCTCATCAATCATGCCACCGCATCTGATATTAATCCGACACGGAGGGTGTCTAACCGCACATATGTCTGTGGGGAGACGCCTATATCGTTTTTACGAACGAATATTTCCTGCGGCTATTCTTTGATTTTTTTTCTTTTATCATGTTGTTACTGGTTTCAGTTACACTTTATTAAGCGCTTCTCGTTGATGCAGTGGCAAAGTTTCTGCCTTACATCGGAGAGGTCCTGGGTTCGAATCCCAGGCCGAGCCAATTTTTTTTCTGAGATTTTCAGTTATGAATTGCTCAAAAACAGCTCGGAGTCGGGAAGTTGGCGGTGTTACACCCCTGTGCCTTTGAAAGCACGTTAAGCCGTTGGTTCAGCGCCTGGTCGTTCTCCGGTCATGTCGGATTGCCGTCTCACTGAACTTTGAGAGTGATGGAAAGTGAGTGCACCTGTGTTTTGCGCTCACACTTGTGCACTATAATATCTCCTGCGTAGTCGGGCTTAAGATTTCTAAGTAAACTTATTGGGGCATCTACTTTTACTTGAGGGAATATGGGGTAAAGCCACTTGGGTTCAAATAATTATTTTATTAATTTCGTCCACGCTACAGTTTTTCACTCCCAATATTGCCCTTTGACATACATTGATGATCTTTATTTTCTATTACGCTTATTTTAGGGTGATCTTTCGATACGAGTATTAAGTCCTCAATGTTACTCACTCTTTTTCATTTCGAACAATTTCAATTTTATTTTCAAAATGAGGTACTTTCCCGTCGTCTATTAAAAGTAACTTTGAAGAAAAAGTTATACTACTCCCCCCCTAAAGAATGTCTGCCTCGTTGGTGTAGTGGCAAAGTTTCTGCCTAACATCCAAGAGGTCCTGGGTTCGAATCCCAGGTCGAGACAAAATTGTTTCTGAGATTTTCTGTCATGAATCTCTCAAAAACAGCTCGGAGTCGGGAAGTTGGCGATGCCCCCGTGCCTTGGTGCGCACGTTAAGCCGTTAGTCCTGCACCAGATCTCTCTCCGGTCATGTCAGATTGCCGTCTCACCGAACTTTAAGAGTGATGGAACAGTCAGCACAACTGTTTCTTGCGCTCACACTTGTGCACTATAATATCTCCTGCGTAGTTGGCTGATCTCTGCTGAGATTGGCCGCCATGGTCGAAATCAGCCAGGAGGACTATTACTACCTCCTCCCAAATGTGCTCTCTTATATGGAGTTAATTTATAGATGTTCACAAACTACCATAATGGGGTACTTTTGAGGCAAGACTTTACAATGTCTGCCCTTATTCCCCTTACTACTACTGGTACAGTTTGTCGAAAGTCCCCCGCAAACATAACAGTTATTAATATCTCTAAGAGTCCTATTTAGAGCCTCTACATGTGCTGTATGGATCATGGAACATTCGTCCAGATTAATTATACGAGATCACCTGGTCATTAACTAATTTTGGTTCATCATGGTACCTTGTTGAGCTACACCCCCCTCTTCGCGTCGCTCGCAAGCATAAAAACGGTTCTAGTAACTTAACCTTAAAAGATAGACATATACCGTCGCAGACATTTTTTACATCATTTCAAGTGAAATAATTATTTCATACATATATTTTTGGTATCTTGAACCGTTTTCGCAGCGTACGCAACGGAAGCCCTCAAGGATGAATAATTTTCTCCGTTTTTTTCACATTTTCCATTATTTCTTCGCTTCTAATAGTTGCATCGTGATGTTATATAGCCTTAAGCCTTCCTCAATAAATGGTCTACTCGTATTTAACACTAAAATATTTTTTTAATTCGCACCAGTAGTTCCTGAGATTAGCGCGTTCAAACAAACTCTTCAGCTTTATAATATTAGTATAGATTTTGAATTAATGATCTATCGTTACTGTTATGGGTCTTAGAAACCTGAAGTAAATTAATTTAATTTATTTATTTGGAATAGTCTTGAATTTAAATTAATTGATGATGATATAAGTAATCTCATCTAGCTTCCTATGGTAGTGAGAAATGCAAAAATTACTTGATTCTTTTCTTAATCAACAGAACCTATCAAATAAATATTTTTTTACCAAAAAATAGAGTCTTACATAACACAAGTAGGAAAAGCTTTTGAAGAATCAGACTGTGTAATTAATTCGATAGTGTTCTGTTAAACGAAGCTTTTTAAAGATTCAAGGGGCATCCAAGACATAACCCTTGTTAACGTCTTTTTTGAAACATTGCTATATTCCTGTGGTCGAACCTGTAGCCCTCCAAACTAACTCGTCGTCCGTTGTTTCGTATGAAACAACGTAGTTAGTTAGTTAGTTAGTTAGTTAACGTTAGTTGTTGTTTGTTTGTTTGTTGTTTTGTTTCCTATCTTTGTCACTCTTATTATATGAAATATCCAAAACTTTCAACATGCGAAGGACTTACAAACGAGATCAACCCAATAAAACGGTAAACGTAAAAAATAATAACGTAAATACCATACTTATGGACTATTCTTTCATGCCTTTACGATACGATTCGTAAGAGTATGAAAGATTAGTCCATTTTACATGATAATTTACAAATGTTCCTGTTAAGTAACAACCCCCCCCCCCCCCAATACCCCGGGACGTATTCCCACGGTATTACCGAGCAACGAGCGAACATTTCCATCTGCTGTTCAAAAACCTTTTTTACCATTTTCATTTCTGAAAACGTTGTTTTCCACATTTTCCCATTTCACTTTTCACTCTATTCCACAAATAAATATTTCCTGAGATGTTTATGTGATGCGACATTGTTTTTCCTATACCCGAGTCGTAAAAAGTAAGTGCACATTGGACTTGGCGAATTTTCTCCGCAAGAGTCGACCTTAATACATCTTAATAAGGTAATTGAAAATGCAAACGTACAAAAAGAATCTTACTTATCAGTTCTTATTCCCTTGACCGCTGAAGAATCTTATATACAGGATGGTGTCCTTTTTAAAACTAGTTGTAGTTTTAGTTATTTATTTTTTCGTAAAAATATTTTGCCATATAAATGTTCATATTTTTAACATTTTGGCATAATATTTTTAAAAATTGTTTTTTTAGAAAGGTTGCGTGGTTTCGTTCAAAGAATTTTATGCTTAAAAAGACAAAAAAACGGAGACACTCCAATGATTTATTTATTTTAACAACGTGTGCCGAAACGAAGTCAAAAATAAATTAATTTTAATATTTTTAGCATCAACCAAGCAAATTTGCTGATAATGCCCAATGTGAAATTTAAACACACACTCAAATAAATATCTGGACTGCCACAGGTGGGACTTGAACCCACAACAAGCTACTTAGTTTTCTTTTAATGTGATTTTTATATGTTTTTCAACATTGAATCTAATTTGAGTTCTAGTAGTGAACTTTTAACGCCCTAATAACCTTCATATGCCCAAATCAAAACGTTCCTTTTAAGATTATTGACTATTGAAATCTATTTTCTACTTTCCAATACTATTAGAGCAATTTTCATAAAAGCCCTCTGACGCGGTAGTTTCAAATTCTATATTAGACTTTTTGCTGATACTTTGTGATTTTCATATAAAAACCTTAGGTGTAAAATTTAATAATCAAATCTAGGTTGTAGTATCGCGTTCAATGCTTTACGTATTTCTCAAGAAGAGCGGGGTCATTTTAATGTTTTAATTTTTAGAATTATCTTCAAACAGATACTTTTTTATACACCCCGACGAAAAAGAGGGCTTTATATCTTTCACACCTTATCTATTTTTGTGTTGTCTGTCCCGATTTTAACGCGGTTTTTTATTCAAAAAATAATTTATATAATTTGGTCACGGTGGTCTGTAGCTATGGCTGGTAAAACTCCGCTCAGCAGTTAAAGAAAGCTCACCGACAGTTTCCCTCATATTTTAATTTTTGTCTTAAAATTCAAATTTTTTTGGAATCATAAAATAGGTAAGTATGACTCACTTTGATTTTATGAAGCGTAACATTAAAGCGAATAAGCGGATAAGCTAAACTTTAAAATACGCCAATTACATATTAAACCTAATCTTTCTAGTTGGAAACTTTTAAAGTTCAAAGTTATTAATTAGACTAAAATGAGCGTAGGTTGAAGAGTTTTATAATTTAGCGTAGGTTGAAGAGTTTTATAATCCAGCTTAGGTTGCAAAGAGTTATAATCCAAAGAACATGCTACTCTAAAATAAAATCATGTTTTAATTCTTTCAAATTGTTTTTAGTATATCACACAAACACACACACACACACACACACACATACATTCACAGACATAAGAGCGTTCATAAGGATATGCTTATACACATTATCATATGTCAAACAAAATGTATCGCTGTTGATTTCCTGAATAACAACAAAATAAAATAAAAAAATAAAACAAATTCACTAAACAAACAATAAACAAATAGTTACGGCAAATTTGTTTTTTCGGCACCATTAAAAGGATTTAGTTGAAAGATAAAACAAGTTTTTGTATGGTTTCCTAAAACATAAACTTAGATTGTTGGAAATCGTCTGTTGCGAGGCTTCATGAGATTTGTCGGATCGTGTTTCTTTAATTGTTAGTCTTTTTAATTCTAATGATAGGTTTACATTAAACCTGTCACCAAAAGCAAGAATGTGGTATTTGTTGTAATAATACTTTTGACTTGCAACAGTATTTTGCCGGTGTAATTTTCAGCCCCGAGATACTTAGTGATTGGTCTTACTTTTGGCCCTAAGACACAATATATGATTTTCTATGAACTTTCGCGTTGCATTTTAACACTAACTACTGGTTATCGCTAACTAATGGTTTACTAACTAGTGGTTTGTCGCGGTGACTGTACTAACATTTTTAATAATGAAATGACCAGACGACTCCGCACGTCACCAGTCAGCTCGTGACCACGGCTGTGTGCAATCCAGCCGAAACGTCGAGCAGTGTGTATCTAATACTCATTAAAATAGATCGTTTTTAGACCTGATAACAAGTAGTTAGTGCTAAGATACAGTAATCCATATTACATAGAGTAAGGAAGCTAAGATCAAATGCTCGAAATGACACACGCACACAGACGCAAGGCATCTCAGCGATAACCGCGGTGCTGTTGCTCGCGTATGAAGCGTATGGCACACACACGCGCACAGTTCACGAATTATGAACGTTTCAACAAAAAACCTAGATGTTAGAGATAGCGAAAGTCACGCATCAAAATCCAATGTACCTACCAATCCAGTGTTTAGAACTTGCATTTCAAGTCGGTTTATCGCATATGTAAGTAATTGGAGAAATTCAAACGTATGATTTTTACAAACGTACTTTGATTATGTTAACTGCGGTATCTTATGAATTTGAAAAAAAACTGCAAAAAAATGTTCATTCTCGTTTGCACTCAACTGTGATTTTAATAAGTTGTAGTACAGAACATCACGGCAAACACGGCGGCATCTAATGCCCTTGTTATAAAGGCGATTTTGCAACAACAATGGGTAGCCTCATGTGCTGTCATCTGCATGCACCTACCTACTCTCTCCTATACACTCTGGCTAAATAAAAGAGTCATTCAACGCCTAGCGTAGTGCTACGACAAATGCGCATTGTCTGTCTACGAGAATTCGTAGCAAGCTACGAATGTAGCACGATTTTGTTCGTAGCAACGCAATTAGTCATTTATAACAAAATCAGGTTTTTGTTTATCTGGAAAAAGGAATAGCTCCTTATTGTTATTGAGATGACGACAGCGAAAAAGGAGAATAAAATTAGGTCTGTTTTATATCATTGATATCATGATTAACTTAATACAGCGTTATAATGTTGGAAGCTGAATCAAAGCAAAAATTGGTTGCCTGTAAAGTCGGTATACGCGCGAAAGTTTTACGTGACAACGACTCTGAGTGGTAAAATAATTTTAATGTGAATCATTCGTATAACATGAACCGGTGTGTATGCCTATCTCTCTCTCTCTCTCTCTCGCTCTGTCTCTCTCGCGCGAAACGTGAGCGGAGCAGCGTAACGCAGTTTCTTGAGGTGTCACCCGGCAAACCAATTTATAAGACGTTGTCACATCAAAAGTGCTAATATAGTTCGTTTCATTCAAGTATGGATATCAACAAATAACACGGTCACGAACTGGCTGAATTAGTCAAAATCTGGTATTTATCTGTAGAGTATTGCCGTTTGGTCGAATCATGAGAAAATGTGGCACTTGCTTGCGTAAGGATTTTGCTTTAAATTATTATTAATCGATTTAAAAAAAATAACGAAAATTGGGTAACCACAATGTTACTTTAACTCTAGCAATTACAATGGAAAACTTTTCTTCATCTCGCAAACCTTATCATATAAATCTGTCAATCGAGTACATTGACCTTTTATTAAAAGCGAACTAGGTCTTACTTCGAATGTGCATGTAAAACCATTTTCACGCTACGTCCCAATTGAAAGACACGAATTCTTAGCATTTCCGGGGACAGATAATAAGCTCGACTTAGATTTCGCTAGCAACCCCCTCGTTCTCACACTATTGCTGTCTCTCTCCCCCCGCCCAAGGAATAGCTACCCAGTGCGTTTTGAGCCCCTGCGTCAGTCGGACGCCGCATCAAGTTCGAATTTGGAACGTCCTACGTCGCGCTCCGTATTTTAAAATTCGAATACTTACAGTGGCCAGGTCTTTGAATCTGCAATCTTTTTAGTGTTTTTTTTTCTTAGCGTTTCATTTTGGCGGCAATTTCTTTATCTGTGCTTGTGTATAGTGAATTAAAAAGAAATATAAGTTTAATTTTAGCGTGAACTATTTTGAGTGATTTGACAGAAAACTGAATACAAGTTGTGCTCATTGGAAAACACTGGATAAATATCTTAAGGTATTATTAGTCTATATTTTACTAACAACCAAACATAAGGCTCTAATATGCGCCTCATTAATTTAAAATTAAAAAGTATTTCATCTTTGAACGAGCCGCTTAATTTGGCAAGCTTGACCTCCTCTTGTGATCGTAAATTATCAAAACCTTTTATTAAGCGTTCATTCAAATTCAGTAGCTACGGGAGATTTTTATCAGAGTTCGACCTTTTTGTAATATTACGTAATTGCTTATTGCTGGCGATCAAAAAGTAAAAATTTATAGTCCCTTTGCTTTTCAAACCATTTTTTTCTTACTTTTAATAAAATTAAGTAGAAAATAAGAGGGCATCAATTTAACAGTATTTTTATTCAAATATGAGTTAAAATTTTAACGTGTAGATTAATATTTTATGAAAGATATACATTTTGTAAACCAAATGATAAATTTAGTTTAACATTTTTAACATTGCTAGCGGTTTTTTATTGTAGACCAAAACATAACACTGCTTCGATATTTACGTTTTTAATGAAACTTGTAGCAAATAAATCGTAAATAAATTATTTTAGTATTGTTTTGTTATTAGTTTATTATATTTAGTATTAATTTGGTAAAATGAAAATCAATAAAATCAGTAGGTAGTTGGTAGGTAATCAATAGGTAGTTTAACCCACTTACTATTAAGGGGTATTTTAACACCCACAAGAAATATCCTCAATTTAAAAAATATTTTTATATGATTTTTAACTTCTAATTCTATCCCCATGCAGTTTTAAGGTATCCAGATATGTTTGCGTGCAGATGTTGTGTCGTATTTTTTTTTGATTTTGAACAGTTTTATAACATTTTAAAGTAGAAAAATGCTGATTCCTCAAACGGCCTTCAGAAAAGGATGATTTATTTGGAACTCTATGTCGATATCAAAAATTATCAACTCATATTATTACAGCTATAGTAGTGAGCTATAGATAGCGGTAATTTTCTTTGTAATACTGCATACAATTACTGCCATATTTGACGAAAACTGGGAGTGGGTGTTATTATAACACCCGGTAAAAGAACGAACGTCTATCATACTTTTTAACTATTTTGAATTAAAATGGCGAAAATGAATGAAATAATTGCTACTGTCAATAGAAGACGACGAATACTTCCTAATATAATATCTATTGTTCCACCCTAAAATGCAAACACATACTCAGTAAGTATACATAATCTCATATGTAATTGGAGATATGTCGAGGGGAAATTTTTCGGTTTTTATATTATAAGTAATCAATTGAGTTATGTAGAATGTCTACAACATCCGAATGAAACATCTTATCAGTTGTTTAACAATCGGTTAGGATAAAGTCGTAAATATCTAACCGCAACAGTGATTAAACATGGCTTGCTGCAGCCTAAGGGGCACTTAAGAAATTCGAACCAATGAGTGTCACGGTAGCTCAATTGGTAGAGCAATCGCCCGGCAAGCGAGAGCTGCGGATTCGAGTCCCACCTGTGGCAGTCTAAATTTTTCTTTAAGTGTGTATTTTAATCACACTGTAAAGAAATTTGCATTGTTAATGCTAAAAATATAGTTACTTAATACATACAATAAGTCATACTACTTATACTACAAAGGCCATTTTATTATTCCGATTTTTTGTGACTTCTGTAGCAGCAGCTTGTAACTAACAGCGTTTTTTAGATCTATGAATATTCCTAGGCATACTTTTTTCTGGTCAATATTTAAATTTACACATTTGACCTTAAAAATATGTTTTAAAGCTTTTATTTCTCCCTTCTGACGCCTTTCTAACGGTACTTTGAAAATTATTATTTTGTTCTAAGCATTGCGATTAAGTTGATCTTGCAGCAATAATATATCAGACCTTACAGCAAAAATAGTGAAGCTGAAAAACTAAATGCAAGGAATAGTTATTTTTCTTAAAATTTTTACTAAAGGTCGCGGGTTCGATCCCCGCACAGTACAAGCATAGGTGTGCATGAACATGTGTGTTTGTACTGGTCTGGGTGTTTTCTATGTATACTATGTATTTATTTACAAAAAAATAGTATTTAAGTATGTTTATCCGTTGTCTAGCACCCATAACACAAGCCTCGTAGCTTAATTTGGGACTAGAGAATTGGTGTGATTGTTGTGAAATATTTATTTTTATTTATTTATTTATTTTATTGAGTGGAAATTTGAAGCAAAACAATTATCTTTTTCACCTTTAGTCATGGAATTCCGCAAAGTAACGCCGGATTCCATCAACTTTAGCAAAAATTGTATGTATAGATAGCGTATTGAATTAATAAGTGCGAATGGGTTATTTTTGTTTGGGTGAATGGTGAAAGCTCCTTAATAGGCGTTAACCTTTTTTAATATTTCAGCTTGTTATTTTAATGGTAAGCCAAGCTTAGCCGGCGGATTAGTTTTGTATGTTAACTTGTTGGTTCTTTATTTAATGGACTTTTTAAAGTAAGCAGGGACGTGAATGTGAATAAGCGATGATTCTGTCTTTCACTGTGTTGAAATGAAGGCATAATGCTCTTAAACGAGACAAAATTGTTTAATAACAAGTTATAAAAATCTGCGACAGTATTTTAGTCATTAATGAATTTATTAATTTGATTTCCGCTTCGGTCAGTTCGTTAATTTTATCGTCAAGTCGTAGTTTGTTTTTCAAGTTACAATTTTTTTTCGGTTTCAACGTGCCACTATCTATGATAACTATGAGATTCCGGCTTCGATCCACAGACGGAGAAAATGTTGGAAACCAATTTCCATTGTCTTCACGGTTCTGGGTGTTTTTGTTCTTACGTTGTTTCTGGTTCCCATAACACAATTGCTTAAGCTACGCTGAGATCAGAGCGATATAAGTGATGTTATCCCATTTATTTATTTATTTATGATCTCGGAGTCTAATTATAATAAACTTCTAGCAAAATAAACTGCGCAACTGTCAATTGTCAAATCATGAAGTCTACAAAGTAGACGGCCGCTTTGGCGTAAATGGTTAAGAAGTTGACTATTACACCAAGAGGTCGCGGGTTCGATCTTTGCACTGTACATTTGTTTGCATGATCATGTCCGTTTGTACAGGTCTTGGTGTTATATGTAATTTGTCAAGTTTATTTGTAATACCACCGTTGTTTCTGATTTCTGTAACACAATTGCTTAAGCTACTTACCACAGAGTAAGATCAATGTATGTGATGTTGTAATATATTATTATTACGAACAGGCTTACGAACAGTTTACAAGTGATGTTAAATATTTTTAATACAATATCATTCTAACAACCAATTTATGTAATATTTATCTTACGTAAAACACACAAGTACAAAAGTAGTTTGCTATTCACCGAATTTAAAAGGCTAATGCGATCTAATCTTTACCCTTTTTCCTAGGACCATTTACTGAAGTGTCCTACAAATAAGAACGAATAAACCAAATGCGTGAGCCGTCCTCTTGTGTAAACTAGCTTAAATTGTGCGTCCTCTCTCCAATTCGCATCACGTATGGGTAAGGGCAAGCATACATTATAGTAACACCCAATTGTGGTAACGAAATACACGGTGTGGAATAGGCTTTATGTGATTGTGATGAAGCGGTATTATGATTTTCAATCACGGTTTGATTCGTTTATTTTTGTCGTAGCTTATGTAAAAGAGAGCTAAAATAAAGAAAATATCATGAATTTTGAATATCGTAAAAGAAGTTTAATGTGTAGGAGGGGACGTTATCAGTCAATAATCTTATATTCCATGTATTTTGGTTTCAATATAGCGAGACAGTATCCCTTTAGTTCGTTTGCTTATTTGCTATTTGATAAACTTAACATGAAATTATTTACAGGTTAGTGTTACAGGCCATTTCTTAGCGATAGATTTCATTAGAAGGAAACTTATCTTGATTTTAAGAACATATTTACCCATATTCGTACGATCTACGTCTCGTCAACATCATAATTGTATAACTAGTTGTGATAACTGTTAAGCTAAAAAAAACTACGCCTTGTTTTATAAGCTTAATTTACTTGAACACAGTTTGTTTACCTGAATTAAGAAAATAAATCAATCTTTAACCACAGAGACTCGCCTAGTGTGTAACTTGACGTATAACTTAAACTATCATTTCAATTAATAAAGGTATATGTACTATAGGTACTCTTACTACTACGTACACCAAATTGTACGGAGCTGACGTCCAATCACATTAGTTCCATGCTAATGACATGAGGACCCTTAAAACAATAGGAAATCGAAGTGCCAGCCCCGACGCAACGTACTCGCAGCGCCATCTCTTGGTACCGAAATGAACTTTAGTACTTCGTGCCTGGGTATTTTACTTGATGAATAATTTAGATTCTACATTGAAAGATAGATAAATTTAAATGATCTAACGCAACGAAGTAAATTATAAGATTTATTGCGTTATCTTAGATAGGTATTTCGAAAAGACATAGCACTAAAAAATCTTTTCAGCTCCGGTCGAAAATATTTTTTATAAGTAAAAAATATTTTCGACCGGAGCCGTTTTTGCCTCGTTCATTCCAAACATTATTTACCGATCGGTTTAAATAGCTACCCGGTACCGTTACTTACTTAATGTCAAATTCAAAAATAACTGTTATAAAGTAATATCCGTATTGATCTCACGAAAATAACGGCCCACTTTACCGTAAATTATTGAGCACCCAAAACCGTTTCGTGTTCCCCTGTATTTAGTGGCACAGAATACCTAATTTAGATGTGGACGATAAAGACACCTTAGTGGCTGTAGTTTGTCATTTATAGGTGAATTTGGCTCATTTCTCATTAATACGGATACTCAAGATTATAAAGGGCTAGAATAATAACCATTAATGATTAATAAACTATAACTAACTTACAGTAAAACGCTAAGAACTTAATGCCAAAGCTTGTTCGAGGGTTTTTAACTAGCAAAGTTAGTTTACTCAAACTTTTTGGACAAGTTTCCAAGTTAGAAAAGGAGTAGTGACTTAATTGATACAATACTGAAACAGAACATTTTTATGACAAGACAAGGTTATTAAACAAAATAAAAATAATAATGGCAAAATCACTCCATACTTCATTAACACAAAAGTTTGGGACTTACATTCCAGTGAGTACCGAAACGAAAAAATTAATGCGTACCTATCTTTAAAAATATTTATTCTGAGACTATCAGACCCGGCAGGCGTCATCCTGCCCGCTGTTTTCGCATTTTTGTTTTCATATTTTCTCATCGTTTAAACCTTTGCTTGACTTCCATGAATATTTCAAGACTAAAATAGTTCAAATCAGTTCAGTCGTTCCCGATTTTAGCGAGTCTAACGAATAGCAATTCATTTTAATATATAAAGTTTTCTTTATTCGGCGACCCGGACATCCTAAATTTTTTACACAAAAATGTCAAGCACCTTTATGTAATGTTATCTGCGTTTCAGGTTTTAAACTTAAAGCCTCACAGTGACGTGAAGGGGAGCAGAGATAGGAATATAGATAAGATAAAAATATGCGGGAGACATCTTAAGGTGCCCTGAAGGGGAAATAAAGCCGTGTACCTATATACTCTGGTAGCTCGGCAAGCCAATTTTGTAACTCCGGGTATTAAATTATCATCCGAGGTTCAATCGGTGCCGCACCTAAACATAGATCTCTGCCTAGGTAGTCAAGCTATTTGTAACTTTTTATAATAAACCTCCTCGAATGCCTCGTCGGTGTAATGGCAAAGTTTCTGCCTTACATCCAAGAGGTCCTGGGTTCGAATCCCAGGTCGAGCCAAAATTGTTTTTGAGATTTTCTGTCATGAATTTTTAAAAAAACAGCTCGGAGTCGTGAAGTTGGCGGTGTTACATCCCCGTGCCTCGAAAGCACGTTAAACCGTTGGTCCTGCGCCTCATCTCTCTCCGGTCATGGCGGGTTGCAGTCTCACTGAACTGTGAGAGTGATGGAACAGTGAGTGCACCCGTATATTGTGATCACACTTGTGCACTATAATATCTCCTGCGTAGTTGGTTAATCTTTGTTGAGATTGGCCGCCGTGGTCGAAATCGGCCAGGAGGACTATTATAATGAACCAAGTTTGTGGCTTAAAAACTAAAATTTAAATATCCTCCAACATGAGCCAGGATTTCAGCTGGTCTAGCTACAACGGCTGGACGGATTGTGACCAACCATAGCTAAGAAACATCGTGACTAAATCATCTTGCGAATAAAAGAACCGCAGTGAAATAGAGTGATCCTGTTGGGAGTTACGATGCCACAGACAGATCACAAACAGAACATTGTTGTTGAATGAATGAATATAGCCGTTTATGTTTACACGATGAAATAAATCAATACATTCTTCTCGCTAAGGGTAAACTCTTTCAAACTATCTTTGGATATCCATAGAATTAAAAACTTTCATAGAAGCTCCATTTTGTTGTTGTACCATAATTTAAGACTGAAATTATTTATTTATAAATCCGTTTTAAGTCCGTTTAGCCTTTTTACAAATACACAGAGACAAATAGATAAACAGAGACCCAGACAAATTTTTTAAAAAGTAGTGGAGTTCTGTAGTCCATTTTGAGTATGCATCCCTAGCTATTTTTTTTAAATATCATCTAAGTGCAGACTTTTTTCCTCTTCAGCTCTTATTATATTATGTATAGATGTAAAGAAGAAGACATTTTACCCAAAGACGCTCTTACATTCCTTATGAAGTCCAACACGGAATAACATTAATACCGCTCCGCTTGCTACAAAGAAATGTTAATATCGACTTTTAGAACTTTGGCACAAAAGACTATTATTTTTACATAAAATAAATGATTATTGTATTCTTTTCTGTCCGTATGAAACATTACAGTTATCGGGTGTTTCGATGTCGAAAAACAGTATCAATAAAATTGAAGGTTTTAAACTGAATATTATTTTTGTTTTTTTACTCTTTGAGGTTACTTACTGAACTATAAAAATAAGATTTCATAGATGCGGCAATTTCAGTCATAATTTCGTATTTTATTTGAAAATAAATTAATGTTAGAAAAATGAATCTTACCCATTTAAACGTTAAGTAAGATGTAGTTAGCAGGCAATGTTCGGCCTATTTCATCCCACTACTAAGCACAGGTCTGACCTGAAATATTACGTGCTAAATAAGCCATTTATTATAATGAATATTTAAAAATAATAACACGACTGTCAACATACTCCCAACTAGATCCACAAACACACTAACGTAACTTAACCTCTATTAACATCAAATTCTTTAGATGTTCCCTGGTAATAACCCCTCGTCAACCCTTCTTAGCATTTGACAAGGGGATTATATCAACGTCAAGTCGCCGTCAACTCGGGTTTTAACAATGTGTTAATTTCGCGAGTGGACAAAGGTTTATTAGCTTAAATCACAATTTGAATTTGGGATTGCATCTTGAGTCGTTTTTTCGGTCATGGTTGATGAAGAAAAATTCTGTTAAAAACGGCATATTATACTTATCTCAAACAAGAATTTCTCTTTCTTTCGTTATTTTTTATTTTCCCTTAAGTCAATGTGTCCACAGTCTGCACTAAACATTGTTCGTTTATTATAATAAGTTCGTTTGAGTTGAACATTACAGACGTTACAGGCTGAGTAACAGTCGTTATTTCATAAGAAGAAGTTTTGGGTTAATCCATTGTGTGCCATTTTTATACTTTTCGTCTTATCTAACATACCAAGATCACAAGAATACACATATACTTTCTTATTTGCCCTTTTTCGAAGTCGAGACAGCGCCTGTTATCTTACTTGGAGCAAAGACGGGTTAACGTGTGAATGAAGCAAGTTAATCCAAAGGTTGTGTGTGACCTGATTACCTTAGTAACAAAACACAAGCCAAAGGGCTACTTTACGTCTGGAAGGTACATTAAGTGAGGGTACAGAACAAAAATTTATCATTTTTACAGCTTTTGCTGTGTGAGTATAAAGATGTCCCATCGGTGGCTGTTCGAATTTGAAGTGTGTTTAAATTTCACATTATTAAAATGGTGTTTTGTTAATATTTTTGGCTTTGATAAGCTCCTGATTTCACCAGGGTAAAAATAACTGGTCACTTGATCAACGGTTACTTAAACAGGTGATTATTGACATTTTTAAGTACAGAAAATGACATTGACAATGATTAAAACGACTGATTAAGTCTGATCGGTCATTGCACGGTCTTGGATCTAAGTCCCACAAAAACAACACACTGATTATTGTCATAACTTAATACCTTTTGTTGATCCATTAAGATGAAATTTTGTATAAATATCTACTAAGTTTTTGAATTGCGTCATAAACCTCAGGCGTACTACACAGGGCCAAGTAAAATCAATATTTCTTATTTCGGAATGTACTTATAACTTTTCCTGAACATATTCTTTTTAAAAGAACTTATACACCCCAGTTAGTATTCGTCGGTAAGAAGATTCCACTCCAAGTATTTTCTCCTTTGTACGATATGAATTTCAATGAAATCGAACATTTGAAAGTTTGGATTCTACGCACGGCTTTCTTCCCTCTAAGGCTGTAGTACAAAGCGCTTTGAGAAAAAGTTTAACAAAGGGAAATGTGTAACGATGGATAATACAAACAAACGTGACTTAATCAAAACTTCATTAAACAAATAAAGAGTTTATGTGCTACTACGGTTACGAATTCGTGAAAAAACTATATTAAATCCGCTAACAGGGTCCACTCTATAAGTGTACCAAATTTCATACAAATTAGTCCATTCGTTAAATCTTAACCAACAGACAGACAGAGTGACTTTACGTTTTAAAATGTGTGTATATGGAAAAAACGGGTCAACATCACATACACTGATTAGATCCCAAAGTAAATAGCTTATGTATTTGTGTTATGGGAATCAGAAACGACGAAGGTACCACAATCACCAAAACCCGTGACAAGTTTAAAAATTGGTTTCCAGCATTGTCTCCGTGCGGGGATCGAGACCGGTACTCCACGGATATCGTCGAACGGAATATCAGTCGTGGATGTATATATGGATAGATATATAGATCAATTTATTTTTTATAGTCACAAAATCATTGCCACATACTTACGGTAGTAATAAGTTGGTGCATTTTCTGTAGGTGTGTAATAACTTTCAAAATACACGTAAAATATGGGAACAGAGATCCTAATTTAAGGGCAGTACATCAAAGTGGAAGGTTAACAATCCCTTATCCCTAAGAGACACTTCCTTTTAGTTAACTCCACAAAATAGCTATAGCCTTGCTCCCAACGGAGAGAGAATGGACGAATAAGGAAAAAGTATGTTATTCTTTGTTGCTAATGCAAGTGCCCACTTATTCACGATGCTGAATTCCGCTTTTTAACATAACGTTGTAGTTTAAATAGTATCCTTAGAGATAACGGAATGAAGTACCGATAGATAAAACCTGACTGTTGGTCTAATGGTCAATTTTCTTGCGTACAATAAGAGGCTCACAGAGCGGGTTCAAGTCCTGCTTAATTGTTCTGAGAATATATTTCATGGATTTCTCAGCAACAGCTCCGAGTCGGGAAGTGGTGGTGTTACACCTTCGTGCCTCAGAAAAGCACGTTAATTCGTAGCTGTCCTGCCGCCGATTTCTCTGTTTTTCTCTCTCTCCGGTTATGTCGGAATGCTGTCTTTGACTCTCTAATAGTTAGTTGTGAGTAAATCACTCATATCTCTCACCATCTAAAAAAAATCTCGTGTCACAATGTTCGTTCCCGTACTCCCCCGAAACGGCGTGACTGATTTTTATGAAATTTTGTAAGCATATTGAGTAGGTCTGAGAATCGGCCAACATCTATTATTCATATCCTTTAGTGATAAGGGTGGTCCACAATAATTTATATGGCAAAACAACGTTTGCCGGGTGAGCTACTATAAAAATAAAATATTTAAAAAAAAACTATTTATTTATTAAAATACACCTGTGTAGTATTGTATTACTAGACATATATATATTATATTGTATTATTGACTAGGAGTCGAAGTGGTCGCCATGGCCGAAGACGGTCGGATAGATCATCATCATCATCATCATCATTGTATTACTATAAACACTCGTGCACTAAGTTTAATATCTCCTGCGTATTCGGCTAATCTCTAATGGTTTTAGTCGAAATTTGCTTGAAAACCATATCATTAAACTCTAAAATACAATGTCATAATTATTTAAAACGGAATTTTCAACCGTGATTATAATTAATTTTACTTTTATACAGGGGATATTAAACTGAAATCTAATATATTTGTAATTAAGAGGCATCTCTATTTGCTTAAATTAACAGAGAAGAAATTCGTTGTAAATAACTTAATTATTGAGCCAGGGAGATCATAAATTTTAATCAAAGTGTCTGGTTACTTTGGATCATTATTTATTCCATTGTTGTGATTTTAATTTGTTCACAGTCTTATGAAGTGTGTGTATTTGTGCAGACCCTAAGTACCTATTATGAAAATATTTTCAAATACCTGCTTGAAATTATTTTTTTACAATCTAAACATAGTTTTATGTCTACATAGATACTTCCTTACATTGCTTTATTGTTACTGGGTGGTCATATACACAGTTAGATAGGTAAGAAATGACTTATATAGTTACTGCAGAACTTACTCAGAAAATCAAATTCTTGCACTGGATTATACAGTTGTCACTTTTGTCATTCTTATTAGCATGCTTTCCACTGCAGAGCACACACCGGCACCACACATAACTTCTCAGATCGCAAATTGTTTTGGTGACAGGCTAATAAAATGTTAGTTAGCCAATCGGAAAAAATCCTTATATTTTAGGAAATAACATTTTTATGAGGTGTCTCCATTTAAGTGCCCGTCATCAGTGTCGTTGTCATGTGCCATTTTATGGGACTAAGTATGATGGAAACTCTTTTTTGCCTCGTACTTGTCATAGCCACAGATATACGATAAGACTAGATACCTCATATCGACCATCCATGCGTGTCCCCGATATGCGCCGATCACTCATCGCGCGCATTTACTTCTCCGTCACGTTTCAACCGCGCTTGCGACAAGTCGTGTGCCCAAAAGTGTTCGAAATGCCAAATTGTTCGATAATTAATTGCAATAGCTGTTCAAAACAAGAGTCTGTAATTTAATTTAAAATAATTTAATACGATAGCATGTATTGCTCTCGATACCTTACTTCGATAATTCCATATTTAAATATCTTTGTTTTATACGTGTTACATTACCGTTCTTACAAGGTAAGACCACTACTCAGTATTTAGCTAGCAAGCAATGATATGCAAATGATAGAAACTTTTAGAATCTAGCAATGTTCATGGTAGCGGCATTTTTATCATTTTCCTGTCAAATGAAGCAAATAGTGATGTATATTTTGATAAATAAGTCGATTTTACGATTAATCGATATTTCATTCAATTGACAGGAAAATGAGAAAGGAAAATGAGAGATAATTTATTTTAGCTATTTGAAATAGGCGTTGCGTGACGTTATGTATGTGTGTATGTATATTAAGGTGTGAATATTTTTTCAGCTATCCGGCTGATCCGCAAATTAAAGCAAAATGGATCGAAGCGACGGGTAATAAAGTATGGTTTCCCACTAAATACAGCACAATTCGTTCCGCACATTTTAAGGATGAGGACTTAATAGTAACCCAAAAGCGCAGGCGCAAAAAGGTTTCATGAAACAGCATATCCGACAGTCCAGGTGCTGTGTGCTATAGAAAATGCAGAGGTAGAGAGATGATATAATAGAATTATATCATCTTTCTTTGTACGACTTAAAATGCGATTTATAATGTTGCTTTTATAGAAAATTTGTCATCAACATTGTTTAGCTTGACAATTAGAAGAAAATGATTATACTCTGTCTGAACAGCGTATTATTTTTTCGGTGATATTTATAAATATTTTTATGCAAATTATCGTTATTGTACACATAAATAAATATTGTATAAAACATCATAATAATGATAATAATAGGCACAAAATACACTACATGTTTTGACGAGTTTTATGTTGAATAGGTAGAGGTACCAATATTAGGTGATCATCTGTCTTAGTGATCATCTGTCTTATCTACAGATATAAGATGTTTGTAGTCAATGATTTTCGCCATGTAAAAACAAAGTTACACCAAACTTTAATGCTATCCTACACTAAAATATTTCACAGACTGCACGCACGTCCTCTCTTGTCGAAGTGTGCAGGTTTACTAAAGATGCGCGATTGTGTGTGAATGACATTATTTGAATTGTTCAATTGTAAAAGTCATTCGAACTATTCGAATAACCTTGCAAATCATTCGAATTTGACAAAAAGCAAAAAGCAAATAAGAAAGTTTATTTTACGATATAAATTATCGACAATAAATTAAATTAATTACAAAAATTAGTAGTATCAAACCATTCGATTGTTGGATTCAGTAACAATTGCCCATCTTTAAGATTTACTGACTGACTCGATCGATCAAAAGTATTTATGCGATTCTGTTGGCTCTATGTACATCACTAAATTGCTAGTGTGACGTCATAGTAGGTATTTAAAAAATGGCACGCGCGGTTTCCATACTATTTAGTGAATATGTGGTATCTAGTCTTATCGTATATCTGTGGTCATAGCTATAATAATCGTTTTCAGTCAGTTGACATTTTTGCGTCAACTTTTGTTAAGTTTAAAAAATAAATTCATACTTATACCCACTTGTACCAATAATAAGTAACGTTCTTTCTGTGGCATTATGTCATATTTTTATAATTTTATAGTTTTACATATTTTAACCTTCTTAACAAATTGTTAATTGATTATTATTAGGCTGAGGAAACTTAATTGGTTTATGTGTTTATTTAATAATCTATTTTGTTATGTACTCTTAAAACTGTATGTTTCCCAAAATTAATAAAATAATTGAGAACAATCCACCTACCTAAGTCTGATACGTGGGGGTAATTTTCCGATTTTTTTATTTCATAAATCCAAAAACGCCTACGAATTCAAAATTCGACGTTTTAATGGCGAAAAGCGAGAACCCAGTGATCCGTAAGTGAGCAGGCCAATAGTCACTATCAAATGAATGTTTCGGCTTTTTGGTCATAAATTCATCTTTTTGCCAAAGCCCAATACAATACCCGCAAAGCGTTTGTGTTGGATTGCAAAATATGAATTCGTTATTCAATGTGTTCAATCATTCGGTTATGGTTTTATTTTAGGACTAGAAATTTATCAAATTGAAACTAGTAGCAAGCATCTATCAGTAAAGTTATGGCTAGCTCACACATGCAACTTTTTATTGCCGCGACTCACGACTGACAGCGTCTCAAGTAATTATAGCACCGTGGCGACAGTACGCCGCAGGTGTGGAGTGACCCTAATCCCTGTATATTACGACCTCATCAATGTATTTATTCTTGTCACTTACATGGAAACTTAAAACTCAGTAAATTAGGTAGGTAAACATTATTACAAAATAAAGTTTAAAAACTAACACCCGACTACTTAAAAACACGCTCTAAAAGCCATGCCATAAGAATAATAAATTAAAAAAAGTGGTATACGACCACGGCTTTATCCTTAAAACATTTCTCTATCAATATTATAAATTGAAAATATATTAAAATATAATAATATGTGTAAGTTAGTTTATTTAATAACGGTAAATATTTAATAGTTTGTACATACTAAGTAATTTCATTGGAGAGTGTTTTCTTGTTTCGTACTTTTTAGAGCGTGTTTTTAAGTAGTCGGGTGTTAATTTTTTAAACTTTATTTTTATTTAACATATTTTGGAGTTCTAAATAGGTTAATTTTGGGTTCATTGATTTCTCAATCTTTCCAACTCCTCGAACGATCTTTGGTCATGTGGATTCTTTAGTAATTTGCTAGATTCCAGTGAACTAATCCATATTCCATCTATGGATCTTACTCTGCTAAGAGCCACATATATAGTCGGGTAAAAAATATGTGAATTATATACAATCAGCCCATGAATACAGGTAAAGTCACAAGCAAATGCTAGTAATATATATATATTCAAAATGTACAAGTAAAGCGCTTTCAAATGATACCAAACACGGCATATTTATCTTAACTTTATTTTTTTACTTCGTATGTTTTGTCCGCCAGAGGGCGCCACATTAGATTTTGTGAAATCCCATATAGCCTATAACCAGCGGACAATTAAGACGCTTCTAATGATATGTCATTTGTCGAATTCTGATAAGTAGTTTAGAAGTTACGAGGGAACAGATGAACATCCATACCCACATACATACATACATACAGGTCAAAATCATAACCCTCCTTTTGCTTCGCCGTAGTCGGGTAAAAATTAGCAGGATCGTCGCCGCGTCACTGCTGAAGATAAATTTATTTAGCCGTTTAGTTAATATGTGGGTTGTGCTTTATTGAGTATCTCTCTATTATGTATAATAATTATAAGAACCAATTATCTTTAACATATTGTGCCAATTTATTTTTAAATGTTAAAAGAGAATCACAATTTTTAATGTAAGTGGGTAAGTTGTTGTATAACTGCACTCCTCCGTAGGTACTAACTTAAAATCGTCAAACCTCTTGAAGGCGAAGATGACGAAATATTGTGACGTCACAATAAAATATGACTATGTGTCTTTACTGTGCCTGAAAACTTAAATTTATTAAATCAAAATGCGCATTGAAAAACCCATACAAAATACATAGAATGATGTACAATGGTTGTTGTATTTTTAGTATGTAATAAGTACGGAGTTAACTTATTTAAGCTTATAAATTCTAATCTCAATATATTTCTTTAAAAAAAACTTCAGTTTTCTTATTCAGAAAATGACTACTTTATTAATGTTAAAATTGATTATTAAGTGTTAAAATCGTATTATAGTTATAACACGTCAGTCTTCATGATGGATAAATAATTATTACCTTGAAATTTATAACGATAACTTTAATTAATCTTCGCAGCAGAAGCCTCAAATAGATTTTCATTAATTAAATGATCGAATAAAATTGTATATAATATTTAGTAGATTAGTAAATAGTTGATTAAAACAAATGCTTTATTTTAGAAGATACTCATTTATGTTAGTTATTTATTTGCTCTTACTTTATGTTTGCACTTAAAGCTACTTGTAATACAATGCTCAGTCTATCCTTTTTTTATTAGCGACTACAAAATAGAAACAGTAAAAAAATATATAAATAAAATTAAACATGGCTTACAACACAACGTACTTTGGGCGTAAGACAAGGTGTCTCCTGGACCACACCTTGGCAGATATGTACCAAAAGAACAATGGCGGAGATCAACGTGTTTTCGGTACCACATAGCGGCAGGACGTTTCTCGATTTAAATGTGTTGATTAATAATAAGAATAGCCATTTTTATTTTATTTATTTAAGCTTTATTGCACAACAATACTTTGTACAAAAGGTGGACTTAACGGGCATTCTCTACCAGTCATACCTTTGGGCTAAGCAGAAATGATTAGTGGGCGGTGCGACAAAAAAAATAAAAGAAAAAACAAAAAAAAAATAGAATAATATGACACATAGATTAAATATAAAATATACAATTATATTGATTACATATTTAAAAATACACATAACATACTGGTATACAAATCTTATTATAAAAATGAATTGCTGTTCGTTAGTCTCGCTAAAACTCGAGAATGGCTGAACCGATTTGAATAATTTTAGTCTTGAAATATTCTTGGAAGTCCAGGGAAGGTTTAAAAGATCAGATAATTTAAAAAAAGCAACGGGCAGGACAACGTCTGTCGGGTCAACTAGTATACACTAAATAAATAAATAAATTTGACGAACTGTTAAAGAAAGATCTATAATGACGGTTGCGATAAAGTAAGAAAGTGGGTGCGAATGAGTCTCTTGAATGATAATTTGCTGGGAGCCTGTTTTATATTTTCGGGAATAGCATTCCAGAGCCTGATGGCCTGAATGTGCATAACTTCAACACAAGACAAAAACTAGGCTTGCCGTTCCACATTTGAGACTTCATAAAGTTGGTCACTCATTTATGGGTAGATGTATATCATTTTTTTAATACATTACCTGAAAATTTCATTTCATTGCCTTTAAATAAATTTAAAACAGTTGTAAAAGATGTAGAGGTATTAATGTCGAAAGGATATTATTAAATTGATGATTCTATAAATGACAAAGATATATGGAAATGTTTGAATGTAAACAATTACAATTATTGTAAATCAAATTTGAAAAGAGGCAATGACAATAGTGACTGAGTTTCTTACGCCGCTTCTTCTCAGCACTGGCCCAAATTGTCTCGAAGCGGTGGTAGGGTTAATTTATATGTTGGGACTGTAAAAGTGCTAATTGTTAGCCTACTTACAAAAATAAATTGATTTTATTGATTTATTTTATAAATAATAATAATAATAATTTATTCACAACTACAAGATTACAGATTTTTCTTGGGTGTGTACAGGGTTAATTTAAACATTTTGCATTATAATATTTTTATCCCTGACAATGAGACTAGTAAAAACTGTGTCTTCAGTGTCAGTGATTCCTCGACAAGGAGTGATTATATTGCTATAATAACGTATAACATAATTTGTTATCATAATATCATGTATACACTAGTTATTTGATATTTTTATAGTGATTTTAACATAACCTCTAAAAATATAATTTTTCGCGTATGTACCTATCTACCTTAACGAACGGCATGATGTAAAGCCACGTTGGGCGAACAGTTGACCAAAAAACCTATCTTCCAATGAGAAGACCAATGTAGCGTACGCCTCAACGTTGATTTGAGCTTTTTTTTTAATTGCCAATAGCGTTATTTTCGGGCCAATGTTGACGTTCGTTGGATTCGTACAGTGCTTTCTCGGTGTTCCTAGAATCGTTGCATTTTCACACACAAAGGAAGGTACCTTTAATGACTGTCTTAAGTATCCTGTGTATATGTCGCAGTCATCTAGTTCAATCCGCGATTTAATTGAAGGACTAGGCCGTTCATTGAATGACGATATTCAATTGAAGGACAACTCGTCAAGTCGTTGAAGGAAACGTTCAACGTCTTTACTGAACGTCATTAAGCAAAATCGTTAAATGGGATGTAGACGACTCTGTAATGTTTGGTTATGGTGACCATGAGATCGCAACTTAAAAGTTAACCTTTAAATAAAAATAAATGAATTAAAAATGTCTCATTAAATAGGATCTGTACGAATTTAAAATATTTAAAAAGGGTGACCATAAGTTCGCAACTTAAAAGGTTACCTTACTTTAGATAACAAAAATGAAGACATGACATGACACATTTTATTATGATTTTATATTGTATTTTAAGACTTAAGATAGGCAATAGTGACTATTCCTACCAACTTATTCAAGGAATTCAAAGAAAAAAGTCATAACATTGCTTTCTGTGCGAGCTGTTGGATGCCATATTTGTCTTGGTGACTACTAACGCCGCAGTGGGGAAAAAATGAACTAAATTTGAATCAGTTGACTGATTTCACGTCCGCCCTGTTCAAAGGGCTATGTTGCAATCCGCTAACTAGTTGGACGTTGATTGACGCTTGTTCATTCAACATTGGGCCTAGTCATTCTATTGATTGTTGTCATTCAATGAACGCGCTAGTCATTCAATCAAATAGCAGATTGTTGAATCTGCTATCAGATGACTGCGACATACTCGTATATATATCAAGTAAGATATAGTATTGTTTGCATTCCAAACTAATGACTTTACCATATCGTTGGGATTGCCACATGAACAAGAGTCTTGTAAAACTTGATTTTTCTCGTTGCAGAAAGATTTGAAATCGTTTGCAATTTATTATTTTATTGCAGTACCAGTATTGCCAATGTCCTTTAGGGTAGGTAATTTTGATTGTCAGTCAATTAAAACTTACATGATTTTATGTAACTTAACTATAACTTAGGTAGGTACTCCTATATTGTATAAGTTAATTAAAAGGTTAATCAAAATTATAACAAGGGGTCAGTAATTTTATAAACGTTCATATTAAAATGCTGCTCATTAAAATGCTCTTTAAATTATTTATATACTTTTTATATCATTAAATCGATTCACACGTAATTTACCAAATTACCATTATTCAACTAAAACCCTTACATATTATTCTATCTTCTTCCTAGGTATCAAGCGTAGAGGCGTTCCTCCCTTCATGGTCTGAAGTATCCCAGATCGGGGATCAGACACAGGCTCTCGCTTTGTATTCTTAGAAGGTTCTACTGAAAACTTGCTTAGTATCGCTGCTAAGCCGGCTAGTGACTGCATGAGGCCCAATCTCTCACCTGGAAACAGAAGATGGAAATTACAATTGAATTCAAAGATATTTCCGCAAAAAAAAAAACATTACATGCAAGCTTAATTTTAAATAGAAACGTTATCTGCACGTGCAAAGTGCATTGCAGATAACTAAATAATATGAATGTGATATCGATTTAATCAGAAATCCGGACGATAAACAGTAACAATAATTTGCGAGAAATTAGGATAACCAAGGTATCTAGACTAAGTTACATGTCATAAGATTATGATGGTATGTTTTTTTAAACACTGGGAGGCTGCATTAAATGCTTTTCTTAGAGTTTTAAGGAAACTTTAAATAAATAATAATAAATATACAACAACATCACATACATTGATCTGGCTCCGTGGTAAGTAGCTTAAGCACTTGTGTTACAGATATCAGAAACAACAGTGGTATTACAAACATATAACACCCAGACCAGTACAAACAGACATGTTCATGCACACAAATGTTTGTGCAGCGCGGGGTTCGAACCCGCAACCTCTATATAATAATCAACTTCTTGACCATTACACCAAAGTGGTCGTCAACTATATTTATAAGTCGATATAAGTATATATCGATATAAGTCGATGTCGAAAATCAAATCGTGCTAGCATGACAACCACGCGAAGTTTGTCGATTGATAAATGTATAGAAATGACATTTGCCTACGCTGAGACTTGTCCAGGGGCCCAGTTTGTACCATTTCGTTTTCATATTTTTGTAAACTAACTTGTTGTCTCCTAGTGTCTTTGGAGTACTCGGAGTACGGAGTACATGGGAGAAATTACTATAATGAGTGTTGTATCGTTACTAACTTCCTTATTTTATGCTGTCGTTCGTGGTTTTGTCATTTTGTAGAATGAGTTGAAATTGCTGAAACTTAGTTTTCAAACAAGTAAATACTATAAATTCTCACCTATACAAGCACGCGGTCCTTCACCAAAAGGTAAATATGTGTGGTTTTGAATCTTGTGTATATTATCTGGACTGAATCGTTCAGGGATAAACTTCTTCGGCTCCTCAAAGTATTTCTCGTCCAATTGAATGGCTTGAGATGGTATGATTACCATGACGTCCTTGTCTATCGTCAGATTTGAATCTGGGAACGTATACTCTGCTACAGATTTTCTGAACAGAATTCCAAGTGATGGATATATTCGCATACTTTCCCTGTAAATAATAAATAAAGAGTTATTAAGAGTTTTGTTGTTGCGCAAACTAAATAAATTACAGGCATTCATCTACAAAACAATCGTTGTACAACGGATTTAGTAGCCTGTACAAGCGATGTATTCGATTCCTTTGGCCTATATACGTCCCACTGCTGGGCACAGGGCACCTCAACTATAAAAGTACAAGGGATTTTGTTAGTAATAGGATATCAACCGTTTTCTTGTTAAACATGCCAGAAAAAGTTTACATTTTGCCCTAAAATTATGTTACTATTCAGCAAAATTTAAAGTATCACCATGTTTTATTTTTTTTAACAGTTAAATTATGCAAAAATAGTCACGCAATTAACCATTTATAGCTAGACTTGACACTAAATAAAGGTTTTAATCTTTGAAAAGCGTTGAGTAGTCAAAATAACACACTGAGTAGTCACTTTGTCAACCTGTTGAAATCTGTCAAATTTGTTATTTAACATGGTAATGGAGTGCCACTGTATTATTGACGCTGACTTTACAATAACAATGTATTACTCGTATGTTTCTACGATTTTATCTTAATTGGTTTGGGGTTATGTAATTAGTGTGTTCGTCGAAACAATTTTATTTATTTATTTATACGTTAATCTAGTCTTACTTACTTGAATGCCATCGTAAGGTACTTCATTTCTGCAATAGCCTCATAGCACAATTTGTTCTTATACTTCTTCAAAACCTCGTCAATTTCATCTTGACATTTCTTTTGAACCTCAGGATGAAAAGCCAGTTGGTGCAAAGTAAAACTTGAGGTAGACGATGATGTTTCAAAACCAGCGGCAAAGAAAACAAATACTTGAGCAACAATCAAAAGATCATCTAGTTCTTCTTCGACGATCACGGGTGAACCATCAGGATTTCTCTTCTCAATAGATTCTCCTACCATTTTCCCTTTTTTCTGAATTTCTAACATCAGGTCAATAAAGTCGTTTCTCGTAGATGGTTTATAGTTCCGCTCTTTCATTATATCATACACCAATTTTGTTGTAGTCCTCCTTACCTCCGGAGCTACCGCATACAAGTCTTTAAATATTGCTGGGAACAGAAACTTGAGCATCACCACGCAAATATCTAATGGCTTTAATTGAAACATTCTTTTTCCTAGCTTACGAAACGCTGAGTTTTCATCGTTTAAAGCATCTGTGTCGATACCGAATCCGCAAGCACCAATGAAATCAGTTGAGTATCTAGCAAAGAGATCCTTAACGTCAACCTCTTCATTCTTAGATGCAGTTGCCGCTATTTCCTGAAGCTTTTCCGCTCTATCGACTATCAGTGGGAACATATTTTTTAGTTTACCCGATGTAAATGCTGGTGTTATACGTTGTCTCAGTAGCTTCCATATGTCACCATCAGCCATAAACAGATTTCTGAGAAATGGGTCCGATTCGTCTTTATGCATTTTTAACCCTCGCGGGTAAAAGTTATGGAAGTCAGTCACTAATACTCTCTGTATATCTCTGGGGTCCCTCAGAACCAGATTTTTTTGGTTCCCCATAAAGTATCCCACAAATCTCTCATTAGGGTATGTATTGTATAAATTCGTGAATATGTCCGTAAAACAATCTCTAAAAGTGAATTGTCGTAAACTGTTTCCGAAGAAAGGTATAGGGTCAGGATTTTTGAGACCTTTCTTTTTCCAATAGCCAAAGTGTCTGGTTCCATAAAGGTAGAGTAAAAATGGCAAAAGTAAAATCACAGCAATAGTAAACATTGTGGGAACCTTACAGAAGTTTTCAAATTTGAAAATGTATGTTTAGTATGAAACCTTGAAACCATTAACTTAATTAGTTTTTATTACACTCCACCTTCCATTTTGTAACGATAAAAATTGTTTTTCTTCTTTTCGTACGCCTCAATCCATAATTGATTAATCAGCACTGATCACAATGACTTTAAAAAAAAAACACTACTTCCATAAGTTCTTCATTTCATTTTTTGTCACAATCGAACAAGGAATGTTTGTTATTATTTAAATAATTGATAAAATTAATACTGTCTGCATAAAATTTTAAAAACTGCGCACTGGCCGAAGGACAAAATTAGTATAAATTATCTGATATAGCATGATGCAATACTTTTATTATGAATGTTGTCAGATAACGTGCCCAGAATAGTACCAATTTATCTTTTGTATTAATGGATACCTTTGTAGTGACTAATTTGATATTGATATTTTAAATCATAATGATATAACACACCTGTTGTTTTCGTATTGCTTGCTCCATACGGTTTTGCAAATATTTTTTGTAATTTCTTTAATTAATGAATGCCTTAAAACAAAAGTAGTGGAAAATCGATTTGTCACCTTTAAATAAAATAAAAAATAAAAAAATTCAATAAAATTCATTTATTTCTGTAACTAGGCTAAGAACTAGCACTTTTACACGTCCCAACATATAAATTAACCCTACCACCGCTTCGGGACAATTTGGGCCAGTGCTGAGAAGAAGCGGCGCAAGAAACTCAGTCACTATTGTCATTGCCTCTTTTCAAAATTGATTTACAATAATTGTAATTATTTGCATTTAAACATTTCCATATATCTTTGTCATTTATATAATCATCAATTTTATAATATCCTTTCGACATTAATACATCTTTAACAACTGTTTTAAATTTATCTAAAGGCAATGAAATTAAATTTTCAGGTAATTTATTAAAAAATGATACACATCTACCCATAAATGAGTGACCAACCTTATGAAGCCTAAAATGTGGAACGGCAAGCCTATTTTTTTGTCTTGTGTTGAAGTTATGCAAATCGCTATTTTTAGGAAATAAGTGTAAGTTTTTTCGAACGTAAATTAGGTTTTCGTAAATATATTGCGAGTAAACTGTAAGTATTTTAACTTCTTTAAACAATTCTCTAAGTGTTTCATTTGATTTAAGTTTATAAATAGCCCGCACGGCTCGTTTCTGCAATACGAAAATTGTCTCTATATCTGCAGCTGAGCCCCATAGTAAGATGCCGTATGACATGATACTGTGAAAATAACTAAAATAAACTAGTCTTGCCGTTTCAACATGAGTCAGAAACCTTATCTTTCTTACAGCGTATGCAGCGGAGCTTAGTCTCTTTGATAAGGTCATGATATGAGGACCCTACTGGAGCTTATCATCTAAAGTAATTCCCAAAAAAGTTGCAGTATTTGAAGTAACTAGTTGTTCATCCTTAACAACAACCTTTGTTGGAACTTGTCGGACATTGGGCATTGTAAACTTAATGCATTTAGTTTTGGTCGCGTTAAGCAATAAATTGTTAACGGTGAACCAATGAAGTACTCGCGAGAGAGTACCATTTACATCGTCAAACGATTCTTTACCCCTTGGAGTTTTAAAAAGTAGTGAAGTATCATCAGCAAATAACACTATCTCACAAGCACCGTCGACAAAGTATGGAAGGTCATTAATATATATCAGAAACAGTAAGGGTCCCAATATCGAACCCTGGGGCACACCCATAGTGAGAGGTGCTCCAGGAGACTCTGCTCCATTGATAGAAACCTTTTGTGTTCTCTCAGTGAGATATGAATTAAATAAGTTACATGCATCAGTTGATACACCATAATGGCGTAGTTTTCTCAACAGGGTCTCATGGTCAACACAATCAAACGCTTTAGAGAGGTCACAAAAAATTCCCACAGCATCATGCTTACTATCATAGGCATCAAATATATGTTTCAACAGAGCGACTCCAGCATCAGCAGTACTGCGACCCTTTGTAAAACCAAATTGTTTATTATGCAATAAATTGTTTGATGTGAAGTGAAATAGTAGCTGATTGAATATAATCTTTTCAAAAATTTTACTTAGAACCGGTAAGATAGATATTGGTCAAAAATTTGAGGGGTTATTTTTGTCACCAGATTTAAATAACGGTACTATTTTACTAAATTTCATTAAATTTGGGAATTTTCCTTCATCAATACATTTGTTGAAAATGATCGCTAAAAGAGGTGCTATGAATTCAATAATAGTTTTAATGATACATACGGATATTCCCCACAGATCCTCGGTTTTTTTCATATTTATTTCATTGAATGCGTTCATAATTACATCGGTGCTTACGTATCTAAAGTATAGTGGTGAATCACACTCATCAATATTGGATTTGAGAATGGATTCAGACAGTTCTGCAGAAGAGTTAAGTTCTTTAGTAGTAGATGGTGCTATATTAGCAAAGAACTTTTCAAAAATATTAGCTACTTCTGCATCAGATTTAACTAGTTTACCTCCGTCTTTTAATGAATATGAACGATCTTTTGTTTTATCTTTACCGGTTTCTTTGTTTATGATATTCCAGGTAGCTTTGGCTTTATTTTTTGAACCTGAAACTATCCTACGAAGATGATTCGTCTTTGCTTGGGCACAAACTTTTTTAAAGATTTTTGAATATTTTTTAACATATTCTATAATATGTGGGTCCTGAGAATGTTCTCTAATACTATACAGATCATATAACTTATTCCTGCTTTTATAAATACCTGGTGTAGCCCATTCATTAAACTTACTTGTAAACCGATTAGACTTAACCTTTTTTTTTTTTGAAAATTGATGCGAATTCGCTTTTAATTAAGTTAAAAAGATCTTCGTATAAGTTGTCTACGTTACTACTACTGTTTGGAATTAATGTTTTCACACCATCAAAAATCCTATCCTTAAATCTATTTATCCTGTTTGCAGTGACTGGTCTATAAACTATATCTACTACGCTCAAGGCCGGACCAGACGGAAATATGACCTTTTGTCCTCTATGGTCGGAGCTTAGACATTGTAAAATAGATTTATTTGTTATTTTGACATCACAAAAAATATTATCTATGCAAGTAGCCGTTGTTGGAGTCACTCTGGTAGGTTCTTCAAAAACATTATTTAGGTTATACGATTCAAAGAGATTAAGAAATCTCATAGAAATTTGTATTTTTTTTAATATGTCTATATTAAAATCACCGCATACTACTAAATTCTTTTTTGATTTTGATGCTTTTGATAAGACTTTATCCATAGTGTCTTCAAAAAGTTGGTAATTAGCGTCTGGCGGGCTATATACGCTTATGACAATATATTGATCATGTTCAACACATGCAAGTTCAATAGTTCGCTCAATGGAGAGAGATACAATATCTTTTCGTTCTTTACAGTTAAATTGATTTTTCAACAGAATAAGTGACCCACCTCTAGTTGTAGTCTCCCTTGTGAACGAACTACCGACCTTATAATTGTCAATACTTAACATTAATTCATAGTCCCTATACCAGTGCTCAGTCACACACATTACATGGGCATTTAAATGTTGCAAAACTAATGATAATTCTAATTCTTTGCCAGCTAGGCCTTGTATGTTTTGATGTACAACAATAAAACTAGACCCAGCCTTTGTCTTCCCCCTTAGTTTAAAGTGTCAGAGGTTGTCAAGTTAATAATATCTAAATTAGTACTATTACTAATATGTTGACAACCATGTGATATGGTTGAGTTTAAAATACAATTAATATTATAAGCTAACAGAGTAGCTATTCGTTTTTTAAATTTAATAGGCAAGTGTAAAGAGCTGCCAGTCAAAGAAAATGAATTATTAATGAATTTATTTGTGTCAAAAAACACAAATTTGTCACTGTGACGCTGAGATAAATTGAATAATAAAGTATTCAGCATATGAATACTGTTATTTTGTGTTGCTGTATAATATTTTGAAAATGGTAGGGAACAGAGGATAATTTTTTTGACATTTAAATTTGTCAAAATGTTCCAACTCTTTATAATATTTTTCTTACTAACGTTTTGACTGTTCCCTAACATTAATACAATAATCGAGTTTGAATTGAAAGAGCTGTTTCGTATACTATTTACAATTTGATCCAGTGATGTGTCTGGCATACAGTTATTAATAATTTTGCAGCTCAATGACCTATTCAATAAGGAACCATAACCAATTCCTAGCTTATCTGAATATACATGAACATTAGCACATTCGTGAGTAGGCTTTTGAGAGACAACATCATAAGTTTTAGAGCAGTTTAAATTTAAACTTTGTTCTAATGGACATAACTGCAAGCTTAAATCACTTGAGTCCAGTACAGTTTTCAAATTAATGTTTGGCAGGGATTTATAAATTTGGTTAGTGGAGTTTATGTTCAAATTTTTAGAGTTTATGTTAAATAGTTATTGACAACGTAATTTCAACTATGATGTGTAACTTTTTTTGAAGTTTTTTATTTTACCAACAATAAATGGGACAATCCCTTAAGTGGGACTACATAGTATAAAAATACCCAAATGGTACAATTCACCGATTCTGTGATACTGGCAATCCTCTCGTTGTAAACTATGTCTATAAATAGACATAAGAAGTTCAATCATCGAGCGATGTAGGTACTCAGTGAAGGACACTCGTACGCAAAATGTCATAATATCATCAATTGCATTAAATATAAAATGGCCGTTGCCTTGGAATGTTTGTGTGCCTTAGACGATTTTCACGCTAAACCACGCTCCGGAGATTTTGCTGTTGTAGTACAAATACCTCAAAAGATTAATTATTATTTTTTCTCTATATTTGGGATAGCAAACAACTACATATATATTTTATCATGGTACAATAATTTAGGCTTATGTTATTATTAAAAAATATGCAGTCAACACACTGTCCACATATTAACATATACAAATTTAAAATAATCGGACGCGTGCAGTCACTAGTAATAAAATGTGTGGAACTACTATAAATATGCTCATACAAATGAAATAATAATATTCTTATCTTATTTAAGTATTTCAAAATTTTAGTTTCTTGTCAGAAAAGGTTGCACGTTTCTTGATTCAGAGTGCCAATGTATCATAAACAGTTATATTTAAACCAATTTTCGTATATGTGAACATTAAGTGTTGAAATCGTAGTTAAACCACGTCAGTCCTCATGATAAAAAATAAATAGCGATACCCTAAACTAATCTCATTAGCAATAGCCTCGAACAGATTTCATTAAATGATTAAGAATAGTCGTAGGTGCATGTATTTTGTAGTAGATAGTAGAAGGTTGATTAAAAAAAATGCTTTATTTTATTGCAAGCTTTTATTTACTTATGTTGATATATTATTTGCCCTTACGTTAAGGTTCAGAAACAACTCGATACTAAATATTATGTTGTAATTATGTGAGCGGTGAGTCTGTCATGTCTGTGTCCCATTTTATTAAATGGGACATAAGTGATAGATTACAGGTTACACGTTTACAGTATAACAATAAGACGGTATTTTATTTCATTTTTAGGGTTCCGTACCTCAAAAGAAAAAAACGGAACCCTTATAAGATCACTTTGTTGTCCGTCCGTCTGTCCGTCCGTCCGTCCGTCCGTCCGTCCGTCTGTCAAGACCGTTTTTCTCAGGAACGCGTGGAGGTATCCAACTGAAATTTCTATATGATACTTAAGTCTACTGTCCCTGGAAGCTGTAGAAAAATCAACCTTCTAAGCCAACGCAATCAAAAGATACAGCTATTTAGGCCGCAAATTTCCACAAATTTTCGAAACTCGCATGGGAATCAAAACCTACAGGGTACTTCCCCTAAACTTAGAATCTTGAAATTTAGTACGAAGTCACGTCTTATAGTACAGATATAGGAAAAATTACGAAAAAACATAAATTTTCAGTTTCATCATATAAAAAAAAAATATTTTTGAAAAATATTTTTTTGCAATAAAAATACCATAACTATGACTCGATTGTCGTGATGGGTGAACTTTTACTTATATACCTACAGGTTTGTACGGAACCCTCGGTGCGCGAGTCCAACTCGCACTTGACCGGTTTTTTTTTAAAGAAACTTTCTATTACTTAAGTAACTCGATCGAATCTAGCTTTGAACTCAGAACATAAAAAAAGTTTCTTTCTAAGTATTAAAGCTTTTAATCACTCTTCCATAAGCATTCACAAATTCATCCTTTGATGAATAATACTTCACATAATTTTTAAAAAGCTCTTTTTTCCACTTGATTTTCAACTCATCGTTTGATAACATTTTTCTTTATCGATAATACAATACGACTTTTGCCAACTATACACTTCTTCATGTAAAGTGATAACTTTTACCAATTTATACTTGCCTATCCATGCCAAATATATTTCCCCCGCAATACCCTTATAGATTTATCACCTAACATAAATGTACTAAGCTTATGTTGTCTGTTGTTTTACATAAGTTCGTATAGGTCTAAGGCTTCTTTTCCACCAACAACGAAAGCGGGTAAATGTGTGATTCCACAAACGAGAAAGTTATTGTCAATCGCACAAGCTTGATTGTGCGTGTGACAGTGCTGGTTAGACCCGAAAATGATTCGGTACCGTATAGTTCGGGGTTTTGTTTAATGGACAGACGAACGATCGGAGTGATCGTTCGTCTGTTCTTGAAACAAGAGAACGAACGACGAACTATCACTCCCCTCAGTCACAGAGTTGAATTGTATGTAGACCGCTTGAAACACTCGGTTCGAAATTTCAGAATGCAAAAGTAGATTTTTGTCCGTCAAACTCATCAACTAATTGATAAGAATATAAAAAATCTATGTTCTATTAAAACAAATTACATATCGTTAGAAAGTTCACACGCATTAGTCGTGCCGTATCAATTCACTGACGCGCGTGTTTGTGTGATCTAGATAATGTTTTAATTTGTCATTTATGTTTAATAAGAATATGTATGTTAGACTTTAAGGTATTTATGATATGGGCCATAATCATGTTGTAATTCGTTGCCTGCCATAAACATTATTATCATTATGTTGGTCAATTCCAATCTCGGGACCACAGGGTCCCGGACCTTTGGAAGGCATGCGTGGGGCCGAAGCCAACACACAGAGGCCCGTTAGACACTTTAATCAAAATGAAGTGTGACACTAGCCGGCGATTATGCCTGTATGCACAATGTGAGTGCATCCAAGGACAAACCTCGGTTAGTGTAGGACTATAGCAAGGTATGGTAAAATAATACTGGGTTATAGGTTTAAGAGCTGGTGGACAAGGTAACTGGGAATATGGATGAAGAGACTACGGGACACCTGCCTGGTTCATAGCCTCGGCTGAAAAAATTGGCAGGTGGTTACTCGCCGACAACTAAATGCCCCCCCCCCCCCCCCCTGGCGCCGTTGGGTCGTCTTGACCGGACTGAGGGGTAACACTAGCGTTATCGGCTAGAGGTGGGGAGGTGGTTCTGGACTTTCAACGACAATCACTTGTTTCCCTGAGGGTTCGGCATCATGTGCCCACTCACCATTTACGAACCACATCCACCTTCGAGCATCACGCTCTCGCGACTCCACTTTGGCCGGCTGGTGAAGGCAAGCCAGAGGTGAGAGTCCCCTCCTCTTGGGTTCCACTTCAGCAGATCAGCAGAGCCGAAGACGAGGGCCTTAACCGACTCTCAGCAGCACTCGGATTACGACTGACCCCGTGGTGTCGCTACTCACCACAGCTCGCCACAAAGCTTATTATTATTAGGTATGTTGGGCTAGAATTGGCAATCATATCAATATCTTTACGTTTTTTTGAAAATTAAAGTTAAAATTTTATTTATGTTAAGATTAAAGTATTTTTATACGTGTTTCTGTATTTTTGAGGGCCCATACTTTTTTTCTAGGTTCCTTCTGCATGAGGCGACATTCCATTAAAAAAAACAACATAAAATGTTGCTTATAAAATAAAAGGAAATAACTTTATTAAGAAGGAGATCTAACACATTTTTCTTCTCTCGGACTAGTGGTAAACGAGCCTTATTAGGCCCTCCCATCCATCATGTGGCGATAAGGGATTATTCGTGTTGTAAGTAATTCCACTAAAAGTTTTCGATCAATATTTCATAGGACGTGTGGGTGAATTGACGGGTAGAAATAGAAATTAATTCATTGCTTGCTAGGACTGCGGAAGTAGAAACCCATGTTTTTGATAAGAATATCTAGTTTTCTACCAGCGGTCCAAATACGGTTCTCTAATATATTAAGCGAAATATAGCCTCCTAGATTCGAATGGCGAAAGATTTTTCAAAATCGGTTCAGCCGATTAAATTCAACCAGAGCCTAGTCGGAGCCCAACCGGAGCCTATTAAATTCAAACAAACAATCAAGTCTTTACTTTTTAAGTCTTTCTTTTTATATTTTATTAAGAAGAATTTATTTTGATGAGTCTCGTTTAGAACGCCTTGCCGATTTAAAAGGTCTACGAAGCTTTCTTTAGTATGTAGACTTAACAGTGTTTACTAAATGTCAGTTTCTTTTAAGTCAACGTACCTTCTTTTAAAAATTGGTATAACGTTTTTGTACTAAACTAAACGACAGCTTCACGATACGCTAAGGCTCCGTAGGACTCGCGATTGGTCAAGCCTTTAATACTCTTCTCAGACTACCCACACTGGCAAGACAACGAATAAGCGAGACGGCTAGATCCAAAAGCACTCACGATCTTTCATGGTAGGCCTCTAGTTCACTCGTAACCAATTTCTCGAAATTGGGCCAACAACATGGAACATTTTCTATCGTGTACATGCTAAGGTTTAGCAATTCTGAATTTTTCATTAAACGAAATTCGTACCCAAAGGGACTGACTCAATTATCCGTACCCGTATTAGGGACAAGATATTTTTAACTTAATGAGCAAGCACTTTTCTTGAAAGAAATAATGTTTCGTTTCATTGGACAATTGGAGCGGATCCCAAATTTATTGCATTAATTTTGAAAATAAAATTAATTATCTAGATGATTTAATAAACAGATGTATCATCAACGGTCATCTCAGTAACACATGAAAGCCAGAAAAAGCATTTCTTTACCTTTGGTAATTGGCATTGCCTGTCAAATTATTGTCGTGGTCTAAAAATAATTTGTGACTTAGTGGATATTACTCAATGTCATGATAATCAGTTACAAGATGATCTAGGGATCATTTATGTTTAGTTGTCTGAAAATGGGCCTTCCCCTAAAGCTTTCCAGATCGATAGTTACAATTAAAATCCAACTTTCTTATCTGTTTGCAAGTTCCATCTTTTTTCTCATTTGCAAGAACCTTACGTTCCGTTTCAGCCTATATCCTACAGAAATGAGCTGTTTCAAAATATTATTATCCTTTTTAATCTGAGAAAAGGTAGGGTTAGAATAAGGAGCCGATTCAAGAATATGCAGAGTTGCAAACAAAGGCCGACCGTAATAAACGAACGTACCTAGCAGTATTATTCCGGGCTGAAAAGTTGTCAAGTAATCTTTATTTTTATAAGAACGATTATAACGTTTCAAGGAAATATAACCTGAGTGATCGGACGAGAATTCATTTGAATTTTGAACTGTAATGACGAAATCAGATGGTATGCGTATCTAAGCAGCACATTATGAGCTGATCCAAAAACATATATTTTGAAAACGGTATAGTTTTGAAGTATTAACAGTGCTAAGCTTTCATTATTGTGTATGTAAAGCATTACTTTCAATATCCAGAAAGAATTATCTATTATGTCAAAAATAATCTTTCAAGAGTTAATCAAAACAAAAGTTTATTTACACCAATATATTTATATTCACCGTTATTTTGTCCTTTCAATGTTTTTGTGAAAGTTCCGAACATTCTTGGTAGTCCCTCTTATTATTTTAGTTCGGCGCAGTGACTTTTATTTCTTCGTGTGAGAAATATTTCGAAAAGCAAAACCAAATCCATTTATCGAAATAAGACAAGATCTTACGCAAAAAGGGATTTCCTATCTCCTTGCTTTGGTTTATGATAATATCATTGTACCTTATCTGTCAATTCGCAAAGTGGTTTACAAGAACAAAACGCGTTCAATAAAATAATACCCCAATACCGGAATAGGGAGATGGAAATGTGCTGACAAAAAAATTGTAAGAACCCAGAGTCGTTCCAATTCAATTTCTTTATTCATTGATGCAAAAATTCCTTGCGACTCACGTTTGCAAACTTAGGTAGTCCGAGTTCGATAACTTTCATATCAGAGATTTAAATGTCTCGACGTTCAAGCTTGTATCTTTTAAAATCGTAGCGAGATATCGAAACAGATCAAGCGTTTGAGTTCAAATTCACAGTTGAAATATTAAGCTGCACGGGTTCATTTAGAAGGAAACTTTTGATCTCTAGGCTAAGAAGAAAAGTTGATATTTTTCAACCTTTGTATCACTCAGTCATAAAGTAATCTCGCCTATGTTTTATTTAGTAGTTTGGTTTGCAAATACTTAGCTAATTATTTTGTCAATAGATCAAATAGATTAGGGGTACCTGCTAGCATGAGTGACCTGAATATGACATTGACCAAATAATATGCGTGTGACATATCTCTACTAACCTTGTGATGAAGTTCAAGAACTTCAACCTATTTAGCCCTGTGGGGAGTTATTCTCGTTTTAATTGCGAAACTAATGTCATTTGGTTCTAATGTTAACATAGTTGATTAATGACTTAGACTGATTACTACATTACATTACCATTATAGATTTAGAAACACACTTCATTATTATTTTTTTCGTACTGATTGTAAGCCCAATTCTATCAACATAAATTATTTACACTTTTGGAAAATAAGTAATAATAATAGTCCTGCTGGCCGATTTTGACCACGGCAGCCAATCTCAACAGAGATCAGCCAACTACGCAGGAAATAGTAGTAAGAATAAGTGCACCAGTGTGAGCGCAATACACAAGTGCACTCACTGCTCCATCAAAGTTCGGTGAGACGGCAATCTGACATGACCGGAGAGGGATAAGGCGTAGGATCAACGTGCTTAACGTGCTTTCCGAGGCACGGCTCCCGACTCCGAGCTGTTTTGTGAAATTCATGACAGAAAATCTCAGAAACAATTTTGGCTCGACCTGGGATTCGAACCCAGGACCTCTTGGATGTAAGGCAGAAACTTTGCCACTACACCAGCGAGGCAGTCGAAGCAGTTTATTTAACATACTATTTTACGGTTATTGGTAAGGCTCCGGCAAAGATAATGGAAGGGCTCAGGCCACAACTGCTGCTAAACTTTACCACTACACCAACGAGGCCGTCGAAAATAAGTGATTATGTGAAGAAACCATCACTAATTTCAGGAAATGCCTCATTGATTGGCCTCAAATCATTGTTACTTCATCATAACTCACAAAAGAAAACCAGCAATACATTTTCGTACGTACTATGCTGAAATTATTCAGACCTTCACACATGTATGAGTTGTACCACGCACAGAATGGCACTCAAATATGTTTCCTCCAATCCCCCCATCTCACTACCATGTATGAATAAAAGATTAGGATGTGCTTCCAATTCGACATTTTTTTACTGCATTGTATTTCCTGATACCTTTAATTCTTTATCAGATAAAAATGGATTTGATTTTACATGGTAAGTGTCTAATACAACATCCTGCTGTTAAATTATCAGATTTCCGACGCATTTGGTTTTTACGTGATACGCAACACGACATCCTATTAATTTGAATGATTATTTATTTATTTTTAACAACGACATCACATACAAACAAAACAAACTTAAATAAATACATTTAACACCCAGACCAGTACAAACAGACATGTTCATGCTCACAAATGTTTGTACAGTGCGTAATTGAACTCGCGACCTCTAGGTGTAGTAGTCATTAATCTTTAATTCAATACGTAATCATAATACTATGGTCGTCATCATCATAATATTCGCAAGAAGTGATAACTGATTGATTAGTCAATTCCACTTTCCACCTTTGTCGTAATTTTTGCCAGTTTGTGACAAAATAATGGTCATATTATCACAGTATATCTGTAACAAACAGCAAAATTATTATAAAAAATAATTAAAAATGTTGTTGACTCACCCTATTCAACTTAGACGCAAATTGAGCTTTTGTACCTTTGATAATAAAGCATTTTTAACGAAATATTTATTGTACGTTTCAAAAAACGAGGCTCATTATACGAAAATTATTAAAGGCATGGTTGGAAAGTCTATCTCATTTTTGTAACGAAAAAATCTTACACTTAATGATTCTAGACATTTTTGACGCCAATTTGTTAGAAATGTGTCAGCGGAAAATATTAACTTTTGATAAGATCAGTGAACTCATCGTAGAGGTTAGAATAAGATTTTTATGGTTCAGTATGACTACGATTATATTTAACTTACAACCCTTAATAACAAACACTATGCACCCAGAGACACTTTTAAGTTTGTTTAGTTAGACACTAGCTGTGCCCTGCGGTTTCACCCGCATAGAACCCGTTTTCTATCTCACAGGAACCATGGAGTTAGCGTTAAGTTAGTAGTTACGGTATGTGTAATTTCAGGTTATAATCAATCTGTAGTGTATTTATAAGTTAGTAAGTGGGCATTCGTTAATATGGTGAAATATTGCAGGGTCAGTTGTCCAGTTGTCTAAACAGTATGTCCCGAATTTCAGCCAAACCGGCTTGTTGTTTTGGAGTAAAATAGTCAAACATTTATACGTACTTATAAACTTTTCATTAACATAAATGACTTCACTGCTGTTAAAGATATAGCCCATCGAGTCAGTAAGCTCAAGTGATACATAGCGGAGAAAACTGATAGCCATAAAAAGATGCTGCACTTTTTCGCCAAAACTAAAAGCCGGATTGGCTGAAATTCTGGACATGGATTGGTTATAACCTGGAATTACACATACCGTAACTAACTAACTTAACGCTAACTCCACGGTTGTTCCCCAGCAAAATGGACTAAGAACTTTTATAAATTTGGGTAAAGAAAAGTGACTACCGGTTTTTCTACCATTTACCTCATTTTTGCGAGTTTCCTATCGGATATTTTGGCATGTTTGCAAATTCCATGATCACAAAGCACTTAACAGTACTACTACTTAATAAAGTTTTGAATATTTAACTTAACAAGTCACATATCCAATCGATTCAGACCAGAATAGAATGAAATCTAGGCTAACAAAAATTACCTAGTTTAAACAGTATAGAAAGCGAGGCTGTTGATTAATATTCTAGCAGTTTACAAGTTCTTAGAAATTGGACTGTATCAGCAATATAATTTAAAATGCCTTTTTTTATAAGTCGTACTATGGTACAAGTAACTCGTTTTATGTCATAATAAAACGAGTAGTTATGGATAAGACGTACCCGTGCTGTAACTCATATAATTGTATGTATGTAATGTCTTAACGTTTAGCAAGTAGACATTGCAATACACCAGCATTTTCATTTTCGTTTTGCGACAATCCGGCACGGATCCAGCAAGAATCCAATGCGGATCCAGTTACATTGCTTGGTCCTAGATCCAGGAATCTCAATATTTAGTAGTGAACACGTTTTATGTTTAGGATTTGATTTTAATGGATTATGAGGAGAAACCGGGACCAACTGCTTAATGTGTTTTCCGAAGCACGGAGATGTTTGTAAATAAACGTCACTTGTAAGGTCAGAATGGTCACCCATCCCAAACATGACCGCGCCGTAAGTTGCTTAACTTTTGGTATCACTACCAAAGCGCTGCAACTTCTGCGCCGCGCCCGGTTAATATCGATAGATATTAGTCGTTAAGCCTGGTCGGAAGCCCTCGGGCGGCTTAATAACATCTGACAGTAAGGTTGGTCACTTACCTTACACACACCCCTACACCAATCCGCACCAAGCCCGCGTGCCATACTCCACGCACCACGTCATAGTTGAGGTGAGGCCTGTGTCCAGCAGTGGGACATATATAGGCTGATATTTTTTTTTTAATGAGGAGAAAATGGACATGGGTTTCCACCAAAGCACATAAGGACTTTGTGTCGCCGTAACTCGTGACTGACAAGCGTGTCAACCAATTATCGTCGTGACCAAATCAATGACGAAATCAACGTCTCGTCAACACCATAATTGAATAACTACTTGTGATAACTTTTTTGCTAAACAACGACGCTTTGTTTTATAAGTTTTATGTACTAAAACACAGCTGTTTGTTTTCCTAAATAAATAAAGAAAAGAAGAAGAAATGGAATGACGAGTCGTGACGACAGTATCCCGCAAGTGTGCCCGAAGCAAACAACAACAATGTGCTGCAACAGTATTTTTTTGTCAGATAGTGTAACACTAGCTTAGATTTCTTGGAGCCGAATCGTGGAACATGACAGTCAAGCTGGCTCACCGACTACACGTCACTCAGCGCGCTATGGAAAGGTCTATGTTGGGGATCTCATTATGGGATAAGATCCGGAACGAGGTCATACGACATAAGACTAAGGTAACTGATGTCGTCCAAAAATGTAGCAAGCTGAAGTGGCAGTGGGCTGGCCATGTCTGTCGCAGAACCGACGAGAGGTGGAGCAGGAAGGTTCTTGAATGGAGACCACGCTTAGGTAAACGTAGTGTGGGACGCCCCCCGGCTAGATGGACAGACGTCCTGAAGAAGGCAGCTGGTAGTGACTGGATGCAAAGGGCGAGAGATCGTGCGCTGTGGCGCTCATTGGGGGAGGCCTATGTCCAGCAGTGGACTGTAACAGGCTGATATGATGATGATGAGCTTGGATTTCAAGATTTTATTGAATTTAGAGAAATTGAAAATAATGTTTACATCTTTCGATTTAGTTTGACTCAAATATAAAGGGAGACCAGTATAATGCGATACATTTCTTAAAAGAGGTTGTAGAATAGCTTCTTTGCAGTCATTTAAATCATGATACCAATTGTTGGACATAATGTTTTACTGAAAAGTTTTTTTTTGTTACCCATAAAACATATTTTCTCTGTGATACAGAATACTTTTGCTTCTGAATAACATAACATCTTTCACACGAATATGTTATCCGCACATGTCGTAAAAGTTCAGCAGAACCTCGAGTAGTCCATAGCGGTAAAACAACCTGAATTATTTATATTGCTGTAGTTTTTCTAACAAATAAAGATATTTCTGAGTTAGTTACTGTTGTGAAGGAAACAGTTACCTACGTAAATACCAACTTGAAAATACGCCTCCAATGTCAGGATTTACCTATATATAGAACCTATGTGATTTTCCATCAAATCGTTGTCTATCTATACCTACTTATAATTAATCTGAAGAGAGGTTAATTAAAAAATTAATCTGTCTGTATAACCGTTAAAGAAACTCCAAAACTTCAAAAAACTTAATGGTAAAAGAACACAGAAATTATGTATGACGGAAATGTTCTCTTTTAGATTATTCCACAATTATTCCATTCCATATCTTTTATAGTTGACTCACAATAACACGTGTAACTCGCGATAGTTTTGCAGTTCGAAGCTTTCTGATTGTATTCGTTATTATTTGTTATTTTCTTTATTATTGTGGTCTCCTACGTTTATAACACTCTTAGTCATCTAAATTCAAAACTCAAAGGTGACTGACTGTCTGACTAAGCGACTGACATAGTGATCTATAAACGCACAGCCTAAACCACTGGACGGATCGGTCTGAAATTAGGCATGCAGGTAGATGTTACGACGTAGGCATCCGCTAAGAAAGGATTTCGATAAATTCTATACCCAAAGCAAGGGGATAAAATATGGGGTTTCAAATTTGAATGAAACTCGGTGGCATAAAACTAAAGTCCACGCGGGTGAAGTCGCGTGTGGCGATATAAAATAAAGAAAGCTTTACAAAGTCATTGTATCTATTCACATTCTATTACGTTTTTGTTAAGTATGATGACCTTTTTAGCCAACTATAAGAACTATTATGTACCTACATCTTATTATTAATTAATTAATTTTGGTGTAATGGTCAAGAAGTAGACTATTAACCAAGAGATACCGGTTTCGATCCCCGCACTGTACAAACATTTGTGTGCATGAACATGTCTGTTTGTCTGGGTGTTATGTGTAGGTATTTATTTAAGTTTATTTGTAATACCACTATTGATTCTGATATCTGTAACACACGTGCTATAGCTACATACCACGGAGTCATATCAATGTATGTGATGTTATTGTATATTTATATTTATTTTTTAATTACCTATATTTTTTATTCGTAAAATTTGTGCCATAATTTATACAAATTTATTTAATTTATAGGTAAACGATCTGAGATCATAATTATTATCCCTAAAATTATATCCCCTGACCCGAATCCAGCAAATAACTTTCACTTGTGATCACCCACCGCCGAAATTTCCATTAGTTACGATTATTAAGCGAGACTTGTAGGGTTTGCCCCGTGTTATGTAACTCGAAGCCATCTCGCTGGGTTTACAATAAGATCCTTTAATCATTTAATTAGTGAGGACCGGAATCGGCAGGTACCCGGAATTCCATTGCGTGGAACCTTTGAGGCCCTACCCTTTGAGCCGTCCTACCTTTCGGTTTATAACCAGCTCTGTCACTCTCACTAGCTTGATAGTGGCTTTCACTAGCCCTTTTGTCTCTATGTCCTCCGTAGTTTCGAATGTAGCCATCACTGTCACTCTTATTAGCTTGACTGTGCAAACAAATGCGTTGGCTAGATTCGAAAATAGGAACGAAACGTTAGTGCCAGGCCATCGGCGCGGAGTGGAGAAAAAGTGAAATTCTAACTAATAGGATTGCACAAAATCTCCACTCCACTTCAGTGGTAAAAGAGTTGCGTAATAGTGATTCTGATATCTGTAACGTAAGTCCTTAAGCTACTTACAACGGAGTCAGATCAACGTATGTGATATTGTTGTTGTTGTATATACTTAAACTAAGTTCAAACTATTAGCAGTGTTTCCAAATTTTTGGCAAATTTCAGGTTTCGTCGAAATAATTAACAGACTTGGGTGATTCCTAAGCTCCTTAATTTTCCTTGTAGGTAAAGATGACAGCACATCAGGCTATCCCTTTTTGTTGCAAAATCGACCGTATCACAAGCGCATGATTACCGCAATGATTACCGTGACGTGTTGGCCACTGTACATCACATTGAAACAACTAAGCCAATATTAAATATGAAGAACACGCTTTCACGTAGTCCCTTCTTTGCTAAATAAGGCTTAGTAAAGATTCCTAGAAGACGGGTTCTAGGAAACTTTACTAAGCCTTATTTAACGCGTAGATATTTAACTAACAACCTTCTTATCAACTTTTTGGACAGATTAAATGCCAAAATAAAAGTAACATTTGTTTCGCTCTTTCTTTTCAGAATGCCGTTTCCCCAAGTCACCTACGTCGCAGCATTCCCAAGCAGATAACAGTGTTCAATGCACAATGACTATAAATTTAAGTGAAAATGAGATCTTGCACCAAATGTGACGTTTGACAGTGCCAAAACAATGTTTTGCTGTAAAGAACTGAAACTACTCTACGCCACTGTTGTTCTACTGCTTGAAGCCGAGTTATTAGTGAATACAGGTGCCATGGAGTCGAAGAGGTCTTCCATTTTAATGGCGCAAAATGCTGACGATTTGAAATCGCTGGAACTCTGTACTACTAGGAATCAACAAAGACTGGGAAGTGTCTTTGGGAATTTTACAAGGCATCACAAAAAAGGTAAGAAGAAAATAACGAATACACTTATTTAATCTAGCTTGAACTCACAGGGTCTATATGTTTTATTTTTATGTATCGCATTAATTCATTACATCCATCCTTTATTCAAAGGGTGTTAGATACACCTAAAGCTTAAACTAGGCAATGCAATATTTTTGGGTCCGCCAAGTTACGATTTGCCTTCGATTTTTATTTTTGTGACACAAATATACCTTTGCAGAAAAGAATCAAATTACGTTACATTGTATATTTTTCGAAACTGAAATTATTTATTTCTTAAAGCATGGTGCACGGCCACACGTCAAGTTAATCACTGCGGTATCTTAAACTCTCGTAATAAGGGTGATTTTGCAACAAAAATGAGTAGCTTGATTTGAAGTTGTGTGTACAATTATATACAAACATACATACTCGTAAAATATTTAAAAACCGTGCGTGAACACATTGTTAAAGTTTAACGTTGCGTCCTTATTCAATAAAATATTGACTTCAGTGTTGTTAATATTTAAATACGTTATTCGTTTGCAGGCTCTTACTTTCAAATTAACCATTGGCTATAATTTTTAAAAGCAAAAAAAAATCAGACAGTTCCACTCATAACTTAAAAGCCCGGAAAAAAAATTAAGAGCTTTTATTTCAAGCTTCATATTAAATATTTATTAAGTACCTCATCTATCTTCAGACTGAATTAATTTCGACGTGAAAAATCAGATGGACCCATAAAATACCTCAAAGGTTTAAAATCTAAGCGAATCGTTTCTTTACAGGTCACAGGAGAAGAACAACAACTTCTACAACACAAACAACAGTTCTCTTCACAACTTTAGAAAATGATGAAGAAACGACTGAAGCATATTCTACTACCACAGATTACATTATAAGTACATCCACATATCCGAAATTACCAGAACCCTTACGCCTCTTAGCTTCAAAACTAAATAAAGAATTTAATGAAGATGTACATAATTTAGATAAACTTATAGACGAAGTTCATGAGCACAGAGAGAAACACCATGGGAAACATAGAATAACTGATATAGAAATTGTAAAAGAACTAGAAGAGGCTTCACTAAAAAAGTCTTTGAACAAAGTTAAGAAAATGTACAGAGATTCGGCAGCGTCGGCTGTTAATAAGCTAAGTGGAAAAGGAGGGAGTAAGGGTGGTATATTTTTGACTGAGAATTGTACAACCGTTATAGCTCAAATAGGAACTACGGCAATACTGCACTGTGAAGTTAGTGATATCACCGAGAATACAGTAAGTATCTTAAAAGTTTTCTGTATCTATTTTACTACCTCCTATGCCTATTTTATTTATTTATAAAATCGAATGAAATCTGAAAGATCTACTCTGGGCATATCATCCATTTTAACTGCTAGGTGGTACGAGTCATACTTTATCATTGTAGATCACTCAGGATTAGTAAAGGATATAATTCAATTATTAGCTCTTTACCGACAGACTCTTCAGTTTTATAAGTATCACTAAAAATGTTTTCTTACATATTTTTGGTTTAATTTGTTTGATTCCAATAGCTAGGGCATGTTATGATTAACTTTATAAATGACTGTCTTTCAACAAGGATAAGCTTTTCACAGTATCCCATTCAACCTGGAGAAGGTTTCATAAGTCAAGCAATTTTTCTTGCTCAGTGTGACCGAGGTTTAGTCCCAAAGCATTAACCAGAAGGCATTAGAAAATATGAAGCACCCCAAAGTTTTGGGGTAAAAATTTGACCAAATGTCCCCCATTTACTTTCATACGATAATTACGAAAAGTTACGTCATAAAATTGGGCCCCCACCCGCCTAGGGGACGAAACTTTGTCATTTATTTATATCAAATGTTGTGGCTCAGAGACATTGTGCGAAATAAATATGAGTACGTTTACATTTTTATCAGAAAACTAGTGAATATTTGATGACGCTTTCAAATTGAAGGTGGTCTTATTCAGGCATATAAAATGATTAATTAGTTTCACAGGCTATTATAAAAACTTAAACCTATTAAATAAATAAAAATTGTAGTCAAAAAGTAGTAAATATCGATTAATAAGTATTAGTCGTTAAGCCCGGTGAGAGGCCCTCACCATAATAACATCTGTATCTGACAGTAAACAACTGACCAACCACTTGCTTGCCTTACAAACAAACCTTCCGCCACTCCGCACTGAGCCCGCGTGGTGGAGTGCTTATAGCTCTTCCTCATATTTGGCGTCTGGCCCGTGAGGACAAATAATGTGGGGCGCTTAATGTAGTCCAATGAGATGATAAACATACAAATGAAATGTGGCCTTCTTGGCTGACTATGAAAACAAAAAGTACAGATGACATTTTTTGTTGCAAATGCCAGCCGTGATACGGCTGAATTTTATTATAGGTGCATAAGGTGCCTCAACGTTTGATGTTCTGTTATGTGCTCATACGATAACGTCTAATTACTTACACCATGTTGATTTAATAGCCTGAAGTAGAAACTTGTAACTTTGAATGCAAACTTACTCAATGCTGATGCAACCAAAACTTCACTTGAGATGTATATTACTTACGACTTCATCTAAGTTTACCAGCGTCCGGGAACAAGTGCCAAAATAAAGGTGGAATTCCGAGTCGGACTGCAAACGCATTTATTCAATGCACCTCCGAGTATCGTTACCAAATTGATTCCGAACGCAGCCGCACTGCCATGCTTCACTTTTTATGATGCAATCCGTCTTGGTATATGACATTTAAGGTAGAATTTCGATACAGACCGCAGACTATTTTTTATTTTTGTTAAAATAACGGCACTAAATGGGTTTAATATCGAATGACATCACGCCTCAGTGCGGTTCCTATGTAGCAAGCACCCACTTCGTAACTTCAAGCTGTGGTTTTGGGTAATATTTCGGAATCGACAAAAAATAAAATAAAATGTAACTTATATTGTTAATAAAATCTTTTTGACTCTTCTAAAAATCCTACGAAAGACTAGTTTATATTAAAGAGTACTAAATCAATTTAATCAAAGTCGATTCACCCCTTACAATATTTGATTTCAAAACAAAACTGACAAGGAAAATTAATAAAACAGACTTTCCAAAGTTTCGCGTAATTATGTAGACAATTAAACAATCGAGGTGCTAATGGCGCAGTGGTTGCAGCGTGTTGGTGATACGTAAAAGTTAAGCAAAGTAAGCGCGGTCATGTTTGAGATGGATGACCATTCTGAACATGTTAATGACGTTTATTTACAAGCATCTCCGTGCTTTGGAAGGAACATTAAGCTCTTGGTCCCGGTTAATATCGATAGATATGAGTCATTCATTTATCATTACCGGCCCACTTTTGTTCTGTCTACCTTGTCAAAAGTCTTCGAACTACTTGGTGATAATCAAATTAATATACCCGCTGCTGCTTCATGTTTAAATACCTGAACAGCATGGTTTTGTTAAACGCCGCTCTACATCGGTTGATAGATACCAACTTAAAGTTACTTGTAAACAATTTATTCGCAAGCATGGATAGACGGATGCAAGTTGATGCAGTTTACACGGACTTTCAGAAAGCTTTTGACAAGGTGGATCACAAATAGCTCCTGGAAAAGCTGGCGTTCAATGGGATTCACGGTGACCTGTTGCGTTGGTTTCTCTCCTAATTAAAAAAAAAATACCACAGATTCGCAATTAACGGACTGGAATCGGTCAATATTGTTGTGTCTTCAGGTGTACCCCTAGGATCTATTCTTGTTCCTTTGCTGTTCCTTTTGTATATAAACGACATTAAAAAATGCTTTACCAACACTGAAAATTTATTATACGCCCACGACCTCACACCTTTATTATACGTCAAACCTCGGCACACTAACCGAAAATTGTCAATATGCAGTTGATAATCCGTTTCATCAGAGGTACTCTGAGTCCATTGAAAAAATCCAAATCTAATTTCTGCGAAGAGGCAACTGTAAGTTTTGTCGTTCTCAAGCCCCTTATGAACAGTTGTTGAGGAATTTAATCTCCTGAACCTTTAGTCTAGACTTTTGTTCTTGTCTGTCATGTTCCTGTACAACCTGATTAATAACGAATTGATTACTCTCAACAACTTAATCCACTTCAGCGTCCCGCGTTGCACCCTACGCAGAAGTACGCGTATCTATATGACATTTCATGTTGACATTTGTAGAACAAACGCTCGAACGATGAAATGCGAGCCTCCTTGAAAAGACTGCTATCCGACTTTAACAAGTTTTCCATAATCTCGATTTACCCAGAACCCCTCACAATTTAAAAAGCTTGCTTCGAATACTTTGCTAACCTAAGTTTCTTCAAAATTAATTATTTAAAAAAAGGTATATTCTAAGTATTCTCCTTAAAATTAAATTATTAATAATTATGTACCTATTATAAAACATGGTTTATTTCTCATAGTCGCGCATTTCACCCCGCCTCTGTATTATTTGTCACGCCTATACGTGGATGATATACGAGTACTAGGATGTGTTACCGTTTATATAACATAAGTTAATAATTAAGACATATCATGTAACATGTTTGTTTGTAACCCTTAAAATAAAAATAAAATAAATAGAGTATGGCTCGGACCTTCTAATAGTTCAGGTGAGGCCTGTGCCCAGCAGTGGGACGTATAAAGGCTGATGAGATGAGATGAAATAATTGTAAACTCTAGCAATTTCTCTTCATTTGAATAGGATCATAATTATTTGATTTAGTTTTGAATCTAGGTTATTTGCTTAGGGTTTGGTAGCTAAGGCCTATTCAAACTATTGTTATTAACAGGTTCTGGATTTCTATTACTTTTAATGAAATATTAAATGGTTTGATTTTAATTTTCTCTTCAGTTGTTATCATATTATAGCTAGAAAATTCTAATGGTCTCCGTTATATAAACGAAGAACTTAATTCAGAACTTAAATGTAAGGGCATCATTTATTATTTGCGTGACTTTATTAATAACTATGTATACACATAAATAAGCAATAAACTGCGGTTGCACAACATTTATTTCACATCATAAGATCTCAACTAGTGGTCGCCAACGACTTCGTCCGCGTTCATGTTGATATTATGATATATTAAACGTTAATTTTGACCCATTCTAATCGCTGATATCTTTCAAACGGTACCTTACTCATATTTTAGGCCCTACCACCGCGACACAGTGATGGGAAAGAAATGCTTTACTTACACAAATTATTTAAACAGAGTACTGCTTCTAATTTTCGATTCTATGTTTGAATTTCCGAAAAATAAATAGTTTCAACTATACAAGAAGTTTTATGATGCGAATTTAATACAAATTTAAAGAAGCAACTACCGTATGTTTACTTGTTTGAAACATGGCTGTAGGTCTAATCTTATATCGTTTTTTCCTATACTTTTGTATTTCACGTCTTAATATTCTGCCAATCTACACTATAGGAAAGATTTGTTTGTTTGTTTGTTTCGGAGCATAACTACTGGACAGATTTAAAAAATCTTTTACCATTAGAATCCTACATTATTCCTGATAGACAAAGGCCATATTTTATTTAAAAAGACATGATTAATGTATTAAAGAACTGAATTCCACGCAAACAAATCCGCTATTCATCTATACATATTGCAGAGAGCGAGATTAAATTGCATCAATTTTATAAGAGAGTAATTTCTACCTGTGTGTGACCACGGACACTGAAAAGGATCCGAAACGTCCAGGTTAAAACGAAATGTAAATAAATCGCGAAATAATCCCGAAAAAAGTGTCTCATTTTAATGTCTACTGTTCGCGTAAACAGAAGAAACAAATAAGAGAGTAATTCTTTTATATTTCCCAGGTAACATGGATAAGGAAGAAGGACTACTCGTTGCTATCCGTCGGCCTCGTCACATACAGTGCGGACAGTCGGTTCTTCTCGGCTCATGGTAGACATGTCAAGGTAAGATTTTTGAATCTTCTCTGTTTTTCTTTCATTTGATTTGTATTACACCTGTTTCTGTTTGAATAATGGTCCAAGTACCGTCTTACAGATCGCACTGAACTGTGTAAATAATAATGAACTCACGATTTATCCAATGACACTGTTTAATTGCAAAAGGACTCTGATCAATTGGCTTGCAGACAAAAGTTATGATGATGTAGAAAGATTCGTGCAAACTATTAACATGTAGGTATTCTTCAAACATACACACACACACACACACACACGGCTGGTATTAGCAGCACACTCATAAGTGCAAGTAGATTGATTGATTTATTTTTATAAGTAATTGTATGTTTGCTTACCTGTGGCTAAGAAATTATAAATGTATTCCATGAACAAAGAGAGAGCGGTTACTCCTATCACAAGCATAACCTGCTTAACAGGAGTTTCCCATATCAAATATGTATGTTCCATTTATAATTATACTTAAAGAAATCTTTAGATACAAGCAAAGAACTGGATTATCTAACTTGATTACAATGAGCTTGCAAATGTTCGCGGGTGACCCACTTTTTTCCACTACTGAACAAAACCTCTTAACTAGATTTTTACCTGGTTGTAAGCAGAATAGATCACTTAGTTAGAATATAGGGGTATATCTTTTTTGCCGCTGGAAGCGCCATGCTGTAAATATAAGGAAGACTTACCAAACTTAAAGTTTTCTTAGCTCCTGCGGCTATTTAAGTCCTTCAATGTTATCTGCTGTTCACTTTAGTTTGACTTCTTATAATATCCCATATGTCAATTTAAAATCACTTATGAACGTCTCGATTAAGCCTTTGCAAGCATTGTGTTGATATTTTTTATTCAACTTTATATTTCTATTGCGGATTGGTGGAGTATGGCTCGCACTACCTCATAGTTGAGGTGAGGCCTGTGCCCAGCAGTGGGACGTATATAGGCTGATGATGATGATGATGATATTTCTATTACTTTAAAACTTACAACGCAAACTTTTTTGATTTCTATTTTAAGAAAATCAACGTAAACTTTGATTGTTTAGCGTCACAACTGATACGATGGTCTAGCCGTGGGCTGTGAAACGAAACGCCTGTTTTTTTCATGGCACACGCGACGGCACATCAAAACAAACACTGCAGCATCTTATCTCTTGTTAGAAAGGCGATCATGCAGCAGCAAAAATGGATACCCTGATGCGCTGTAGAAGCTCACAAAGAGTCGTTATCTCGAGAGTGGGAATGTAACTAACGCGCTCGCTAAAATACGAGCTGAGCTCGGAATGTGAAATATGCTTACATCTTTTCCGAGATTTTTTGCACTTTACAATTGCTAGAAGTGTTGTACTCAAGATTATTCGTGGGAATATTTCTTATACCTACTTTGTCTAGTTTGGTTGTCGTTGCTTCAAAATTATTCTGAATAAGGCTTCCTTAATTGTACAACTTCTGCAAAACTGATTTATTGTAATCTTCTTGCAATAAATGATATTCTAGGTGTAGCTATCTATATGTTTTTCACAGAACACCATCAGTACCATGTTATTCTAGTAATACTAATAATTCTAGTGACTTTAGAAACTAAAGGAATTTCAAAAGAAAAACTTTCAGCAATGGATTACAAGAAAATAATTACATTTTCAAACAATCAATGTCAATTCCAATGATTGCTGTTATTAAGTACAGCAAAGAATGTTTCCGTTAAAGAAAAACTGTTATTACTGTTATGTATGCCATATATTTTACTAATTTCATATTTAAAGCGATTGTCTATCTGATCTATAATTATGATTTTTTTTTAATTAAAAGCACGTTTGGGTATTTTGTGTAATTGATCTGTTGATACTCTTTCTAAACAATTATAATTAAAACAGTTGCAGCTGCACTTGGCATGGTACAAAAGTCTGCAAAGCACTAAGTAGATATCTTTGATCAACAACTACTGATTCCACATTCCTGGTGATCCAACGCACAATCACACAGCAAAGGAAAGCCTCGCTAATTCTATTTATGAACTGCAGATTATCTAAGCGCGTTACACTGTCACGTAAGTTCTAGGTAGGAAAGTTTGTGTAATCGCTGTTAGTTGCACACAGTTGCTGTGGCTATGACAGTTGGCTAGCAAAAGTTAGAAGAGTTATTTGCTTAATGTATAGGAGGCACACTTCTCTGTATGTGATCTGAGTCAGTGGGCATTTGTTTGCTGGATCTCTACTGGTTTATATATAACATACGTTTACAGATATATAGGTCAAACTGGAAACACCCCTGTTTTTCGTCGGGGGTTAGAAATGTATTGGAATTTAACAAAAAAATGGCTGCAGTTTGATTCATATGTGCGCGTATGTTTGAGGATTTAAATGTCAATGAATGTGCGGAATGTTTGAATCATTTCGCACTCCCCGTCCTTCGGGCATATCACGTGAAATGCTAATCAGCTTATAATCACACATCTGTGTGACAGTAGTTGTAGTCATCCTGACTGATATCGACCACGGCGGCCAATCTCAACAGAGATCAGCCAACTGCGCAGGAGATATTATAGTGCACAAGTGTGTGCGCAATACACAGATGCACTCACTGTTCCATCACTCCAAAGTTCGGTGAGACGGCAATCCGACATGATCGGAGAGAGATCAGGCGCAGGACCAACTTAGCGTGCTTTCTAAGGCACGCTGGTGTGACACCGCCAACAAGCCGCTGTTTTTGAAAAATTCATGACAGAAAATCTCAGAAACAATTTTTGGCCCGACCTGGGATTCAAACCCAGGACCTCTCGGATGTAAGGCAGAAACATTGTCAATGCACCAACGAGGCAGTACAGTTGTGTGACAATACAGCAGCAGTTATCTTTATTGGCCAATCAGCAAATCTGTCACGAAAACTAACTCACTGAGTAAATACCAAAATGTATGTAATTTATAAGCAAATAAAGCAAATAAATAATTAAATCGTTAGATCGTCTTAGTGAGCAAAAAATACGTATCTGTAAGTGAAACGCGGCCAAAAATGGACATGATCTTGCAGGACACGTTTCTATTAGGAAAGGATTTTAATATTAAATAAATTATATTTTGAATCAAGGAGTTTTTTTTAAATTTATTTTACGTTAAAACTTTACTATTTCACTCTACTAGTTTTGGATTGTACAATAGATGTTTTTTTATTAATTTATGAATGGTCCCAGTCACTGAAAGAAAAATATTAAAATTTAATCAATCCGGCGCCTGGACCAGCGAATGCGGTTCTAGTCGCTGGCAGCCTCATGTGTTTGACTAAGCAGCCAAATTTCCTGCGACAACAACAAATATTAAATACATATACTTAGCAATGAACTATCACAATACGCAGGTTTAGTTTAAATGCTTTTCTTCTTTGTTTAACGATATTGTGTATTTTTTTAGCAAACTGATGATAAGCAGAAAACCTTTTGCTCCTTATTACAGCTTATAGTCCAACCCAAAAAAGTATCAGTACAATAAATAAAGTGTCAGTTTCCTAAAAAAAAAACCATTTTTAGTTTTTCAAACCTTGTAATTTACGTTACAAATGATCAAAGAACACACTCAAATGAATGCAAGTCAAGTATTTGATTAATCGATTTTCGGAAAAGAAAATGGGCAAAGAAAATTACAAGGTTGGCCAAATCGATACTTAGGTATTGTAGATTCAAGCATGGGTAAATGTTTCGTGGAAAAGAGCCTACATTTGATGGATATTCCATTCAAGTGAAGTGAACTAAAAGCTTTAAGTACTTAAGAGCTCTCAAGGTTTGCTTAAATATGAAATGGAGTAGATCGACATTAAGGTAAAAGTTCCATTTTGCATATCTTTTTATTATTCTAGTGTATTGCAAATTTAATAAAGTTGAATTAAGCCTTTATTTATCTTATATATTATCAGCTTGAGTCGCTATGCTTAAATCTAGAATAATGGTTCAGATATACAATTGAAAAGGTCTCGGCTATTTAACGTCGGCAAAATTCACAAATTTGTTCGAACCTGAAGACTTATGCGCGGACGAAGTTGCGAGTTAGCCGCTCGTTAAAATAAATTCAAGCGTTCTCCTATATTCAACTTTTTCATCTTATTCACGGAACTAAAGTGACTATGTATTTTGACGCCGACTGTACTACCATTTGAAGTTACCGAAACTCGAAAACCTAGAACTATATAGGTATGTCAAGCAAGATAAATCACTTTAATACAAATTTAATAAAGTTTAATGAAGCCTTTATTTATCTTATATATTATTAGCTTGAGTCGCTATGCTTAAATCTAGAATAATGGTTCAGGTATACAATTGAAAAGGTCTCGGCTATTTAACGTCGGCAAAATTCACAAATTTGTTCGAACCTGAACACTTATGCGCGGACGAAGTTGCGAGCGAGCCGCTCGTTAAAATAAATTCAAGCGTTCTCCTATTCAACTTTTTCATCTTATTCACGGAACTAAAGTGACTATGTATTTTGACGCCGACTGTACTACCATTTGAAGTTACTGAAACTCGAAAACCTAGAACTATATAGGTATATCAAGCAAGATAAATCACTTACCCTACCCATGTCGCGCTAAATTGCAGTTTTGAACGAAGTCAACAAACACACGAACTGATGAACAATTCTCATTTGCACCAAATCTGTGTGTTGGCAGCCGTGCATCGAACACTTATACATAGAAGACGAAATGTGACGCATTTTGTACAAAGTCATAATTGCAAAACTTGTCAATAATTGTTTCTGTGCACTTAGTCAACTTAACTCATTAAACGTATTGAAACAATAACGTTTTGAAATTCGTGAATTAATAAAAACATTTTTATTACTTGAGCATGGAAAAAAATAAAAAAATAACTACTGTTCAAAACAGGTTAATCATGCCTCTCAGAAAATAAAAATAAAAAAAGGTTTAACTTTACTATACTTAAGTAAGTTATTCGCTTACAGTGCAGTAAGAGTCTTCACATCCTACGCATTTTGATTTGTCCATACCATGACATTATTAGCTTAATAGACTCCATTGTAACGTTATCACCTCGTGTGAACGTAATTAATGAGTAATGGAGCTATGTACTGTTAGCAGGTACAAGCAAGAGATAACATGCTTTCATAAAATCTTTTCATCTACATCTCATCAGCCTATATACGTCTCACTGCTGAACACAGGCCTCATTTCACGTATGAGGTGGTTCGAGCCATACTCGACCACCGCAGACTTAGTGCGGATTGGTGGAGGGGATTTGTAAGTTAGGTGACGAACCTTACTGTTAGATGTTATTAAGCCGCCTTAGGACCTCTGACCAGGCACAACAGCTTACATGCCTTGCACGAAGCTTGTGAACAGAACGATAGATTTTTACCCACATTGCCACTCCATTAGGTAAGTGGTCGATACAGTTTACAGTTGCATTGCAAATTGTCCCGGGTGCTGTAATATTCTGCTAATCTCGCTAATCGCAAACAAGGCTTGTTCAACGTCTTACTAATTTGGAACGTTTGTCGTATGTTCCAAATGTAATAATACCAGTTAAAATAAAACACGCTCATTCGTACCAGTTGCTCTTGAATCTTCTAATACAAAGATTGATTTAGCATCAAGTTGAGACTCAAAGAAAATTATATGGTTTCAACAAACTCCGCCACACCTTCCTCAAATGTTGAAAGTTTCAAAATTCTTAAGCAGGTTAATCTTTATTTCTAACCAAATACCAATTTAAAAAAGTTAGTAACAAACCCAGCTCAAAAACTCTGAGGGATGTTCAATTTTATAGAGCGCATAACGATAATTTTATAGCTTAGACTAAGTTATCCAAATATCTATATCAACTTTAATGCAGAATATAATCTTTAGCAAAATTATATAAAACTCAAAATTTCTTGTTCGACCATTAATTACAGAATACAGAACTTGATACTTACTGCTTCCCGTAATTCGTTTGAAATGAAACCGTTGGAAATGGAAGTAACAAAATAACAACCAAAGTCCATTTCACGAAATTATCCGTTCAATTTTAAATAGAATGGGTACACAAGAAGTTTGATAGGCTTTCCGTTCACCAAGAATGGCAATTATCACGAAAATCCATTCGATTTGGTTGTTTTGTTTAATTTTGTGATTACAACAACCGAGTTTGCGGCTGATAGAATTAAAACTTCAGATTGTTTCGCATTGGCACAATGTAGATACAGCAAAGATTAGGAACGGCTTAGCAAACTGCCAAAAACATAGCAAGCTACACAAAAAAAGAGCTGAGATTGTAAAATAATCAAACGCATTTGGTGAGACTGTATTGCTATGTAACTGTAGATTAGTTTAGAATAGAATAGAAATTTATTTGCTTGTGAAAAAAGGTTTAATACAGATGGAGTCATTATTACAAAAGTGTTGTGAAGTCTAGCTTTTTCAACTACTCTAAAATAGCATGCAAATATTGATACGAAATTACGTTGAAGACTTATAAAATGTCAAGAGTACATTCAAAACGATATATAATACAAAGTCAAGTAAATATAAAATTATCGTTACAATACAATAAACACAAAATAACTTACCAATACATAAACATTTCCAAATTCATTAGAATTGTGTTAAAATGTTGACATGTAATGAATATTAGGAAAGAAATCTTATGTCATCTCATCTTAGCTGCTGAACGGGTGGACCGATTTCAAGGCGGTTTTATAGATAGATAAAGATAGATAGTGGTTCTTAGCTATGATAGGTCAAAATCTAGACTCTCGTCTAGACTTTGACCTCCCACCAGCTGTTTTCCTAACTAATATCGAGGGTATTTGAATTTGAAACTTTATCAATACTTATCATGCCATAGCCACATCATCCAATCTAAAAATGTTGTGTAACTTTAAGCTGGATTGAACTTAAATGATTGTGATATTTTGTTTTGTAATAAACACGAAGTGTTATCACAACGATTATTGAGAAAGTTAATGTTCTTGCCCCGAAGAACTTCCAAACTGGGTGTTATCACAAATACCCAACGAACCAGTTAGCTTTTATTTTTATTAAAAAAGTTTTTAGAAAAATCGAGTGACGTCGGTAATTGCGTCGGTGAAGCAGGGAACAAATCTTTATAAATGAAATTGAGAAAGGTTTTTCAAGATTCGTTTATTACTGCCTGGTAGTTGGCGCTTGCTATTTAATTTTGGGCTAGAATTAGCCTTGCATCAGAGAATTCTGATTTGGTGCAGATAGCATGCGCGCGCCTTTAAAAAAATCAATAGGTAAAAATTAAATATTAACTAATATGACGATATAAGTTTGGGTCATCATCTCCATTTTTTTTCAAGAAGTAATTGTCATATCTTGGCTATAATATTAATACGTTTTATAAAATTCATTCAAGCAATGTATAAAATCATATTATTTTCAGTTAAATTTAACTCTTCCTGTAGTATGAAAAAAAAGTTTGGCACAGGTAAATGATCATCACCTTCAGCTCACCTCAAAATGAATTTTGTGCCGTTGTCTCATCTTCGATGGTATTAACTCCTTGGCTCTCAGCAACACGCCGCAAAGTCGCTCCCTACCACATTAAGAAGGAAGTTCGCGCTACATGAAGCGGTATAAAATAGATTTTTTCAAGTAGAATTTTGGTTTGTCACGAGTTGGCAATCATTACCGTTACCCTGATAGCAATAAATTAGTCAATAATATTAGTTAACCTGTGGATAGCGTAGTGGGTTACTCATTTTTAGGGTTCCGTACCTCCAAAGGAAAAAACGGAACCCTTATAGGATCACTTTGTTGTCCGTCTGTCCGTCCGTCCGTCTGTCAAGACCCTTTTTCTCAGGAACGCGTGGAGGTATGAAGCTGAAATTTATATCAATTACTCAGGTCTACTGTCCCTTGAAGCTGTGAAAAAATCAAACTTCTAAGCCAACGCAATCAAAAGATACAGCTGTTTATGCCGCAAATTTTCGACACTTGCAAGGGAATCAAAACCTACAGGGTGCTTCCCGTGAACTCAGAATCTTGAAATTTGGTACGAAGCAACGTCTTATAGCATAGATAAAGGAAAAATTACGAAAACCATAAATTTTTAGTTACATCACATAATATATATTTTTTTAATAATTTTAAACTTACTACCCATTTCCTCATAAACGCGTAGAGGTATTAAATTGAAATTCATACCAAATACTCAGGTCTATAATACCTTTAAGCTGTAACAAAATCAAACTTCTATGTCAACGCAATTAAAAGAAACAGCAATTTAAGCTGCATATTTTGAAACTCGCAAGTACTCGCAAGGGAATCAAAACCTAAAGGGTACTTCCAGTCGACCTAGAATCTTGAAATTTGGCATGAAGCAACGTTTTATAGCACACATAAAGGAAAAATTCCGAAAACCTTAAATTTTTAGTTACATTACAAAATATATATTTTTTAATAAATATAAACTTATTACTTTTTTCCTCATGAACGCGTAGAGCTATCAAGTTGAAATTCATATCAAATACTTAGATCTAATTGCCTTTAACCCGTGAAAAAAAAAATCTAAGTCAACGCAAAAACGCAAAACGCAAAAGTACAACCATTGATACCGCATATTTTGAAACTCGCAACTACACGCAAGGGAATTAAAACCTAAAGACCACTTTCCGTTGACATAGAATCTCGAAATTTGGTAAGAAGCAATAGCTTACAGCACAGGTAACAGAAAAATTCCGAAAAGCTTAAAATTTTAAGTATACCACCAAAAAAATTGTGATTGTAAACATAATTGTAGTTACAGCAATGACCGCGAGTTATTACACTATGTATGGGGAGTGCAACATTTTTCAAACGGCAAAGACGACCTCACTCATCGTCATTCAATCCCGATGTTTTGGTGAATGTAGCTGTATAATCTAAATGCGTCCTAACTGCTTAAAGTGTTATACTTATAATTAAATTCAATGACATTTTTATAAACGATAAAGAGATCTTTGTCTTAAATTTATGCTCCTCCATCTTTCCCCATTGTAATGTTATGAATTTCATTTTGCAATAAAAATACCATAGTTATGACTCGATTGTCGTAATGAACGAACTTTGTAAACCTTGCAGGTTTGTACGGAACCCTCGGTGCGCGAGTCCGACTCGCACTTGGCCGGTTTTTTTTTTTTTATTTTATTTAAGATAATGTGTTTAATGTGTAACTGTTTGTTGGAACCTTGGAAAACCCTTTGGAAATAAAATAAAATAAAAAATGGGTGGGTAATGTTTCTATTTTGTGACATAAATAATAAATAAATAAAAATAAATATTTCACAACAATCACACCAATTCTGTAGTCCCAAACTAAGCTACGAGGCTTGTGTTATGGGTACTAGACAACGGATAAACATACTTAAATACTTTTTTTTTGTAAATAAATACATATTATACATAGAAAACACCCAGACCAGTACAAACACACATGTTCATGCACACTTATGCTTGTACTGTGCGGGGATCGAACCCGCGACCCTTGGTTTAGAAGTCCGACCTGTGGACCACTGCACCAAACGGTCGTCAAATGCCCGGACTTTTGTCCGGCTTTTCGTCAGGACTTTTCTAATGTACTAAAACTAAATGGTAATTAATAATAATAATAATGGACTAAATGGTAACCCTACCCGTAGGTACTTCGAGAATATAAGATGCCACGGTGTTTTTAACTTTATGTGTTTCAGTATTTACCTACCTAACTATAGGTATAAACCAAACCGCGTGTCGCGTTTAATTCCCATTTTTAAGTTGTTGTTTAACTAGAAAAAAGGTGTATCTAACATTCGATTTCGCGGGTTCGATTCCCGCACAGTACAAGCATAAGTGTGCATGAACATGTGTGTTTGTACTGGTCTGGGTGTTTTCTATTTATAATATGTATTTATTTACAAAATAAAAGTATTTTAGTATGTGTATCCGTTATCTAGTACCCATAACACAAGCCTCGTAGCTTACTTTGGGACTAAAAAATTGGTGTGCTTGTTGAGAAATATTTATTTATTTATTTATTTATTTATTTATTCGCTTACTATTAATGCTGACATTTTCGTTAATAAACATAATATTCAATACTAAAGGTTCATACCTAGATTCTATTATGAGCTTTCTGTTTGGGTATTCTAGAACCCTATCTTCATACACGTGCATAATTTTGCCGCTATTATTATCATAATTGTTTTGATTTTTTTAACAAATGTTATCAATGTCTTAGTGTATGATAATTTAATGTTAAGTGTTTTAAATTTAATTATAATAATTGGCTGGAATAAATGAATTTTAATTTTTTTAAAGTTCTACACCGCGATTTTGACAGTGATGCTTCTATTTACGTTTACGACAAAAAAATAACGAAAGGAAATATTTAAGGTGATTCTACCAAGTATCCATCTCTGACGGAGTGGATTGTAGTACTGATGCACGGTACGAGTAATGCATTAGGGAAATGCTATTACCAAATAGGATTGCAAAAGTTTTTGGTATTGCGAATGCGAATAAACAGTTTTCGTAACATTATTGCTTTTCAAAACGCGTTTTTTTTTCACTGAGCATTTTTATTCGAAACACAAATTTTGGTGTTGAAAATAAAGATTTCGGGATTTTCAAAGGATTATTGACTTGATTGATTGTTCAAAGTTTGCTCCATTGAAAAAACTCTAAATCAAAAAGTGCTTTTGATTGTTGACTTGTAGGACATGTTTGTGTCTTTCTAAAGCACTTTGATTTTATTAGATAAAAAAAAAAGTTTTACGTGACAACGACTTTGAGTGGTAAAATAATTTTAATGTGAATATTCATTCGTATAACATGAACCGGTGTGTATGCCTATCACTCTCACTCTCTTTCTCTCGCTCTGTCTCTCTCGCTCTTAGGCGGGTTAACTGTGCTCGAGTGGAAGGGACGCGTGCCTTTCACTTTTTATGTCTGTCTCATTCGCTCTTAGGCGGGCTAACCATGCCCGAGTCGAAGGGACGCGTGCCTCTCACTCGCTCTCATTGTGAGCGCGGAACGTGAGCGGAGCGTAACGCAGTTTCTTGAAGTGTCACCCGGCAAACCAATTTATAAGACGTTGTCACGTCAAAAAATAATAAGTTATTTTTTGACGTGACAACGTCTTATAAATTGGTTATACTAAGGTATCTGAAACATTTTCATTGCCTCATAAGCAAAAATATTATCAACAGTCCAGTTCCTGCGGTTAACAATGACATATAACGTGAATGTAGCAAAGTCCTTATGTTATGTTATGTACAGTGGCCAGCACATCAGGCTACCCATTTTCGTTGCAAAATCGCCCGTATCACAAGCGCATAAGATACCGCACCGTGCTCACCGTGTTCACCGTGACGTGCTGGCAACCGAGCGTAGATACTTAATAGGTTTATTGTTATCATTACACAAGATCGTATTATTATTATATAATGTAAAATAAAATCATATTGCGACAGTCGGATAGTAATAGAGTATTTACTTGAAAAAATGCTAAAAAGACATACTTATGAGCGGGCTCATCCAAATGAGCGATCTAGACAGTCGCACAAAATAAGCGCTGATAATTATTTTTAAAAGCTTTTTTTAAATATAGTTTCTTAAATAAATCTTGCAAGCTTGTTTGAGTTAGGATTTTGGATGACAGTGCACAATATAAGTGCTTGTTCAAAAAATATGTATGTTTTTTGGTTATCTTTACTTTTTTCAATTGTAAACGCGTTTTTTTCAAATTCGCAATAAGGCTTTTTGTTCACTCAAATCTTGAAGATTATTTTGCTTGGATATGTGATTGTTAAGATATCAAAGTGGTCATTGTTCTTATTCTTCGTTTTCTTTCCCAGGATTGGGCACTGCACATACGCTTCGCCACGTCAGCAGACGCGGGGTACTACGAGTGTCAAGTGCCCACCCATCCGCCTACCAGCATATTCTTTAAGCTGGTGCTTGTTGGTAAGTTTACCTAATTTACTGTGAGTACGAGTATTATACACTGGCCATAAAGTTAACAACTCACCCTTCTTGCAAATTTGTTTTTAAGATTTTTAATGGCTCACTATGCTATCATGGTTTGAGTTAAATTTGGGTGGGCTGATTTTTTATGGATACCACCGGCCTTTGAAGAATCCTCCATTTAATGGTTTGTGAATACATACTATGATTTGTAACCTTGCTGATTCATTGACTTCTGAGAAAAAAGTAGGTCTTTCCTTTAAGTTGGTACCTAGTTTCCATTTTTTCATAAAACTTTATAAGGACTCTAAGCAACTCTTTGCAGCTGTTTAATTACCAATTAAACAGCTGCAAAAACAACAAAAATTACCAATGACTATACGCAACTGTAAAACTTTTAATACCTTCAAAAGAAAGTTTAAACTTCACATTAAAGCGGGTACCGGCGAGTAATATTTATATTTAATGTATGATTTGTCATATCTCATTTTAAGAGAATTGTTATATTCTTATGAGAATAAAGATCATTAAATCTAACTTAAATCGTTTTCGATTTGCTGTCGTTATTAACGCATATTTTGTGTAAAGCTTAACATTATCATTTAAGAAATAGTTTATTGATTTTGGAATTACGGAAGTTTAGTCTGAACATTTAAGATAAGGTTTGAGAGGGGTTTTTGCTGTAATTGCCACGTCAGCCACGGCAGTTTGGTGATTGCAGTACTGCAGCCGATTTAATAGTCTCCATGCTCGCATGCAGCTATGTTATTGGGCTACCGTCATCCTCATTCTGAGGTATCCACCATCCTAGATCCTGACCGGTTGCTTCCCTAGTCAAGGTCCACGTTTCTTTAAATCCAACCTTAATCGTTTTCGATTTGCTGTCGTTATTAACGCATCTTTTGAGTAAAGCTTAATATTATCATTTAAGGGATAGTTTATTGATTTTGGAATTACGGAAGTTTAGTCTAAACATTCCCTAATATTCAAATCCATGATGGATTTCCCCTTTGGCAAAATCCTGAATACCTTCCATCCAAACAGCCATCCCATATTTCGCATATAACTTACTTACCACAACGATGTTGTTGAAACGACCGGTACAGTTATGTGCAATAAACATGAGATATTTACCTATAATGCATATCACTATCTAATTAATTGATGATGATTTATAAGATTAGAAATGAATAACTACCATTTTATGCATAGTAATTTACACTCTGTAACAAATTTCTTCTAAATCTGTATAGTTCAGGCGTGAAAGCGTAACAGGAAATTTGTCATATTGTCATAGAATAAAACTAAGACTTTTGTCAAATCATCATCATCATCATGCCGGCCCGGTATTTTGCCCGTCTCATCCAGTCCTGTTATGACCGGCATGTCTTTAGATGCCGTCAACCCATCGTTGTGATGGTCGTCCTCTGCCACGGGTATTGGCCCTGGGTCTCTATCCAAGGCCTCTCCTGGTCCATCGGTTTATCTCCATGCGAGCAATGTGCCCAGCCTTTGTCCATTTCATGCGCGCTATTGCGGATATCCCGTCGCTCACTTTCGTTTTGGTGCGAATCCATTCATTGCGCTTCCGGTCGCGCAGCGTAATGCCAAAATCGCTTTCTCCATGGCTCTCTGTGCGACTCAGAATTTCTCGGCAGACCTTTTCGTTAGCGACATTGTTTCGGTAACATAGGTAAATACTGGCATGTTTGGCATGACAAACTGCTCGAACACCCTGGTTTTAAGATGTAGTGGTGTTTGTCTGTAAGGATCTGTTTGTTCGCGCCAAATGATGCCCATGTTTGTGCCATTCGACGCTCCACTTCCACCCATGGGTTTTCGCAGCCTAGGGTGATTTTAAGACCGAGGTAAATATATTCGGTCGCAACATTAACCGGTAGCTGATGGTCTGCTTAATTTTGGTAAGGTTAAGTCTGCTTTAGTTTGGGAGGGGTTTTAGTTGTAATCGCCACTCCAGCCACGGCGGGTTAGTGTTCGCAGTACTACAGCCGATTTGATAGTCTCCATCCTCGCATGCAGCTACTATACTAGGCTACTGTTATCCTCATTCTGAAGTAGCCGCCATCCTGAATAGTAACCGGTTGCTTTTCTAGCCAGGGCCCACGCTTATTTAATGGCGGCGTTGACACGCCATGTAGTTAGTTTGTCGTCAGGACTTTGTGGTTTCTTATAGAGGTACCAGAGCCACCGAATATCCCACCACTCCCTCTTGCCTTACCACGTCTGGTCCAGGACTGCTTATTCAGGTGCCCTTATTCGCAGCTAACCTACATACTATATTGTTGTGCGGATGTTTCACTATCCGCCACCTGTGACCCGATAGGTAGCTGAGTGTATGTAAAGCATGGAGATGCATCATCTATTCAAACATGACAACATTTTATCCAAACAGACAGTTTACAGTTAGTTACATCTTACTATTAATGTTAAGCAATTTCAAGGGTAACTTATAGTGTCATTTAATATGATCAATACACCTAGATGAATTTTCATGGCTTATGTATACCAAAATATTCTCTTAAGTCTTCTATCATCACATCCATCATCATCAATAAGTCATAAAACTAAACTGCCATAGAATTCTGTTTGATCCTCCGATCTTTACAAAGTGCTCAGTCCATCTTGCTGGTGGAAGCCACTAAACTACTCTTTTGCATAGCTGAGAATTTTAAGCATTTTATTTCAACAGAACATCCCATAATATAACTTTTTAAGTTGACAAATAAAATGCTTACATATTGAATAACCTTTGACACAAAGTGCATACTTCTTGGGATCGACGCAAGCTATCAGCTATTCTGTGAAGGATATCAACGATATTAAATACACTGCAGTGCATGAGAGCAGTGCTCTTTTTCATAAAGCACTGGATGTTGGTAAATATCTTATCCTTGGAAGGAAATCGATTGATTTCAAAACAATTTTGAATTTACATACCTTATGAAATGATATCAGACACCAAGCAATATGCAACAGAGTTTTCACATTCTAACACCAATGTAGTGTTATTAGGGCTTTAATGCATTGCCCAGTACTTACTTACTTTCTTCGCTGGCTTAGCTCCCGAAGTGGATCTTGGCCTCCGACATTAAAGTGAGTCATTCTTCCCTATTCTGTGCCAAATCTGACCAGTCGGACACTTCTAGGTCTTTCAAGTCTTTGGCGATTTCGTCCTTCCAGTGATATCTTAGACACTCCACCGTCAGCGCCCGGAAGGTTGTTCAAGATAGCTCATTGCCCAGTATCCTGTTTAATTTTTGATTAGTTTTGATTTTACTTGGGACAATCGTCATTGACAGGGGTTTCTCATTTCAGCAATATAATAATAACCAGCGCACCTTATGTGGTATTATGTCGCCGCGAACAAAGGAGCTTACAAAACTTCGCTCAGGAAAGAAGTTTGAAAAACTAGCTTAAATATTTATGTTATACTCGAAAGCGGGACAAAGCCGCGGGACATCTAAATTCGTCTGGCAACGCTGGATGGCTGTGAAACTGTTTTTGTCCAAAAAATGTATATGATGTAGTTATGTTATGTCTAACTTTCTGATATTTCTTCTTCCCCACCAGCGGCGTACGCGGAGATAGTTGGTGAATCAGAGAAGATCATTCATGAAGGCTCCATGCTGCGGCTGGTCTGCGTAGTGAAACGGTCAACGGAACCCCCCTCCTATGTGTTCTGGTACTTCGAGAACCGGATGATCAACTATGACTTGAGTAAGTTCTTCTTCATTTGACCTTTAACCTTGGGCGTAGCAAAGGGGCAATACTTATTGTGAGTTTTGGGTCAATTTTATGTTACTACTAGCTGTCCCGGCAAACGTTGTTTTGCCATATAAATTATTGTGGACAACCCTTATTACTAAGGAATATGAAAAATAGATGTTGGCCGATTCTCAGACCTACTCAATTTGCTCACAAAATTTCATAAGTATCAGTCAAGTCGCTTCGGAGAAGTACGGGAAAGAACACTGTGACACAAAAATTATATATACCTACGAGGATTATTTCAAGCTGTTCATGTTTTTACATTTTGTCAACTTTTCACGGAAACATTTATTTATTAAGATATTTAATGTCGAGTTTGTATACGTTCTTGTTTAAACATCAGAGTTATAAACTGTTAGGTACATAACCCAACAAGGGAGTAAATATGGTCGCGCGCACGTCACAGTAAACACTGTGGTATCCTATTCGCTTGTAATACGGGCGATTTTGCAACAAAAATGGGTAGCCTGACGTGCTCGCCGATGTACATAGTTGGTAAATAACCGTATATTGAGTTATTTAAATAAAATCATTCGATTTTATGGAGATGTCGCATCCAATTCGAAGTTGTTCACAATAGCGTGCAAAGCATTCTTGTTTACAATTTTGGGTAACTATTTATGTGTTTTGCATTCGTTCAGTACCGCTAGTTCACAAAAACTAGGTACAGTGAAATCTAATCTTAAAATCAATTGATTGCAAACAAATCCACTCAGACCAAGCAAAAACTATTGATCTACTTAGAAAAACATCTAAGTTGTCCGAAGCAGTTCATATATTGGACAAAGAATGGAATTGAATACTCTGTGTAAGGAGTAAGCTTGAGCATTCTATTGTGAGATAATGGATTGTGGATAGGACATTCTAGTCTGGTTAGGATTCCGTACTCAAAGGGTATAAAATAATAATAATTTAAAAAACCTCCAACATGGGCCAGGAAAAGTGCTGATGAGCTTCAACGCCTGAACAGATTTTGAACAGCCATAGCTACGAGTAAGAACCACCACGATAAAAATTGTTTTCGAATAACTAAAACTATTTTGAAATCCGTCCATTCGTTCGGGAATTACTCGTACGATGCCACAGTAATCCGTATGCAAGAGAATTGTTTAGTTTTGGACGAGATTCAAAACTTTTGTAAGATTCACAAAAGACGAAATCAAGACGCAATGCTGCCCACCCCCTATATTCTGTGAGACAAAGCCTTAACTGTCAAGAGGTTAACCGTCTTACAATTTTCACAGATGGAGTGAACGTCCACAACGGAAGGCAAACTAGCGAGCTGGTCATCGGGAAGGCGGAACCGAAACACGCCGGCAACTACACCTGCGTGCCGGCCAATGCTAAAGCCGCCTCTGTTACCGTCCATGTTGTTCAGAGTGAGTATTAAAATATCCATCAGCCCAGAATCGAACTTGAGACTTTTACATGCCCTGACCACAAGGCCACACACGTTTGTGATAGGTAAGGACCCATTTACAAGGCAAATTTGTCCTGCACATTTTTTTTTGCAGTATACATCTTAACGTAGTGACCGTACAGTGAACATAGATCGATTCACGCGTATAAGCGGTACACGTTTTTTTGCAGTGCAATCGGTGTGTATGTGACGTGACGTTGACAGTGACGTTAAGACGTATACTATAAAAAAAAAGGTGACGATGCCGTATGCACGGGGCCTAAGGCGGAACTAAAATACGCAGGTAACTAATAGCTGCGCTTCGGCCATCTCTAAGTCCACCTGTGTCACTGTCAGTGTAGTTCAAAGTAAGTTTGCAATAATCAAGAACTGAACCTGACACTTTCCCATTCCGGGCGTATGCCCTAACTACCCGGCCACCCAGACGTCGGTTTCAGACAAGGCAGAAACGTAAACGCCAGCAACTAAGATAAGGCGGCTTGTGTCACCGTCAATGTTGTCCAGAGTGAGTCAAAAAATTCAAAAAACCTAAGATTTTCGCTTCCCAGAAGCATTCCCAAACTACTCGCCACACAGTCGTTGGACATAGGTGTCTATTAGATTACCGTTCATTCTTGGTTACATTGATAAAAATATGAAACTGAAAAGATCAATCGATCATTATCTTTGCACAATCTTCAATCAATTTCTATTTTAAAGCTGAAAAAGAGAATTATTTTGCTTTAAATTTCCACTAAACGACGCCAGCGCAGGAACCCAAATACATCCAATTGTAACCAATTGAAAAAACTAGAGCTGGTAGTGTAGCCTTTCGAAGCGACAACATCTCTTGAGGATGCCACGTGTAGTAGCGAAACGCATCGAGTGTTTTGTTGGTGTCAGCGTTAATAAAATGCTTTTAAGGCGATGAATTGTATACGGTATATAATTTTCGTTATCTTCCGCTCCTAATAACTATTTCAACGGAAGTTCTGAAAACCAATTACAATAACAAGATGAATGAAAGAAAAGCGTTTATTCATTTAGGACATCACACACAAAAAACAAAATGAAACTATAAACAGATACAAAATCTACAGAAGATCAGTTGTCTGTAAAGTCTGTTTACTGACGATAGTTGAAGATTTTGAAAGACTTTGTCACTGCCACTTTGACTTTGCCTCTTTGTCGCTCGTTCCGCGATCTCGCTTGCACTTTAACCCTTGAATGGAACGCCTCAGAGCGAGGTAACGCCGCATGCGTCATGTTTTTTGGTGAGTGCAGCCGACTCTATCGAATTATAAGACGTTGTCACGTCAAAAAGAAACAAAAAAAATCATAAATAGCAGCAAAACGAAAAAAAGGAACACACATAAAACAAGTAATTTGAAATTGTTAAAAAGTAATTTTGCGTTGTAAGTCAGACGTAACATGCCATCATTGACCAATCGTGTAATCGAACTGAAAACTATTCAAACTATCGCCGGCACAGAACAACTAAAACAATTTCACAAATGACCGATAGACCTTTTTGGGCTACACGAGCTGTTATGTTTTATGACCAGCAGTTTCATTGCTCATAAAATTACAGGAGCCCTGTCATTATTGTTATCGATTCCGCTAAAAATACCCCGAACTAATCGGCTGTTACTGGTGATAGCGCAAAATTTACAGCCAGTCCAGTCCAGTTTTTGGTAGGTTCAAAATGTTATAAATATAATGAATACATATAGTTTTAGGTTCCTTGTTGAGCAGGGTGCTTGTAACCGCTTAAGATGGGAAGCGTTTGCGTCCACACTGCGAGCCTAGCGCGGCGGCGAAGGCGGGCACGTAAATGTAAAACATATAATAATAAATAAATGTCAATAACATCACATACATTGATCTGATTCCGTGGTAAGTAGCTTAAGCACTTGTGTTACAGATATCAGAATCACCAGTGGTATTACAAATAAATATGAAACGTACCCTTGCATCCACACTGGCAGTGGTTAAGGCAGAAGCCTAACGCCATACGATTTGACGCACCCACGACCACGCATTCAGTGTGGACGCATACTGTGGACATAGTAAGGCGTTCTCCTGCAACGCGACAATTGCAACTCGACCAATACTTGCTTTACATCTCAATCGCGCTTCGTCATGCATAGACACTATCATAAACGTGTGATACTATCGCATCTTGTTGCTTCGCATTGCACTTGTCGCGTTTCTCGCGTACGTAGGACAACGGATTAGACTGTGCTATGAAAGAGGATGTCTTATGGCTGACAATGATGATACATTTTTTTGATATTGGATGTATTGGCTGTTCTTCTTGCACTACACTAGCCTGCAATTTCGCTCTCATGACTATAATGCTAGGAAGGGGGGGAGCTAAACAATTTTGAAGACTTAAACAATGGCTGTGCAATAAATTTTATCGTTGTTAGGTTATAGCTTTGGACCATTACATGAAACCTACGTCTTATGTGATTTATATTAGTATTTTGGCTGAAAAATAAAATCTGCTTTATAAGGTATATTTTGCTTTACCTACCTATGATGGTTTGAAGATTTTTTGGTGCAGTACCTAAATGTTAAGCAATGTTATTTAAAAATCCTAACTTATAATCCCTTAATTTTGGATTATAACTTAACATAAGCGCACTTTGTACTTAATTAAAACAACTCTTGCCTTTTCATCCTTTATTATGCCATAAAAGAAATACAACCAGAAAGCTCATTTGAACACAGTTATGGCAGTTATCTTAAAAGTTTAAAAAAACCTGCGCATTTTTTTGCTTACAATAAATGCTAAATTCATATCGTATTTTGCAATCGTATATTGTATTTGATGTTCAGTTTTATTTTTTGTATCGTTTTCAATGTAAAATATTATGAATGACAAAAGTTAATTGATAGCATACATTTACAGTAGGTATACAACAGCAGTAGGCAACAATTGCTATTGTTTCATTGTTGAATACCCATCGTTATGTAATCGTCGTGTTTACTATTCGTTAACATGTCAATATGTGAGAGAAACTGTCAGTTTTTGACATTTTGACGACACGAATAAGTGACGTTAATGTTCGTGCTCACCCCGTTGTAGTTAACTCTGACAAACCGTTACCATGTGGTTAATGTAATTTTAAATGTTGTCTATTAGCACTATTTGACACTTATCATCCTCAGCTGAAATGTTCAACAATTTGGTAGTAAAAAAAATATTTCTTCTTTCATAACCATCTGTAAAACCAGGTTATATATTATGCATGAAATTGAATTTTATTGTAAGAGAACTGGAGTCTGAACAAGGCTTGGGGGCTTGTAATACAGAGCACCAGCACTCTCCTCACTCGATGTCCTTCGGGGGCACAAAAAATAAATTTCACAGTACAATAACAGTAGGTTATATAAAGATTTTAAATACATTGCAACTTTAAGAAAATGTTTTAAGGAACAATTTATTCGGCCCTATTTATAAATTGGTCCTGCTGTGTTGTAGTACTTTACGTACATATACACCGAGTTACCCAGTTTATGAACTTTTCACGCAAATCCTATTTACAAAGTGCTTTATTGAAGTTGCATAATGTAAATAATTTACTTGAAAACTCGGAGATTAAAAAGTTTCGTTGTGAAAAGGGGAAGATCTTACAAGCCTCCATTTTCTCATAATTTATGTGGCATGGTTAGGTTTGAATACAAATGGGTATTAAATTCATTAGCAGTACAATGCTTTATTTTATTTGACTTATTTTCTAAGAAAATTATATCTTTTAAAGTATGTATACCGAGTACCGAAGCCAACAGCATTACGTGCCTTTCGACGAGACTTATATGGTCAGAATAGTCATCCCATCCCAAACATGACTTCTACTTAAGTCTTTTTTTGTTTCGGTATCACTACCAGAGACACTATCAGCCATTACAAACATTAATAATTTTAAGTTAATTAGTTTGTTAATAGAGGAACTAGTGGCACAGTGGTTGCAGCGTTTAGGTAGTGATACCGAAAGTTAAGCAACCTAGGCGCGGTCGTCCTTGGGATGGGTGACCATTCCGACTATTTAAGTGACGTGTGTGGTTCGGATGGTACGTTAAATCTTTGGTCCCGGTTAATATTGATCGATGTTAGTTGTTTAAACTGGTCAGAGGCCCTTGGGCGGTATGATAACATCTGACAGTATGGTTGGTTACTTATCCTACAAACCCCTACACCAATACTCACTGAGCCTGAATGGTAGAAAATGAATCGTACTACCTCATATATGAGGTGGGGCTTGTGCCCAGCAGTGGGACGTTTATAGGTATGAGATAGTTTGACAATAAATCTTTAAATTATTTTGTTTACAGGTGAGACACCAGCCGCCATGCAGCACGGTAACAACTCTTCGGTTTTCATACATAAAACTGATCTACTCATACAAATTCTTGCTATTGTTGTATACCTTAAAATAATATTATCACACTATAGGGAAGTTGGATAACGGAAAGTAATATATTAGTTAAAATATTCAATGTATAAAATGTTGTTTTATATTTTCCCTGTGTAATAAATTTCTCAGATGTTAAAACAACGTTGTGGCTACAAATGAAACGTATGTAAATAAATAAGATTAAACTTTAGAAAACGTGTTTTCAATCATTATTTGAAGATTTTGCATAACATTATATTTCGTTAGGTTAACATTAACGTTAAGTTAAGTTGATTTAATTAAACCATTTGGTAGATTATTTTCAGATTGTACGTCACTTTGAGTTACAAAATACATGTGTTTTTTTTTTCTTTAAATCATTGTAATTAAATTATTAAATAATTTTCATGAAATATTTGAAGCTAAAATAGTAAAATATTTTTCAAAGTTGAAATTTGTCACCGTTGATGAAAATTACATTAATAATCGTATACCAAAACGAGTACAATAACGTTTAAAAATGTAAATAAATTGTGAAATATTGTATTAGTAAGTGATGTTTAAGAAAATGTAATTAACTGTCATTTTGAATAAGAATAAACAAATAACAATTTTGAATTTAACGTGCCAAGCTTGTTTGTTTTATTTTAAGTAATACTATCACCCCTTTCTCTCTCATCAGCCTATATACGTTCCACTGCTGGGCACAGGCCTTACCTTAACTATGAGGTGGTACGAGCCATACTCCACCGCGCGGTCTTAGTGCGGATTTGTTGAGGGGTGTGTGTAAGGTAAGTAACCAACCAACTTTACTGTCACTATCACCCCAAAATATGTTATTTTTTTTCCTTTTGTGATTTGATAAATACAAATGCCTTAGTACTTCTTGCAGCACATAATTATGCTTCTTATGAATGCTTTCACATAAATAATAGGAGCAATCACCACGATAGTAAGAAATAATATATGTATCTAACGTTAATGCGAAAAAATTGACTGATGAATTTCATGACAGTCGTTACTCAGTTTCAAATAAAATTGAAAATATATTTCAATTGATCTATAAAATAAATGTTTCGCATTCTAACATAAATCATGAGCCAGACAGATCTTATTTACAATATAAGCCAAAGAAAATACGATAAATTGTTTTATATATATATTCTTAATATATAAATAATTCAAGGGTATCTTTTCAGAATCTTACATTAAGTGAAGTACCTACGCTTATTTGTTTAGGTTAAAGTAAGTATCAAACCTAATATATTCTCCTTTTTATAGAGTGCCGGTCAACGATGTCTGTATGAATGAATGAATGACTGAATGAATGAAATGTATTTATTAATTTAAAAAACGCATTTTCGTTGATAATGTTTTTTAAACAATTACGTGTTAAAAAAATAACAATTTTAACAACAAAAATGCGAAACTTTATTTTGTTCCAACGATGTTAAGTTGGCGACCATTTTAATTTTGATATCGACAAAGTACGGATACTTGCACTTATTAAGCAATATCTCATGATCTAGCAGACCTCCAGATACAACTAGTTTCGATGGACACCTTAGAATGTTTGCTAATAAAATAGTATTAAAACGCTGTCTAATTTTGACATCACGGTAAAAAAAGTGGTAAACACAGAAAACATTAAACAATAAAAGTTTTTTCATATTTTTTAGGGTTCCGTACCTCAAAAGAAAAAAACGGAACCCTTATAAGATCACTTTGTTGTCCGTCCGTCCGTCCGTCCGTCTGTCAAGACCGTTTTTCTCAGGAACGCGTGGAGGTATCAAACTGAAATTTTTATATGATACTTAGGTCTACTGTCGCTGGAAGCTGTAGAAAAATCAATCTTCTAAGCCAACGTAATCAAAAGATACAGCCATTTAGGCCGCAAATTTCCGCAAATTTTCGAAACTCGCAAGGGAATCAAAACCTACAGGGTACTTCCCGTAACTTAGAATCTTGAAATTTAGTACGAAGTCACGTCTTATAGTACAGATATAGGAAAAAATACGAAAACCGTAAATTTTCAGTTTCATCATATAAAAAAAAATATCTTGGAAAATATTTTTGACAATTTTGAAAATTTCAAAGTTACTACTTCTTATCTCATGAACGCGTTGAGATATTAAATTAAAATTTATATTAAATACTTAAGTCTATAATACCCGTGATGGGTGAACTTTTACTTATATACCTACAGGTTTGTACGGAACCCTCGGTGCGCGAGTCCAACTCGCACTTGACCGGTTTTTAAACTGGGCCATCAAGCTACAGGTTTTTTGCAAGTTTTGTAATTGCTTGGATATAGCCTAGAGTTTATCATTAAATACAAATCCCTGTAGGTCTGCTAGATTATGAAATATTGCTTAATAAGTGCAAGTATCCGTTGCTTAGTCGATATCAAAATTAAAATGGTCGCCATTTTGACATCGTTGGCACAAACAATTTTTTTCGCATTTTTGTCCATAAAATTGTTTCTATTTTTTACCCTTAACGGGTTGGATCGTTGATCGTACACATCGGTGACCGGACACAATGCATAAAACTCAAAGGTGACTGAGTTACTGACATAGTGATCTATCAACGCACAGCCCAAACCACTGGACAGATTAACTGTTTTTAGTAGTATTGATATTTAGTTGACATAGATAGCTAGTTGGGTATCTAGATTTAAGAAAGGTAAAGGTAGCAAAAAAAAACAATATTTTTTCACATTTATAACTTTACGTTACTTGCTCACGACGTGAAAATTAAATTTATATACAGTTTCCATGTCAAATATCACGGTTCAAAAATCCAGTTAAAAATCCTCTAACCAAACTCAATCTGGTGTAAGTCCCAAATGTACAAAACAATTTGTTCAGCAAACATTTTTTGGGGACACTCAATCAATTGGGCCATTGTCTCTAAGGTAAATTGATTGAATTAACCTAAACCACAGAACACACACCACATAGATTATACAGGAGGTTCGGTAATTGAACATATTTTATTCTTATTTGGGCTAAAGGTTCTACAACAAAAACTACACTTATCTATTTAAGTGAGAGGTAAAACTAAAGCATCATGTAAGTACGAACTTCACTAACACAATCGTAACCTATAATATAAAAATAAATCGTAAAATGTGTTGGTACCTGGACCAACTTGGTCAATTCTTTTTTTTAGATATTCTGTAAAGTAAGGGGATGGTTCTAATAAAGAAAAGAAAAAAAAAGGACAGGAAAACGTCTGGAGGTCAGCTGGTAAATTATATTTAAATTCATCTCATCTCATCTCATCTCACCAGCCTATATACGTCCCACTGCTGGGCACAGGCCTCACCTCAACTATGAGGTGGTCCAAGCCATACTCCACCACGCGGGCTCAGTGCGGATTGGTGGAGGGGTGTTTGTAAGGTAAGTGACCAACCTTACTGTCAGATGTTATTAAGCCGCCCGAGGGCCTCTGACCAGGCTTAACGACTAATATCCGTCGATATTAACCGGGACCAACAGCTTAACGTGCCTTCCGAAGCACGGAGATGCTTATTAATAGACGTCACTTAAATAGTCAGAATGGTCACCCATCCCAAACATGACCGCGCCTTCGGTTGCTTAACTTTGGGTATCACTACCAAAGCGCTGCAACCACTGCGCCACAAGCACCTCTATATATTTAAATTACCTGATTTTAACACTTCTTATATGGACGAAATATTGAGAAATACGAGTTGAGACTATGATAAAAAAAGTCAGGGCCTAGGTAGCCTTTGGCTAGTAACATACAAGGTAACGGCACAGGTTTAGTATGGTCTTATCACCTTAGTACTGTGCTGCGCCGTATTAAGGTGGATTTCCAAGACGGATTGCAGACCGCAGACTAGATGCGACAGTACTGATTTATATCAAACTTTATGTAAGGCTTCATGTAAACGACGCCGGAAAACCGCACCGGCGTCGGACACAAACCGTTATATGTTAACAGAGGCGGCCCGATAGGAATGCGGTGTCGGTCCGTCTCTTCAGCGCGTTATTCTTTCGTAAGCGCCGTTCCGGTCTCTCGCCGGTGCGGTTCCGACGTCGTCTTCATGAAGCCTAAACGGCCCGCAGATATGGCGTGTAACAGTTTATGACCGTGGCACGGACTTTTTTTTGGGATAGGTTTGCTCTTGACCCAAGACTAAGCCCAACGAGGCCAAGACTGAATCTACAATGGAGCGAGATCACCTAGTGTAACCTGCGGTAGCACCCTGCAGTCCATCTCGGCATTTGACCTATGAATAATCAGGTAAGCCTTCTGCACCCTCACATATTATGCTACCACAACTGATTGACGGCCGAGTGGGCCAAGTGGTTCTGCCGCGGACGCCTCCCAAACTCGAGGCTTTTGTTCGTGCGTGCTTATCTGGACAACGCGTTGGATTGGCCGGTTTTTACCTATAAATATATTAATCATCGTAAATCTGTGTAATTGGGTCACGGAATTGGAGCGTGGCTGCTGATTAATACTGAAATGAGATACAAATATGGTGGACTATTTTATTTATTACTCTTTGATTGAAGAACAGGAAACAGCATAGTGCTAGTTTATTTCGTAGTAAAGAAAAAAAACATTTGAAGTAGTTTCATATTCATATTCATAATATTTATTGCAAAGTCACACGTTACAATAAGGTGTTACAGTCTTATGAGTAAACTAGTACAGTGACGCCCGGCTAGGGCACAGCAACTTAAGTTAAATTGAATTACAAAATTAGATTAAATAAAATTATTAAACATATCATTAAATTTAATTATACTATCAAGAATAACTATTGAATATTATCGAATCAAATTAAATAATCAGATATAACACCAAATGAAATAAAATACAATACTGTGTATAATTCGTTTAAAACTAAGTTGCTACAAAGAAGTCATTTTAATAGTTTTTTTTTTGATTAATGAGGGTAGTCCAGGGTAGTCATATTAACAAAATAGCACCAATCAATCAGTTACACTGTGACCAAGGAATATTTATACTCAAAAAGAGAAGAAGCACCGCTAGGAATAAAAAAAATACCCCTACGTTAACTGTCAATTTTAGTTTCTGCGAAGTAGGGACAGACTGCGCTACTGTCGCAATGTAATCATTTGGCGGGAAATTTAAAAATCTACCGTTCTGTTTGTGGCGGGAAATTAAAAAATTTGAATTTCTTTCTTTTTCAAAGTTTTTTTCATTCATTCATTCATTTTATTTCGAGCAAGTTTAGATGCAATAAATAACGAAGTTTTGAGGAAACGTTAATTTATAAACTTATGATTGAAGCCGAAACAAAACGAATGAACATTACTACGACTGCTTATTAAAACAATGATTAAGAATTTTTTAATATTTAATTTTTTTGTGAGCCTTTTTTGGCGGATTCTATGGAAAATATAACTAGCATGAGCTTCCATTCACAGACCTAATAATGATACGTAGTACATTTAAGACATTGTAAACGAAGTAAATAATACACAGATCAGGGTACTTAAAACTATTGGAGTCCTTTCTCATAAAGTGTCTCAGTAAAACTGGCACAAAAGAAATCACTCACAAGTTCACAACACAACACCGTATGGTAAGTACATGAGCTTTAAATCACCTAAAGAAGCAATACGGAGGAGACGCAGGTATTCATCTCGACGTACTGCTGCTGCTTGAGGACTGCAAGATGAAATTAGTGATGAAATTGAGAGAAAACATGAAAACCGGCAAAACTTTCACACAACTGTTTATCCAAAACAAATGTCACATTTGAATACCTAACGATGTTGCCAACTATAACTAGGACATCCTACTTAAACGTCTACCAAATATTTTATTGTACGAAATAGCATAACGTATCTTGTTGACTTTGCAAAATTAATGTGTGATCTTTTTTATCCCTGTAAAGCTTAGGCAGTTCGTTGAAAAATTTCAGTCTTAATAATTTTTGAGTAATTTAAGTTTTTATGAATCTACCATTCATTTAATTCGTACAAAAAGTGGCCACACTCAATCTAGATCAACTACCATAATTTTGTCTGTGTGCGTGAGCTCCCACCGACACGAACGTGATCAGCCCCTGACTGTGACCGGTGAAGGGTGAGGACGTGTGATGATGCAAATAAGTGAAGTAGGTAATTCTTATCATATTTTTTTAACTTAAAATTACTATTAATCTCACTACACGAAAGTTAATAAACGAAACAACCTGAGCGTATTTTTATCATCATCAATGTTTCTTTTTTAATAATTTTATTGACTTGGTGATAGAAGATCGTATCTTATCGAGTAATATAAGAAGTTTCGAGTCGCATACACTCGAATACAGAATTGTTGAAGATCACCTTCATGCTTTCATATCCAAGAGCTGGCTAGCTGCAACCGCTATAATAGAATTGTCACGTATATTCAAAATATGATTTTGAACGTAGCTTTGTTTTGCTATGCTGTGTCAATCTGTCTACATAATTCTCCTCGTGTACTTTTCTACTAATATATTTAATGTTACTAATACGCTTTATTGTGTTTACTCTGTAGCATCGTATTACCTAACAAATGGTTATGGGCAGCGTAGTAACAGTGTAAATAGTTTTCGTAAAAGTGATTGTCTGAAAGTACGTTCGTGAACAAAATGGCAAATGTACGGATTGAGTTACTAAATAAAGAAAACTATGATAGTTGGAAAGTGCAAGTTGAAGCGCTATTGATTAGAAATGATTTCTGGGAATACGTAAGTGGAGAAAAGTCAAAACCCACGGATGAGTCATTGTTAACGACATGGGAGATTGCTGATAGGAAGGCAAAATCTGAGTTAATTTTGGCATTAGATCCGAGTGTTGTTCATCATGTTAAAAGATTGAAAACGGCACGAGAGGTTTGGCAGAAACTAGAGAGTCTGTTCGTGTCACGTGGGCCTGCGAAAAAGGCAACTTTGATGAAAAGACTCATGTTACAGAAGATGAGTGAGGATCAGAACGTAACCGAACATCTTGATTCATTTTATGAAGCCGTCGACAAATTGGAAGAAATGGACATTGTTATTCATGATGATCTTCTAGCGATAATGTTGCTGTATAGTTTACCGGCAAGCTACGAGAACTTCAGATGTGCCATTGAATCTAGAGACGAGCTACCAAAGCCTGAACAACTTAGGGTGAAAATAATTGAAGAGTATAGTTCTAGAGGCAACGCCCAAGTTGAGAGGATAGAAGGGGCTATGTACATAAATAAACATCAGAAGAAAAAAGATGGGACTGGAGTGGAAACAAAATTTAAGTATAAATGTTTCAAATGCCATAATTTTGGACATAAGGCATCGGATTGTAAGAAAAAGAAGTCTTCTCAGACTTTTGAACGAAGGACTTCAGAATCTAATTGCGTAGAATTTGATGTGAATGTTAAACATGAAGCTTTAACCGTGTATCACGTTTCAGATAACTGTTCAGCTATTGAGGCTAAGCGTCCTCGTCAGGATTGGTTGTTTGACAGCGGTTGCAGCTCGCATATGTGTAACGACGCAAAAAGGTTTGATGAAGTATTGCCATGTAGTCAAAATTTGAAATTAGCCACTGATTCCTTAACAACCGCGCAAGGTAAGGGTACAGTTAAGATATTAGCATGCAACGATGATATTATGCGGAAAATCCAATTCGAAGATACGTTGTTAGTTCCTGATCTCCGTAATAACTTAATTTCAATTTCTAAATTGACCGAACGAGGTTGTGTAGTCACTTTCAAACGTGATGTAGCATATGCAACCAAGAATGGTGAAGTTAAGTTAACTGCTGATCGTAGAGGTAATTTATATTACTTGAGGGAGCAAGATGCTTCGGCATCTGTTGTATCAGGTAAGGATGTGGATTTGTATAGATGGCACGAGCGTATGGGACATTTAAATGCTAGAGATCTTATGAAAGTATTGAAAAAGTCGAATATAGACGTCACAAAGTCTGATATTGAGTTGCGTGATTGTGATGTGTGTGCTAAGGGAAAGATGGTTTCGTTGCCTTTTGTGAGGTCCAGTCACCCATGTAACGAAAAGTTAAAAATTATTTATTCTGATGTGGTAGGCCCGATGAGAGTTGAATCGAATGGCGGAAATAAATACTTTGTTACTTTTATCGACGACTGTACTCGTTGGTGTGAAGTATATATGTTAAAAAATAAAAGTGACGTGTTGTCAAAATTTAAAATTTTCAAATGTCAAGTTGAAAATTTGACAGGAAGAAAAATCAAATATTTTCATTCTGACAATGGAAAGGAATTTGTAAACAATGATTTTTCGAAGTTTTTACAATGTGAAGGAGTAAAGAGAAGGTTGACTGCGCCGTATTCGCCGCAGAGTAATGGAATTGCAGAACGGATGAACCGCACTTTACTGGAGAAGGCAAGATGTATGTTGTTATCCTCTGGTTTACCAGCAAGTTTTTGGGCGGAAGCTATTGCATCCGCGTGTTATTTGCGTAACAGATGTCCGACTAGCAGCCTGAATGGTGAAATTCCTTATGAGAAATGGTTCGACAAACCTGTAAATATTGAGTATTTTAGAACATTCGGTGCAAAAGTTCATATTTTGGAAAAAGAACCAGGGAAGGATAAGTTTGCAGCACGAAGTTCCCCCGGAATTTTTGTGGGCTACCCAGCTGAATCTAGTGGCTATAGGGTGTGGATATCTGAGAAAAGAAAAATAGTGGTTTCAAGAGACGTCAAGTTTCAGGAAGAGAAACAGACTGAAAGTGGTGTTTCAAACAAATCATCTATTGAGCTGCAATATGAACAAGATAATGTTAATAAAAGAAAGACTATCGAAGTTGAATTGTCAAGCAGACAAAATAGTTTACATCCTAGTGTTCAACCTTCGAATATTCAAACAACAATTGTTGGATCCTCACATATACCTATCGAAAACGAACTAAACGCAGAAAGTACTGAAACCAGTGATAGAAGTGAGACATTGGACGAGATTATCACTTTGAAGAGAGGCCCTGGAAGACCTAGGATTGAGAGAGGACATGTTGGACGCCCTCGGAAAATCTATAATATGGTTGAAGTAAGAGAAACAGAGAATAGTGACAGTGAGTCACAGGAAGAATATGGTGACTGTGGTGATTTTGCTGGAGCTATTGAGACTAATTTGAAGGAAGCCTTGGGAAGTGATGAAAAGGTCAAATGGGAGGAAGCAATTCTATCAGAAATAAGAAGTTTAGTGAAGAATGATACGTGGGAGATTGTAAAGAAACCACCTGATCGAAATGTCGTTGGATGTCGATATGTGTTAACATCGAAACTTAATGTTGATTTAACAGAAAAGAAAAAGGCCAGACTTGTCGCAAAAGGATACAGTCAACAACATGGCCTGGATTATTTCAAGACGTTCGCTCCAGTTGCGAGAATAGCAACAGTTCGGCTGTTAATTGCTTTAGCAGTTGAAATGGGCATGGACATAGATCAGATAGATATAAATACTGCTTACTTAAATGGAGATCTTGACGAGAGTATTTATATGAGAATCCCGGAGCTGCTGAAAGAAAGCTTAGAGAAATTGATAAGTTTGGATGGCAGAAAAAATGCAATAGGCAAAAGAGCTGCGAAAATGCTTGAGAATATGAAAGCAGGGGGTGACACCTGTCTTTTGAAGAAGTCTCTTTATGGTCTTAAGCAAGCTGGAAGACAGTGGAATATCAAGTTGGATATGAAACTCAAAGAAATGGGTTTAAGTCCGACAGTTAGTGAACCATGTTTGTATCATAAGCGTGACAGTAAGGGAATAGACCTTTTTGTCGTCGTTTATGTAGACGATATATTAATCGCGTCGCGCGATAGAGACACTATTAAAATGTTCAAGCAAGAACTGGCAAAGAGGTTTGAACTAAAGGACTTTGGCCAAGCTACCTTTTGTCTTGGAATTGATATCAAGAAAAATGGTAATGAATATCATTTGTCACAGGAAAGATATATAAATACCATTTTGAAAAGATTTGCCATGGAGAACTGTAATCCTGTTCAAACTCCAATGGAGATCGGAAAATTAGAGATAAGTAACAAGAAAAAGAATGAAGGGGAAAAATCATTTCCGTATAGAGAACTCATCGGAGCACTTATGTTCTTGAGCGTAGCGACTAGACCAGATATCGCGAACGCAACGGCAAAACTCGCACAATTTGCAGAGAATCCGCAGGAAACTCATTGGAGAGCTGCAAAGCGGATCCTTAGATACCTAAAGGGTACAATAACTCAAGGTTTAAGATTTAAATCGACGGGTAAATGCATTCAAGGTTATGCGGATGCAGATTGGGGTAACTGTGAATTAGATAGACGGTCTTTTACCGGCTATGTTTTCATTTTCGGTGGAGCAGCTATCTCATGGGCATCACAAAAGCAACGCATAGTTGCGACGTCGACTTGTGAGGCTGAATTTGTAAGTTTGGCGGAAGCTATGAAAGAAGCAGTATATTTAAATTGTTTACTGAAGGAGCTTAGTCTTTATAGTTTGTGTAAAGTGAACATGCATGCTGATAACTTAGCTGCTATCTGCCTAGCTGAAGATCACGGTATCTATCACGCGAAAAGTAAGCACATTGACATTAGGCATTTCTTTATTAGAGATGTGCTGCGTGAGAACAAGTTTATAACCTTAAAACATTTGGCAACAGAAAATATGTTGGCGGATATTTTCACCAAACCTTTGCCTCGTATAAGGCACCAAGTGCTAAGAGAAGGGTTGGGGTTGCACTTGCTAAAGTGACTTTTATTAAGCATGAGTTGAGGGGGTGTGTTGAAGATCACCTTCATGCTTTCATATCCAAGAGCTGGCTAGCTGCAACCGCTATAATAGAATTGTCACGTATATTCAAAATATGATTTTGAACGTAGCTTTGTTTTGCTATGCTGTGTCAATCTGTCTACATAATTCTCCTCGTGTACTTTTCTACTAATATATTTAATGTTACTAATACGCTTTATTGTGTTTACTCTGTAGCATCGTATTACCTAACAAGAATAATAATAATATATTGTTTATTTGGTCAAATAACAATGTTATTGCGATAACAAAAACACTCAGTAACAAGTAGGGTACCTATTAAAATAAAATAAAAAAACTCATTAAAAACTCGGCTTTTTTAGCAAATCATGCATTGTCATCCAAACTGAGCATAATATTTAAAATTTCATCATAATTATTGGACACTGGAAGTGGGCGATATTTGCAAGAATTGGTTAAAAAACAAACATTAGTCAACACTGGAACATGTAAATGATTGTAACTTAGATAGGTACACAAAAAATTGCAGCAAAATGTCATCTACCCTCCCCCCGTTTGAGTAATAAAACTGAATCAATTGTTTGGTTTAAGTCTTGGGTCAAAAGCAAACATATCCCAAAAAAACTTAAGTATTACTTGAAGGTTAAAAATCAAACAAAAACGAACCTAGCGCTGTTAATTCCACTATCAAGGCGTAATAAAAAACACAGTCTTAATCTCTTTTACGGCGTTGTAATAAAAATACTCCGGTGATTAAGCTGTAAAAAGTTCACGGATTTGGGCGATACGAGCATTTAGGTCAAATGATCGTGTTGTTACTTTAAGCTGTTGTAAGTATTTTACATTATCTTGACTTGCAATGAAGCGATTTTAATTATTTTTAAATGTACGTAAGAAATGAGATTACCTATCTTATTTTAAAAAAGCGAAGGTTGAAACTTTTCAATTAATAAGCCTGCAATTACTCTTTACCTATGTCACACTATAAGTTCTTTGTCTAAACTGAAGCTCACTTTAGCACTGCTTGTTGAAATATTTAGTTTCGCGATTGAAACAACAACACTTGTTTGTTTGTTTCAATTGAATGTCTCCGAAACTACTGGACCGATTTAAAAAAATCTTTTACAATTCGAAAGCTACATTATTCTTGATGAACATTCAGGCTTCGTCGTCGTCCAGGCTTGGCACGGGAGGAATAATTGTCAACCCGTGCAAAGCTGGGAGGGGCCGCTAGTTGTTTAGAATTACAATTACATTTTTTGGACATTAGACTTAAATACAGCAATCACATATAAAAAGCCACAATGGTCCTCTCTCAGTATACGTCGTGGCAACAGATATATAGCATACCAAGACACTGATTTTCAGCGAGGAACATCGGGCACCAATTGTGAAAACATCACAAAGACGATAAACAAAATGTACACGTTTACTTTTTCTGTCCCTCCAGTACTGAAAATGTATCAGCCAGTAATATATTTTCCGCTCCGAATTAAAATCGGCATTCGATGCCAGAGTGCACCCAATATTTGGCAGCCATATTTAAATTATTCGTTTATTAATTGCCAATGATACCGTAATACAAAGTGGCCATTTCTCCCGTTAATTCCGATACACACTCAATAATAAAACAGCCTCCACAATCACCTGTTCAATATTTAATTCGGGGACGATAATGACGCGCTCACAGCGCAATTAATGTACTTACCGCAATGGGGGCACATCTCGAATTATACAGCCATACTAGGTTGTATATTTAAAAATGCCGTGAAGTGTGTGAAGTTTTTTGATGAAAATGCAACATGTAAATCAAAATCAGTTTTATTTAGCAAGTCCAAGTCACTCAACGAGCAAAAAAGAGTTTTTCTGCCTAATGTGTCTGACATATACCACTGCATGTGTCACACAAGTGGTAGTGGTCAAGGCACATACCATAAGGACAGAGAACTAATAAAATTAAGCACAGAGTTTTGTATCAGCGGGCAAAGATGGATCGATAACCTTAAAGATGGCAGCAACAAACTGAATGACATTTTTATCACAGCTTACACTTAATTATTGTGCTTTTTTAATTATTTGGGATAGGTTTGCTCTTGACCCAAGACTAAGCCCAACGAGGCAAAGACTGAGTCTACGACGGAGCGAGCTCACCTAGAAGATGCCTGTTCACTCTAGCTTTGAAGATTCCTAGGTTGTTATTGCAGGGAAACACTGACGCAGGGAGTGAGTTCCACTCTATTGCAGTACGCATCAGGAATGTAGATGAGAAGCGCTTAGTTCGTATCAGTGGAACATCGACACGGTACGGATGGTATCCTGTGGTACGTCTTGTGGTCCGATGGTATAAGGAGGCCGGCTGAATAAGCTGGTGTATATTATGCCCACATTCGCTGAAGTAAAGCCTGTAAAAGATCGACAAGCAGGCGACTCTTCGGCGATGATTACTCTAGTTCAATTGATCAAAGCATTCACTGGCTAGTAAATAGTTGAACTTACGTCAGGTCCGTTTCTCAATTTTTGCCTAAATGAAGAAAGAACATTCTGGCTTATTCATTTTATCTCTGGCCTAGTGGAATTCATTAGTAGCGTTGGACTTCGTAGGCAATTACTGCATCATACGCCATGGGGCCGTTAAATGGTAAGTGACCGCACCGGTGAGTGTCTGAAATTGGCGGGGGTCAAAATGGCTTTCAGGAGTGGGTGGGTGAAGTGAACAATTTGTTTATTTATAGTGCAGACGTGATGGAGAGATTAAGGCTAAAATTAACTACCTGTTAATTTCGATAAAGTCTTTTATTAGTTTTTTTCTACGGGAAGAACACAATGTTAAAATACATTCAATTTGTAAATCAGTCTCGTCGACACTTTTTTTTTAAATTTTGACACACCGGTAAAAGTCATACCTAGAATATTATCAGATTTTTTAAAGCTCTTAATATTAGCACTAAAACTATCTTATGAATAACGTTATATAAGTCCATTCCCACTTCAAATACCCCTACTTAAGGCGAGTGTAGTTGCGAATGACTTGAGCGAACGCTGAGGCGTAACATATTTAGTTCATAAATAAAAAAAATATGACATGTGGTTGATATAGGGAGACGTGACGTCTTTCTTGCACTTCGGCACACATTTGGTCAAAAATGCTTATAACAGACTTAGGGTTTTTTGTGCATTATCCGGCTAAAAAATCCTATCTCCCTCCTCGAATGTCCGCTCAGCACTGATTCCCGTCGCCGCGCACCCTCCCGCGACCGCTTACAACTCATGTAGTTTATAATAGTTTTCATCAAAATGAACAAGTATATTTTTTACAAAAAATGCCAAATTTTAAGATAAATAATGAACAAACGTTTGATTTAAAAAATGTCACTTGCAGTTTTAGAGCAGTAGTCAATTTTAATTTGAAAATAGCCTTATTTCAATTTTTTTTTCATGTATTTGACATTGCTCAAAGATTTTTATTATTATTATTATTTACGTTTATTTCAGAAATGAAAATTTCCATATAGTGGGTTAGTTGTTAAAGAAAAAAATATCTTACGAGCTAGGGTTAGTAAGTACAAAAGAAAGGACATTACATTAAATACGGCTTACTTAACATTAACCAAGGCAGGTCTGGAACCCACATGGACGCTGTTCCAGTGCCTCAGAATAGGGCAGCAATAGCGACTCCCTATCGCCGCCAGGAGGCTGTTGGGGCTGTCTCGGATGCGGCGCCAGGCAGAGGCAACCCGCTTACGCATGATTACCGGGAAACCGTCTATGCGAGCCTCAACAAATATCGCCGAAGCGCTGCAATACCGAGGCAGCCCCATCAGCATCCTGAAACCATTATTGTACTGGACGCGCAGAGCTGAGAGCGTCTTTTGTGTATACTCCACCCATAAACTGCATGTGTAAAAAGACTGGCAATAGGCTCTAAACAGGGTTTGCTTGACTTCAGTGTTACACCATGCAAATCTACGGGCGAGCATATTCGCTCTCATAGCAAGAGCTCTGCGCTCCCTTTCTATGTCAGCTTCATCTGACATACTCTCTGTGAGCCAATGCCCCAGGTACTTGAAGCTTGACACCCTTTTCAGTGGTAGGCCTTCAAGAGTAACAGAAGGAAAATTGTAGCTTCTATTTTTACATTTAAAAACTACAACTTCGCTCTTCTTCACATTATAACGTAGGCCATGTGACGCAGCATACCTCTCGCAAATTCCAAGCAATTTTCTCATCCCACTGATTGATGGGCTCAGCAGCACCATATCGTCGGCGTAACTTATGTTGTTGTCTACACTAATATTATAAAGCTGAAGAGTTTGTTTGTTTGTTTGTTTGTTTGAACGCGCTAATCTCAGGAACTGCTGGTTCGAATTGAAAAATTCTTTTTGTGTTTAATAGACCACTTATCGAGGAAGGCTATAAGCTACATAACATCACGTTGCAACTATTAGGAGCGAAGAAATCATGTGAAATGTGAAAAAAACGGGGAAAATTATTCATCCTTGAGGGCTTCCGTTGCGTACGCTGCGAAAACGGTTCAAGATACCAAAAATATTTGTATGAACGAATTATTCCTCTTAAAATGATCTAAAAAAATCTATGCTATCTTTCACCGTTACAATTAATGAATCACGGGGCAAACATTTTAACACATAGGAATTAATTAACGTCAAGACTGCTTTTCACACATATGTCGCGTCGTCAAGATCGCAACAAACGCGTTGCGGACAAAACTAACATGTTCTTCTGACACAAGAAAATAAAACTAGAAAAATAATTAATAGTAATAATAGTCCTCCTGGCCGATTTCGACTACGGCGGCCAATCTCAACAGAGATCAGCCAACTACGCAGGAGATATTATAGTGCACAAGTGTAAGCACAATACACAGGTGCACTCACTGTTCCATCACTCACAAAGTTCGGTGAGACGACAATCCGACATGACCGGAGAGAGATCAGGCGCAGGACGGCACGGGGGTGTAACACCGCCAACTTCCCGACTCCGAGCTGTTTTTGAGAAATTCATGACAGAAAATCTCAGAAACAATTTTGGCTTTACCCGGGATTCGAACCCAGGACCTCTCGGATGTAAGGCAGAAACATTGCCACTACACCAACGAGGCAGTCGAAAGAAAAATAATTAACGCAGAAGTACTTTAAGCTAATTATGTGATTTAAAAAACTTAAAAAATAAATTGTCTAAAATAATAACAAAAAAATACATTTGCAACAATAAAATGATGCCCAAAATAAATATTCCACGCGGACGAAGTCGCGGGCACAGCTAGTAAGAAATATTATCAATGGAGCAGCGTTCGTTTGTATTTGAAACATCGTTGTATTTGAAGTGCTCAGATTAAAGATTCGTAAGTCAATGTTAGACGTCAGATTAAAGAAAATACATCAAAATCCATCATATATTTTCGCTGAAACATTATATCGACTCATTTTGGACTTTTAGGTTCTCAAAGCACTTTTGCGGTACCATACACCTTAACACTGTTCATTCAATAACGTTGAGGCGTATATTCTTGGCTATTACGTTGACGCCGATATTCGTCATAATTTACGTTGTATTTTAAGGATGTTCGAAAAGGAATAATAATGCATTAAAATCATCAACAACAAACACGAAGCCAGAATTACATTTTATTTACTCAGCCACTTTTTGTGTTAATTAAAAATGATGGGTGTTTATTTGTTTTTCTGTACCAGTTAATTAGTAATTCCTGAATAACTGATAGTTCCTTAATAATAATTAATTTCTTACCGAAGGTGGCTTTGCGTGGACTGAAACATTACAGGACGCTTTCATACTTTTCCCTACTTCCGTGTTAAGCTCTAGTCACACTAATGTGATCAGTAAGAAATATATTCAGACAAGTTGCTATTTTGCTGCATTGTCATAAAGTTATTATGACGACTATCACAAAATTTTGACACCTAATTAATATTTTGCCGAAGAATTGAACTTCAAAGGTTTAATCGAAGATCGGAGGCCGCTACGAACTAGGAATTTCGTAATTACAAACACATTAAATAATCTATTGTGTACAAACATTGTCAATGCACAGTAGCCAGTACGTCACGGTAAACACGGTATCTTCTACGCTAGTGATACGCGTGATTTCGCAACAAAAATGGGTAGCCTGATGTGCTAGCCAACATACATAATGATAATATTTCCAAAAGGAACATTCATATACTCCTCGCCGTCTCCGGCGACAGCAACTCCTTCAAATGTTCATGTCCAAGTTGAAGTGTGGAAGGCTCGAATGTGACTTGCGAAGCCAAACTTCGACTTGAAGACGCGGTCACACGCAATGTGACTTATATGTATATAGTATTTGTACAGTAGCAGTCCACGCCGCGTGAACACTTTGTAACGAAAACTGTTTGCATGCACTTTGATACACGCGGAGCAATTAGCAAGCGGGATTGCGCGCTATGAGCAAATGCTTTTCGCCTTAATGGTGCTCATGCGGCGCTGACCACGATAGTACATAACGATAGGCCTAAGGAAAGTTCAGTTTAGTGCATCGATCTGTACATCGGAAAAGCTACAAGAGTTATTGAATTTTTGTTGGCATAAAGCATTTCCGTGGTTCCTGTTACAACTCTGTCATAATTTCAACCAACCGCCTTAATAATAGTCCTCCTGGCCGATTTCCACCACGGCGGCCAACCTCGACAGAGATCAGGCAAATACGCGGAAGATATTATAGTGCACAAGTGTGTGCGCAATACACAGGTGCACGCACTGTTCAATCACTCTTAAAGTTCCATGAGACGGCAATCCGACATGACCGGAGACAGATCTGGCGCAGGACCAATCGCTTAACGTGCTTTCCGAGGCTAGGGGGTGTAACACCGCCAACTTCCTGACTCCGAGCTGTTTTTGAGAGATTCAAGACAGAAAATCTCAGAAACAATTTTGGCTCGACCTGGGATCGAACCCAGGACCTTTCGGATGTAAGGCAGAAACTTTTGCCACTACACCAACGAGACAGTCAACCAACCGCCTTACAGTCGGTATGGCCACAGCTTTAGTTCTCTGCGGCTGACAGCGGACGTCAGTTAATTATAACAGCAATTAGGGAAACATCGGGCCTCTGATAGATTGATTACTGTTATTTTGGCCGTGAGAAAAAATAAATCAATATTAGCAATTCATAAAATGGTTAACGAGGTAAAGATGTATTTTCAACCCCCGACAAAAAGGGGTATTATAATTTTGACCCCTTTGTCTGTTTGGCTGTGTTAATTTGTGTTTTTTTTATTTTGAAGACACAGTAAAAATCAAGCAGCCTATATCACAACTAATTAATTTAAGCATATCAAAACAATCATTTGGTTGGATGATCTTTATAACTATGCACAACTGATAATCTAATGTATTTAATTACTTCCCCTTATCCGAAAAAAAACCTATACATATTGATTAAATAAAAACTATGACTTCGAATGGAAATTGTCATTTGCGAGCAAACGCTTAAATACCCTAAAGTCTTGGCCGTATAGATACTGGTTGGATGACACATTGTTATTGGTTGGTGTTGTACCAGAAAGCTTTGGGTATCTTACTCTTGACCTATCCTGAAACAAAGATGACTCAGAAGTTCACCGCCCATATTACCGCTGGCTACTTTATGGAGCGATGCTGAATCGCTGACATCTCCGATATCGTAGTAGTGTAGTAGGAGACCGAAGCGAAGTTTTTGTGTTCTTGTATTTTGTGTATGTCTGTCTGTGCCATCGTAGCTCCCGAACGAATGGACAGATTTTTTTCCGTACCTCAAAAGAAAAAAACGGAACCCTTATATGATCACTTTGTTGTCCGTCCGTCCGTCCGTCCGTCCGTCTGTCAAGACCGTTTTTCTCAGGAACGCGTGGAGGTATCAAACTGAAATTTCTATATGATACTAAAGTCTACTGTCCCTGGAAGCTGTAGAAAAATCAACCTTCTAAGCCATCGCAATCAAAAGATACAGCCATTTAGACCGCAAATTTCCGCAAATTTTCGAAACTCGCACGGGAATCAAAACCTACAGGGTACTTCCCGTAAACTTAGAATCTTGAAATTTAGTACGAAGTCACGTCTTATAGTACAGATATAGGAAAAATTACGAAAACCGTAAATTTTCAGTTTCATCATATAAAAAAAATATTTTTGACAATTTTGAAAATTTCAAAGTTACTACTCCTTATCTACAGGTTTGCACGGAACCCTCGGTGCGCGAGTCCAACTCGCACTTGACCGGTTTTTTTAAAGCTTTTTTTTTATTCATAAGATAAATTCGTCACGGTGGTTCTTAGTTATATCCAGTCAAGCCGTTGAAGCTCATCAGCTGTTTTCCTGCCTCATTCGGGTTTTTTTAACTGAAAAGATTTATGTATTTTATGCACTTGTAAGACTTTACCATAATTTCATTTGTAATATTTATTTTATGTATTTATATATGTATAAGTACTATAACACAACGGTCCGTGTATCACAGCCAGCTCGGGTCCACTAAAAATCAGCGTCACGGCTTTCGTGGGTCGTGGCATAAGCCGAGTGGGTTCGAATTTCGGGCACAATTGTGTACAGCTTTTCATTGGTTTTATTATACTAGTGTTTGTATTTAATGTTTTTTTTTAAAACTTACTGTCTATCTTTTTTTGCAACTTAGTATCATTATTTCATGAATATATGATGATTTGCTGCGGTAAAGGTGGAATGTTCTTCTCAGAAGCCACTTGTCTGGACCAGATAGGTGAGTCACCGTCACTGTGCCATGACCTAACAACTGATAACTCTCTTGTGATTACAGTTTTCAAAAAAAAAATCCTATATATTTCTCTTTTAAATAAATTTAACAAAAGTACCGTCAGAATTTCACTTCCACATCGGGAAGTTACTTCTCTTAACTCTGTAATTCTTAATTACGCGGAAACGTATAATTCAAAGGCTCTTTTACCTTTGTGATAGTGAGCTGAAAGAAAAAAATTGGAGGCATTGTCCGAACGAGGCTAATGTCTCCGTCACGTGATTAATTATCTCGAAATGTTATACTTTTGTAGTGAATGGTGCCTTTTTCACTCGATGTGGTAAGAAGAGTATTTTTGAGAAAAATACTTTTTGGTAGTAGTGAATCCGGTTATGGCTACGAATTTAGACAAGTCTTTAAGAAGCTTTTAGATGCTTTCGTTAAATAACATGTTAAGATTTTAATGCAACATGACATCAGAATACATACTAAAATTCAAAAACCGGTCAAGTGCGAGTTGGACTCGCGCACCTAGGGTTCCGTACAAACCTGTAGGTATATAAGTAAAAGTTCACCCATCACGACAATCGAGTCATACATATGGTATTTTTATTGCAAAAAAAATTTTTTTTTTTATATGATGAAACTGAAAATTTACCGTTTTCGTAATTTTTCCTATATCTGTGCTATAAGACGTGACTTCGTACTAAATTTCAAGATTCTAAGTTTACGGGAAGTACCCTGTAGGTTTTGATTCCCGTGCGAGTTTCGAAAATTTGCGGAAATTTGCGGCCTAAATGGCTGTATCTTTTGATTGCGTTGGCTTAGAAGGTTGATTTTTCTACAGCTTCTAGGGACAGTAGACCTTAATATCATATAGAAATTTCAATTTGATACCTCCACGCGTTTCTGAGGGACGGTCAAACGGAAAAACGGTCTTGACGGACGGACGGACGGACAACAAAGTGATCTTATAAAGTTTCCGTTTTTTTCTTTTGAGGTACGGAACCCTAAAAACGCTAAATTAATAAATATCGAATTTAAATGCTTTGCATTATTTTGAATGTTTAATGAATTAATTATATATTTCTTGTAAATGTTATCTTATTTTTATTCATTGTATGTGGTCCTTAGAAGACTGAATAGATAAATAAAAATAAAAATATTGGGTTTAGGTAAAGGGTCCTTTTAAATAAATGTTTAGTTTTTTTCTTCAAAATATCCTATTCGTAAAAGTAAGATAAGATTCTGCCGTCACAAACACAATATGCATTTTAATATTCGGTCAATTGACTCCGATTTCTGATACGTGACCGATACAAGAACGTGATTGTATTCCCATACAAAATCTATGGAGGCAGACCGTTTTGACAAATAATAAAGAGTACCTACGATTGGTGGTGTCGAGTGATGTTATTTACCGCTTCTTAATTAACCTAAGCAAGTTTATGCCTCATCGTTATTAGCCTTTATACGTCCAACTGCTGGTCACAGGCCCCACCTCAACTATGAGTTGGTACGAGCCATACTGAAAGCCTAAATGTATAGGTGGTGGACGCGTCAAGCAAGTTTAAGTTGTCAAAAAACATGATTGTACCTGACCCCAATATCTAAAAAAAGAAATGTAATTGACCAACGAATTCGACACTAATTCCAACGCTCGTTTGATATCCGTTTAGATATTGATAACAAGACTACAATTTTCGTAACCGTATCCATTGAATAAACAGCCTTCACGCTCCCGCCCGACAAACATTAATTACGTTGAAAGCCCGACACGAACTCTTTTACCAAATAGCCTAAAACCACAGAACAAGGAATAACCTAGAAAAAGAATAATTGCTGATATGTTAGAAAACCACACGCACGTACACACGTATCAGTAGTTAAATTTAATTTGATAATAGCTTCATTTCAATAGTTTTTTATGGTACAGTTTTAAATATTCCTCGAAATTTTTAAGTGCTCAGATTAAAGAAATCCATCATATATTTTTGCTGAAACATATGACAACAAACATGTCAATGTTCATTTTGGACTTTTAGGTTCTCAAAGATATACTTTATGCGGCACCATACACTTTTACGCTCCATTCGATTACGTTGAGGCGTATGCGTAGGCGCCACACGGTTCACATCTAGCTCATTTTCATTGCAAAATCACCCTTATTTCGTGAATATAAGTTACCGCACTGATAAACTTGACATGTGTGTACGTTAAGTTACAAGTACGAACCCTTAAGTATTAATTAGTCAATCGTAGCGGTTAAAAAAGAGCTCACAGCACAAACCCAGTAATGCAAACTTAACCATCATAAAATCATCTGTCAGCAATATTGACTCACCGCTCGCTGTTGATGACCGCAAAGCACCGCACCCCACTGTCCCGCTCCCGGTAGCCAGCCCCGCCCGATCGGAGCCGAAGAAAAGTGACATGAGCCCCCCGACCCGTGCCTACGCAGCCGCTGCTGCCTTACCACCCCGGCAGCCTAAAACGGGGAAAGAAAAGAAGTCGACACCGACACAGTGTCCACCGAGGGATCTATGCGACGAGCAGGTCTTCACAAAAGTTGAAAGAAAGAGGAGGAAGCCGGCTAGCCGGAATCATCGCGGCACAGCACCGACAGGACCTGAACACCCGCTGCGACCGGAAGTAGGTACGTTCGACGCTGCTCTACGTGTCCCGCTTACATTGGTCTACGACGGTCGAGAACGTCGTAGACCATGTACGTAAGAAGTCCAACTTCACCCTGAGGGTCGAACTGTTCGAATCTCGCCACAAAGTGAATTTTAATTCATTTGTGGTGAGGTTCGAACATTTCCACCATCTAGCGACCTTCATGAAGGAAGATTTCTGGCCGCAGGGCGTCGTGTTTCGGAAGTTTCGAGGACGGCTGCCAGCCGACACCGTGCGCTACGCATCTGTTCGCTGACGCGTGTGATTTGCGTTGAATATTTTAATTAGATTGTGTAATTTTTATTTTCTGTATGTATGTTAGTCTGTAAGGTATTTATAATATGGGCCTGTATTTTTTTTTAAATATGTTGCCTGAAATAAAGGAATTATTATAATTATTATTTGTAGTATCCTCTAGGATATCACTAGGGCAGTCAAAATCTGAAAAAAGGTATACTTTGCTGTCACTCTCCAAACACACACACGCTCATCGATTGCGTCTTCGAGAACGCAGTTAAATATACTCACGTCCTGCCCGCTTGCGCTTTCTATTCTTACAAAGTAAGGTGTTTCCTTGTTCTGTGCTTTTACCAAATAGCCTAAAACGTTTTTTTTTCTTTGTATGTTTGTCACAAAAAGTTTTAGGCCATATTTCTTTCGAGATACGAAGGAGAATTGGTCGACGATCGTGTCGGTGACAGCAAACGTCGAATTGTAGTTCTGAGTGATACAGTAGAGAAACATTCAGCAGGCATAGGGTAAATAGGATCGAGTACCTCTATCTACGTTTGCGGTTGGATCAGAATCAGAATCATTTATTTGCTTTTGAATATGGTACATTGACAGGTAATAAATAAACGACATACAGTTCATACATATTCAAGAAAAAAAACATATGCCAGGTCATCATTAAACAATTAAATTTCCATCGTTAAACAAATTAACATTATATATTATTCATTAAATTAAACGTTGCTTGCGCTGAAATTTAGTATATAGGTACATAAAAGTTTACGTATGCGTAAATTGTGTATTGATATCCAAACTAAACGTACGACGTTAAGTTGGATATCAATACACAATTTGATAGTAAAGCTTATTTTTTATTTACTTGTTAAACGTGGGCTTATGATAATTCAGTATGGTAGTTATTTAGGGAATTGTCTAAAGAAGTCAAAATACTTACAATTCACTCGCAATACATTGAAGAAAATCTAATATGCGTCCGAAAAAACTTACATTTATTTCTTAAAAATAGCGAGTTGCATAACTTCAACAATATACAAAAAATAGGCTTGCATTTTAAAAAAAAAATACCTAAACATTTAATTTCATTGCCTCTAGATTAATTTAAAACAGCTGTAAAATTTGTATTAATGTCGAAAGGATATTAATAAAATTATGATTATATAAATGACAAAGTTATATGAAAATTCTTGAATGTAAACAATTTATGTAGGTAAATCAAATTAAAAAAGGGGCAATGACAATAGTGACTGAGTTTCTTGCGCAGCTTCTTCTCAGCACTGGCCCAAATTGTCCCAAAGCGGTAGCAGTGGTGGTAGGGTTAATTTATATGTTGTGGCGTGTAAAAATGCTCCTTGTGAGTCTATATGTTACGGCTAATAGCCGAAATGCGGCTACACCTAGTTTTAGCCGGCTACAACTAGGTGCAGCCCGCCACATGCGGTTAAACTTAGGTGTATCCTACTTATCTTCGGTTACGACTAGGTTTAGCCTTCATTATAGCGGCTAGAACTAGGTACAGCCACACACTGGTGGTTAAACTTAGGTGTATCCTATTTATTATCGGCTAGAACTAGGTTTTCAGTTCAATTGTTTAGAGAATCATATTTTACGTTTCCCGATTGATTCGATTACATGGAATAAATAAAAGACAGGGATGTTTAAGTGACATTTATTATTTAACAAGCAAATATCTTTTAACAAAAAAGGCGTTATTATAAGTAATTAAAACAGAAAATATTATAAATCTTCTAGATCTAAATAAACTAACAGAACTAGACATAACAAAATAAACATCAAAAATAAAGTTTTTAATATTTCACAACAATCACACCAATTCTCTAGTCCCAAAGTAAGCTACGAGGCTTGTGTTATGGGTACTAGACAACATAAATACTTTTTTTTTTGTAAATGAATACATATTAAACATAGAAAACACCCAGACCAGTACAAACACACATGTTCATGCACACTTATGCTTTTACTGTGCGGGGATCGAACCCGCGACCCTTGGTTTTAGAAGTCCGACATCCGAGTCGACAGTCCGACCACTGCACCAAGCGGTCGTCAAAGTAAATATTTCTCGTCAAGTAAATCTTTGTTCTCTTCTCTCATATTTTTATGTAAAAACAAATAGTATTGCTGATTTCTTCTTGAATTTTGTCTAATTGATTGTTTGAATGCACTTATCTCAGATCAGAATTACCTATTCATGGTCCGATTTTGAAAAAAAACCTTTGTGTAAGGTACAACGTATCTAGCAAGGCTATAAAATAGGTAATTAAAAAAAAAACACGTTATATCTTTCAGATATGGAGTGAAATCAAAAGGTGCGCATGAAGTCCTCGGGGACTGCTATTTTTATATACTAATATTATAAAGAGGTTAGAGTCGGTTGCACCATATCTCACATTATTTTTTTTGTTTAAACATGCTAATCACAGGAACTGCTGAGCCGATTTGAAAAAAATGTTTCGTGTTAGATAGCTTTTCTCGGGGAACGTTTTGTATGAGCTATAAAATGCATGATACCTACCTAGAAATCAACGGGGAATGGTTAAATCAAAAAGCACGGACGAAGTCGCGGGGGACCGTCATAACTAATATGTTCATATTATTCACACGCGTTTTGATTCTTATCTTAAAAGATATCACAGTTGTAAAAAATACTCCGCTCCTAACAATGCCCACGCGAAATCCTAAATTTACGCGAACGAAGTCGTGGCGGACCGCTAGTCTCAAAATAAAACCAAAATCCTTAACTGAACTGAAAACCTAGTAATAGCCAAATAAATGGGATACACCTACGTTTAACCACCAGTGTGCGGCTGTACCTAGTTCTAGCCGCTAAAATGAAGGCTAAACCTAGTTGTAACCAAAGATAAGTAGGATACACCTAAGATTAACCGCATGTGGCGGGCTGCACCTAGTTTTAGACGGCTAAAACTAGGTGTAGCCGCACTTCGGCTATTAGCCGTAACATATATACAAAAATAATTTTATTTTACTGATTTTATTATTTTGTTTAAGAATACCAGTAGGTAATTATCGTTAATCGAAGTAATGTATGTTTCACAATCTGCGAACGTATAAAAAACTCGTAGAAACTTTTTCACATAAGTAACAAACGAATTTGCGCGTATCGTTGGTGTTTACTTGTTTTGGCAGATATCTATATTATCTGTGATAATTCTTGCATATTATTATGCTAAAACATACTTTAAAAAAATGGAAATAAGATTTGGTTATTATTATACATTTTCACCAAAGCTACGGAAAATTTATGAAACAGGTCTGTTTGTACTAGTCCGGGTGTTATATGTATTTATTTAGTGTATTTGTAATACCTTGTCACTGCTGATTGTAATTTCTGTAACACAAGTGCGCTACTTACTACAGAATCAGATCAATGTATGTGATGTTGTAAAAAAAAGGAAACAAAATGGTTATTAATCAAAATATTTGCTGTACGCTACCAAATGAGATTTTTCTCTCCATTCTGTAGGATTAATTAAGTCTTGCTACAAACGGGTCATCCGTGCCTCCCCCCGTTGCGGTCTTAATGCTTAGTTTGCGTGACGCAGAAGATTGCGTCACAACAGTGTATTATGTCAACTTTACTTTCAGTAATAACCCGGTACTGTCCTTGAGTTAGATACCGATCCAAACTGATCGGTTGGTGTTCGTAAATATACATGAGAATGGTCAATTAATTAAATTAATATTAAATTTGATGAACGATCAACGTTTTTATTTCTATTTTTGGTTTGATAATCTACATTAATACAAAAGGTAACATTTGAAAGTTTATGATGCCCTTGCTATTATCTAATTAATGTTTTTCATTAAATTTTTATTCTATAACAGGACAACTGTTTGACATTCTTACAAACTGTACCTTCAAAGCCACTTTCATTGCTTTGAAAAAAGACGTGTGAACGTGTGACATGTGAACCAATGGCTTTCTGCATGACCTTGAGGCTGACTGGCAGAAAATGCTTTTAGCATTAAGTCCACCCAAAAGTGCTCTTGAACCAAAAGAAGTTCCATTTAGCTTCAATGTTCTTAACGTCAAACAAGAAAAGAAAAGAAAAAAACTATATTAATAAGGTTAGAAATATTTAACAACTTGGACTTTATCAAGAAGATACTTCAGTAAATTAAAACTTTTGGATACTTTATCATTTTAGTTGAAGTCATAAACTTTTCCTGTTTTCGTATCAGTGCAGCTTTTTGCTAAGTAAATAGGTATTTAATGAAATATCTACATTCTACATAATATAAACTAAATCGATTTAATACCATTGTTCAACGCCAAGAAAAAATTACCTACTTACTTGTAATGTTGAACGTATTTCAAGCCAAAAACATAGTAGTCTATACCGATCAAATCTAACAACACTTTTAGAACCAATTACTTTAAAACAACTTTTGTTACCTATCACTCAAGTACTTATAGAAATACACTGTGCTATCACCTTGACATTCGAATAATGTATACCATGGTTTGACCTTTTTATAAATAGAAATTGTAAGGAAAACGGAGATCAATAGATAGATATTTAGAAACTTCTCATTTTTACAAGCCACAGACAACATAATAACAGACAAGTTTCACATAAGTACTCGTACAGTAACCAAAATATGTACGAGTAATGTAATAGTCCTCCTGACCAATTTCGAATGTAATACCATGGTGGCCAATCTCAACAGTGATCAGCCAACTACGCAGGAGATATTATAGTGCACAAGTGTAAATGCAATACACAGGTGCACATACTGTTTCATCACTCTCAAAGTTCGGTGAGACGGCAATCCGACATGACCGGAGAGAGATCAGGCGCAGGACCAACGGTTTAACGTGCTTTCCGAGGCACGGGAGTGCAAAACCGCCTACTTCCTGACTCCGAGCTGTTTTTGAGAAATGAATGACAGAAAATCTCAGAAACAATTTTGGCTCGCCCTGGGATTCGAACCCAGAACCTCTCGGATGTAAGGCAATAACTTTGCCACTACACCATCGAGGCAGTATCAACCAAATTTACTGACACTATCAAAAGTATGTTTTGTTGACATTTTCTCCTACATAATTTTCATTTGTTCAGATATCTTCAAGGGTGATCGTAGCAATATGGTGCTGTACACATTTGAAACTTTTCATATTTTTGCATGTTTTTTCGCTTAGCATCGAATGCAATGACATTATCGAGAATACGTGACAGCATTGCTGAAATCGCTGTTTCTCGTGAATCGTTATGGCTAGATAGAAGTTTGTTTTTTCACTTAAATTACTGCTATCTTTATTGCTGGAATTAATTAGACAATTATGCGACAAAACTGTTAATTATAGGTACTTTAGCGGTTAACTTAAGCAGTTTGTAGGTAACGGATTCATAAAATAGCGGCAATCAAGTTAATTAAGTATTAGGTACATTAGCATTGTGCAAGAGAATTTACTATGACGTTTGTAAAAGTTAGCTGATACTAAGTACTATGGTAGATACATTTTTAAAAGGAAAGTAAAGTTACTTAACGTTTAAGTAGTTAGTAATTAACAACTTAACAATTGTTCTGTTTCTTGTATTAATTTTAAAAGGATATATTATTTAAAGAATTTAGGCCCTGAACTCATATTGATTTATGGACATCTCATAACAAACGTCAAGAAACTTAAAAAATGACGTAATAAACTTAACCTGAAGCAATTTTAACTTTGGTTCTAGTAACCTATTAATCATTTTCATTCTTTTTTAGGCCGTGGTTTTATTAAAGCGGAGAATATAATATGAAACGTAAGTATGAGAAGAAACGTAATATACTATGAACTGTTATTCATTTATTTTAAAACGTCTGCACAAACTCGTGTACAGTGGTGGACTTAATGCCGGAGGCATTATCTACCAGTCAACCATAGGTCCAAGCAGTGAATATACAGGCGGTGCACTTACAGAGAAAAAATAAAATTCAAGTAAAATGGTCTCCTGCTTACTAAATTAAAATGAACATACATACCTACTTATTTCTTACATAAATATATTTTATATGTCGTCGAAAGCGATGGATTTGTTTCGTTACCGCCGCTATCGAGGTTTCTTGGTACAGGGTTCATGGCGTAGGGTTTCAGGCAATTAAACCCGAACACTTACTATCACAAGGTTTAATTTTATAACTCTCACAATCACACTATAGTTTTGGAATTATTCGGAACTGGGTGAACCAGCGGTCTCGTGTAATAAGGTCCGGACAGCGTAACGTCCCAATGCAGACTAACGAATGCTCAAGGCAGCATTGAATGACCGAATATAACGACAATTCCCCCTCCACGATTTCGCTCACGTTCGGTCACTTGTTTTTTCACTCAGTGACATCACGGCGTTCAAACAGTTCCGGTACAGAATAATCAAATCAGAAACTAATTATTAGAATCTACGACATATATATTTTACATCATAGACATGCGCATATACATAATAATAAAAATGCTAAATAATACTACGTGGTCCTATTTTAACCTCGAGGGAGGCGGGCAAGATGGACTGATTACAATGTACAGACCTTTGGACAACCACTTTGGTGTAATGGTCAAGGAGTTGACTATTAACCAAGAGGTCGCAGGTTCGATCCCCGCACTGTACAAAGATTTGTGTGCATGAAAATGTATGTTTGTACTGGTCTGGGTGTTATATGTCTTTATTTAAGTTTATTTGTAACACAAGTGCTTACGCTACTTACGACAGAGTCAGATCAATGTATGTGATGTTGTTGTATATTTGTTTTTATTTTTTATTAACCTTATGATCGAACACCTGTATGGTACTGATAAGGCATTTTTCTCTTCATATTTAAGTATAATTTTCTTTTTTAGGGTTCCGTACCTCAAAAGAAGTTGTCCGTCCGTTCGTCCGTCCGTCTGTCAAGACCGTTTTTCTCAGGAACGCGTGGAGGTATCAAACTGAAATTTCTATATGATACTTAGGTCTACTGTCCCTGGAAGCTGTAGAAAAATCAACCGTCTAAACCAACGCAATCAAAAGATACAGCCATTTAGGGCGCAAATTTCCGCAAATTTTCGAAACTCGCACGGGAATCAAAACCTACAGGGTACTTCCCGTAAACTTAGAATCTTGAAATTTAGTACGAAGTCACGTCTTATTGTACAGATATAGGAAAAATTACGAAAACCATAAATTTTCAGTTTCATCATATAAAAAAAATTTTTTGAAAATTTTTTTTCACAATTTTGAAAATTTCAAAGTAACTACTCAGTACTACAGGTTTGTACAGAACCCTCGGTGCGCGAGTCCAACTCGCACTTGACCGGTTTTTTTTAATCAAATTAGTACTTATCGCTCCGCTTGTGCTATCTCAGCTCACACTTTACCCCGGCCTTACATAGCTACAGCTCTATTAGTAGACCGCTTCGGCCTAATGAACGTTCACCGACTTTAATTTGTCTGTGTCCAAACGGACCCCGTTGTTGAACTTCAATAAAAGTTGCCAAGTCAATTTGATTGGCTGTTGTGATTTTTTATTTATAGCTAGTTTTAAAATGACCACGAGTATTTATTTATTCAAAACTTTATTGCACAAGAAATTAATGTACAAGGTGTGTAAGGGTGGACTAAATGCTAACAGCATTTTCTGCCAGTCAAACTCAAGGTCATGCAGAAAGAAGGCAATGGGTGCAGTGAACATTGTTACAAGATTGTTCTCAGATTATCTTTGTTTCATTTCATGTATAATTACATCGACCTATTAGATATCGGTCCAACTGTTGGGTACAGGTCTCACCTCAACTATGAGGTGGTATGCTGCATATTAACAGAACATTGCTTGGTGCAGCGGTCTACATGTCGGACTTTTAAAAACAAGAGTCGCGGTTTCGATCCCCGCGCAGTATAAGCTTATGTGTGCATGAACATGTGTGTTTGTACCGGTCTGGGTGTTTTCTATGTAATATGTATTTATTTACAAGAAAAGTATTCAAGTATGTTTATCCGTTGATTAGTATCCATAACACAAGCCTCGTAGCGTAATTTGGGACTAGAGAATTGGTGTGATTGTTGTGTAATATTTATTTATTGTAATTATTTATTGCCTTAAGGCACTCAATTATTATGACAGCCTGACTTAATATTGGTTTAAGAATTTTTAAAAGCAGATTAATTCAATAATGACTACGATATACACAGTTTTATTTATTTATTTAAACTTTATTGCACCAAAAGTGTATAATTGGCGGACTCAATTCCTTATGGCATTCTCTTCAACCGAGTGGTAATGCAGAAAAGTTAGAACCTACATGATATACAATAACATATCCAAGACGAAATAAATATGAATCTTTTTTGACAGTCTGTTTTTATTTCCTTAATACCAATTATGTTTTGGAAACGAATAACAACCTAATACCTAATTGTTTTCTTTACGTTCTTACAAAATGCCTGAGTTCTAAGAGATCGTTTAATTCGTCTTAAGGTTTTTTTTTTACAAAATGGCTGTGAAGTTCGTAAAAACTTTATGGTGATGTTGAATTAATACATGAGCTCTGCAGTCTACTCCAAACATTTTATTTGACGTTGACGTGTTTTGTAATTTAAACTATTCTTCGGCTGTGTATTACCCAAATTAGAACAATCATTCATTCCAAATTGTCTCTTTTTTTAAACCAGCAACTAACAAACTAATTGCCATCTTACTTTTAGTCGCCAAATTTTGCTATAACAGTCATTAAACTAACAGAAATATTATTTAATATTAAAACAAAAGAGAATTAAGGATGTATTAGAAAATAATGAAATTCATTTCGGAGAACAACGATGAATGTTCCTTCTACTAAAATATCTTGAAGTAATTACAAGGTGATGTTTTAGGCGATTCTTTTTGTTTGTAGGCACTTTCAAATTAAGTGCGACCTTAAAAGAAAAAGCTTTTGATGATGGCCCAATTTTTCAAAGTATTAACGGAAGTAGGCTGTGTCTTACACATGTATGAAATGTGCGGTATTTATTTAGGTACTGCGTTTAGTGTTTGAAAGGTTTTCTTGAATACGAGTAGAAAAGGCTATTCATAGTTTATCGTGTCAAGCATTCACGTTGCCATCTTAAGATAATATTTTTACAGAAGGTAAAATGAACTGCCTGTCTGTCTGACTTTCAATTCCCAAACTATGAGGCGTAGTTACATCTTAGCAAAATAGTCATTTACAAAATGGAAACAAAAATAAGTGTATATGTAAAAATTAGTTTTTTTTACTTAAACTTACATGGTGAAAATATACTGCTCCCTAACTTTGTATCAATATTCCGGTTTTAGCCAGTGTAAATATAAGCCAAGGACTACCGGCTTCGAATGGGGCACTTTCCATGGAAAAATGACTTCTTTTGTAGTGGCCAACAATGCATGATTTATCGCACCCCAAGCTGCTGATGCCGTGACCCCCTACGTGTATAAAATAGGCCAATATAGGTGATTATCTGTGCAGATGTGCCAAAATTATATGTTAAATCCAATTATGCCTACTTACAGAAGCCCTCAATGCGGAAAACTGTTATCATACAATACGGTCACGACTCGCTTATCATACAATACTGTCAGCGACTAAAGTGGCTTAGTTCGCGGCGAGACACATTATTAGATTGACACATGATTAAAAGCAAGTCATGGCGACAGTATGCCACATGTACGCTGACCCTGAAATGTGTCGCACAGGAAGACAAAAAAAACAAAAAACTTTCGCAACTATGCCATGCAATTTTTTAATTTAAATTACATTAATTAATTTGACCGAAGAAAAAAATGTCGCCAGGTGGCTCAAATAAGCATTATACCGCTCCATTATTTGAACTTATTAGGTGACATTTGTTTATTCTACACTAGCGGACCCGTAGACGTCGGTTTTATATATTTTCTTACCGCTTATACCTTTCTTGAACTTTTACGAATGATTCAAAATCAAAACTATTTAAATCGATTCAGCTGTTCTCGAGTTTTAGCGAGACTGACGAACAGCAATTTATTTTTATATCTTGTTAGACTAGCGGACCCGGCAGACGTCGTCCTGCCCACTGTTTTCGCATTTTTTTTACTTAATTACTCGCCGTTTAAACCTTCCCTGAAAATCCACAATTAAACAAAACCAAAATTAGCAAAATAACAATTCATTTCTAGATATAAGACTAGCGGACATGGCAGACGTGTCCTGCCCGCTGTTTTCGCAAATCGAAAAAAAAATCTCACCGTTTTAACGTTCGCTAGACTTCCACGAATATTTTGAAACTATAATTATTCAAATCGTTTCAGTTGTTCTCGGCTTCTAGCGGGACTAACGAACAGCAATTAATTTTTATTCATTTTTTTTATATAAAAGACTAGATGACCCGGTGAACTTCGTATCACTTTTGTATTAGAAAATAAAACTAACATTTTTCGTATAATTCAAGCATTTTTTCACATTTTCTCACCGTTTAATCCTTCCCTGAACTTACAAGAATAATTCAAAACCAAAATTAGCAAAATCGGTACAGCCGTTCTCGAGCTTTAGCGAGACTAACGAACAGCCATTCGTTTTTATAAAAGACTTTAGTTATTTGCAACCGAGTTTTATACAAACTTTTAACCCCTATGTTATCCCCTAAGGGGTGGAATTCATCAATAACTTGGGTAGGGTATGACTTCGTCATATTAGCTATATGCATGCAAAGTCTCAGCCCGATCGGTTTAAAGTTGACAAAGTTTCATACGAACTTTCATCCCCTATCAAATCCTCTTTGGGGTAGAATTTATCAAAATCCTTTCTTATTCGATGTTTGGGTCATAATAACATATAGCTGCATGCTATATTTCAGCCCGATCCTTCTAGTGGTTTGGGCTGTGCTTTAATAAATCATTATGTCAGTCAGTCAGCCACCTTTAAGTTTTATATACATAGGTAGACTAATACAAACAAACATGTTTATGCACCCAAATGTTTGTACTGTGCGGGGATCAAACCCGCGACCTCTTGGTTTATAGTCTACTTATTGACCATTACACCAAAGTGGTCATCAACATCAAACATGTTAAGTAACAAACAATGTTTTGTTACATAGTCTGTACGCACCGCTAGAAGTATTGAACTAAAAGGCCACTCATACGATTGTTTGCACAATAACAAAATTGGTTGTACCTGCGCGAAATTGGAAATTGTTTATAGCTAAAAATATTTGGGATTAACGGTTGAGAAAAGCTTTAGTTGGAATTTACATGTAAACACAGTGTGTAACAAATTGCGTTGAGTTCTTGGAAAGCTTCAGCAGTTAAAATATATTACATCTAGAGGTGTCATGTATGTATTATATCATGCGCTAGCAGACTCAATTATATCATACGGGCTGGGTGCGTATGGTCTCACATTTCCTACATACCTAAATAAAGTCAAAAATATACAAATTAGACTGCTAAAATTATTAGTAGATGAGAATGTAAAAAAATCACTTAAAAATGAATACGATAAATTGTTTAAAATCTGTAATATAATACCAATAGATATGAAAGTAAAACAAACTATATTAATCGAACAGTATAATAGCGAACACATAAAAAAAGGGTCCATACGTACCCAACTCGTATGTCAAAGAAGCCTAAATATGTGGTTCCTAATGTAACAAATTACTACGGCAGGCGTGAGAGACGTTAACCCCTACTTATCTAAACGAGTTACCGTGTGATTACGCAAAAAATGCTATGAGCAAAAATCATCTGAAAACAATGTTAAAAAAACATTACCTGTCATTATGCCCGTGAGCCGGGCTTCACCTGGGCCCGAATCGCGGTAATAAAAGACATGAACAAAAGTCTACGTTTCGTTTGCGTTCCAGCTGTACCCGCGTTCCAGGTGAGTTCCAGTTAATACGAAATACGGTATCGCGGTAAAGTTCACGCGCAAGTTTAGACAAAGCGCAGATGGAACGTAGCTGGAACACAGAGGTAATAAAATTTAGAGATGTAACCCTAGTATTCGCACAGTTAATCGCTTTAAAAATACAATTGAATGTCGAATTTTGAGCTTTTTTGTCGCCGCACTGGCTTTGACAGCTGTTTTGGGAGCGCGATGATGACTGACATAAGTAATTGAAAGTTTGATTTGTTAATGTGGATTGTTTAAAAGTTTCAAGTGGTTTCGAAGTTACGTTAGAAAAAGTATTCTCAGAATGTGTGATTCCGATGGAATTTTAAAAACCCATGCCAGTCGTGGTTCAGCTATTGAAAGTGCAGCTTTGGTAAGTTATTTACACTACTCCTTTGTTAGAAATTGAAAACGGTTTTACCTTTAGATATAATCATGTAACCCAATGTTTTTTTAGATATATAATGGAAGGCCGCCGCAGGCACAACACAGTGCGCCAGCTCGAGGTGATGATAGAGTTCATGGAAGCTAATAGAGATCTCGCCCTTGGTCGGTTAAGATCCAAAGAAGCAAGAGCAGTTGCAGTTGAATCTCTTAATCCTTTGGGACCGGCAAGGAGTGGTCAAAGGTACGATATTTTAGGCCATTATGCAATATATGTTAGTGTGTATACTCTGCACTCTAAAAGTTACATAATTGATTAATAATGCACCAAAGATATTTCCACCCATTGTTGTCCACCAAGAGAATTAAAAACAAAACAAGCATTGCTTAAACAGTCTTTACAATCTTTGTAAATCACCATTACACAAATGCATCTTCTATTCAAACTTTACAATATAGGTAACAGAGGTTAAATTAAAATAAATTAGTTATCCAATTCTTTTATAAAATCTTCCAGGTGTGGAATGACCAAAAAACAAAAGCAAGAGCAAAGTTTTAGACTTCTATAACTCCATAATCTTTCTCTCCATAGATGTCAAGAAATAAAATAAAAAAATATTAATAATTATTATTTACAAATTTCTTGATAATTTTTCAGCTAATACTAGAACATCATTGGAAGAGTCAAGCTACGGTGCTGCGCATAGAAGAGATAAGAGTGTAAGCTGCCCTTCAAAATTCACAAGCTTTTAATACATTAGCAGAAGCTTCCAAACTAATTGCCGATAGTGTAGACCGGCTGAGTCAACAGGTATTTTTTTTACATCAATACTGATGTAATCAGTTATAAATGTGATAATGATGATAATTGAGAGAAAATTAATGAAACACTAACTGCATTTGCAAATGAAATATACTTGTCACTAAAACAGTACTTATTGAAATCACTTTGGATATTTACAACATAATTAAGTCACAACATTTAGTAGTTAATCAATAAATTAAACAGCAGTTGATTCATGAATGATTGCAATATTAATTTAACACATAAAATTATCTTTTGTTTCAGTACAGTGCAGCACAAACAAGTTCTTAGGTCTTAACAATAATTATAATTATGTATGTTAGCTAGATATTACATAGTTACTATTCTTGTAGACACTATTCAATAAATTTTTGTTAAAATAATATACTTAATTTAATTTTGTACTGCCCTATCAGCCCACAATCGCTGCACTCTAGGGCCTGCCGGCTTGCGGCCCATTATGTTAATGTTCTACTCATATTTAAAACATTCAGGGAATGGTATCATTTTCTGTTAATAAAGCGTTCTTCATGATCCTGGGGGCACACTATTGCCACATGGGTACCATCCATACAAGCCAACAAACCCGGCATCTTATATTTCCTGTAAAACCTTAACATAACATTGAGATAAATAAAATAGAATGAAATACATAATGTGATTTTACATTTTATTTAAATTTAAACTTACTCTCTTTTTACTAGTTCCCTTTTACTTTGTTGGAATGGGAAGGAAACATATTTATTGAGTATTGATGGCCTGTTTAAGGCCATTGTAACTTGCCGGATTACTTTAGAGACACTGGATTGTGACACACAGTGCCTTTGGTTGTCTCCTACACTAGTCTGGCTGGCAACGCCCAGAAGCATATAACGACAATGCAATTAATACCTAGAACAAAAAGACATTGACTTGAGTTATCATGTGTTGTTAGTAGTTAGTAATTTCAAGTTCAACAATAGTCAGTCAAGTGAAGGGCTCTACTTTTCTTACCTTCGTTTCCGCATCCAGAGCATCAGAACGCAATGTAGGTGGAAGGACGAGTTAATTCCACAACCAACTCACGAGTTAAGGTTTTTGATAGCCTATATCTTTTCACAAACATCCTCTCATTTAGCTTAAAAGCAGACAGACTTTGTCTCGACATTAAATTCAATTGCCGACTTTCCGAGCGAACCACTGCTAAATCGTGTGCGTACGCACATTCTAACAACTCCAAGTACATCATATTTATAGGTTTAACAATAAAATTTTCCAACAAAACACCAAAAATCCACTAACATTCGTACAACGTTTGAGAAAAAGTAGCGTCCTCCCGTAATGTAGCATAAACGTAACCTTGACCGCACTTGTGTTCCAGCTGCGTTCGCAGTTCATTTCAACCATCTGTCAAATCAACACCGCGATACGAAAACATCGAAAACTTGCGTTTCGTTCGTGTTCCATTTACGCTTCATCTCAAATTATTTACCGCGATCGGCCCCCTGGTGATGTTATTATTTTCGTGTACTTATATTGTAAACCTACCTTTGCTAAACTGTTGTTGATAACAAGAATGTTAATAGTGTAGGGGCCTGTGTCACCATCGACAAATAAGCGTCAACTCGACTCAAATATTTCATTCGTTTCGTATGATAAATTTAAGTTTGGACGGATAACGCTGACCAGACTTATTGCGACTTGTGAAACAGGCTGTTACAGTGTGCTGCATCAAATCTATTATAAATATAGGATAAGTCGTAAGTTAACCTGTAAGCCTAACCTTATACTATAACCTAAACCTAATCGTAGCTTAACTAAATACTTAATAACTAAATAATCATAATTATAATGTAAGTAACATAATGTTAGTATTGTCCACGAGAGCTCTGCCGACAAACTGTTGCACAGTTTGGCAGAATAGTGCAAATGAATTGTTTTATGTTACTTTTGAAAAAAAATAAACTAAATAAACTAAGTAAAGTAGGTATAATACTAATTGTCGTGTCTGTCGCAAGCTACTCTTTGCCAATATCGCAAGTTCATGGGGTATTGTCATGACGATTCAGGTGTTGGTTTACGAGCCTTTTGATTATTAATTTAAACTTAACTTCAGAATTAATTATCGGGCCCTTATTGGCTTGTCTTATTGACAAAGTCACAATGCTTGGAGTAAAACATTGCTTTAATTCGCACGAGTAATTTATTGCAGAACTGAAAACATTTGACGGCTAATTTTGCAATTTAATTATTGTGCTTAACATTTAAAATATTTTACCTGTGGCACTTGAAACAATGCCGTATGGACGTTAATAATAATAAAAACCAGCAAAAAATAAATCTCGTCTATAAATGAAGTTTATCTGGAAGTAACGCTCCTAACGATGAGAAAGAAAGAAAGAAAAATATTTATTTGGCACATATTACATCACAATAATATGATGAAACATAAAACTTAAACTTAGCAAAAATAAGAAAAATGATTATTAGGATTGCCACAGCACGCCTTGGTGCTGGTTTTCTGTGGGAACAACTAAAGATTGGAGATGTCACCACCATGAGACCGCTTACATTATGCATCAGTGTAAAATTGCTCTGTTTGTATGTTTATGACGTGCAATAAAGAGTTGTCTAATCTCATCTAATCTTTTTTTTTTAAATACAGTGAAGTGTCTCTAAAAAAATAAAATTAAACTGGTTCAAAGAAATAGTACTCAAAATAAAAACAAGCTCCATAGTTGCATCGTACAAACCTTTATTAGTGTGATTTTGCAACGAAAACGAGTAGCTTGATGTGGAGCCGTGTGTACGTACGTAAATGAAACATCCCTCTCTAAAAGGTCATAGACCTAAAAAGTGTGTTTCTTTAGAAAACACAAAATACAGCGTATGAAAACATTCGTTTCAGAATTGCTAATGAAATGACTTTGCCACAGTTGGTACTGACTTCAGTATTTCAAGTTTACTAAGAATAGTTTTGTTTGAAAAGGCACTTACTACATGTAAAAGTTTTGAATGGCATGACATTTCTACTAGAACGTTTAAAACTACACAGCTCTTATAGATTCTATAGAAATGACATGTTCTATTAAGTTTTTTTATTTATCGAGTACCCGGCAGACGTTGTCCTGCCCACTGCTTTTTTTTTAATTTTCTGATCTTTTAAACCTTTTCTAGACTTCCACGAATATTTCGACACTAAAATTATTCAAATCGGTTCAGCCGTTCTGGAGTTATTGCGTCAGGAAGGAAACCCCGACTTATTTTTATGTTATAGATAATATTCAAAAATAATATAAAATAATTCGCAATTTTAGACGAGTGCAACTTCTTTACACGGAATGTATAGTTAGTTATGTTTCATTTTATTTAAACAATCTAACACGAGCGAAGTCGGGATTGACTACTAATACTTATGAGGAATCATCTTGAGATTTTTCTTTTCGTATATAATATCATTGCCAGGATGATTATAGGAGCCTTGACAAGTTGAACTCATTTTTTTTTACCACCTACACAAAACCACAGAATAACTATCCCGAACGTAACATTTATTTGCACTAGGGCCAATCACTTCTGATGTTGATGTTACAACTTACATAACAAGTTAAACTCTCTAGTCTAGCATCTTATATATTTGTAGAGTCATTCTGTAACAAAAAGGCAAGCCACGATGTATATGAAAACTGCTGTATCGGCGGTATCTTCAGTGCGACAGCGACAAGATTGGAACAAATTGCTTTTAACATGTTGAGAAAAAACTTCGTTCTATATTTTCTGTTAGGGGAAAGGTTTTTCGTGTAACAAAAACTAGCCATGTGAAGTGTAATTATAATGACAAGCACACTTCATAATAAAATTGGCAGCTTAGTTTAGAACTTTAAGTTAATTTAGCAGTTGTTTTTTAATATATAAACTTAGATCAAACCAAACAGAGGAAGATACGGTACGTCCCTACAATCATCAACTTAATTTGGGCCGCTAAGGCACGTGTAAATAACTCGCAGTGCTGACGACGACTAAAAGCGGAGCAAGTCCATTGGACTCGGTTTAAAAAGGACCACACGCGGCGAGCTCATACCGTGTCTGCCACTTTTTGGTTCTACCGTTCTACCGGTTTAAACCAAACTTGTACGCAAATGAAACATTCCGCTCTAAAAGGTCATAGAACTACATAAAAGTGTGTTTCTTTAGAAAACACGAAATAAATGAAGCTTGATGTGTATGAAAAATTCGGTATCGGCGCTATCTTCAGTGCGACAGCGACAAGATTGAAACCAATTGCTTTTATCATATTGAGAAAACTTCGTCCTATATTTTAATATAAGTGTAGGAAACGCTAAACGTGTAACGAAAACTAGCGATGTCTAGTGTTAAGCTACTTAAAACCTTTGCTTCCCGTATATCGGATCATGAGGTGCAAACTAGCAACGGATAGACTGACAAACTGATTTGGCTCCTAAAACTAATAGTACTGTGCAGCACGGTGTGAAATTAAAACACACTTAAAGAAAAATGGACTGCCCCGGGCGGGACTCGGACTCGCACCTCTCGCAAGCCGGGCGATTGCTCTCCCAATTGACTACCGTGACACTTACTCATCGGTCCGAATTTCTTTAAGTGCTCCTTAGGCTACAGCCAGCCATGATTGTGGTGTGAAAAGGTGTCTTATTCGGATGTTGTATGCTGAAAAAATTGAGTAACTAAAGTAGTAGTAAATTTAAAATTTATTTGAAACTTAATTCATCCTTTAAAAGACACTTGAAACGCCATATATACTTTTTAAATTTTAATATTGTTTTTTTTTTCGTTGAGAAAAGCGGCTACACAAATTTATTAAATGTAAAACTTTAAACTATCTGTCTAACTATTCCCGCGGTTCATGAGGTACAACCGGTGATAGACAGACAAACTAACCCTTTAGCTACGAATCCCTATAACGAATATTCTGTAGCACACTTCATCATAAAGTCGTCAGCTTAGTTTCAATTTATTTAAGACTTAATTTAACCGTTTAGAGACACTTAAAGCATCATAAATACTTTTCAAAAGATAAAAGATGAAGTTTCAAATTTGTCAGAGGATTTGAAAATATCGTCAAGTGCTTTTCAGTAAAATAAGTTTTAAAATAAAAACTGAGACGTTATTGCAACTTTATTCATAACCTGCAAATGAAGGGCAATTAACATGAGAAGTACTCAGATACGTACTCGAGATTTCTTCTTTTACATTTTAATTTTGAGTTAATGAGTTTTTGAAGACTTGTGTCTTAAGGCCGTTTTCCACTGAAGAGAAGAAAAAAATCTTTTGTAAGCTTTCGACGAGGTAAGCACTCTTTTCCCAACCAACCAAGGAAGGCTAATAAACATTAGCCTTTTTTAATAGATTTACTGTATCAAATTAAAATTACTTTTTGTTTTAGCCTATACACCATTTTATATGTATTTTTTTATTGTTTACAGTTTTACAGTAAATCGCCTGAAAGAGAAGCTGTTGTGTGTCCTTTTTCGTTTTTTTTATATATTTTATCCTATTCATGTTTTTTCACTCTCTCTGTCATTTCATTTTTTTTATTTAAAAAATACTTTTGATGCTTACAGTTTGTACCACGTTAAATTAATAAAAATAATACAGAAATAAATATCATAAAAACAAGTAATAATTAAATGTCAGAAAAATAAAAATCAAAATTAAGGAAAATTTCATCTTATCTCACTGGATGTCAAATTTATATTCATTCTTAAGTTATAACTGGCAGCTATAAAAAAAAACTCAAGCTAATTTCGTATCTCGCTCACTCATTAATCATTCCTGATATTAAAAATAACGTTAACCCTCTTTACGTTTTCAAATTGAGATATTTGATATACAGGATGAAATGAATATTAAAAGGGGACATCGAAAGGTAATTTTACATTTAAAAGCTTTTATTAAGCACGGTTATTAAATACTTGCTATTATATTAATTTTATCCAAATCTTTGGTAATTTAGGAGTGAAAGCGATCAGATTTCCCGGAAAAAACTTTTTTCCCATGGGAATGCGTTGTTTTCCCGCGGTCAAAAGTAACTCATGTCCTTTCTTATGTATCAAAGTATCTTCTTAACAAATTTAATTTAAATCTGTTCAGTAGTTTAAGCGTGAAAGCGACCAGCGCACCTGAATTTTCCCATAGAAATGCGTTATTTTCCCGCGGTAAAAAGTAGCCTATGTCCTTTCTCGTGTATCAAAATATCTCCATACCAAATTTCCTGCAAATTGGTTCAGTTGTTTAGGCGTGATTGAGTAACAGACAGACGGACAGAGTTACTTTCGCATTTATGACCACGGCGGCCAATCTTAACAGAGATGAGCCAACTACGCAGGAGATATAATAGTGCACAAGTGTAACGCAATACACAGGTGCACCCACTGTTCCATCACTCTCAGAGTTCGGTGAGACGGTAATCCGACATACCTGGAGAAAGATCAGGCGCAGGACCTTGGGCTTAACGTGCTTTCCGAGGCACGGGGGTGTAAAACCGCCAACTTCCAGAGTCCGAGCTGTTTTCTAGAAATTCATGAAAGAAAATCTCAGAAACAATTTTGACTTGACTTGAGATTCGAATGCATGACCTTCAAGATGTAAGGCAGAAACTTTGCCACTACACCAACGAGGTAGTCTTTTGTAATTAGGTACCAACTGAAGGAAAACGTTGGAGTCGTCGTACCAGTAAATCAAGGAGAAGGCGCACAATAGAACACAGTGGCAAATGTTCCACCGACAAGATCAAGGCTCTTCAATTTGAAGAAGAAGAGATGGTACGTACCGAGTGGCGCTGGGCCCGCCGTGAAAGCGGGTACGCTGTCGGAGGTTGTCATGGACGTAAAGGATTAGCCAGCACCCATGTCATCCTAGACAGGGAAGGGATACCGCAGATTTTTGGTCGGTAGTCCACTCTTTGGATTTTCCCCGGTGCAGAGCCGCGTCCTTTTTAGGACGCTGGGAGTCCCACACAGGGCTGAGGCCCCCCGCCTCTGTTAAGGCTCTTAATAGGGTTTTCCTGCGATTTTTTTTAAAAAAGGTATCGGGTAGGAACTACGTACGTCTTGTAAAAAATGACTTGCATGTAATAAGGCTCAGGTTACACCTGCGACTTTCTGTCGCCGCGATTCGCTTTTGACAGCGTGTCAACCAAACACCGAGACACCGCAGCTAAATCTGTGACAGTCGCGACAGTATTTCACAGCGGGGCCCTAACAGAAATGTTATGTTACTGCTGTAAAATGTACGAATCTATTAATGTGAAATTATTTTTCTTATTATAAGATCGCCAATTAATCAGTAAAATCAGGCGTGAGTTGTGGAATGGAACTGGACAAAACAATTTTTTCTTTCAATTTTTTTAAAATTCCGTTCCGCTTCCGTTCGCCATCACAAGCGCATGCCTAACGATGGTAAGCACAACAGCGAGCGCTGATACTGCTTCAAAGGCTAGATGACGCTGTTAGCCTAATACCGGCCTAGTACCGCACATGAACCGCGGCATTTTAGATTTAGATAGAGAATCAAGATGATGTCTATCGGACCTCAGTCCCCGACCATAACACCCAGTCGGTATGAAACGCTTCGCTTTAGCTTCCTAGCCAAAAATACTACAATGTTTAACTCAAAATGGAATGGTCATCGCTACAAAAGTACAAAAAGCCATCGACTATAGGGCACGCTATGCTTGCCATATCTGTAAAGTGGTTTCAATCTATAAGGTTCTTTTCCAGAGATAGCATGGTATCATAATAGTCCAGGAGCCTGATCAACATATTTCATTTGACTTTATATCGAATCATTCTTGATATTCTTATTCGTTCACCGTTTACCTACATCATATACTTGAAATAGCTTGATTATGGTTACAGTTTGTTGGGCTTGACCCGGTTGGATCCTTGACTTCAGGAAGAGTAGCAATCCATTTTACTGGTCCATCTTCACAATACCGCTGTATTTTCATGTATTGCCCTCGTCCAATTTACCGGCGAGAAAATGAGTGTTTTTTTTTGTTGTTACCAAAAATCGTCAAAATACATTTATGACGGAAAAAGATAATATTATTAGAGATTGCATGTAGATTTTAAAGTCAAGGTTAAATCAATAGTACATTATGATATAAGTGCGCACGTATATGAAAAAACTCTTGGCTAAGATTTTAAAAAGAATCCTTTATTTTTAGAAGGAGCATTTCAATGTTACTTTATTTAAAAAAGAAACTCGTGCGTTTTTACATACATTATATTACCGTGCAAGTGTTGGTGTACTTACAGCAAACATGTTATAAAATTGTTTGTAAAACACGTGAACTACCCGTCGATTCAGAAGATCATAAACACTATCGATATTGTATTGTTCAGGAGCTGGATTCGGCCTTATGGAAAAAAAACTTCTCTTTATTGCCCCTTAATGGATACTACGGCGTCATTGAGCAAAAGGTTAATAGTTATTCTCATATAACAAAAGAAACAATCCGTCTCCTGGCCTACACACCATGACTGGCTACACCAGCATACTCGCCAAGTCATCTATGGGGTAAGTAATTGCAAAATGCCTGGCCGCCGATATGGGGTACGAAAGGTGAGCAATATTGGTCGAATAGTTCTATTTCAGGTGAACGGATACTACGCAAGGTCTGAGGTAAGGCAGGGATGAACTTGGACAAAAATATAAATGATAATAAATATAAGTATGACCCTGACATGGTCGCAGAAATATTAATGTACTTAAAATGCTGGCTGCTTACAATTTGTCAGTTTGGTAAGCAAAAAAAAAGACCCATGTTCGGCAGTTCAGGTCCTGAATCCTAAAGCTTGTTATGATTATAAAAGAAAAATAGAAACAGAAAGTAGTTGACAGGTCAAATGAGTCTTATAATAACAATTTTAAACACAGCACCTTGTACATTTCGGTAATTTAGAAACAGATGAAAATACATAGTTTTTCTACACATTAACTTTTACTCCTTATCGTGTCGATGGTCAAACGACTTGTATTTCTTGAGCCCCTTACAGCTTAAGTTCTCCCTAAAATATGCATTTGAACCTGAATACACTCCTGTTTTTTATCTAAAATGACTTGATCTTTCCGGGTCCAAGTGAAATTCGGTTTATCTGATGGAATGTTAAAGAAAACTTGGATCTTTTTGTCCGCGAAATTGAATTAAGCCGAGTATTTTAATAAGTTCCTTTTTCAGGTAAACGTGTTTGTCCCATCTTGAGTGTGGTAAGGAAAAACATCTCGTAGGTATATGTATTTCGGTATTATTTTGTAGGGCTGTTCAGTGACTCCTCCAAAGACACAAGTGCACAACATTGGTATTATAACGTTGGACATGGTATTACTTGGGCAATGACTGCGATGATTTAGGCTTAGGTACTGCAATTTTGTGAATTGCTTAAGATTCGTGATAAGCCTACTTACTTTTTAATGCTTTTTAGGTAAACGACCAATAGAATAGGGGGTAGATGCAACAGTGGTATAGATAACCCGATTTTAATTACAGTAGTTTCGCAGATAAATTCGATTAATTTTTTTCATATCTATCAAAACGATCTCTAACTATAACTTAATTGACTCAGTTGTATGTGACTTTTTATAACTTTGTAGAAAACATTTCCAATAATAAATTTGTTTCGTAAAAAGATTGTTTTGATTTTTATTATTACTGTTATACAGCGATTATGAAAAGTCAGGGGCATCTATCCCGGTTTTACCCTATACCCGTCCTCTTGCTCAAAATCCGAATTGTTATTTCTAATATATCACATAAAAGCGCCAGCCCAAGAATTGACCTGAAGCTGTCAGGTCAAGCTGAAGGTTTTATGGGACCGCAAGTTTTTATGTTTTAAAGACCATTGAAGATAGGAGAGGAAAGATGTTAGGACACCTGATAAGACACGACGACCTTATAAGAACGATAATTGAAGGAAAAATAGAAGGGAAAAGGAAGAGAAGAAGACCTAGAAGGTCATACATGGATCAGATAAAAAAAGTTAGGTGTCGTGTCATATCAGGAAGTCAAAGAAATGGCATTGAATAGATCAACATGGGAAAAACTCCACCGACAAGAGCATGGCTCTTAAATTTGATGATGATGATGAAGTTTTTATGCAGAAATAAATGACTTAATTTGAACGCGGGATCTCATGAATACAGTCTAACAAATTGGACTACTAGATCAACAAGGCAGTTCATTCAAAGTTCAACCTAACTAGTTTAATATAGCCCCAGAAACGCATCTCGAAACAATTTCACATTTAGAGAATGCAGTGACGACGTTTCGGTAACAACTTTAGCAATAAAGTCTACCGAATGTGAGCAAGTTGTGTCCCGGGGGTACTAACGGTTGTCGAAATCAACTTCGTTATTTAGTGTAAATAAATAGCAAATAAATAAAAAATCATTTATTTCTATAATCATTATTACAAAATGTGGCCAAGACTACCCAGTAAATTGTCAAAGACACTTGTGTTGGGTATTACTCGCAACTTCCCTTACGGCTATCTTAGATTGGTGATAAAATTAATTTATGTATTTTTTTGCGGATTTGGGGTACCTTAGTGCTATTTATTTAATGGTAACTAACATAATAATGGTTGTTACTTGCGGGATTGCTAGTTTCTTCTACCATAAACATACCTCGTTCGAGTGCAAAGTAAAAATCTCGTTAACTTTGTCAATCCAAGCTTGTAAGTCTTAGAAGTCGCTTTAGAAAATGACACCGAATTGTAATCCAAATTCATATAAATTTTGCCTACTAAATTGGCCATTTGACCAATAAGGCAATTCATGTACATATTCCACCTTTCTAGATTAATATAGCCCCAGAAAAGCATCTGAAAACAATTTCACATTTAGAGAATGCAGTGACGACGTTTAGGGACACAACTTTGGCAATAAAGTGTACCTAATGTGAGCAAGTTGTGTCCCGGAATACTAACGGTTGTCACGAGTAAATTCGTAATTTAGGCATAAACTCAATTTATATACTACTAGTCGACCACGCAGACATTGTTCTGTACGTTATTTTTTAAAGAAAAAAAATTAAGTGATATGCCAAAATTCCTGTTCCCTTTTATTTTAGTATCTTATCACCCAAGTCAGCTCAAACCCAATCTGTATACCAAATTCCATTAGAATCTGTTCAGTAGTTTCAGCGTGATTGACGGACAAACACACAAAAAAATAAAATTTTACAATCACAATATTATCACAGTATAATCATTATTCTGTGATCTTGTGGGTCTGAGGTACGTAAGTACTCATTGACAATCATTTTTTGAGGGGGGGAAATGAATGAAAGCTTTTACATACAGACCAATTTTTGTGCATGTTTCAATAGAATTTCGTGTCGACGTTTTTAACCGCGACCGCAAAATCTGTCTGTTGTGATGAAATCTTTACGCTATGATATTGTATGATATTCGTGAAAAAATACGAATATCATACATCGTTACTGGAAGAAAATACTTTAATTTTCTTCATTAGATTCTTTGGTACAAGAAATGAGAAAAACTTTGAAAATGGCGCTTTCCATCGATATATGTAGCTATCAATTTTCGCATGACCTGTAAAATCTACCAATCGACCCAAACGTACAAACCGATAGTGGGTAACGATAATACTTAATCTTGTTAATCGTATTTATCAAACAAAAAACAAAATAAAGATTACGAGTTAGATGCGAGAAACAATAGTACGGACCACTTCATTTTAGTATTAAACTATGAAACAGTCGTTGACTTCCAACTGACCAAGTCGTATATCACTTTAGATTCTCGTTACGATGAAGAGTAGGACGGATAGTATGAAATAAATAAAATGTACGCCCCCGTGTAATAGGCATGATGACACCTATCTTAAATATTTTCAAGACCATTGCGTCTAAAAAACATAGCCCCTATGAAGTTAATACAACCAGTATATTTCCAAAAAGCTGTAAAAACCAATTTTAAACACACAAAATTCAATAAATTTTCGGTCAATTGACTCCGATATCTGACGCACTACCGTGACGTCACGTTTTTGTATTTCCATACAAAATCTATGGAGGCAGACCGTTTTGACAGATAATAAAGACTATGTCAACGATTGGTGATGTGATCTAGCCTATTAGAATAGAATAGAATAGATTTTTTTTCATTCAAAAAATTATTTTTAAAATTAATGATTACATTACGTGAAACACATTTTATGAATGGGCATCCACTCAGCAAATGCCACCGAATAGAGGATCCGTTGGCGCTGGTCTTCCGTGGATGCATGAAAAGGAAACGATAGAGTAAACATACATGACAGGACAAGCCCGTTTGATACTAATCAAATGGGAGTATTACTAACTGATTTATCTTATCATCACGTGTAAAGGAGTGGAGGGCTCCATGACAAGCAACTTTGTCTCCATCAATTAGAGTAAAAATAGCTTGTGACAACCTTTTGAGTAGGTAAGTGGAGAAATAGGTAGATCTAGCTTGAATGACTTGTATCTATCTATCTATTATACTATCTATTACTATCTATTCTATCTTTTAATAAATACCTTTTAGTAATTTTACTTACCAACCTACCTATAAGTTTTTGTGGGTAACTTTCAAAAAGCTCATCATCCAACGCAGGAATATCCTGGAATAGTAAAAAGGTACAGTATAAATATGACGGAAGTCGAGATGGTAATTGCTTTTCGTGAATCATTGATCGTCAGATTTTTTTATATTATTAAGTTACAAGTTGATGGATTCAAACAACGAAATAAAAACGAACATCAATGTAGAAACGAGGGTACTTCTCACTTCTTGGAAGTTGGCTACAAAGCTCGATCAAATTACTGACAAGGTAACATTAACTTATGATCAAATAAAATATAATATTTGAGTTTTTCTTCGAAACGCGGCCATTAAGAAACGACTACGTTGGATATATTTTTTATTATCTTTTATTTTTTAGAGGCTTTTACCATATTCGCATGTCAGCCCCATCGAATCTTAATCTAGGTACAGGTTGCACTTAAATACTAAACTATTCTACATGAAAGAATACTCATTATGCAAAATCATTTCAACCAACAATCTTGCAGCTTCGCTTGTTGGCTCTGCCAAGATGCTAAGAAAAGGTTGTGCGTCGTGTTTATTTAAATTAAATTTTTGCATAATTAGGTCTCTTTCAGTTGTAAACTTAGCACATTCCACAAGGATGTGATATACGTCATCCACCCTATCACACAGGTCACAGTTTGGGGAGTTAACCTTCTTCACCATATAGGCAAACTTATTACAGGGATAATGTCCAGATCGCAACCTATGAAGAGTAACAATGTGCTGTATATTTAATTTAATGTTATAAAACCATGGAAGCTCTCACAGACGAGTTACCCGCTAACCTATGTGAGCTACAAACGCGAGTAGTACGAGGCGACGCGACGAGAGAATATCAAATATCGTATACTTACGTTTAAGACTGTCCTATGTTAACGCTGAAAAAGCTATTATTTTGCTTTAAATTTCAACTTAAACAACGCCAGCGCAGGAACCCAAATACATCCAACTGTAACCACTTTAAAAAACTAGAGCTGGAAGTCGAAAGACTTACAATTCAACTCGCAATGTGACACAGAAGATGCACACCTGGAAACACAACACTGACACCAACAATCCCTAGGAGATGTTGTCGCTTCGAGAGATTACGAGCGAGTCGCAAAGTCGAAATTTAAAGCAAAATATTTCAATAACATCACATACATTGATATAGCCACAGTGTTACAGATCAGAATCAACAGTGGTATTACAAATAAACTTGAATAAATCCATACCTATAACACCCAGACCAGTACAAACAGACATGTTCATGCACACAAATGTTTGTACAGTGCGGGGATCGAACCCGCAACCTCTTGGTTAATAGTCATCTCCTTGACCATTACACCAAAGTGGTCGTCATAAATAGTTCACTTTTTCAGCTTTCGTCATGGATTTCCGCAAAGTGACGCCTGTGTTGATGGAATCAACTAGTTTCCTATGTGACGAAGCGCGTTTGACATTGGAAGTGACGCCTGTGTTGATGGAATCAACTAGTTTCCTATGTGACGAAGCGCGTTTGACATTGACACAAGTACTGGTCGCATCGATTCGCGTCGCGTTGTACTTATCGCGTTACGTTGCTCATGTAGGACCAAGCCCAGTATGTAAGTCAACACGACGACCGTGGTGTAGTGGCGTTAGCACTGGCTTTAAGGTGCCGCCATCTCCGAGGTCCGGGGTTCGATCCCCAGACGCTTCGAATGCTAAGTCTTAAAAAAAACGCAACAGAGCTTTTCGCCATAATCCTATTCTAAACTACGTTCGTAATAAAACCTTGTCTTCAATGATATATGAACCCTTTATTGCACACGATAAAAATACAAAAATTCAACATACACGTTAAATGCACACTTTCAGCTGTCATATTGCTAAAAGCGATATCTTTCAGACAACCCTTTAAACCTGATGATTAGAGGCGATTTTAACCGTCCACCCAACACAAGTTTTCTATTGCTCGTCTGTTAGCCTCTTTAGTCCTCACACCTGTCCAGATGTCAACTTACTACTAATCTTTCTTTCTTGAGGCCCTTAAAATGTTATCTCTCCGATAATTATTGTGAAACGCCTTGAAAACGTTTCTTGCTAAATTATTTTTGCTAGAATTTTATTTTACCCGTGAGAATATTGTTTCTAGAGCTCTTTAGTTTCTCATCGACACCTAACTATACTTACACTAAAAGACTGTACCATTTTTAATAATATGTATGTATGAAGAATACGTGTGTTAGACTTTAAGATATTTAAGATATTTATAATATGACTGCCTCGTTGGTGTAGTGGCAAAGTTTCTGCCTTACATCCGAGAGGTCCTAGGTTCGAATCCCAGGTTGAGCCAAAATTGTTTCTGAGATTTTCTGTCATTAAATTCAACAGCTCGGAGTCGGGAAGTTGGCGGTGTTAACCCCCGTGCCTCGGAAAGCACGTTAAGCCGTTGGTCCTGCGCCTGATCTCTCTCCGGTCATGTCAGATTGCCGTCTCACCGAACTTTGAGAGTGATGGAACAGTGCAGTTTGAGAGTGCACTTGTTTATTGTGCTCACACTTGTGCACTATAATATCTCCTGCGTAGTTGGCTGATCTCTGTTGAGAATGGCCGCCGTGGTCTAAATCGGCCAGGACGACTATTATTATTTTATTATCTACACTAATATTATAAAGCTGAAGAGTTTGTTTGTTTGTTTGTTTGTTTGTTTGAAAGCGCTAATCTCAGGAACTGCTGGTTCGAATTGAAAAATTCTTTTTGTGTTGAATAGACCATTTATCGAGGAAGGCTATAGGCTATATAACATCACGTTGCAACTATTAGGAGCGAAGAAATCATGGGAAATGTGAAAAAAACGGGGAAAATTATTCATCCTTGAGGGCTTCCGTTGCGTACGCTGCGAAAACGGTTCAAGATACCAAAAATATTTGTATGAACGAATTATTCCTCTTAAAATGATCTAAAAAAATGTCTGCGACAGTATATGTCTATCTTTCAAGATCAAGTCACTAGAACCGTTTTTGGGGTAATCAAATTTGGCCGAAATTAATGCATTATTTGTTAAGAGTTGTATCAAGGTAATGATATTAATCTTTATCCAAGTAAATGTGTTGTTGATTAAGAGTATTTAATTCTGAACAAAATTGTCTTTGTACACTAATATTATAAAGCTGAAGAGTTTGTTTGTTTGTTTGTTTGTTTGAACGCGCTAATCTCAGGAACTGCTGGTTCGAATTGAAAAATTCTTTTTGTGTTGAATAGACCATTTATCGAGGAAGGTTATAGGCTATATAACATCACGTTGCAACTATTAGGAGCGAAGAAATCATGGGAAATGTGAAAAAAACGGGGAAAATTATTCATCCTTGAGGGCTTCCGTTGCGTACGCTGCGAAAACGGTTCAAGATACCAAAAATATTTGTATGAACGAATTATTCCTCTTAAAATGATCTAAAAAAATGTCTGCGACAGTATATGTCTATCTTTCAAGATCAAGTCACTAGAACCGTTTTTGGGGTAATCAAATTTGGCCGAAATTAATGCATTATTTGTTAAGAGTTGTATCAAGGTAATGATATTAATCTTTATCCAAGTAAATGTGTTGTTGATTAAGAGTATTTAATTCTGAACAAAATTGTCTTTGTACACTAATATTATAAAGCTGAAGAGTTTGTTTGTTTGTTTGTTTGTTTGTTTGTTTGAACGCGCTAATCTCAGGAACTGCTGGTTCGAATTGAAAAATTCTTTTTGTGTTGAATAGACCATTTATCGAGGAAGGCTATAGGCTATATAACATCACGTTGCAACTATTAGGAGCGAAGAAATCATGGGAAATGTGAAAAAAACGGGGAAAATTATTCATCCTTGAAGGCTTCCGTTGCGTACGCTGCGAAAATGGTTCAAGATACCAAAAATATTTGTATGAACGAATTATTCCTCTTAAAATGATCTAAAAAAATGTCTGCGACAGTATATGTCTATCTTTCAAGATCAAGTCACTAGAACCGTTTTTGTGGTTATCAAATTTGGCCGAAATTAATGCATTATTTGTTAAGAGTTGTATCAAGGTAATGATATTAATCTTTATCCAAGTAAATGTGTTGTTGATTTAGAGTATTTAATTCTGAACAAAATTGTCTTTAACAGCGTTTAATTTCAATTAATATCTTAGAAGATATTACAATTTTAAAATAACACCATTATAAAATTCACACGCGCTGCATGATGTGCAGAACATGACGCTGTAAGGAAGAGAGGCGTTACTTGCGAGCGACGCGGAGAGGGGGGTGTAGCTCTACGAGTTACATACCATGATGAACCAAAATTTGATTTAATTAATGACCAGTTGCGTCATATCTTCACGTCGACCCTGCCGCAGTGCTTAAAAAGCCGGTTGTTTAACCAATGCATCCTACCACTCTTAACCTACGGAGCCGAAACGTGGAACATGACAGTCAAGCTGGCTCACCGACTACACGTCACTCAGCGTGCAATGGAAAGGTCTATGTTGGGGATCTCATTAAGGGATAAGATCCGGAACGTGGTCATACGACATAAGACTAAGGTAACAACTGATGTTGTCCAAAAATGTAGCAAGCTAAAGTGGCAGTGGGCTGGCAATGTCTGTCGCAGAACCGACGAGAGGTGGAGCAGGAAGGTTCTTGAATGGAGACCACTCTTAGGTAAACGTAGTGTGGGACGCCCCCCGGCTAGATGGACAGACGACCTGAAGAAGGCAGCTGGTACTGACTGGATGCAAAGAGCGGGAGATCGTGCGCTGTGGCGGTCCTTGGAGAAGGCCTATGTCCAGCAGTGGACGTAACAGGCTGATACGATGAATGACCAGGTGACCACGTATAATAATCTGGGACGAATGTTCCATGATCCATAGAGCTCATGTAGAGGGTCTAAATAGGACTCTTAGAGATATAAGAAGCTGTGATAATATAATCATCATAAAATTACTGTTATGTTTGCGGTGGACTTTCGACAAACTGTACCAGTAATAGTAAGGGGAACAAGGGCAGACATTGTAAAGTCTTGCCTAAAAAAACCCCAATATGGAAGTTTGTGAACATCTTAAAATTAACTACAAATATGAGAGCACATTTGGGGGGAGGTAGAAATAGTCCTCCTGGCCGATTTCGACCACGGCGGCCAATCTCAACAGAGATCAGCCAAGTACGCAGGAGATATTATAGTGCACAAGTGTGAGCACAATACACAAGTACACTCTCAAACTGCACTGTTCCATCACTCTCAAAGTTCGGTGAGACGGCAATCCGACATGACCGGAGAGAGATCAGGCGCATGACCAACGGCTTAACGTGCGAACCGAGGCACGGGGGTGTAACACCACCAACTTCTCGACTCCGAGCTGTTTTTAAGAGATTCATGACAGAAAATATCAGAAACAATTTTGGCTCGACCTGGGATTCGAACCCAGGACTCTCTTGGATGTTAGGCAGAAACTTTGCCACTACACCAACGAGGCAGTGGTAGGGAGGTAGTATAACTTTTCCATCAAAGGTACTTTTAATAGGAGACCCGAAAGTACCTCACTGAAAATAAAATTGCAATTGAACGAGATTAAATATTAAGAGTGAGTAACATTGAGGACTTTATATCGAAACTTCACCCTGAAATAAGCGAAATAGAAAAAAAAGGTCATCAATGGGCAATATTGGGATTGAGAAACTGTAGCGTAGACGAAATTAATAAAATAATTATTTGAACACAAGTGGCCTTCCCCCATATTCCCTCAAGTTAAAAATAGGTGCCCCAATAGTTTTACTTAGAAATCTTAAACCACCGGGACCGTCTTCAAATCTAACTTCTTCGCAATATGTAACGTGATGGTTGCAATAGTTTAGACTGGTTTAGCAGTTGGTCAAACAGTGCTTATACCTCGCACCTTAATGATTCCAAATTATTTACCTTTTAATTTTAAAAGAATTCTATTTCCTTTTATGCTATCTTTCACCGTTACAATTAATGAATCACAGGGGCAAACATTTTAACACATAGGAATTAATTAACGTCAAGACTGCTTTTCACACATATGTCGCGTCGTCAAGATCGCAACAAACGCGTTGCGGACAAAACTAACATGTTCTTCTGACACAAGAAAATAAAACTATAAAAATAATTAATAGTAATAATAGTCCTCCTGGCCGATTTCGACTACGGCGGTCAATCTCAACAGAGATCAGCCAACTACGCAGGAGATATTATAGTGCACAAGTGTAAGCACAATACACAGGTGCACTCACTGTTCCATCACTCACAAAGTTCGGTGAGACGGCAATCCGACATGACCGGAGAGAGATCAGGCGCAGGACGGCACGGGGGTGTAACACCGCCAACTTCCCGACTCCGAGCTGTTTTTGAGAAATTCATCTCAGAAACAATTTTGGCTTTACCCGGGATTCGAACCCAGGACCTCTCGGATGTAAGGCAGAAACATTGCCACTACACCAACGAGGCAGTCGAAAGAAAAATAATTAACGCAGAAGTACTTTAAGCTAATTATGTGATTTAAAAAACTTAAAAAATAAATTGTCTAAAATAATAACAAAAAAATAAATTTGCAACAATAAAATGATGCCCAAAATAAATATTCCACGCGGACGAAGTCGCGGGCACAGCTAGTTTAAAAATATGGGCTATAATTTTTCTGTAATTTGTTGCCTGAAATAAACGTTATTATTATTATTATTATTTATGATATTATTTGATAGTAATCTTTTTAAACAACTGTATTTATCATAGCAATGAAAAGAAAGATCTTTCAGGTCAAATGTTATGCTCATGTATATGGGTATGAAATTCATAACTTTATCAGTTCTTAGGTAAAATTTTCCTTTTCTAAAATAGTAATGGACATATTAACGCTATAACACCGAAAATATAGAATTACGAACATTACTTACCTGCTAATATTGTTGTTAGGACCCTAGAGCGATTTTAATACATACTGGAGAAAGGGAGCGATTATCAGATTGCTATCTTAATTTTATCCTTAATAGCTTATTTTAATGGCAGGCCAACGGTATATAATGGCAAAGAGGAAGTTTTGCCCCCCCAATTTTGATTTATGTGTCAATTTTGAGTGTACCGCACCGTCATATAATTTTCAACCGTATTGTAATTCTATAAGGATTGAATAGGCTTAGCTGTAGAATCATAAAAAGGTTTCTGAAAGCAAATTAGCGTGGAAATTCAAAACATGAATAAATTGCGTTACAGAATCTAACTTGAATATTTTTTTCAGGTCATTGAGGCGGAAAATATATCATTCAGATGCTTGAATGTAACACGATTTGTGAGTTCTCGATGTAATGTGAAATTGATGGAGATGTCGCGAATTCTTTTTTTTTCTAATTGGAAAATTAGTAACAGTAAATAATGTTGACATCCTAAGTTTCAATTAAAATCAGATATAGGATAAATGTATCGGTCATAAAAAAAGGATATACTTATAGGTATTTAAGAAAAACCTGATGATTTTCCAACTCCAATAGAACAATAATTCAATTCCATAAGAACTGTACATAGTTCTTAACAACATTTGATCACTATTTTCGATTGTTTGATCCATCAAATTTACTGTTATTTACATAATATAAAAGTATTTTTTTGATAAAAGTGGGTCTATACATGGGCAAAAACAATTTCACTTATGCTAAATTGTCAGATTGTGAGAACAAAATTTAATTTTACTTCTCTCTACGTAAAACATCTATCAAGAAATAAAAGTAAGCTGTTATAAATATACAACTGGGTTAACATAATTTTGACGGTAAGTCTTTAAAAAATGGTAAAAAGAGATCACAATGATACTGATTAAACTGCATAAAATTGTTTTTCTTGTTTAATGGTCTCGTTCCTTTAAAAGTCCCTGTGGAAAACTTCCATAAAATCCCTTTTAAAATGTTTATGTCAGTCATTTTTCTTTGGGCGTATTTATTACAGAGTTGCCTTGAAAAGTTGTTTGAGCATTTTTATATTTTTCTGCTTACAAGAAACCGGTTTCATAGAACGGCGTTTATCAAAGCGTTTATTAAAAGTTTTAGTTTTTTAATTGACTGCATTTTTTTCCTAATTTTTTTTTTGCGAGCTCACACAGATTATTTGATGATGATGATAAAGGACTAAAAATTGTAATGTTTAAAATTAAAAAAGTATCGCGTAGTATTGGTACTTACTTGGTAGTACCAAATTTATTAAAATAGAGATGATATATGAGTTTAACTGTAGGTCTAAGTGATTACCAACATATTAGACAAATTACACCCAAAAAGTATGTTTGTCCCTTGCTAAATACACCCAAAGCCCTTAACATTCCTACCCACTTGTCGCTTCGTCCTTTTCACCCGAATATTTGTGTTTATGTGTGTTAATTTAAAACTCCAACATGTTTTCACCCTGTTTAGGGGTAAAAACGACGATACTTCTTTACCCACATTTTTGGGGAGCTGCAAATAATCCGCTAAGTCCGTGGCAAAGCTCTGGGGCGCTTTTCTAAAGGTGGGTCTACAGTAATGAGCCGAGCAAAAGCCGACTCAAAATTCATGTAATGTGGACCGACTACGAACCTCGAACGAGCGCGCTTCGAACATTCGGCTCGTGTTCGCCTATTGTCGGTTTTTTTACGAACACAAAAGGGATTTGCACGAGCGCACTGCGGAAAACTATGTTCGAGAAGAGTGATTGTAGGCTAGTTGTGTGTTCACACTTGTTACCGCGAGCAGAGCGGCTCGTAAGCGTAGAATGATTAGAATCGGCAAACTCAGTTGTTGATAGGTTTAGGAGATTACAGCGCTAAGTGGCAGAAAGTGGAACTAAATTTAAAGAACGACAGACAAGTAATGAAACTTCACCAATTCACGTCATGCGTCTTGCTGTTTGATAAAAGGCTATATGATTCAGTGCTGTTTAAATACAGAGGCTAGACTTAACTAGTAGGTAACAAGGCTAAGAACTCGAAAACAAAAATGTACATGGTATAAATACCGTATATCATAATTATTATGAGGATAGGCTGTAAGCTAGTTGACTGCGATATAGGAACCAATCTTAAGCCAAGCCGGTCCGTGAACGTGAACGTGCTATTTGTTTTATTGCTGAATGACACAATGAACTTATTTTTTTCTATATTGTTCCAGATCTTTGTGTTTGTCATGAATTCTGTAATTTCATAACCCAAACGCTTTAGATAATATGCTGGGATCGGAGTGATGTTTACAATGTTCACATTTATACATATTTTAACATACATAGATATATAGAGAACTCTTTATTGCACACCACAAAAAAAATACAAAATCATTATACAAAGAAAGATGATATCATCGAAAAGTAGATCAAGTATCGGTTCAGAGTAGGGGCCTCGGTTCCGAAAACTCCAGTAATATATTGCAGGTAAATAAAGTCGTGTTTTCGGTAGGTTTGTGACTTAAATAGTAATACATTAACACAAAGGAATGTGCCGAAATAAATATTTAAAATTGCAGACTCAAACTCGTGTATGTATTTTGTTTGGATTGAAAAACCCAGAATTTTATTTCATGTCTGCTACATGTCATATGATACTCTAAACTAGCTAAGTTAAACAACAGAAGAGAGGAAACGTGAGTGACCAATCAGATTTCGTTATTTCCACATCTTCTATCCGCTAAGCTTCTGTGAAAAGGGTTCAAGCGGAGAGAATAGGAGAAATTAAGAAATTTGATTGGTTGTTCAAAACAGATATCCTCTCGTCTTCTCTCTTCTCCTTCTGTGATTGAAAATACTAGGGTTTTGGTACTTATTAAGTACCTAAATGATAGCAAAACGAAGTACCAACATCAACTTTGTAACATCTACAATCCCCAACGAACTGCCGAATATTAAAACAGTTCCGAACTTCGTTGAAGTGAACTTTTTTAATTGATATTTCCCAATAAAGTTGCCTACGTTCATTACAACTGGTTTAGTTCAACACGAATTGGTTTTCCGAACAAAAGTATTAATTGGGCCAAACAGTTTTTGCTTGGCATTTTGCAGGTAAATTCCTTATACGGAAATGTAAATTCAGTTGCAAAATTTTATTAGAAAACAGAGGCTGAAGTTGTAGATTTTTGATGACGACAGTATTTCATGAGATCTTTTATGTTTCGTAGTACTTTCATAGTACCTACATTTTTTAGAAAAAAAAATCAATCGAAGTAGGTACTTAGATTGCCTACTGTTCAATCAGGTAATTAAGGAGATATTTATCAACCTAAAATAAATTAATCAAATTATTTTTTTATCAGTATACTTAGTTTCCAACATTTCCAAATTACGAGTTTGATGAGTCTGTTTCACTCGTTCTAAATCTGAACAAGTGAACAACAATTATCGTATTTGTTTCACGTACAATTCCAACAAAGTGCAATTCCAACAATTTCAATTTCACTTCTGTATGTAATCGTCAAACATTCCCGTATATCAGCACTCGCGTGATCAATCTTAAAAAATAAATCTAATAAATGCGCCATAAATTGTATAAAGCAATTTAATTTCCGTCGACGTAAAATGTGTTGCCGGGCTTGTTCGCCCAATCCCGGGGTTTCTGCGGGATGTGAACAAATTGTGGGATCAGGAAGGTCGCTACACTACCGTCGCCCGCTTAGCTGGGCAAAATCTTAATGTATTGCTCTAGCTTCATTAATCCCGGGGTTTGGGAATCACCCTGTATAGTATAGGGCATACGTTCAGTTTTTAATCGCAATTTATCTGGGGTTCAAGGCTCGGAAATCACCCTTAATGGCGAATGTCAAATGCTTAGTTACAAATTGCAATTTATATTTTAACATTTAGTTACTTTTATTATGAAATTAGTTTTTGAGCAATAGGAATTGGTTCAAGTTTTTGAGTGGGCAATTAAAACTCTCCCTCAATCTCTCTCTCTTTCTCTCTCTCCTCTCTCTTTCTCTCTCCTCACTCTCTCTCAACAGCCCATATATGACCCACTGGGCACAGGCCTCACCTCAACTATGAGGTGGTACGAGCCATATCCACCACGAGGGTTCAGTCGGGATTGGTGAATGGGTTGTTTGTAAGGTAAGTCGACAACCTTACTGTAAATTTTTTTATGCCGCCTCTGACTAGGCTTAACGACTAATATCTATCGATACTAACCGGGACCCACAGCTTATCGTGCCTTCCGGAGCACGAAGGTGCTTGTAAATGGACGTCACTTAAATGGTGGGAATGGTCACCCACCCCAAACACGACTGCGTCATAGGTTGCTTATCTTTGGTATCACTACCAAAGCACTGCATCTCCAATATAAATATTTTACGAGATAAATTTACCTGTTGAAATTTTTCAGGGTTCAGTCAAGAAGAAAAAATCAGCTTAGCAAATTGTTGTTAGTTTGGAGTAGTTATTTCATATCTTAGTCACATTAAAAAATGTGAACTGCACTCATAAATAAAGCTGTTTTTAAATAAAAAGTTTGAATATAAGTATTATTTGCTTAAATAAGCAAATAATACTTATATTCAAACTGCTTACGCGCACCTCTCCTCTGCGCGGTTACAAAAAAAAGCTCTAACGTTGAGGTCAAAACATTGATTTCATGTTGAAGTCAAACATCAATTGAACTGCCCTTGTCAGAGAGAATATATATATTTTTTAATATTAAGATAGGCTCGGCATAAAATGAAGACACGTTTTTATACTTATAAAGATTATTAACAATCCTAAATTAATGTTCTTCTCTTATTTCATTCGAACATGAAAATAACCAAACCCTTTTAATAAAGTGCATTAGCAAAACAAGACCAATCTTAACTAAGTATTCGAAATAAATTACAGGCGAAGGGGTTTGTATAAACCAATCTTAATATTTTGCGAAAATTCCCGCTGAATTTAAATTAGGCTCTCTTCATGCTTAAGTTACACTTTAATTTAAGCAATTAGCAAATCAATTTTGAGGAGTGAATGTTTGACTATTTAACAGTTTGAGTTGGGGTAGTGTATTTTGCGTTTAAGATAAATAATAATGATAAGTAATATATATACAACAATATCACATACATTGATCTGGCTCCATGGTATGTAGCTAAAGCCCTTGTGTTACAGATATCAAAATCAACAGTGGTATTACAAATAAACTTAAATAAATACCTACATACATATATCACCCAGACTAGTACAAACAGACATGTTCATGCACACAAATGTTTGTACAGTGCGGGGATCCAAACCTCGACCATTTGGTTAATACTTTTGAACATTACACCAAAGTGGTCGTCAAGATGATGAATCAATTTGAATTTGATTTGAATCAAGATGATTTTTTGTGAGTTGATATCATCAAATTTGTTTTGTGTGATTAGCATGAGCATTTGTACCATGTTAGTCATGGGTGTGTATGTAAATGTATTTAAGTATTTCTATACGTTATTCTAGCCACCATAGCACAAGCTTACGCTTAGTTTGGGGTTAGGCAATTGGTGTTTTCGTTGAAACAATTTATTATTATGTTTGTATGACTGTTTTTTGCCTTAAATAAAAAGAAAAAAAATATCATGATATTAATTACATTATGACATCACCAATCATGAACATATTCTTTAATGAGAATACTCTAACGTGACGTTACGTTAGAGTTTTAAAAATAGGAGTCAATTGACTGAATATTTATTGAGTTTTGTGAAATAAAAAAAAAAATAGTTTCTACAGTTTTTTGGAAATATGTACGAATAAATAGTTTTAAATATAATTAAGTGCCCTTAAGGAAAGAAAACAGCACACCAGTTTACTCATTTTGTTGCAAAAACTGCGATGATGTGCAGTCGTGTGTAAGTCATATTAGTTGGGTTTATTGACCAAGCAACGAAGAAGAACATCATTTTCTCGTCGGATAATCAAACTGTCAGAATTTGATTTTTCATTGTGAACGGATGATTCGGGGCTTGTAAAGTCTAAATGGTGGACAGATAACGAATCCTATTTCCAAATTCAAATTGCTTGATTCCCAAGGGAAATAATGAAATCCAGTGGAAGAATAATGACTTTTTTTACCCTGACTAAAAAGGGGTATTATAAGTTTGACCTCTATGTCAAAATCCATCCAGCCGTTGAAGCTCATCAGCTGTATTTCTGGCTAATACGGGGGTATTTTTAAATGGAAAGTAAGTTTTTTTTTTTAAATATTAGCGCTGCCTTTGAACGAAAAGTAACGGTGCATTATCGGTCTATAAGACGTCGCAGCAGCTGATGACATGATCACATGACAGACGACATTCTGGTTTCAATGTGTTTGTATGATTAACTTCGGTAACTTCGTGTCGCTTGCTACAGAGGGCTTTTTTTTCTTTCTTTACTAGCTGTCCCGGCAAACGTTCTTTTGCCATATAAATGTTTAAGGTGGACAACCTTTATCACTAAGGGGTATGAAAAATAGATGTTGGCCGATTCTCAGATCTACTCAATATGCTCACAAAATTTCATGAGAATCGGTCAAGCCGTTTCGGAGGAGTAAGGGAACAAACATTGTGACACGAGAATTTTATATATATACTAGCTGACCCGGCAACCGTTGTTTTGCCATTTATTTATTTTTTATCACTTAGAGGTATGAAAAATAGATGTTGGCCTATTCTCAGACCTACTCAATATGCTCACAAAATTTCATGAGAATCGGTCAAGCCGTTTCGGAGGAGTATGGCAACGAAAACTGTGACACGAGAATTTTATATATTAGATAGAGAAGATTATCATGTAAATAACCGTTACATTACAAAACATTTAAATAACTTACTTAGTACAAGTAAACCACGAGGGTTTGTAATAAATAATTATACTACGAGTTACAACTAAAGTTGATAAATAAATAAAAACAAGAATTGGATGAATAATATAAGCCGTTTGGTTAATAGATTTATAATTTAATTATTGCTAATTACCGGAAAGAGAACAAAGAAAGTGTAACTTAAGCTTTAATTTAATATTTTTAATAGATATATTATCTCGTAATTCTGTTGGTAGTTTATTTATTAGGCGAGGCACAATAAAATCAGAAGTTCGCCTACCGTAGTCATTATTTACGCGAGTCGAGCTGCACCTCAACTCACGCCGAGCTACCGACCGTGTGTATACAGGGTTGTTTGTTTGTGGCTGATTTTTACACGTTTTGAAGAACAGTTTTTTTAGCAAAATGAATTTAACTTGGATTTGAACAGCTATTACTTTACAATATTTAAAAAGGCCGGAATAGTCATCACAATATTGTTGCCGGATTCCTTTTGGTACTAAATTCTTTAGTATTCTTACTTGAAGGTCGTATATTTTATTTAAGTACTAGCTGTGCCCGCGACTTCGTCCGCGTGGAATATTTATTTTGGGCATCATTTTCTTTTTGCAAATTAATTTTTTTGTTATTATTTTAGACAATTTATTTTTTAAGTTTTTAAAAGAACATAATTAGCTTAAAGTACTTTTGCGTTAACTATTTTTCTAGTTTCATTTTCTTGTGTCAGAAGAACATATCAGTTTTGTCCGCAACGCGTTTGTAGGTCTGATCTTAACAACGCGACATATGTGTGAAAAGCAGTCTTGACGTTAATTAATTCCTATGTGTTTAAATGTTTGCCTCTGTGATTTATTAATTGTAACGGTGAAAGATAGCATAAAAAGAAATAGAATTCTTTTAAAATTAAAAGGTAAATCATTTGGAATCATTGAGGTGCGAGGTATAAGCACTGTTTGACCAACTGCTAAACCAGTCTAAACTATTGCAACCATCACGTTACATATTGCGAAGAAATTAGATTTGAAGTCGGGTCCCGGTGGTTTAAGATTTCTAAGTAAAATTATTGGTGCACTTATTTTTAACTTGAGGGAATAATGGGGGAAGGCCACTTGTGTTCAAATAATTATTTTTTATTTTTGTCTACGCTACAGTTTCTCACTCCCAATATTGCACTTTGACACATCCATTGATGATCTTTTTTTTCTATTTTGCTTATTTCAGGGTGAACTCTCGATGTAAAGTCCTTAATGTTACTCACTCTTAATCCTTAATCTCGTGCAATTGCAATTTTATTTTCAAAGTGAGGTACTTTCCCGTCTCCTATTAAAAGTAACTTTGAAGGAAAAGTTATACAACCTCCCTACCACTGCCTCGTTGGTGTAGTGGCAAAGTTTCTAACATCCAAGAGGTCCTGGGTTCGAATCCCAGGTTGAGCCAAAATTGTTTCTGAGATTTTCTGTCATGAATCTCTCAAAAACAGCTCGGAGTCGAGAAGTTGGCGGTGTTACACTCCCGTGCCTCGGTTCGCATGTTAAGCCGTTCACCGAACTTTGAGAGTGATGGAACAGTGCAGTTTGAGAGTGCACTTGTGTATTGTGCTCACGCTTGTGCACTAAAATATCTCCTGCGTAGTTGGCTGATTTCTGTTGAGATTGGCCGCTGAGGTATATAATCGGCCTGGAGGATTATTTCTACCTCCTCCCAAATGTGCTCTCATATTTGTAGTTAATTTTAAGATGTTTACAAACTTCCATATTGGGGTATTTTTAAGGCAAGACTTTACAATGTCTGCCCTTGTTCCCCTTACTATTACTGGTACAGTTTTTCAAAAGTCCCCCGCAATAACAGTAATTTTATGATGATGATTTTATCACAGCTTCTTATATGTCTAAGAGTCCTATCTAGACCCTCTACATGAGCTCTACGGATCATGGAACATTCGTCCCAGATTATTAAACGCGGTCACCTGGTCATTCATCGTATCAGCCTGTTATAGTCCACTGCTGGGCATAGGCCTTCCCCAAGGACCGCCACAGCGCCCGATCTCCCGCTCTTTGCATCCAGTCACTACCAGCTGCCTTCTTCAGGTCGTCTGTCCATCTAGCCGGGGGGCGTCCCACACTACGTTTACCTAAGAGTGGTCTCCATTCAAGAACCTTCTTGCTCCACCTCTCGTCGGTTCTGCGACAGACATGGCCAGCGCACTGCCACTTTAGCTTGCTACATTTTTGGACAACATATGTTACCTTAGTCTTATGTCGTATGACCTCGTTCCGGATCTTATCCCTTAATGAGATCCCCAACCTAGACCATTCCATAGCACGCTGAGTGACGTGTAGTCGGTGAGCCAGCTTGACTGTCATGTTCCACGTTTCAGCTCCGTGGGTTAAGACAGTTAAGACGCATTGGTTAAACAAACGGCTTTTTAGGCACTGCGGCAGGGTTGACGTGAAGATATGACGCACCTGGTCATTAATTAAATCTAATTTTGGTTCATCATGGTACCTCGTAGAGCTACACCCCCCTCTCCGCGTCGCTCGCAAGTAACGCCTCTCTTCCTTGCAGCGTCATGTTTTGCATATCATGCGGCGCGGCTGAATTTTATATTGGTGTTATTTTAAAATTGTAATATCTTCTAAGATATCCATTGAAAGTAAGTGATGTCAAGGACAATTTTGTTCACAATTAAATACTCTTAATCAACAAAACATTTATTTGGATAAAGATTAATATTATTACGTTGATACAACTCTTAACAAATAATGCATTAATTTTGGCCAAATTTGATTACCACAAAAACGGTTCTAGTATCTTGATCTTAAAAGATAGACATATACTGTCGGAGACATTTTTTTAGATCATTTTAAGAGGAATAATTCGTTCATACAAATATTTTTGGTATCTTGAACCGTTTTCGCAGCGTTCGCAACGGAAGCCCTCAAGGATGAATAATTTTCCCCGTTTTTTCCACATTTTCCATGATTTCTTCGCCCCTAATAGTTGCAACGTGATGTTATATAGCCTATAGCCTTCCTCGATAAATGGTCTATTCAACACAAAAAGATTTTTTCAATTCGAACCAGCAGTTCCTGAGATTAGCGCGTTCAAACAAACAAACAAACAAACAAACAAACAAACAAACAAACAAACTCTTCCGCTTTATAATATTAGTGTAGATGTATTATAGGTCCTACAGAATTATACAGCATCATCTTCACCTTGTACTGGATCCGGTTTTAAAGAAAAATTATGATATCCAAAAACTGTCTCAACTTATTACACACGTGTTCAATATGATTGTACCAGTTAAATTTATTGTCAATCTGTAGACCTAAATATGTTTGGCAATGTACTATTTCTACGGGAGTACACATACAAATAAGCGAAACATATGAGTTATTTATTTATTTAAACACGTGTAGTGTCACGATGAATTACGTCTGCTGCCACTTCTTGTATACTACCTATACGCCACCCAGCTAATAATAGTCCACCTGGCCGATTTCGACCACGGCGGCCAATCTCAACGGACATCAGCGAACTAAGCGGGAGAGAGAGCCAAGTGTGATTGCAATACACAGGTGCACTCGGTTCCGTCACTCTCAAACTTTGAGAGAGAGACGTCAATCCGACATGACCGCAGGACCAACGACTCCGAGCTGTTTCTGAGAAATTCGTGACAGTAAATCTCAGAAACAATGATTGGCTCGACCTGGGATTCCAACACAGGACCTATCGAATGTAAGGCAGAAACTTTGCCACTACACCAACAGGCAGTAGAGGCTACCTACTTACTTTTACTGCCTCGTTGGTGTAGTGGCAAATTTTCTGCCTTACATCCAAGAGGCCCAGGGCTCGAATTCCGGGTCGAGCCAAAAGTTGTTTCTGATTTTTCTTTCAGAAACAGCTTCGGCAGGATTGCCGTCTCACCGAACTTTGAGAGTCAATGAACAAATAGTGTACCGGTGTATAGCGCTTACAGTTGTGGCTATAATATCTCCCGCGTAGTTGGCTGATCTCTGTTGAGATTGGCCGCCGTGATCGAAATTGGCTAGGAGGATCTTTTACTTTTAAAAGCAAGATATTTCATTACATTAAAATACCAAATACCACTTCACGACATCCTTCCATAAATATGATTTCCTCTCAATGTATTCATTGCCATTTTCGACTGCATTCTGTGTCGGAAATACAACACGTATTGCGCGAATAAATTCATCAAAGAGCTTTCGTAATTAATCCGAGCTCCATGGAAGCTCGCGGTGAAAATATTCACCGTGATAATTAACAAAACCGTATAAGCTACGCCACAAAGGAGATGATACAGAAACTTAAATACTTACAAGGATGATATTTTATAAGTAAGTCTTACGTTAAGAAAAAACTAACTTTTCGGTTACCAAAAAAAAGGCCGAGTGAGACAGGAAAAAAGCCGGTGAACTACAACGGCTGGACGGATTTTGATCATCTATAGCTAAGAACCACCGTGATTAAATTATCTTTCGAATAAAAAGAGAGGCTTTGAAATCGGTTTACTGTTCGGGAGCCACGATGCCACAACTATGATGTCAAAATTCGGAAGTTTTCACCTATATTTGTCAATACTACTATACGTACTAATCACGTTATAGGCTTGCTTTAGATAATTCAGTAGGCGCGTTTCACATATGTTTTATATTCCCGCGCCCGCTGTTCCAAACCCTGTAGGCTTGCAGTGTAGACGTTAAGGGGCCTCTGCGTGTTTTGGATTCAGCCTCATATATACTTTCCAAAGGTCCCGAGACATTCTAGTCTCGAGATGGTAAAAATCCTGGGTTCCATTATATGAATTTACATTTAACGAACCGCCTACATTTCATTTTTGCTTATTCCAAAGGTATGACTGATTTAGAATGCCTAATGGCGTTATGTCCGACTTTTGTACAATATTTATTGTGCAATAAAGCTTAATTCAATAAACAAATTTATGATTGTATTTTTACTTGGAGTTTCCCTTCTGCTTGTGCCAAAATTGACTATGAACATGTGCTTGATTCGAGTAAGATACGACAAACCGGATAATTCAAGTTTTTCTTTAGATATTTATGGCATGTGGCTTGGAATTTCATGTTGAACTTTGATGATTAATCAATCAGTGTTGTAATTTATTTTAATGCTATAGGTACATTAATGAAATAAGAGTGGTATTAAGAGATTATGTGGTCTTGAATGGAATGAAAAAAATTAATGTGTTCTTGGAAATGTCAGATTGTTTTTGGTCCAATTCAGCTGGCAGTAAATACCATTACATAGAAAATGTAAATATAAGATGTAAAAAATAATCGATTAGAATAGCTTGGTGCCTAAAGGCGGTAGGTATAACGTAGAAAATCTTGTTTAAAACATAAATCGGTGGAAAACCCCACCTAAGACGTCTACTACGAGGTCTCGATGGTGGAAAGTGGAATAATACACTTATCATAAAATTTCGCACAATTTGCAGTTATTAGCCTGAAGATCAAAAGACACGCCTATGGTAGTGTATGACGCACCTCTAATCATATGAACCAATGTTATCTATGAAAAGACAATATTATTAATTTTGCGACTTGCGATGACCGGAGCCGAAAAGAATTGTTTAAGTGTTGTCTTTTCAAAATTAAAAAATAGCGTTGTAAACGCCAAAAATACTTAACAAATAAAACGATGTTATCTAGTTTTTAAGGACAGTAATAAATCAATTTTAGAACGTTCAAAACCTATTTCATTCGTACCTATGCTCCCGCTAGTACACTATATTCTTTATGCCTAATTTAAAGACTGATGATACTCTTTTGCAGTGGAAACAAACGCACTGCGTCAAAATAAACGAGAGTTTGTAACGAAAATACTGCAAACTCTGGTTTAATTTCATTGCGGTATTTAAAAATTGGACTACACGTTAGTACTTGTTTATATGAAATATTTTGATGGCGCGGGCTGCTTACTGTATTATTTCAATGTTGCGTAACTATGAGCGTTGCTAAAATGATTTCAGCTATCAATTTCCATTCAAAAATATGTTGCAACAGTGGTGGCTTTTCCGATAAAAATCAGTGTAGTGTTGTCCAATACATTTGATTCTATCGATTGAAAAAAACTTAAGAACGCCATATTAGCTTTCTATTATTTCAAAGGTTTATAAAATTGAAAATAAAGCTACTCGACTACTACTAGCATGTACTTTAAGTACCTTTTCCGATACCCTAGTGTGGCGATCACGTGACATACGTCTGCATTACAACGCAACCAGCGTCGAACTGCGTAAATGCACCGATTACGATTTTATCAATCTAAAAGTGGGTGATCGATAAATCCACAATTTTGATGTACCTTACATATTATTATGTTTTTTCGTGTCGAGTGAGACAGATGTATTTAGTTTACGTACGTACGTTCTCTTTCTAAATTGATAATTTATGTAGGTAATTTAATTAATATTGTTCGTTTTCATGTTGTATGTAACAACTATACAGTCTATCTCGCTTTAACAATTACTCCAATTTTGTATATAAGTAGGCCATTTTCCACTAAAATTATTCATTACCGTTTTGGATTTCTTTGACTACTTACCTGAGCCACATACTTACCGACCTTAACACCTAGTAAACTTAGTTCCTATTAGAGTTCACTAACAGTTGACGTTAAAACCGTTTCAATCTATTCTTCAAACTATGTACTAAATTTAAGTTAATTCAGTCTTACGATCAGTTCACTTTGTCCAATTTTTCAAAACACCAATTCCTGGAAAAGCTTTTTAGAAGTGGATAGGTAGCGCAATATTCTGGCGATTTGAAATGCAACAAGAGTTCTCATGTAATGATTATTCGCAAACTATCGTTATTTATATCGATAAATGTTTGTTATTTCTACTGCACTAAAATATATCGGTGCTATGGCTGAACTTAATCCGTATTGGCACAGACGCAGCGAATTATTAAATACCAACGGTTGTGTTTGTTTTGCTGTTATGTATTAGTAAACGTACCCGCGCTACGGTATCAACTATCGTTAAAACATCGTTAAATTGTCAGTAATTGTTTCTTAGATTTTCTGTCATGAACAGCTCGGAGTTGGGAAGTTGGCGGTGTTACACCTCCGTGCCTCAGAAAGCACTTTAAGCCGTTGGTCTTGCGCCTGATCTCTCTCCGGTCATGTCGAATTGCCGTCTCACAGATCTTTGAGAGTGATGGAACAGTGAGTGCACCTGTGTATTGCGCTCACACTTGTGCACTATAATATCTCCTGCGTAGTTGGCTGATGTCTGTTCAGATTGGCTGGACATTTATTAAATTGTCAGTGTAAACATTACCCTGAAAATTACTCGTGACGACCTCAGTGGAGTGTTGCGTGCGCAACGGTTTCAAAGTACCGCCAACGTTTAAATGTTTGAATGAAAAAAAAATTGAATTTGAATGACGAAGAACAAACGATACCTATGTGTGTGAAAGGACTACGAGAGGGCGAGTTGTGTGTGGGAAGCGGAAGAAGTAAGGTGTTAGAAGTATCCTTTAATAAGTGTCTGAAGTTTTGTCAAACCCCATCTGCCGATTTTCCATTCCAGATCCTACATGTATGTGATTTTGTCTCTCAATGGTGGTGCATAACTCGCGTCCTTCTTCCCTTCTCAAGCACATAACACCCAACCATATTTTATTCCCCGCAATCTGTACCACACAAAAAAACAAACCAGCCCTTGAAATTGTAAATAAACAATCATTTGCAACGACCCCTTAAATAAGCCCTTAGGGAAACCGTCACAGTCCGTGAGACAAAAACTCCTTGCCGAGTTGGTAATCCCTTAAGTTATTGAGGTGATAAATTGTTAGGGCCATCGCTTCGCGGGCTATTCGGTGTGCGACCGAGACTTCTTGATACTTTAAAAGTCAGGTCTGTGGTTGATATCGTTTGTAACAGCGTTGTTGGGAACTTGATAACTGTTTTTTTCGTTGTTTTGTCTTACATATCATCTGGATCAAAAAATAAAACTCGATATGTTCCAATTACAACTACTTTTATAAATTACCTTCAATATCATTTTATGTCATCATTATCTAAAGTAGATTTATAAATAAATAAAAAAATATTTCACAACAATCACACCAATTCTCTAGACCCAAATTAAGCTACGAGGCTTGTGTTATGGGTACTAGACAAAGGATAAACATACTTAAATACTTTTTTTTGTAAATAAATACATATTATACATAGAAAACACCCAGCCCAGTACAAACACACATGTTCATGCACACTTATGCTTGTATTGTGCGGGGATCGAACCCGCGACCCTTGGTTTTAGAAGTCCGACATGTGGACCACTGCACCAAGCGGTCGTCAAAATTTAATAACATAATACTCAAATAAAAGATGGAATCAAATAAATTTTAATTCTAACTGTTTTTCTATCACCTCTTGTCGTGTATACGAGTACTCCAACTTACCCTGCGTGCATATCTAAGAAAAAAGTATCAAACATATTCTTGCCCTTCAGAAAACCGCTTAACGGGCAATTCAGTAATTTAGAATCGGCCATTTCTAGAATAATCGCCGTGTTATAAAATATATTCCCTAAATCAGTTTAATGCGTTACACTGAGGTTGGATTTTATGGCTGTTAAGGAGGATAGCCGTTTTCGCACTTTTGCTCAGGTTTTTAGAGGTTATCAGGATAAATCCTCAAGAAAAAAATACAAAAATAATACAGTATCATTTTTTGCATTTACAATGCAAATTTCTTTACAATGTGAAATTCAAACACACTTAAAGAAAAATTGACACTGCCACAGGCGGGACTCCAAGCCGCACCTCTCGCAAACCGGGCGATTGCTCTCCCAATCGAGCTACCGGGAAACTTACTCATCGATCCTAATTTCTTAAAGTGCTCCTTAGGCTTCAGTCAGCAATGATTTATCAATGTACCGGACTGGTACCCGGACGAAACACAATTTCAGTTGTTTAACAATCGCTTAAGATGAATCAATTAGTTTATTAAGTTTCTTAATTTTTTGAGAGAGCAATCGCCTGGTCTGCGAGAGGTGCGGGTTCGAGTCCCACCTGTGGAGGTCCATTTTTCTTTAAGTGTATTTGAATTTCACATTGCAAGTTGACTACCTACTTTGCTGATGTTGACATCAGTTGAAAATTACATGACATGCAATGTGAATAGGCCACAATGTAAAATCTCTTCAATATGTCGATGTACACTCTGATATTAATTCGGTATTTACTAATTTAGTTGTTTTTATACACTCACTATTATCATTATCAAAAGATTCAATTCTTACTTAATTTGATCGAGCCCTATTAAAAAGGGCAAATCACTATCTGAAATTCCTTAAACATGTGTAGTGACGTTGGCATATCTTATCTCAGAATAGGAAATATTCAATAAATAGGTTTCAAGCACTGTTTCAAGGTTAAACAGTAGGCTTCTACTCGTACCTATATTGCTTTGAGTGCCTAATTTTGTTTGAGCTCCAAATCGCTTTGTCCAAAGTTTTAAAACAATGTCGTGTCTCTAATAAAAAAAAGTATCCACTTAATTCAAAAATTCGAGGTTGTCCACAGATTAAATTTTAATCCAGCGTTGAAACCTGCGGGATAAATATTTTACTTTGATTATTATTTTTTTGTCGTCATCGCATTGTAAGAGATTATTACATACAGCAGTGTTTATTTTCATGTCAAAATTGAGGTACAAATCGCCAGAAAATAACAACCTTTAAGATTACATTTTACTGTGTTTTAGTGTGTAATTAAAAATAAACTATTTTAACAAACATTTAGTCCGCATTCTCATCAGTCTACCCCGTGTATGCATAAGTTTTGAGACGAAATAAAAGTTGCATAACTTTTTTTATAATTAACATATATTTCTTAAATTTTCAGTAAACAATAAGTAGATAATAATAAACAAAAAATAATAATTACTATTCAAAATGACCACGCTTGTTTTTAATACAGGCCCTTAGACGATTTGGCCAGTCATCAATGACGGCACGAATCTTTTCCAGCGGGATTCGCTTTGCTTCTCGGACAAGAGCTCGCTTCAGTGACTCCAAGTTTGGGTGGGACTTTTGGCAGGCCCTGAGCTCTAGCTCAGCCCATAAAGCATAATCCAGCGGGCGGAGGTCGGGGCTGGAAGAGGGCTATTCGTTCGCCGCGATGAAGACCGGCACATTTTCCCTCAACCACGCTTGGGTAGTTTTTGCTTTATGGGATGGCGCTGAGTCCTGTTGGAAAACCCAATCCTTGTTGAGAAACAAAGTAAGGGACAGGGGTTTCACAACAGGCTCTAAGATGTCAGTTTGATAGTTCTCGGCTTTCACCTTGACGCCTTGTTGACAGAAATGGAGCGGAGTGACACCTTCATAAGAAACTCCCCACAATACCATCACACTAGACGGATGATGAGTACGCGAGACATTCCGTGCTGAAGCTGGGACGTCCTTGCTACTTTTTGCATACACTTTATTGTTTTGTCGGTTGAACTTTTCTTCGACAGTAAAGATTTTCTCATCGGTGAAGAGTATTTTCCTCGCATCGTGTCTCTTAAGCAGTATTGGACAACGTTCGCGTCGCAATTTACGAAGGCGATCGTTTAAAATGGAAACTTTCCTAAGGCTATTCGCCTTCACCTTAAGATCATATTTCAGTATTCTGTTGACTGAAACGCGCGAAATATTAGTCTGCAGAGCTAGTTTTTTCTGAGTTCGACATGGATTTCGGCGAAGTCGCTCTCGGATGATTTTGATGTTCGCAGGCGTCCTTACAGAGCGCGGCCGACCACTCCTTTGGCGATCTTGCAAAGAACTTGTCTCCTTGTATCGTTTAATAGTGTAATACACGAAGTTACGGCTCACACCAAAAGTTTTCACCTCACGGAAAATCTCCATTGGTTTTTTTCCCGCCTTAAATAGCGAAATCACGGTCGCACGCAATTCTTTTGTTCTCTCCATCACGAGAAAATTGAAAGAAATGAATTTGAAAATCAAAGCAATTAAAAGTTAACATTCGAAATTCAAAATTAGAAAAGTAAATAAATAGCAGCCAGTAATTTTTTATTTCTTTTTTTAGCACAAAGTTTGTCTCAAAACTTATGAACACACGAGGTATATAAGTCCCACTGCTGGGCAAAGGCCTCACCTAAACTATGAGGTGGTCCGAGCCATACTCCACCCGCGCAGTGCAGATTGGTGGAGGAGTGTCTATAAGGTAAGTGACCAACCTTACTGTCAGATGCTATCGAGGGCATCTGACTAGCTCCTCATTAAGAATGGCTCTATCAAACTTAACCAAAACTAATATTTCCCCTATTCTATTTTTTGTTTTATTTAGTATAGTTTTGATCATGATAATCCGGTCAAAAAAAAGTCTAGTTGTAAGTTGTAAATTACCTAGAAATATTCAAAATCAATTAATTATCCAAACCAGGCTTGGTGTTTTTTGCAAAGAAATGAACTAAGAATTCTGATTCAATTTATAAAATTAACAAAAAATGCTACCTTTGAATATTTTTATCTGACATTATATTTTCTGGATGAGTCTACAGAAAATACGAATGGCCTCCCAATATCCGGTTCGGTGGCGATCATTAAGACCTTAAATTTTATCGTTATAATAAAATCCGGATGTTGAAACGGTCAGCCAATATATCTCGGGATCGCGAGCCAGGAAGATCTACGATATTTGAACTATAAAACACCAGTGGAAAAGGTTTATTTACTCCACTTAATGGCGCATAAAAGAACGAATCGGCGGTGTTATTATGTGTGATTTTGGAAGTTAATAATATGGCACATTATTATAATAAGGTAGAATTCCAAGACGCACCGTATTCTGCGGCCGATGGCGACACTCGTCACCCATTATAAACAAAAAAATATAAATAAATATACAACAACATCACATACATTGATCTGAATCCGTGGTAAGTACCGTAAGCACTTGTGTTACAAATATCAGAATCAACAGTGGTATTACAAATAAACTTAAATACATACAGATAACACCCAGACCAGTTCAAACAGATATGTTCATGCACACAAATGGTTGTACAGTGCGGGGATCGAACCCGCGACCTCTTGGTTAATAGTCATTTTCTTCACACCAAAGTGGTCGTCTTAACATTCGGGATGTGTTTCATTCATAGAAACAATTCGTGCGGCGCCGCTAGTGTGGCCCGCTGTTGCTGCATTGATGTCCGTGTCGAAATAGCACCTTTTTAATGCAACAAAAAATTATGTCCAATGAAATGGCTTTTGTGGATGCAAAATAATACGATACTGCATTTTTCATGTTCGATTTCAACTTTTCTTACGCTAAATAGACAAAATGGTGTTACAGGCCTTAGCATAATTTTATTTAACGATATAAACTATTTTTTCTGTTAAAAAACCACCGAATGAGCCAGGAAAATAGCTGGTGGGCTTCAAAGGCTAGACGGGTTTTGACCAGCCATAGCTTAGAACAACTGTAGTTAAATTATCTTGCGAATGAGAAAACTGCACAGAAATCGGTCCATCTGATCAGGAGCTACGATGCCGATGTACTTATTATATATGCCACCGGAAGATAACAAGATCCGCAAGTTAGTTTTAATTTTTGATACAGTAAGGTACTTCTTACCTTACAGTCGAACCGAAACTGATAAAATAGTTTGGCAAGTCTGATTGCACTAAAGCACTAAAGACTCAAGCATTGCGAATGACAACATCGAACCAATCAGAGAGCAGTGTGTTATTTGCCGTGTTTTGAAAAGGCGTAAAATCAAAAACTCTTCTGTGATTGGTCAAACCGTTTAAAATCTTACGTATGGATATCCGTAAGTTTATAAATTTACCACGAGATGTCGCAAATTGATAAATTTCCGAAAATGTAGGCGTAATATAATACAATTTTTCTCCCGTTTAGAATCCTACGAAAGTTTATAAATTTCCTAGGAAATTTATAAACTTGCGGATCTTGTTATTTTCCGGTGACATATATACATCATCCCTTTCAGCCGAATTCATTAATTCAGACGTACACAAAGTATATTATTCTTGGCCTTTAAGAAAAATAATAAACAATATCAAACGAAGAAAAATCTCAGAAGCCGCAACAACAACGAAATAAAAATTACTAAGATTTATTATGACCGAGTCTCAGGTCTTGTTTTCACAAGCGTTGTGCGGTGAAATAAAAGCCAAAACGACTATGAATTCCTGAGAAAATTAATAAAAAATGTTCGCCTTATTTCTGTACTGGAATGGTGAGAGCATGGCTGTTTTCTGAGCTAGTTGGAAAAGCTGGATATCAGTTTAATTCTTACAAATTGGCACAAAGATGGGCTCCGCATTGCGCTAAGTAAGATTTAGTGAGCGTGTTTCTGACCTACGGCTAAAGTGATTGTGTGAAAAATTACGTTTTTACGTGGCCTAACTTTTAGAGTACGTATCGTATGTACGTACGTCTGCGTATTTATTTATATAAGCTTTATTGCACAACAAAACCATGTACAAAAGGTGGACTCAACGCCGTAGGGCATTATCTACCAGTCATACCTTTGGGCTAAGCAAACGATTTGTGGGCGGTGCTACAAAATAAATAAGAGAGAAAACACAAAAATAATAATACCAATAATATGACACGAGATGAAATATAAAATAAATCTATACAAGAATACATATTTATAAATACACATAATATATCTAATATATAAAATTCTCGTGTCACAGTTTTCGTTGCCATACTCCTCCGAAACGGCTTGAACGATTCTCATGAAATTTTGTGAGCATATTGAGTAGGTCTGAGAATCGGCCAACATCTATTTTTCATACACCTTAGTGATAATAATTTATATGGCATAACAACGTTTGCCGGGTCAGCTAGTATTATATATACATCATCCCTCTCAGCCGAATTCATTAATTCAGACGTACATAAAGTATATTCTTGGCTTCTAAGAAAAATAATAAACAATATCAAACGAAGAAAAATCTCAGAAGCCGCAACAACAACGAAATAAAAATTACTAAGATTTATTATGACCGAGTCTCAGGTCTTGTTTTCACAAGCGTTGTGCGGTGAAATAAAAGCCAAAACGACTATGAATTCCTGGGAAAATTAATAAAAAATGTTCGCCTTATTTCTGTACTGGAATGGTGAGAGCATGGCTGTTTTCTGAGCTAGTTGGAAAAGCTAGATATAGGTTTAATTCTTACAAATTGGCACAAAGATGGGCTCCGCATTGCGCTAAGTAAGATTTAGTGAGCGTGTTTCTGACCTACCGCTTAAGTGATTGTGTGAAAAAGTACGTTTTTACGTGGCCTAACTTTTAGAGTACGTATCGTATGTACGTACGTCTGCGTATTTATTTATATAAGCTTTATTGCACAACAAAACCATGTACAAAAGGTGGACTTAACGTCGTAGGGCATTATCTACCAGTCATACCTTTGGGCTAAGCAAACGATTTGTGGGCGGTGCTACAAAATAAATAAGAGAGAAAACACAAAAATAATAATACCAATAATATGACACGAGATGAAATATAAAATAAATCTATACAAGACATATTTACAAATACACATAATATATCTAATATATAAAATTCTCGTGTCACAGTTTTCGTTGCCATACTCCTCCGAAACGACTTGACCGATTCTCATGAAATTTTGTGAGCATATTGAGTAGGTCTGAGAATCGGCCAACATCTATTTTTCATACACCTTAGTGATAATAATTTATATGGCATAACAACGTTTGCCGGGTCAGCTAGTATTATATATACATCATCCCTCTCAGCCGAATTCATTAATTCAGACGTACACAAAGTATATTATTCTTGGCCTTTAAGAAAAATAATAAACAATATCAAACGAAGAAAAATCTCAGAAGCCGCAACAACAACGAAATAAAAATTACTAAGATTTATTATGACCGAGTCTCAGGTCTTGTTTTCACAAGCGTTGTGCGGTGAAATAAAAGCCAAAACGACTATGAATTCCTGGGAAAATTAATAAAAAATGTTCGCCTTATTTCTGTACTGGAATGGTGAGAGCATGGCTGTTTTCTGAGCTAGTTGGAAAAGCTAGATATAGGTTTAATTCTTACAAATTGGCACAAAGATGGGCTCCGCATTGCGCTAAGTAAGATTTAGTGAGCGTGTTTCTGATCTACGGCTTAAGTGATTGTGTGAAAAAGTACGTTTTTACGTGGTGTAACTTTTAGAGTACGTATCGTATGTACGTACGTCTGCGTATTTATTTATATAAGCTTTATTGCACAACAAAACCATGTACAAAAGGTGGACTTAACGCCGCAGGGCATTATCTACCAGTCATACCTTTGGGCTAAACAAACGATTTGTGGGCGGTGCTACAAAATAAATAAGAGAGAAAACACAAAAATAATAATACCAATAATATGACACGAGATGAAATATAAAATAAATCTATACAAGAATACATATTTATTAATATACACTAAATAAATAATAAATTTATTCAGGGTGTTATATTACGTTTTTAGGAGTCATCAGTGCAGTGGTTGCTTTTACCGCCGGGTAAAACCGTCGCTTGTCACGAAAGAGGGTTATGATTCTCATGAATTGAATACGTGATTTCTATATTTTACATGAAGGACCGACAGACAAATGATTAAGGTACAGTTTTGGCAATATAGCAATTATATATTATGAAGAATGACCAATATAAGTGGGTCATTCCCATTCACAAGCGTTGAATGACCAACAATGACCAACCAATATGTGAGTTTTAGACCCAGGACACACCTGTGGCATATGGATTTGACCGTTGTGATTGGTATACACGCTGTCAGAATACGTGAATTTTGAATAACAACTGCGCAGGATTGCATCGTGAGTTTCTTACGTCACGACGTCGTATCGTGCATCGACACGTTACGACGTCGAGTCGTAGACTTCCACGACGCGACGTCGTATAGTGTTTATGGGCCCTTAGTGAAAATTAGACGGACAGAAAATCGAGGGCGAGGTAGTCACCAATGACAGAAAACCAGCAGACAGTGACTGTCGTAAAAAAAGCGCGGGAAACACGCGTTTTTGACTTGAGCTAACATCTCCGCCATCCCGAACAACATTCGCACTAGGCGAACACGATCTTGTTGGTTCTATCTATAAAACGTGTATTAAAACAAGCAATAAAACTGAAGGGGCCATGTAATTTAATCAATTTCTGATACTGGGAGCATGCTTTAGTAATTGAAATCTTTTTTAATCGTTTTCATACATATTGAAGTTAACGTTTGTATGTAACCAGGTTACGAACAAATAATTTTCAAATAATTTTTGTATCATAGTGCGTCAGCATAGCAACAGATCTGTAACACTAGTTTGTTAGAGATTTTAAAGGGTTGTCAAAAAACGATTAAAATATAAATTATATGAATGTAAACAAAAAATGCTTTCGAGAATAAAATTTCACAGCTTATTCTGCCTATTGTATACATACTTGTTAAGTATTATTTCTTATTTTTTATACTCTGTAGAAATAAGACTGGGAAACATACAGCCTTCAGAATTTGTTAACCATGATTCTTCGAAACTAGCCCGTGGAAAACTTCTTAAGAACTTAGACTTCATCCCCTGAGTATAGGTATATCACGTATATCCCGCAAGATAGCGATGTCGTCACTGTATGAGTAAATATTAAATAATAATAGTCCTCCTGGTCGATTTCGACCATGGCGGCCAATCTCAACAGAGATCAGCCAACTACGAAGGAAAAATTTTAGTGCACAAGTGTGAGCGCAATACACAGGTGCACTCACTGTTCCATCGCTCTCAAAGTTAGGTGAGACGGCAATCCGACATGAACGAAGAGAGATCAGGCGCAGGACCAACGGCTTAACGTGCTTTCCGAGGCACGGAGGAGTGACACCGCCAACTTCCCGACTCCGAGCTTTTTTTCGGTAATTCATGACAGATAATCTCAGAAACAATTTTGGCTCGACCTAGGATTCAAACCAAGGACCTCTCGGATGTAAGGCAGAAACTTTGCCACTATACCAACGAGGCAGTCTTTTAAATATTAAATATTCATGGTATTAAATATTAATATTAAATATATATTGTGTCTCGTCACAGCCGCTCAAAAGACTAAAAAACATTTGATGTACAAAATGGGTACTAAAATGTCGTGCTAGTTTTCTTATATTCTACGGAAAAGTTCTACATCAAACAAACCTATAGTTTGTTGCTCAAAAAATACAAATATGTACATGAAAAGTAAATATGTATACGAAAAGTAAACATGTACACGAAAAGTGGAAGTCCTTCCAACGAAAGCAGCTTTAATTAATAAGTAATTGCTATTAAACTAAGAAACAAAGTCAATCAATTAGTTTACTTTTACTTCGCTCTGTTTATTTTCAGGAACCATTCAAGGATGAGGTAATTTTAAACAAACCTCAATCTAGGTCAATAGGGAATATCAGCGAAATTTTTTTGTCAAACTAGTCATACTCACCATATCTTTATAATATCGTTTTCGTAAACCTTGCAAATGTTCTAATTAGTGACCATTTTGGTGTAATGGTTAATTAGTTGACTATTAGACCAAAGGTCGAGGGTTCGATCCAAGCACGGTACAAATTGCATTTGTGTGCATGAACAAACATGTCTGGGTGTTATCAGTAATGTATTTAAGTTTTTTCGCAATACAACTTATTATTATTTCTGTAACACAAGTGCTAAAGCTAATTACCACGGAGTCAGATCAATGTAAGTAATGTTGTTGTTAGTATTTAATATATATTATTTACATTTGTGATGATGATAATGGTGGTGGTGACATCATCTCATCTCAAGCAGCTACAAGTTGGTGTAGCAGAAATTTTAACAGGTCATCAACCCATCTTGTCGCCTTATGGTTGAGTAAGAAATTTCTTCGGAATACTTTTAGTTTCGGCAAAATATTTGAAATAAATAAATCATGCTTTTTATTAAAAACCTAAGTTACCAACATAGAACTTTTCAGCCAGAACTTCTTACGGCAAATATATTACGAACTATCAGCTAAAGATTGTTCATCATTAAGGTTTTAAGTATTTAAGGAGAGGTAAATAAAATCAGAGTCAAATAAAGACGTCGTAAAAGCATGAAAGTTAGAAGATCCTTATGTCAATTTTAATAATTTCGCTACACATCAAGACACAATTTAAACAAATTTTATGGTATATTACGCTAACACTGAAACCACACCTATACCATACCAGAGGCAGACAACTCCGGTCCCTATGGAAGACTGTTCGGATGTACTCAGTTTCTGATCTCCCTTATTTGAGCAAGTTCGCAAAATCTAAAAAGTTGCTCCATGTTTGGGCAGTCCCAGCTCTCATGGGAAGAGAACTGAGAATAAATATTTGATTGACGATGAAAGTTTCAAATGTGATAGCTTTGTGGGACCGCTGTGATATTAACTTTGGATCTTTTTAGTCAATCGTGTAGTATGTTGGACGAATTTTTAAACTAACTTATTTCGTTTCAGAAGTGGTATGATATTTTTTTTTAACGAACAAACCAATTACATAGCCCCAAACTAAGTGTTAGCTTGTGCTATGGTGGCTAGAATAACGGATAGAAATACTGAAACACATTTATACACACCCATGACTCAGGTACAAATGCTCGTCGCACACAAACATTTGCCCCTAGCAGGATTCGAACCCGCGACAGCCGGTTTTGTAGTCTGGACCTCAGACCACTAGACCAAAGCTGTCGTCAAATTGGTTAAAAAGTATGTGTAGGTTAACCACAATATAGGCGACTTTCTGTCGCCGCAACTTTCTACAATTAGTGACAGAGTATTGACTAATCGCCAAGCATCAATCGCTGACAATTTCCAGTCGCGGCGATAGTATACTGCAGTTGTGCCCTGGGCCTTAGCTACAGTGACAGAATTTACAAACGTTTGTTAGCATGTTTGAAGTAGGTAGGTTCGTAGAAATCAAAAGATAGGTTTATCAGATCGACCTACTTCAGGATTGTAATAATGATGTTATTTTCCCAAACGTACTGTATAATCATTGAATATTTATTACCAACTACTATAGATAGACTTAAAAGTTTAGGGCTTTAAACCTTGTGACTATAAGGCCTTGGGCACAATTGGCTTATGTATTTCCAAAAAGCTGTAGAAACCAATTTTTAAACACACAAAACTCAATAAATATTCGGTCAATTGACTCCGATTTCTGATACATGACCGTGACGTCACGTTCATGTATTCCCATACAAAATCTATGGAGGCAGACCGTTTTGATAGATAATTAAATGTATATCAACGATTGGTGGTGTCATATAGCCTATTGTGACTTCGGCAGCGGCCATTGGTGGACATGCTGTTCGTCGCGAGTCGTGGCGACAAAAAGTCACACACACGTCTTTACTGGCAGGGCACACCCTGCCAGTAAAGACCAACCGGGGCTGTTAAATATAAACTATCCCATTTGAGATTGTCTACAAATAAATATATAAACAGTTTCCAACGAACACACCAATTGCGTGAGTGTTATATGTATTTATTTAAGTTTATTTGTAATATCACTTTTGATTCTGATTTCTGTAACACAGGTGTTCAAGCTACTTACGACAGAGTCAGAAAAATGTATGTGATGTTGTTGTATATTATTTAAAAAAAAAAACCTAGCCCCAAAACTAAGCGTTAGCTTGTGCTATGGTAACTAGGGTAAGGGATAGAAATACTTTAATACATTTATAAACACCCAATTAACAACATTTTCAGCCAGTTACATTACAATAATAATAAAAAATTCTTTATTTAAGTGACCAGGACTCAATTTGTTAGTAAAAATAATTAAACTTAAACAACTAAGGTTAGTCAGAAAGAAATTTTGAATAAATACATGTATATAACTCGTGTCATCATTTTGGTTTTTGAGACATTCATCCTCAGGCCTACTTTTGCTGACTGCTCTTTTAGGCTCTCGATGATTGTGATCATTTCGTCAATGTCTTCAGATATGAGGACGATGTCGTCAGCAAACCTTAAATTGGAGAGTTTCTTCCCGTCTATCAGCAATCCCTTGTCATGCCAGATGTCACAAACTACCATCTACCTGTTGACTTAGTCCAGGAATACATCTACCTTGGTCACAAGATTACCCTGGGGAGTGAAAACCAAACAATAGAGATCGATCGCAGAATCGCCCAGGCCTGGTCAGCCTTCGGAGCCAACAAAAGGGTCTTTAAGAGCAAGCTGCCACTCCAGCTCAAGTCGAAAGTATTCGAGCAGTGCATATCACCAGTCTTCACTTACGGCACTGAAACTATGGCTCTTAACAAAAAGTCAGCGGAAAAGTTTCGAGTTGCGCAAAGAGGAATAGAGAGGGTAATGCTTGGAATCAGTCTCCGAGACCGGAAGCGCAATGACGCCAGAAAACTAAGTTAAGAGATATAGTTGCAACAATAGCGAAAAAAAAATGGGCTTGGGCTGGACATATAGCCCGAATGGCAAACGACCGTTGGCCAAAAAGAGTCCTGGAATGGAGACCTCGTAACAACACGAGAGGAAAAGGACGACCGCCCCAGAGATGGTCTGATGATATCCGACGACACGCAGGACATGGCTGGATGACACGGGCACAAGACCGCCAGTCATGGCAGAAAATGGAGGAGGCCTACGTCCAAGACTGGACAAAATTGGGCTGATGATGATGATATAACTCGTGATTGCTACTATACGAGAATCACCGCTGCTTCATTCCATAAGCAGTGGCGCAGCAATGATTCAATACATCACATTGCAATTAATGATTACTGGCTATTAATAAAAGATCCCTTACAATCATTGAACCGACCGATTGATTGAATCATTGACGACCGCTTGGTGCAGTGGTCCACATGTCGGACTTCTAAAACCAAGGGTCGCGGGTTCGATCCCCGCACAGTACAAGCATAAGTGTGCATGAACATGTGTGTTTGTACTGGTCTGGGTGTTTTCTATGTATAATATGTATTTCTTTACAAAAAAGTATTTGAGTATGTTTATCCGTTGTCTAGTACCCATAACACAAGCCTCGTAGATTAATTAGGGACTAGAGAATTGGTGTGATTGTTGTGAAATATAATTATTACTTCAGAAGATGGTCCGCCTGTTCAGAAATTCGGCAGGGGCGCTCGAGTTCGTTTTTATTATAAATCGACTCCCTCATTTTTCGATCGATCAAGCACTAAGAGACGTTCTCAACTCAATGGATTGAGATAAATGTTCGTCGCTTTATTCTGTTTTCAAGGAGTTATGGGGGCTGGATGGTGTTAAGAGTAAATGAAAAAAAATATATAAATTAAAAAAATGTGTATGTGTGAATGCCTTAAAATTCATATATAAAATATATATAAATATACAACAATATCACACTACATTGATCTGACTCCGTGGTGACGTGAGTGTGTATGTGTGTGTGCATGCATATGCGTGTGTGTGTGGTATGTATGTTTGTGTGTGTGTTTTTTTTTATTATTTAGTAAGTATTTATTCTGTTTCCATATAATCAAGTTGCTGCAGCCAGTTATAAACAATCGTTATAATCAATACATTTGATAGACCTTTGCCATTATTTGTTGGTGTTATCATGCCTTTAATCTTCTATATTTTAGACAGGGCTACATTACATGACCGAATACGTCAAAAAAGTACTATTTATAACACTTAAAATGTGCGATCTAGAAATTATAAATCCAAGAAGAGTCAGCCAAGTGGACGCTCTCACCGATTATCAAATTGAACTGATTAATGAAGACTACCAGTAATTGATACAACAATCAGGTAGATAGATCGCTTGATGGCTTGATTTGATTGACGATATGATAAAAAGGGAAATGTCAAGATTTAAGCAGAATTCCGTATAAATGCAATTATTAATGAGAATTCGTTAATATGACACGCACAACATAAAAACTAGTTAGTAAAGTTAATGACAATAATTACGTTTAAACTGAAGTAATTAATTCAGAACTAGCGGACCCGGCAGACGTTTCCTGAACTTCCAAGAATAATTCAAAACCAAAATTAGCAAAATCGGTTCAGCCGTTCTCGAGACTAACGAACAGCAATTCATGATGATGATGCCAAAATGAGTGCCAAAAAACGGTCCTCGCTCAGCATACGTCAAGTTATCATATCATATACACACAGTAAGGACGCTAAGAAGAAGAGCTCGAAATGACACATGCACACAGACGCATGCATATTTTTTCATTATTTTTTATTTATTTATTCATGGCTCAAAAAACAAGTTACAGTCAGTGAATGATGTAACGAAAAGTATAAAAGTATACAAAGCTAGACTGAAACTCTAAACATGTAAGCACAATTTGTTCTAGCTTTAATGAAATGTTAGAGGGTTAGAACTTATTAATACAGATATAGTATTTATCAACTATTATTAGTTTTGTTAGTAATATAGTAAAAAGGACCTAGTAACAGGAATAAGTGTGGATAACTTACCTAATTATGCACATATAAATACAAGTTTAATCTACATGGCCCAGAAAGAATCCTGTTTATTTCTTTTTTGAATTTGTACAAACTACATGAATAAAATATCCAAAGATGCAGGTTTAAATGCAAGTGTCAACAAGGCAACTCAACGAGAATCAGGTGTTACGTACGGTCGAACTGCCACGTATGACACGTTTGCACCCACACATGCAAAATTGACACATACGTGTGTACGTTTCAACAAAAGCACCTTGTTGCCAGACTTTATGGAAAGAAATATCTTGGCTGTGCGTCGAGACAGCGGATGGATAGCATGCGACGTCACTTACAGCGTAAAACATGGGACTCAGTGTGTTTCCTACCTGTTCCTGGCGACGAAATCTAAAAAGTGTATCATTTGGAGTAAACCTCTAGTTTTAAAAAAAATGTACTGAATTATATATGCAAAAAATCCTATCACTGAGGTCGAGTTCAGCAGATTTTATTATTTTTTATTTATTTAGTCAGTGCACTAGTTGTTTTTCAGGTTTCGTAAGGGATGAAATATTAAACAATTGTAAGTAAGTATACAGACGTTTTAAGTATTCTAAAAATAAGTATTAATCTAAGTATCCAAAACTTAAGTTGGTACATAGATAAATTCTACTTCTACGTACTCAGGTAATTAATAAATCAGATAATTAATAAATTGCTTGAAAGCTATCAACTGTATATCAATTCACTCGACACAATATTTACTTCCATCGACACTCTATGCTATCCAAGCATGTGGTGAGAATTTTTTTAAAATCTCTAAATCTAAAGTACTTACTCACAATTCCACTTGCAAATATTGAAATGGGATTCGATAAAATTCATTTACATAGAAGATAAAAACTTGGAGGTGTCTTTTCAGTGGAGCAAGGCAGTCGTAATTAAATCTATTCCCATCAATAGGTACCGTATAACTGTAGTGATGTGATAAGACTGTTCCGATATTGATGTTTTTTCACAAGACTATTATTTTTACTAATAGCGAACACGACAGACGTTGTCCTGCTCGCTGAGTTATTATTATGCATATGAACCTTCCTCTTGTATTACTTTATTACAAGTGCGACGCGACGCGACCAAAACTTCAAACGTGTTATGGCAATTTATTTATTTATTATTATAAAGACACAAAACAGGCAACAAACGGGTAAGTTTCTTAAATATTATGAGACAAGTAAATGCATGCGCTAGATTACAACCCAAAATATGTATCTGAGTTTGAAGTAAGATCACATTTTGTGATTAACAGTGAAAGTATTAGTAAAACATTTTTTTTTTATAAAACCCCTAAAATTTGCATGAAAAACTAAAAATTAAGATAAGTTTTATTATAAAAACACTGAGATCAGTTCTGATTGTTTTTTGAAGATACTCGGATTAGAAATAAATTTGTCATTTTCGTCGGAGTCTTGCGAAAGATCCATATACAAGAGACACATACGGATTACAGGGTTATAAAAAGATTAAGTATCTCAATTGCGTCTGGTCCTTTGGTCGCGTTTGTCGCACTTGTCGATTTTGTCGTGTTTGTAGAACAACGAATAAAACGCTGACTGTCGCGAGTCGCAGCGATAGTAGGCTGCAAATGTTGATAAAATTTTGCAATATATTATTACTACTCGTAAAACATATTTATGGCAGGAAATATCATATTACACATCAACTTTAACTACAAAGATATCGGCACAGTGAATTCGTTATAAACATTTTCAACTGCACAAACAGCGCATACAAAAACATTTTGTGATATAATAATTCAGGTGTAGACAATAAAATTAAAAGAGGATTTACTAATTTATTTACTGAAAAAAAATAATATTGTTATTGTATATTAGCTAGATCTTAAAGCCTGTATGTATAAGGTTTGTGTTAACACTAAGTTATAAATAAATATGCAACAACATCACATACATTGATCTGACTCCGTGGTAAGTAGCTTAAGCACTTGCGTTACGGATATCAGATTCAACAATGGTATTACAAATAAACTTAAATAAGATGTATTTTTTTAAGTTTATTTGTAATAGCACCCAGACCGATACAAAGAGACATGTTCATGTATACAAATGTTTGTACAGTGCGGAGATCGAACCCGCGCCCTCTTGGTTAATAGTCAACTTCTTGACCATTACACCAAAGTGGTCGTTAGTCAGTTCTAGTTAGTTGATGAACCTTAATTTATCGATAGCTCGTCTGAACATCACTAGTGCAGAGTATGCTAATCGTCAAGACATTTCAGCGAGGACCCGAACAGAATTGATTTAACAGCGAGAGTGAACAAATCCAATGTGATGTCTTTTTCAATGTAATCACGACGAATTTCTACGAAATATTCAAATATGTCTCGGAGAAATATATGCGTTATTTGTAAGTACAAATATAATCCACTAGTAGCCGCCCGCGTCTTCGTCCGCGTGGGAATCTTTACAATTCTTTATGATTTTTTGCCTATGTGTCATTCTGATGTATAAACTATGTTCTGACTAAATTTCAATAAAATCCATACATTCGTTTTAAGGTGAAAGAGTACCAGACATTCATACATCCATACTGACAATCTTTAGCTTTCAAAATATGTATTAGTAGGATAAAATAATAAAGAAAAGTTTAGATTGGCATAAAGAAGAAAGTTACACTATGATAATATTTTTATTTACATTAGTTAGGTAATAAGTTGTACAAGCCGAATAGGATTGTCTTTAACTTTAAACCAAAGATAATGGAAAAAGGGAAGATTGTCAATGTAGAACAAATTGCTTACCTTGGCGAAAACTTACAACGTTCACCGGTACTTGCAATACCGACTTATGACATATAGCTGGCATTACTCTGCTTTAATAATGTGCTGAAACTTACTGCCATCTATGTCACTGTTGTTGACTCATCTGCATAAAATTTTCTCTGTTACGCGGCTACGTCTCACGAGATGGCGTTCAACTCGAACGACAAAGTAACTACTATAAAAGCTATAAAGATAAAATGCTACTAGAACTACTTACTAGAAAGCTACAAATTCGAATCCCTTTTTTAAGCGTGTGCTGGTCTAATGGTCGAGACGTGGGAACTAGGAATCAAGTTGATTCTTAAATTTAGGGTTTTTGATAAAAGTTTTTTTTACCTTGTTGTCAAGTTTTACCTTGTTTTTTTACAAATTCGCTTGTTAAGAATGAAGATTAGGTAATGTTATTGTTATTAAATTAGAAAAGGAGTTTGGAAGGCAGTTACGCTAACTCACTTTACATTTTATTTTATATTAAAAATACTCGTATAATAATCATATAATAAGTTAGTACATTTACCAGGTATTCTTGTTATTTTATAAACTGGCTTAGATTTCATGTGTTATGCATTTACTAGGCCGGTGTTATTATTTTGCACTGACAACCTTTACGCAATGCTAGCTCACTCAGTAGTTTTTAAATAACTATGTAGGAAGGTAGCATCGACGTGTCGTCGATGGAAGGTAGTCATCGTTTGTTCGTGTTCATAAATGAAACAAACTAAGGGCGGCTTGCTTGGGCATCGTGGTTAAATACAGTTTAAGAGCGACGTAAATACATTTAGTCAGCTAATTAAAATTAGCATCTTGCACATCAAAAATTTAGGCACTAATCACTTTTAACGAACTGTTAAAGTTAAAAACCCAAAGATGGCTATTTAGCGTTACGAAATACGTTTAGTAGCAATCGCGCGTCATCCATCATTTTGAGGTTATAGAAGTCTTACTCATAGGTAGGTATTTAAAACAAGACTGTAAAGAAAAATTCGGTTCACAAATCATTACAACATAATTTGTGTGCCTTGACAGCTCGGTTGACTTGATGCGACAGCAATCATTTTGCTTAAGTGAAGTGTACAACGCACAAAAAAAAAATGGTTGCCTGTAAAGTCGGTTTTACGGGTGAAGATTTTAAGTGACACCGATCATGTTTGAGCGGGAGAGAGACGCAAGGCATTCGCCGGTCCGGCGGGCCTCTCTCTCGTTCGGTGACTCATCGTAACAGACGTGAGCGGGCGTTACACTTTTTATGAGTGACTACGAGCCACAACCTAATTTAAGACGTTGTCACGTCAAAACGTAAAAAGGAACGCAAGAAACTGATTTACCGACTTCCTAATTACAATTAGTTAAATTACCATCCTAACGGACGTGAGCAAGACCTTTTTAATTGTATTCAGGCTAAACTATTTAGCAAGATAAACGCATTTAACTATATTTTGTTTAGACCAAATGTTGCTCAAGCCACCCTAAGAAGTTTATAGAAAGCTCTGAGCATGCATTTTATGTCGTTTTCGTTTGTCTCCAGACAAGCTTATGTTTGCTGAACGTTATCTTAAAGCTTCTCGAGGTTCAAAGTCCAAACCAACACATCAAAATATTACCATACACGACCGGCGGAAATTAACAACAAAATCACGCGGTTACGACAACGATCGCAGTGAAGTCTGGGTATGTTGTACACACGGCTCCACATCAAGATACTCGTTTTATTTGCAAAATCACCATTATTACGTAGGCATGAGATACCGCAGTGATTAACTTGATGCGTGACCGTGCGTACACACGGTTCCACATCTAGCTACTCATTTTCATTGCAAAATCACCCTTTTTACGTAAGTATAAGATACCGCAGTGATTAACTTGACGTGCGGCCGTGCGTACAACATCAATCACTCATACAAATATACGAATTTATTCAACATTGAATAGAATCGAATGTTGTGAACCGGCAACACGATCGCGAATGCACTGCGATGCGTACACACTGCTCCATATCTAGCTACTCATTTTCATTGCAAATCACCCTTATTACATGTAAGCATAGATACCGCAGTGATAAACTTGACGTGCGGCCGTGCGTAAAATCATCCATCACTTATACAAATATACCAATTTACTCAAGATTGAAAAGAATCGAATATTTTGAACCACCAACACGATCGCGGTGCATCCGCGGACAGACAAAACCCTTACTCTGTCCAAACTTTAAAGTCTCTTCGTCCTGCTCTCTCGCACGGTGAAGCTGGCATGTATGAAAGAGGTAGCTTAGTTCGGAACTATGACGTGACTATGACAAAGGCTTACAATCACGGATGCGTCAATAATTGGTGTCGGTCGGTGTTGCAGTTTGAGTTGAATGAATAGGTTAAGTATCATTTAATAAAAATGTTATTTAGCTCCTTTGTTGAAAAATACTGAACAGTGATAGGAATAGGTATGCTTATTTGCCTAAACTTCAAAGACGGAACGAAAAAAAATGGAGACTTCTTTACGACAACTTTTGTCCGGGACAATAATATTTTTAATTGCTACCCGAAAATTTGGGACAGCTATTGAATGCATAAAGTGATTATTTTAATTGGAATAATAATCTTACCTTAATTTTTATAAGACAAAACATAACATTCGTTACAACAATCAAAATTAAATATTCTATTTTCTTTTTGGAATATTTTTTAGTTAATAGCTAGTTGATCTATTTGAACATAATACGTATGTAAGTATTTTGGATTATAATAGAGGATTTATTATTTTTTTTAAACTAAAAGAGATTGCCTTAATTTATTTTTTCAATAATTTTTAAATGACATTTCATAGTGACAAAATAATTGCTGAGAATACAATTAAGAAAGGTCTTTACCTATGAAATTGCTGTTTTTACTTTGCACTTGAATATCTTTGGACTGGGTAAGAGTTTAAAATTCAACTTTGTCTTAAATTAAAGCTTGGGGTAAATTGTTTAAAAACATGCATATTAATTGTTTTATATAATTTGAATTAGCCAGGTTTGGGCTACGACCGCAAGCGTGGAAAACTGAAAAAAAAATATTCCATGGTGTCATTAGTGCTACAGAAACGGTAGAAAGTGTTTTGAGCCTTTATAAGCAAGGCAATGCTACCCCTTGCATGACTTTTTGTTTTAAAAAATTTAGTTTTAATTTAATTAATGTAATTGCTTTTTGTATGGAGAAATTCATAACTTTAATTGCTTATAAAGATAAGTTTTTTTTAAAGCATGGTATCCATTGATATACCGTTGGATTTCTGTTGTGTTAAATAACCTATTTTGGTAAACCAAACACACAGGATGTGTGATTTTTTCCGTTTTTCTTTTTTTCTATTTTTTTATGTAAATCCAAAAAACAATCAACAAAAAAACATGCAAGCGATAGTGAAGCTTAGATTAAAGATGTCCAGGACAGATTGAACCGTTCCTGTACAACTATCTACGCAGAGGAACAAATTTGCAAAAAAAATTACATTTTTTTATATTATTTTTATGCTTATGGATTTAGCTTATTTTCTTAGCTTAATCAAATTATTCAAAAATGAATAAAAGGTCAACACTATTTCAAACACTATTCTCCTAGCATTCATTTTCGATAACCGAAAATTCAACTTAGTCTAAGTTAAAAAAAAAGCGTGGCGTCTTTGGTATAGTAGTATGTGAAAATCAACCTATTATTGGCACGTATAAAAGAAAAGTATCAAAACGTTAATAAAAAATCCAATAAAATCCATTTATTTCTGTAAGTAGGCTAACAACTAGTACTTTTACACTTTTACGTTATAAAGTGCACCCCACGCTTTTTACTCTACTGTAATATAAATTCCGTGTACTCAGAAATTATTATCTCTTTTTAATTAGCAATAAAAGTGTGTTTTTTTTAGTTATTTCTACTTTTGAAAATTTGTAATAACTTCAGTGTACCCTATTCTAAAGCAAACAAATTATTCTATTCTATTCTACTATTATTTTTTCAAATTGCATGTTAAAAATAATGCCAATATATCTTTATTTTATGACTATTAAAAAAAATAAGGTAGGTAATACAAATATAACACCTAAAGGTTCATCATATAAATTGTGTCGGGTACTACGCCAAAACGCACGTAAACGGCGAAATAAATATAAATCACGCCTTTATTTGTGTAAATTTAACACTTTCTAACGTATTTTATTATTATTTGGTTATTATTGTAATGTCTGTGTCATGTCACTAATTACTTATTTCGATTGACATAATTACTTAATGCATTTAATGGCTATCCCAAAATTTCGTGTAGCAATTTAATATATTAATGTCCCGGAAAAAAAATGTCCGAAAGAAGTCTCCGTTTTTTTGTTCCGCCTTCGAAGTTGAGGCAAAAAGCACTAATATTCCTATCACTGATAAAGAATGACGTTATTTAGGAATTCTAAAAATTAAATAACCCTTATCTAAAGTGGCAATGCAATGGTAGCAAAAATTGTATTGTTAATTTTTGTTTGACAACAGGTTTACTTGAATTTTTTTTTTGAACTAAATAAAGTGTTATTTTGTGGAATGTATGTGTGTGACCACACGGAATTGATTAAATCACGAAACACGATATTTATGTTACAGTTGATTATTTCACAAACGTCACGGGAAGTCTTACAACACACACAACTAAAAATGAAGGAGTAGGACAAACGGGATGGCATACGAAGAAAACAAAACATTAACGAATTCCGCTATAATATTAGCCGTGCGCGATCAGCTGTTTTCAAGAACCTAAATCTATAAGGCATAGGTCTAACTGTCGCACGCGCGCACATTCCAAAGTTCGCGGGCGCTTGGAACTCCTCGGCAGAAGCACGGTAATATTATAGATAATATTACCGTGGGTGGCAGAAGTCGCCGCGCCGGCGCTCAGCCGTAGTCCGGCCGGTCAGATACCTACTAACGCACGGCCTAACGCGCGGACTGCGCGGAGCGACAAGCCCGGTGTCGAAATCTTTAATATGAAATCAAGATTGTTTGTTTTTCGACTCAAAAGTTATGACTTATGTTAAATAATAATTAATATTCATGAGTTAATTAGCGTTGTAATTACTTTTTAAAAGGTTAGGGAAAATTGTAAATAGTAATTTAGGTATTAAGTAAATGTTTAGACTTACGACTACGGTCCTAACGATTACGGTCTAGGTATTTAAATTAATTTTAACAAAAATATTATGATTTTAGGTTTTTTTATACAATGCAAAATATTTCAAGTACCTAGGTAAACCTAATGAATATTATTAAATAAATGTGATGGTACGGGTGGCAACTCTAATTGTGGCGTACCACAATTAGAGTTACCACCCGTACTTTATAATAAAGTATTGTAGGTACGTTATTTGGCAAATTGTACTCTTTACTTTATGATAACAATAAAGTACACGAAAATACTTTCTTTCTTTGTGATATCGAAAAGTTTAGTCGTTAGGATCAATATAATTATACTTTGGAAGTATAATTAATTATTTGTTGAATTATGTTTTAAATATAATAAATAATAAAGAAATATAAATCGTAGGTACTTTATTTTTATACTATGTACTTTTTTTTCGTACCTATAATAACCAATGTACTTTGCTGTTGGTAAGAGCCTAAGAGCATAATTCGAGGACGCCTAGACCAATTTGGCCAATTCTTTTTTTATGACATTCTTTTAACTACGAAGTACGAGGATGGTTCTTACAAAGAAAATTAAAAAAAAAACAACGAGCAAGCCATAGGCTTGTAGTCTCCGTGGTCTTGTACACCACAGAGGCGTTTAATTTTCTTTATTTTATTATAGCAAAGATAATGGATTTTCATTATCTTTCTATTATCTTTGTTAATACCTAGCTTTCTATTCCGAAACGCGCTGACAATAGGCTTATCAGCCTGTAGTCAGCGCGTGCTAGTGTGCGAGAAGGACAGAAGTGTTAGCTACCTAGTCTAGCTAGAAGGTGTACCGTCTACTAAACCACATTCAGATTAACAAACACTTCGATATTTTTTTATGTAGGTATCACATAACAGTTCTTATCTTTAACGTAAAAAGGTCAAAATGAGAGTGACCAAATAGTTGTAGGTATTGGTTGTAATAAGTAGCAGGAAGAAGTTTATTTTCGCTTTTCTATGAATATGGTGAATCTTTTGATAAAAAATAGCTGCCTTCTAAAATATTTTTAAAATTTATTTTACTTCATTTGAACTTGGTAATATAGGTCCCTAGCAGCTATCTGTAGTTATATGCGTAATATAATAAGGCTGCTTTGTTTGACGGTTTGTGATTGATGTGATGATTATACATCTGTGTGTAGGTTTTTTGATAGTGTGAGGGTGGCGACACGGCGCGGTGACGAGACCTACTCACCTACATCACTTAAGCCGTTTTCCGTAGTTTCGGATGTAGCCTGCTGATGTCCCTGTCACTCTTACAAGCGTCTCCGTGCGAGCAAACGCGCTGGCTAGATTCGGAAATACGAACGTTTAGGGAGTATGTATGGCCACAGGTTCTAACTTCGAATCCCGCTAATCTATGTTAAAAAATGCTTTCTGTTACCCAACTGCCGAAGGAGGGTTTTTTTTTACTTTTTACGTGTTTATTTATTATTTTCTAGAGATTCGGTTATCTTAAACTAAAACTGAGTTTGAAGGTAAAATGACATGATTGTAATGTGAGTCTGCGCCATCTAGCGGTTCTAGCAAGTGAAAAACGCTCACTATTTGGCATGCTTTAGTTTTAAGCAATAGGTTTAAGGTGAAAATATTGAAATTTAAATACATTATTTAAATATAGCTTGTTTTGTGCGAAAAGTAATAAATACGTGCATGAATATTAATCTTATGAAAACATTGAATGATAAGTAACAAGTTTATGCGTAATTTCGTGTGTTTTAGAGATTTTTCGTTACTTGGCGTTTCTTCAGTGACCGGTAACGCCATCTTTTGAAGATTAAGGGGAGTTAAATCAGGTTTCCTATACATTGACAATCTTCCCTTTTTCCATTATCTTTGCTTTAAACCAAGGAAACTAAAAATGTTTAACTACACCGGGTAGTTCAAAATTTTTGGAGCTGTAAATCCCAGGAAAGTATTTTGCCTCGAGACAGGGTTAAAGAGTTATTAAGAGGTTAGAGAGGTAATCTATGTCCTTCAAAAAAATCATATATATTTTTATTCTATTTTTTACACTTGCCATTTTTTATTCATATACTTAGAAGTGCATTTTATATCTTATATATTTTTGGGAGGTGTGAACCTTGTTACGGTTTGCCGCGCCTCATTCTCTGACAGTCGTAACACGCAGCTATTGTTTGTCCCAGGTGTGGCCTGTGGGGTGAGCACGAACAACTATCGTAATGTATTCGTAGCTTTTACCGTCACAGTCAGATTCAGTCGACCAACTGTCAGATTTTGACGTTTGGACGACACGAATACGTTACGATTATGTTCATGCTCACTCACTGAGTTATAAAATTACAATTTCAACTCACAGAAAGTTGGGACCACTTATGTAAACTTTCATTAATGTCAACCTTTTTCAGATGCCCTGCTTTACCTGAGTTCGTGTGTGGATAAGGCTCAAAGCTTACGAAAGAATCCGCAGAAAAAAGCAACACAACTGTCAGATGTTTGGAAAAGAGCGGCGAGAGAAGGGTAAGGGGTTATGGTTGTCTGTCTATTGTAGCCTAACGAAGCTATAAACTGACATAACAGCAGCCGAATAAATTTTAATAAAAAAAATGTAACCCGTATAAAAAAAATGCTGCAGTTATAAATAAATAATAATCAATATACAACAACATCACATACATTGATATGACTCCGTGGTTAGTAGCTTAAGCACTTGTGTTACAGATCAGAATACAAGATCAGATACAGAATCAACAGTGGTATTACAAATAAACTTAAATAAATACATATAACACCCAGACCAGTACAATCAGACATGTTCATGCACACAAATGTTTGTACAGTGCGGGGATCGAACCCGCGACCTCTTGGTTAATAGGCAACTACTTGACCATTACACCAAGGTGGTCGTCAATTATATAGTTAGTTATATAGTTCGCATTTTCATTAAAAAGTCATTTACCTACACTTTAATTTAATCGCCACATCCTGTCACATCGATATTACTTATCAAAATTCACGCTCAAATAAATCAAGGGCATATCTCTAGGTCATTTCTAATCTCAACATTTGTCATCTTGCGGCTATGTCTGATTGATTTGCGTAAGCTGCATTGCAGCTCTGGTTTCGATTCTAACATTGTGGTTTCCGGTCAATAATTGCTTATAGTTGAGGATTGTAAGGCGTACGTACACAAGATGAACAAGGTAATGGGAGATTAAGTGCCTAACCCTATATAATGGTGAATTAAATGTTTCTGAAAAATGATATGCCAAGAATACTTTTAAAGGATTGGTGTCGCGCCTTCCTTCTTGCTATTTCAACAAAAAAATTTAATCCTACAGCAAACTCAACCTTGTAGAGAATTTTCATTTGATGATTTGTATTGGCTGACAAAGCGTAACAACTAATATATGTTGATATCAACCTGGACCAACAGCTTATCTTCCGATGCTTGTAAGTAGACGTCACTAATATGGTCAGAATGTCAAACCGCCATAGGTTGCTTAACTTTTGGTATCGCTACCAAAGCGTTGCCACCACTGCGCCGCAAGCTAAAAATATATTTTTTTAACACAACAGGGATGAAGAAGAATCACCGTCATCAACCACAGAAGTCCTGAAGAAAATGTGTTCCTGTTCCAAAATATACGATCCCGTCTGCGCTTCGAACGGCAACTCTTATTATAATCTATGCCAGATGGAGTGTGACTCGGGCACAGATAAAAATGTAACGGTAGTTCATCAGGGTAACTGCATACCTTTCAGAAGAACTATCACTATAAGAGTATAGGATGGGTGGAGAAAACGAAGAATCGAAAGGAAGTTTGTTGGAAAAGGTTTTGTCGAATAGAGCAGGAAGGTAGCGTGGCGTGTTTCTTGCGCTCGTCAGGTAGATATTACAAAACTTATGTATGTGAGCTGTCAAAAGTCAATCTAATAAGTTGAATTCTATTCAACACTAGCTTCCCGCTAGCTTTGACTGCGTGAAGTTCGGTTGACTAATATTTAAAGCATGTTATTATATTTAGGTACATTAAATATAGGCTGTTAAGTTACTTTTTAGGGTTCCGTACCTCAAAAGAAAAAAAACGGAACCCTTATAAGATCACTTTGTTGTCCGTCCGTCCGTCCGTCTGTCAAGACCGTTTTTCTCAGGAACGCGTGGAGGTATCAAACTGAAATTTCTATATGATACTTAAGTCTACTGTCCCTGGAAGCTGTAGAAAAATTAACCTTCTAAGCCAACGCAATCAAAAGATACAGCCATGTAGGCCGCAAATTTTCGAAACTCGCACGTGAATCAAAACCTACAGGGTACTTCCCGTAAACTTAGAATCTTGAAATTTAGTACGAAATCACATCTTATAGTACATATAGGATATAGGAAAAATTACGAAAACCGTATATTTTCAGTTTCAAAAAAATATAAATAATATATAAAAATATAATAAAAAAATATTTTTGACAACTTTGAAAATTTCTAAGTTACTACTCCTTATCTACAGGTTTGTACGGACCCTCGGTGCGCGAGTCCAACTCGCACTTGACCGGTTTTTTTATCATCCATAATGCAAAATTCTATATAATGTGTTTTTTTTTCATCCCATTTGTGTTAAGTACACACAAATAAGGTAAAAAATAAATGCAACGACGAAAAACAACAAATTCATTTGTTTTATTTTATTTGACTGGTTATTTATTAATTGCTTATGTTATAATTGACTTGTAAGCGGTTTGGACTTTTCTTGTTTTTAATAAATAAATTGAAATTGAAAAACACACTTAAAGAAAAATGGACTGCCACAGGCGGGACAGTCCATTTTTCTTTAAGGGTGTTTTAATGTCACAAATATAGCCTATGTTCATTATCGATAATATTATGGGATTTTCATGGTATTTTCTTAAAAATCAGCCCAGTAGTTTCGAAGCCTATTCAATTCAAACAAACTATCAAATCTTTTCTCTTTATAATTAATGTTGATTCCACACGGCGCGCGACGGGCGTAAGTAGTACTCGTATATAGCTAGCGTGTTTCATCATATCAGCCTGTTGTCAAGGCATTGTCAGCCTTTGCATCCATATAGCTGGCGTGTTTGATGAACTTAAATACATGCACTTAAGTACACTTAAATACACGTTAGTACACGCTTTCATTGAGGTCTGGTTCCACTTGCTGTTTGACAAAGCCTTTTATCTTAAGCCACGCATTAGTTCTTTACTTGTTAATAAAAAATCCAAAACAGCATATATAAAAAATAAATCACAGTGTTCATTTTTTTATTGCAAGTTGTTGTAATGGGTGCAGGCATACCACAAATAAAAAAGCAGGGCCAAAAGTGCATATCCGGTCGTTGGAATTTTTTTTTGTATAGTCATTCATTTTGAAATGATTTGCTTATATAATTTGTTTAAACTAGTTTTTTTTTGTGGTAAGGCTAATAGGGTTATAAGACTAGATAACAATCCTTGTAAGATAATAAAATGTGTAGGAAACACAAAAAGAAAACATTCTTGAACTCCAAAATTAGGATCTTCCCAAGTTTCGAAATGTATTTCGCAATCCCCAATTCCTTTACTCATTCTGAAGGAAGCGCGTAAATTCTGAACAATTTCAGCTTATAAATTCCGTTGTCTGCAGCATTGATGTAATGAAATAGAAGATTGGTAACGTTCTTACAATAAACAATATTTTTTCAGTATTGACCTGTTGTTTTAATTGACATTCCATTGTTATGTACTGCCATCAGGCCGAAGGCGGCTAAAAGGCATTTCAGCGTCACCCAATCGTAAGTATTAAAAATGTGTGGGGAAGTAGAAAATGCACCAATCCACTTATGGGACAAAAGTTGCGTGCCTCTAGAATTATTTTGCTCTAACCAAGCAAATAGAACAATGCTATGAAATGGTGAGTTAGCAAAGCTGACGCGTCATTAATTAGACATACACTGCACAATTTTTGGCCCATTTTCAAGGGCCATTTCGGCTAAATCTTCTCGACTTAATTATGGCAATGGACTGAAGACAGAGATTTTGCTTTCTGAAATTTATTGTAGCCGGATAATTAAGCCTTCAACTCTTTGCCTCAGGATTCGTGGCTAAGCCCGATGATTAAAGTCTGGGAACCGGGTTAGATAACTTTTGAACTTTGTGACCTCCGTAAAATAGGGAACGGAATTTGTACAGTTAGCGTCAAAAAATAATGTGTCATTTTAGTACCATGTCAAAATAACAGCATTCTGTTGAAATCTGTCAACTTTGTTATTTCTATCTGGTACTAAAGTATTACTATACTATTGACGTTGACTGTACGTCAGAGATTCCCAATGAAACCGGCGTTGCTTCGAGTATTGGACAGATATAAAATTTTATTACAGGTTGTCCGGAAGAGATCGCCTAAATTGTACATCTTTCTTGTAAAACCACTGTTTGTATTTCTACAGTGTGCAATTTGTACCTCTACGTTTAAAATATTAAATTAAATATACAACAACATCACATACATTGATCTGACTCCGTGGTAAGTAGCTAAAACACTTGTGTTACAGATATCAGAATCAAGAGTGGTATTACAAATAAACTTAAATAAATACCAGACCAATACAAACAGACATGTTTATGCACAAAAATGTTTGTACAGTGCGGGATCAAACCCGCGTCCTCTTGGTTAATAGTCAACTTCTTGACCATTACACCTAAGTGGTCGACAAGGTTTTTTTTCTCCTTGTTTTTCCTTTTAACCAGACTTTTAAAAAAACCCTCGAGTTTGTTGGTCATTCGATGTCCTCCGTTAAGCGACAAGTGTGACGCAACGCGACGAAACGAAAACTTCAAACGTTAATGTCAATAGCGTCTCGTCCTTACGTCACGCTTGTCGCAATTCGCGTGTTCGTCGCATACCTAGGACAACGGGTAGCGATTAAAAGCTGTGTATTTAAGGTAAATTTCACATTTATTAAATTTTTTATTTTGCTTAAAGGAAATTACGATCAAGATAAGTTAAAACCGGAAACCGGAAATAAGACTAAATTAAGCCGAAAGGATCTAACTCCACCACTATACCAACTTTATACCATTACTAGCTGTGCCCGCGACTTCGTCCGCGTGGAATATTTATTTTGGGCATCATTTTCTTTTTGCAAATTAATTTTTTTGTTATTATTTTAGACAATTTATTTTTTAAGTTTTTAAAAGAACATAATTAGCTTAAAGTACTTTTGCGTTAACTATTTTTCTAGTTTCATTTTCTTGTGTCAGAAGAACATATCAGTTTTGTCCGCAACGCGTTTGTAGGTCTGATCTTAACAACGCGACATATGTGTGAAAAGCAGTCTTGACGTTAATTAATTCCTATGTGTTTAAATGTTTGCCTCTGTGATTTATTAATTGTAACGGTGAAAGATAGCATAAAAAGAAATAGAATTCTTTTAAAATTAAAAGGTAAATAATTTGGAATCATTGAGGTGCGAGGTATAAGCACTGTTTGACCAACTGCTAAACCAGTCTAAACTATAGCAACCATCACGTTACATATTGCGAAGAAATTAGATTTGAAGTCGGGTCCCGGTGGTTTAAGATTTCTAAGTAAAATTATTGGTGCACTTATTTTTAACTTGAGGGAATAATGGGGGAAGGCCACTTGTGTTCAAATAATTATTTTTTAATTTCGTCTACGCTACAGTTTCTCACTCCCAATATTGCACTTTGACACATCCATTGATGATCTTTTTTTTCTATTTTGCTTATTTCAGGGTGAACTCTCGATGTAAAGTCCTTAATGTTACTCACTCTTAATCCTTAATCTCGTGCAATTGCAATTTTATTTTCAAAGTGAGGTACTTTCCCGTTTCCTATTAAAAGTAACTTTGAAGGAAAAGTTATACAACCTCCCTACCACTGCCTCGTTGGTGTAGTGGCAAAGTTTCTGCCTAACATCCAAGAGGTCCTGGGTTCGAATCCCAGGTCGAGCCAAAATTGTTTCTGAGATTTTCTGTCATGAATCTCTCAAAAACAGCTCGGAGTCGAGAAGTTGGCGGTGTTACACTCCCGTGCCTCGGTTCGCATGTTAAGCCGTTCACCGAACTTTGAGAGTGATGGAACAGTGCAGTTTGAGAGTGCACTTGTGTATTGTGCTCACGCTTGTGCACTAAAATATCTCCTGCGTAGTTGGCTGATTTCTGTTGAGATTGGCCGCTGTGGTATATAATCGGCCTGGAGGATTATTTCTACCTCCTCCCAAATGTGCTCTCATATTTGTAGTTAATTTTAAGATGTTTACAAACTTCCATATTGGGGTATTTTTAAGGCAAGACTTTACAATGTCTGCCCTTGTTCCCCTTACTATTACTGGTACAGTTTTTCAAAAGTCCCCCGCAATAACAGTAATTTTATGATGATGATTTTATCACAGCTTCTTATATCTCTAAGAGTCCTATCTAGACCCTCTACATGAGCTCTACGGATCATGGAACATTCGTCCCAGATTATTAAACGCGGTCACCTGGTCATTCATCGTATCAGCCTGTTATAGTCCACTGCTGGACATAGGCCTTCCCCAAGGACCGCCACAGCGCCCGATCTCCCGCTCTTTGCATCCAGTCACTACCAGCTGCCTTCTTCAGGTCGTCTGTCCATCTAGCCGGGGGGCGTCCCACACTACGTTTACCTAAGAGTGGTCTCCATTCAAGAACCTTCTTGCTCCACCTCTCGTCGGTTCTGCGACAGACATGGCCAGCGCACTGCCACTTTGGCTTGCTACATTTTTGGACAACATATGTTACCTTAGTCTTATGTCGTATGACCTCGTTCCGGATCTTATCGCTTAATGAGATCCCCAACCTAGACCATTCCATAGCACGCTGAGTGACGTGTAGTCGGTGAGCCAGCTTGACTGTCATGTTCCACGTTTCAGCTCCGTGGGTTAAGACAGTTAAGACGCATTGGTTAAACAAACGGCTTTTTAGGCACTGCGGCAGGGTTGACGTGAAGATATGACGCACCTGGTCATTAATTAAATCTAATTTTGGTTCATCATGGTACCTCGTAGAGCTACACCCCCCTCTCCGCGTCGCTCGCAAGTAACGCCTCTCTTCCTTGCAGCGTCATGTTTTGCATATCATGCGGCGCGGCTGAATTTTATATTGGTGTTATTTTAAAATTGTAATATCTTCTAAGATATCCATTGAAAGTAAGTGATGTCAAGGACAATTTTGTTCACAATTAAATACTCTTAATCAACAACACATTTATTTGGATAAAGATTAATATTATTACGTTGATACAACTCTTAACAAATAATGCATTAATTTTGGCCAAATTTGATTACCACAAAAACGGTTCTAGTGACTTGATCTTAAAAGATAGACATATACTGTCGCAGACATTTTTTTAGATCATTTTAAGAGGAATAATTCGTTCATACAAATATTTTTGGTATCTTGAACCGTTTTCGCAGCGTTCGCAACGGAAGCCCTCAAGGATGAATAATTTTCCCCGTTTTTTCCACATTTTCCATGATTTCTTCGCCCCTAATAGTTGCAACGTGATGTTATATAGCCTATAGCCTTCCTCGATAAATGGTCTATTCAATTAGTATTAACATTGAAAAATTACTTAGCTTTAGATTTCCGCTCAGTTACGCCGGCATAAGTACCCAACTACACTACCTGTGACCACCGACTATGTTAGAGAACAAGCACATGCAAAAAGCACCGCCCGCCCTCCCACAAATCGCATGCAAAACAGATAATGCAATAATTAGAACCAACACCGACGTGCAAAAGAAAACCTCAACGCGTTTCGCCGCCTCACGCGGCATCTTCAGGAGGAGATGTTGTCGCCTCGGCTGCGCTCCGACGACTAACCTGTGAACGCTGGTGAGCAGGCCTTTTATACTTTTCCCCCACTATTGTTGTGACGTACTAGCGACCGATCCGGTCCTATTATTACTAATGATATTATTACTATTTTGACGGTTAGAAGAATTTGAAAAAATATTTAATAGTGGGGACGTTGTGTAACTGACCTGCTCATTCAGCAGTGTAAGCGAATTATCTTTATTATGTTTAATTATTTCTAATTGTTCCAAAACGGATAGTTTTAAACTTTTTTCGCATGTGTGTAAAATTGAAAATGTGTGATTATCAGATTATGATTATTCAACACAAAAAGATTTTTTCAATTCGAACCAGCAGTTCCTGAGATTAGCGCGTTCAAACAAACAAACAAACAAACTCTTCCGCTTTATAATATTAGTGTAGATATTAAGCAAAAATTGTGCAAGTTGGTCTTTAAAACAACACATTTAGTAATTCAGCTAGCTCTTATTGCATGAAAGAACAAAACGAACTATCGTAACGTATTTTTCAGGGCACATTATCTCTGAAGCTGAAACTTACCGAACATCTTTCTTTGCCAGACTTTCCACTTCATGCCCCATTTCCTCTGTAAACTTTTCTCACTAAACCAGTGGTGTTTATGGTCAATTTACACTGACGCAAAAAAAAGTTACTGAAAGTTAGATAGCTGTCTGTTCATATTCAAAGCTATATAGTGCAGTGCTGCGCAATACACAGGTGCACTCACTGTTCCATCACTCTCAAAGTTCGGTGAGACGGCAATCCGACATGACCGGAGAGAGATCAGGCGCAGGACCACAGGCTTAACGTGCTTCCCAAGGCACGGGGTGTTATACCGTCAACTTTCCCGACTCCGAGCTGTTTTTGAGAGATGCATTACAGAAACGATTTTGGCTCGACCTGGGATTCGAACCCAGGACCTCTCGGATGAAGGCAGAAACTTTGCCACTACACCAACGAGGCAGTCGAGTTAATATTAAAATTAGCATAACATTATTCAGAAATTAGTGTGACCTCGACTGGTACTACTATGACTTTAAAGAGCTCTCTTTCTGACCTTTATACGACTGTTCAATAGACAATAATAAAATAACTTTACCAACTCGTAACTCTATCGAGCTAAAAATACCGCCACTCAAACTTTAAAGAAGAAAGCAACTTCCGACCATTCTCAGATGGAAGTTCAACTCGATAAAAAAGTTACGAATTTTCTTTGCAACCAAGTAGCCAACTTGAAGTATGAAATAAACACAAAATAAATTAAATATAAAAAAATGTATAATTAACGTAGTAATGAAGATTAAGAGAAAGACCAAGGAGGAATTTCATGTATTAACCAAAGGAAAAAGTTAGAGTCAAGTTGTACCAGGAGTCAAGGAAAAGGCGCACGACAGAATACATAGGCGAATGCTCCACCGACAAGAACAAGGCTCTTCAATTTAGAGAAAGAAAGAAAATTTAGTTAGTAAATAAATAGAAACGATATATTTTGTCGACGTTACGTCTCTTTTACTCTACTATGGCGAAGCCAAACCTTTTCCAGTAACATTAGTGATAATGCCAAATATTCATAAAATCACGGCTAACTTCCTAACATTGATAATAATTTTGTTTAAAACTTCTTAGAACGAGTGTCAGGTTATAGTTTTGGAACTTTTTTTATCAATTTCTGTCCACAGACTTTTTTGTCCGTCACCAGGCTAAATCTCATGAATTGAGGTAGCTAGATAGTTGAACATTGAAATTATACACTTTTTACGGATTATTTCGCGATTTATTTACATTTTATTTTAACCTGACGTTTCGGACCCTTTTCAGCGTCCGTGGTCACAGGTAGACTAAGGTGTTAGTTGTCATTACATGGTTTGAAAAAATTTTAAGCTACCATCACTCAAAAATATTAAGTTACGTTCCTATCCACACAAAATGAGCTAACAGTATCTTGAGGTCTTGCAGTGCGGGGTAGAGCTTGAGTCTTGGCTAAAACAGACAGTTGAACTTCAAATGTGAAGTATTTTTGTTGTTCTCTTAAACAACAACTGCTACGATTAAAACTAAAATAGTTAATTTGCGTACCACTAAACATTGATACGGAACTCTTCTTGCTGGAGTTAGATTCGCCATCAGCCGATTTCAAAGGTAACAGTTACTTGATGTTACTTTCGCTCTCAATCTTCATCTATCACCTTCTTTCATTCTTTCTCCTCCACATTCTGTGCTCAGTGCTTGCTTTTCCTTTGTTTTATGTTGTAAGGAACTGTTAATATAAATAATTTATATGTGAGTTGTGTTTTTCATTCCACACTCCATAAGTTTGTTCCGTGGTGCTGCCCCCTACAAGGTGCACAGACGATCTGGTTAGCGGTTGTAGGAAGTCGCTGGATGCGGGAAGCGCAGGACCGATTGCGGTGAAGTTCCTTGGCCTATGCTCAGCAATGGACGTCAAACATCTGATATGATGGTGTTTATGATGATGATGTTTTATGCATCCAAAATGCATTTACGGAGCTAATTCTGATTTTCGAAGACACTATTTGAAAGTTCAACCATCATTCGAACTTTATTAAAAGCTAAGATTAGGTTGAATAATTATTTAACGCAGAAACCCCTATTACAAAGCAAGCAAACACAATAAAACTTCTTAAACGCTCTGCTAGAAAATTTAACCCTACTCGGGTCCTGGAGTACCCCACAAGCTTTTGGTTTGCTATTTCGCAAGTTTATATTGTATGGATTTGTCGTTTCGATTATTTTACCTTGGGGTCACGCAACACAGATTAGCCTGTGAAACATCAACAAAAGGCATCATCCGGACTTCATTGACGCGTGCACGTTTGTCGTGGGGTACTCCAAGACCCCAGTGTGGGAATAATGTAAGTTTTTCATACCACTTTTTCCAACAAAATCCGCAAAAATGACGTCAAAATAATTTTGTTAATACTAGGGCTTTCCATTAGTCCTCAAATGTATGATACTCGTATAAGTTCGATAAAATGCATTATCGCAGTTTCCTTAGAACTCAAGCTTGTAACAGAATGTGTGGAAAAACACTCATACACTATGGCGGGATATATGGAAAAGTATATCGGTGATACCAAAAAAAACTTATGCCTGTCGATCCTTCCAGGTCTAATAAATACTTACTCGAACGTTGTGGCTTTTCCTTCGCAAATGGGATCAGCAAAGCTTCAAAGTTGCACTAAGTATGAAGTTGTTAAATATTTAGATTGTCAAAGATGCTAAAATTATCACAAAATGTAAATTATTTCACTTTGGTTGTGATGATTAACTAAAAGTATAATTTTCCAAAATATTTTTATTCATATAGGTATTTTTTATTATTATATTTTGGGGTACTCCAGTACCCCAGGGTAGGAACACTGTGTGCGCTAGACAGTGTAGGGTTCCAGAGTTAAGATAATCGCAGCAATAAAACTTGACTCTCAATCGGATTTTATAAGCTCAAATGTGGACTTTTACGATGCTTAATGAAACAAAACCTTTTGGAATGTTCGGGTAACGTACTGAAATGCATTCGATGTCCTCGTAAAAGTACATTTCGTGGAATGTACTCGTTTTAAATGTCCCTTAATATAGTTATCGCCTGATTTGAGGACGTTAAATACAGCTTATAGTAAATGCTTTGGACGATTAAGTTTCATTTGTAGTGGGAGTAGAGAAATTTTAGTTAAGCCACTTTTGAACGACATATTTTAAAATACAACTATTTCGGTGATGACGGCATTTTCAAACCAATACATGACTCTTGAGGCATACTGTCACAGCGACTCGCTCAATTTTGCCGCAGCCATTGGTAAGGTCCGATTTCCACCAAAGCCGAGAGGAGAGGAGCCGAAAGGAGATGTGGTACGAAACGGGCAGGCTATTTCCACCAAAGCCAAAAGAGATGAGTAGCGGAATGTAGATTTGAGCTGTGCGTAGCGGATATGTGTGAGCTCTAGCTCAGTCAAGTGGTTGATAGATAACAGGAAGCCTCCATGTCGATACAAAAGTTGTATGTAATTTGCTTGAGGGAAACCATATAAAATGTCATGACCATGCCGAGTATGACACATTACAGACACATCTCACATCTCTGCTCGACCTACAATATTATATAGAAAAATGAAACATCATCTCCCCTCTGCGTTTGATCCATTTCCACCGAAGCTATGCGGAGAGGAGATTTGGAATCAACGAAATCTGTCTGAAGCTGAAAAAGAGGATTATTTTGCTTGCTTGCTTATTTTACTTTGCAGAAATCTATGAATAAAGCTGAAAAAGATGATTATTTTGCTTTAAATTTCCACTAAACGACGCCAGCGCAGGAACCAAAATACACCCAACTGTAATCACCTGAAAAAGCTAGAGCTGGAAGTCGCAGGACTTACAATACCTACAACTCACAACGTGACACAGAAGATGCACCTGGAATCACAACACTGACACCAACAAAACATTTGACGCGTTTCGCCACTACACGTGGCATCCTCAGGAGATGTTGTCACTTCGGCAGACTACGAGCGACGTCGCGTATTTTGGTTCCGGCGCTGGTGTCGTTTAGTGAAAATTTAAAGCAAAATAATCATCTTTTTCAGCTTTATTCATAGATTTCTGCAAAGTAACGCCTGATTCCATCAACTATATGAAATCTGACTGGTTATTCAGAACACATCTCCTCTCGTCTTACCTCTTCTCAGCTTTGGTGAGAACCGGGTCTAAGTGTCAGGAGGGTAAACTCTGTTTACTTATATAATTTTACAACAGTTTTCCTTCAGTGTGGTCTCGGCACAACAGACGTAATGTCAAGGAAGTTAAATGCGCTAAGTGAATTTAGTTAAAATGAGCGTGAAACACGTCGCTCGGCGTGCAATTACGACAAATTAGTTAAGTCAATTATTAAGAATGCTCTGTTAGGGACTTTATTTAATGTGGAGTATCTGATTACCTGAAGTATTTTATCAATATGTACTTTTTTCATGGTAAAATGACAGTTGACAGCCGCTTTGGTGCAGTGACGTGCGCACCGGTTTCAGGGTGCTGCCATATATGATGTCCCTGGTTCGATCACCGGACAGGAAAAATCTTCCAAGAATCGGTCAACCAATAAATAAATAAATATACAACAACATCACATACATTGATCTGACTCCGTGGTAAGTAGCTAAAGCACTTGTGTTACAAACATCGGAGTCAACCATGGTATTACAATTTAACTTGAATAAATATATAAAACACCCAGACCAGTACAAACAGACATGCTCAAGACATTAAGGTTTGTACAGTGCGGGGATTGAACCCGCGACCTCTTGGTTAATTGTCAACTTTTTAACCATTACACCAAAGTGGTCGTCAAAACTAACATAACACGTTCTCGTCCAACCCCTTTCGAAAATTTCCTTAAACAATTTTAGTTTTGAATTTTCAATTAAAAAACTGCCAGTTAGAAAAAAAAAGGTTCTATTAACTTACCTTAATGCGAGCAGTTGACAACCACTTAAACTTTAGTTGTTAGTAGGTAACTCGCTACATTGTAATGTACTGAACACATGACATGCACATCACGGTAAACTATACGGCATCTAATTACGATTGCAATAAGGGCGAGTTTGCAACAAAAATAGAGCGCCTGAAATGCAGTTCCTTTCTGTACTAATTGGCGTCCTAGGTTAAAAGTTAACAGTTAATACCGTGTTCATTAAAAGTTTGCCTTTTATTTTTAAGGATTTTTTTTGCTGGGTACAAATGGTAGAGAAAATTTTTAAAGACAATCTATTTTTGTATTCAATTAGTTAAACCTAAGGTCTTTGTTGTCTTATTTCTTGGGTCTTCTTATATGTTTTAGGTTGTAAGTACGTTGACTACTTACTTACAACCTAAAACATATCAATTCAATGTATGTTGTGGTAATTAGAAAAAAAAACTTTTTTGAGCTGTCAAATGTCTCCTTGATCCATTCGATTGAGGAACACTAACGATATTTTATGTCATCACCTCCGAAGTGATGTAAAACAGTAGGTATTATATAAAACCACAAATTTAGACATGGAACATTCAAATTGCTAAATATATGAATAAGAACAGACGTTTCGAAGATTACAAAAAAATCTTAACAAATCTTTTTAGCCTATTTTTTTTGTAGAGTGCAATGAACTGGTACCTACTTATCTCTCTATAACTTTATTCCTTTGAATGAGTTGAATCTCGTCTAGGCGTTAGTTCATCAATAAGCGTCTACCTCCTTTGATGACCGCTTCTTGGTGCAGTGGTCCACAGGTTGGACTTCTAAAACCAAGGGTCGCGAGTTCGATCCCCGCACAGTACAAACATAAGTGTGCATAAACATGTGTGTTTGTACTGGTCTGGGTGTTTTCTATGTATAATATGTATTTATTTACAAAAAAAAAGTATTTAAGTATGTTTATCCGTTGTCTAGTACCCATAACACAAGCCTCGTAGCTTAATTTGGGACTAGAGAATTGGTGTGATTGTTGTGAAATATTATTTATTAATTATATTTATTATTATCTATTTTGATCTTCTAGCCAGGATACCTAAAATATGTTCCCGAGATTGCACCAAACCTAACAACTTCAATATCCCGGAGCACAGACTATACAAGTATATTGAATGACATTAATCCCTTTCGACGCGACTCCACAGAATCCCACCACATTTAATTACATCCCTACACCAAAATATCACATCAAGCTGTACATTTCCATTGTAAAATGGACCGGTTGGTGCTAGGGCGTTAGTGTTGTTGGAGGTCAAGATATAAAAGATAATTGCAGCTGAAGCTGTGAGGACGCAAGTACGAAATTATAATAAAGCAAATCCTAGGGTTGGCTCTCCATGGTTGGTTTAAAATGTAAGCAGTAGCGGGAATATAAGAAAAGGGTTTTGAAAAACACCAAAAAAGAAAAAGAAGGTATGTCTCTTTATCTTGATACAATAATTATAATTTGTAAATTGCACCAATCCGCACTGAGCCCGCGTAGTGGAGTATGACTCGTACGCACGGACACACGTCAAGCTAATCACTGCGGTATCTTATGGGGGTGATTTTGCAACAAAAATAAGTAGCTTGATGTGGCACCTCATAGTTAGGTGATGCCTGTTCCTGGCCATGGGGCGTATATAGTGTGGCGATCACAATACGACAATTGAATCTCTGTGTGTTACGCTCTCACGCCTAAACGACTGAACAGATCGGGATGAAATTTAATACACATATACATATCATGTTGACAACCATGTCTGTGTACCAAATTTCATCCAAATCTGTTCAGTAGTTAAGACGTGAAAGCGTAACAGAAAGAAATTCAATTGTCGTGTAGTGGTCGCTAGCCTATACAGGCCGATAAGATGAGATTACTACAAAAAGGTAAATCATTATTTATTTTCACAAACAAAAGCTAATAAAAAATACATATACCCCGATACAAAACCTTATGGTCCGTTGCATTCAAACAATGGAACAAGCACTCGTTCATGTACGTCGTATTCTGTGTAGTGCACACAGGGAAATATACGTTAGGACATTTATTGCAGTCCATACGGACGTGAAGAGATGGCAGCACTTTCTCGTATTTCCCTGTCGTACCTTGTCGGAGTTTGTCTACCCAGCTGGACCAAGCGTTTTGGGCCAAGAGGAGACACAGGAGTTCTGAAACAAAAAATCTCTTATTGCCTTTTGAGACCCAGAACACACTTCGGCAAACTGTCGCCACAGCTAGTAACTGTCAGCTGCGGCCATTGATTGACACATAGTCAATTATTGTCAGTCGTTCATCATCGCAACTGTAAGTCGCATAATGTATCCTTACGGTAATTGGTCAAGAATTTAGCCATGGATTACAAGCTAAGTGCAGTGAAAACCAAAAGATATTGACACGAGAGATCATTCCTTCTGGATGAAGCTTAGCGACCGGCAATGTTCGGTAATTAAGGCCTGTTCAAACGACTATACGATACGTCTTAAAGTCACTGTCAACGTTCATTGTTAACGTATGAATGTGACGGGACGTTGAAACATAGGTATACTGCAAAAAAATGCGTGAATGACAATGACACAGCATTACACAATATTGACACAGCAAAGGGGCCGAATTTAATTTAGTGAATTTAAATTTGTTAACGCGCTTATGATCTTAGTCTCATCAACTTCATAATTGAATATCCACTTTTGAAAACTGTTTGGCTAAAAAACGACGCTTTATAAAAATAACACATCTGTTTGTTTTCCTAAATAAAGAAATAAAAATGATGAAATGATTGTAAGCTATTTTATTATTGTAAGATATTATCAGTTTTTCAGTTTTTTGGTAATCTTAATTATTATTTTATCGAATAGAAATTAAGTTACGAATATTTTGTGCAACGGATGTGAATCGAATGTACTAATGAAACTGCCTTGTCGTGAAAAATGCAAAAAAAAACAACCCACATAGATTTTTCCAGCAAAAACTTTATAAGTGGGCGAGGACGTTGCTTTTTTTTACAATTAAAATTGTTGAGAAGCAAAGCCGAGTGTAGAATAATGTACTCTGTCCTGATTGAATGTAACAAAGAAAATACTTACTTAACATTTGCATTTTCCTGTCGTTTATATCAATGAATAAAAGTTGAAGCTAATAGCCATAATTTAAATAGCTACCATTAAATTACAACGTTAATTGGTTGATACATTGTAATTGTGGTATTTATTACTTTCTCGCGTGACTTTTAAGTGTGTCATTATTTCGAAACGTGACCAACTTTATTAACATTTGAGGGTTTAATTGACGAATTCCCAGATAACCAAAACAGTTAATGTAATGCTAATGAAAAAAATCACATTAAAACTTGAATTTTAATCTCAACAGATAGTTTTATTCAAATTTTAAAACAATACATACTGCGTATTCCAAAAAGTGCAAAACAATTTGAATACTTTACATTTTTGATACAAATTGGTAGGTAGTTCACGATAAAACTGCCATTGTGAAATTTTCAAGTAAAATATAGCATTTTTTTTCACCGAAAAAGCTTATGTTTAAAATTCCGGTCGCAATTTTCGGTATCCGAGCCTGGCAAAACAAAGTCCAGTTTTTCTAGAGACTAGTGATGTAACGATATACCACATCGGAGTATCTTCAAACAAAATTAAATTTAAAATTTAAGAAACCCCAGACTTGAGCTAGGAATACAGCTGTTGAGCTACAACAGCTGGACGAATTTTGACCATTAATAGCTAAGAACCACAGTAATTAAATTATCTTGCTATTTAAAAAACCGCTTTGACATCTATCCACCCGTTGAAGTGTGTTGTACCACGGACAGACACACAAAAACACAAACAGATATAGAGATCAAACATATAACACCCTTCTTTTTCGCCGGAGGTTAATAATAGGTTTAATTGCATAACTGCAAAGATCACAAGCAAATGTTCAGCCGGGCGACAGACCATACCGAGGGGTGCGCAAGGTTTTTTAGATGTCACAGGAAACGTTTAATGCCAGGAGCAGAGAAGGACAGCGTGTGTTTTTCACGCTTTTTCATGTTAATTTGTGTTTGAATTTTGTTGTTAAAAAATGTTTTTTTAGAAGAAAACCATAAAGGACAATTTGATTGTATGTGACTGGTATTCTTTTGAATGTGGTAGTAGTAGTTTATTACTATAATAATGACACGATCAATGCAAATATGCCTTAATTCAAAAAATCGAAACGAAATGAAATGAAAAGAAACTAAATGAAACAAAATGAAATTAACATTAAACCAAATGAAACGAAACGAAAGGAAGCGAAACGAAATGCAACGAAACGAAGTGATAGAAAGGTGCGGGTTCGAGTCCCGCCTGGGGCAGTTCATTTTTCTTTAGGTGTGTTTATATTTCAGATGATAAATGCTTTTTTCTTTCTTCCTTAAACTATCGATATCTCTGTCTAACTAATACGTTCCCTGCCCTGCGGCACTCTATCGCGTAAAGTCACAATGCGTACCAAAGCCGCTGAGTGTTGATGGATTGATTTAGTAACGCACTTTATAGAAGATGGCTGAACGTTTTTGATGTTGCACGTTTTTGGATAGGGAAATTATGGTGCCTGTGAACCGGCGCGGAGGAAGCCACGGACGGAGAAACTGAGAAATGTTAACCAATAGGATTACACAAAATCCCCGCTCCTCTTCAGTGAATAGAGAGTTGCGTTCTTGTTTAGAAATAAAAAGATGGAGTGGGAAAGGTCAGCGGGATAGCGGATTGGGGAAGCAAGTGCACTAAAAAATACAAACAGGAACTCCGCTTACTGCACTTCGCTGCCCCGCTCCGCTTTGGCAGACAGACACAGTACGCAATTCCGCTCCGCCATACTACGGTTCCCCGCGCCGGTGGACATGCACCCTTACGCTAGAGTATATGCTAGTCCGAATTATCTCAGCGCTTAATAACGAAGGTTTATAACCAATGTGTATTAGGTTAGGCACCAGTGATGATATACGGCTCTCTCTTTGTAGATATCTTACTAGGGATCTCTTACTCTCGTTCTCTTACATAGACCGACTCATGTAAGTCTCTACGGCTGCGGTTTAGATGGCAACACAAACAAGGCATGTAGCATATATGTCTGTAACTCCGGTCATCATTTCTGCTTAGCTCCATATTCACCAGACACAAGCCGCCTACTATCCTAACCTAAGCAGTCGATATTTTTTTTATGGTTCATTTCATCAAATGCTAAAAGACATTCGAAAAGTATTTCAAAAAGAGTAGTGAACCCATATAATATAGCATTACCGGCTAAAGTCTAGCCAGTATAGTGCTTAGACAATGCATGTAGCATATATTTGTGTAACTCCGGTCATCGTTTCCGCAAAGTATAAACCGTGTTATATCCCTTACAGAGCTTCATATTGACCAGTCACAAGCAGCCTACATATAGTTTAGGCTCAGGGTACACCTGCGTCATACTGTCGCCGCGACGTGCGACTGTCAGCGATTGGTTATCACGGCGACAGAAAGTTGCAGGTGTGCCTTGAGCTGAGAAAATAATTGAAAACGAGATATTTTGAGCATCTAGTTTAATACTCCCAAGGTTCCAAAAACTGCATACACCGACCCATATAATATAGCCTTACTGGCTGTGGTCTGGACAGCACAATGTTCAAACAATGCATGTAGCATATGTTTGTGTAACTTCGGTTATCGTTACCGCATACAGGTATGTATATTCTTGGGCAGTCACACTCGAGGTCCAGGGATTCTAGAGGGGGGACTGTGTCGGTTATGTTGTGGATGTACCAGTCTTGGAGTAGGCGAGGGATGTAGGTTAGGTTCTGATGGTCATCGTTTGTCCTGGATAGATGGAGCAAGGCTAGCGAAGCGAGAAGAGATGTGACTGAAACGTAAAAAAAATATGGTTAGTTGATTGTCAATCATCTTATCAACCTATATACGTCCCACTGCTGGGCACATGCCTTATCTTAACTATGAGGTGGTACGAGCCATACTTCACTTCACGGGCTCAGCGGGGATTGGTGGAGGGGTGTTTGAAAGGTACGTAAATTACCTTGGTTATAAATTAATAATAATACATAATGGGGACAACATTACATACATAGTTCTGATCCCAATGTAAAGCTCATGGACTTGTGTATAACACAGAATCAGTAACAACGAAGGTAGCCGTCGAAAGCACGTTAGGTTACCTTGGGGAACCGTCAGGGATATACTTTAACGCATTCCCACCAGCCGCGGGGACAGCTCGGGGTTATGTGGGACTCCAGGCCTCAAAGAGAGAACCCACCAACCCACTAAAATCCTGACGGTGCCCTCCACTGCCATGTGAGTCGGGAACGTGGATATAAAATAGTTTTTGCAAAAGGAACAGAAGCGAAGTCAAGGTCAAAGTGGGGTAGCCTGATTGCGGTTGTCTGTACATATTCCGGGGATCGAACTCGGGACCTTATATCTTGCGGCACCTTAAAACCGTTTCGCCTTAATATATTTGGCTCCTTCATAATTATGTTAAAAATAACCTATGCAACATATTAATTGGTTTTGGTTGCTTTAAAAACAATCCTGTTCAAAGTGACTTTATTTCAATCCTTTGAAATAAGACTTTTTCATACAAAATCGTGACAATGGCTTTCTACTTGATAGTATGAATAAAATAAAACTGATAATGAGACTTGTCGATAAAAAATAAAACCATTTAAGAACGTATTGAAACACTGTAAAACTTTAAAATAATTTCAAACAAGCACATTGAAGCAACTCACGATAAATGAGCATTTTGCCGTTACAAATCCATTTTATTCATGAAAAAAGTACGTTCAGCGATGAATTCCGGTATTATTGCTCGGCCCCATGCAATCTGGTACCCATGCATACCTCCACGCACGTCTAATCGCTAAGGTTGAACGCACACTAGCCACCAAATTAATTACAATTTACACCAGTAATAAGCCCGGTTCCCGCCGAAGCAGAGAGAGAACACCGAAGAGACAAGAGATGTGTTTGAATAACCAATCAGATTTCGTCATTTCTCCTCCTCGCTTGATCCATTTTCACCGAAGCTAAGCGGCAAGATTATTCAAAACACATCTCCTAGCCACCTATGATGTCTAGGCATGTATTAATTGCAATTTTCTGTTACTAACCGTTCATTTTGAACAGTTCTAGATTGGATACCTATTTAAATCCGGTTACTATTTTTGTCAGGCTCAGAAGAAAAGAGAACAGAACCTGTGCGATAGCGATGTTAATCGTTATTTTGTTCCAATTTGATAGAACACTGCCAGTAAGCGGAAAGCAAGATCATAATACAACCCGAGCACGGCGTGGAGCGTCCACCGGGCGAGATATATAGGATGTATTCGTTAAGTCTGAAGATGTAACATCTAAAATGTTTAAACTGATATCAAAAGTACATAACCTAATGTATAAAATGCCATTTATAACTTTTTCAAATAAAACGATAGACATCCAAAAAATAACCTAAAATGTCTCCATACATTGAACAGCATTTTAGTAAAAATCTGTAATAACTTTTTGAAAAAAAAATGAGGATTTTTTGTTTAAAAACATAATTCTACTACTTATATTGGTTTATAATGGTTCTAAAATTATTAGTACGCTTCATAATTATGAAACGTAACTAAACCTTTCTATTAATTTACTAAAGCCGCACTAATTGAATGGGAAGCATGAACACGTCTTACTGTGACCATTTTGGATATCTTTCTTTTTATTCATAAAAACTTATTAATTACATTTAACTTATTAGATTATGTACTTTAGATATAAGTTTAAATTTTTTAGATATCTCTTATACACCCCTCCAAATAATTTAATGTAGATAAGTTTTTTCACACTTTTTTTGGCGATTTGACTGAAACCCTACATGCATAGCACTTGTGCAGAAATGTTGGTAATGTAGGTCAACAATTAGTGTCATTGCTACTTTTACTCCAACTGCGCCAGTGTGCGTAGAGCCTAAAGGCTTATGACAATTTACGGAATCACCGGCAATGTAGGATTGTCATTAATATTTTAATAAGCGGCGATTTTACGGTTCGACCGTTTGAGCAAATGGAATCGAATGGATTTAAGAATTTTGCGTTTTTGCCTTTATTTTTTTGCATATAAATAAAAGATTAACAATTCCTTGTTCAGAAGGAATCAGTCATTTTCATTTTTTTCTACACAGAATGTGATTTGTTCCGACTCCGAGCGACACAAAATCTCAGAATCAATTTTGGCTCGACCTGAGATTCAAACCCAGGACCTCTCGGATGTAAGGCAGAAACTTTGCCACTACACAGGTTATACTACTAAATACGCCTTCTCTTTTGCTTTTGATCGAAACGGTTTCTTATCTGAAGCTTGCCCCCTCTCTTAGCAGTTGTCTGTAGTTCCGGATGTAGCTATCTCTATCACTCTTACAAGCTGGCCCATGCGTGGCTAGACCCAAAATACGGCGCTGGCTTGTTCATTAACCAAGAATAGCATCACTACACTTGAAAGGATAATAAGTTCAAACCAATTTAAATAGATGGCGCTGGGCTCGCTGATTCTATATATATTATTTCATCGATGTAATGTAGGTCTTTTTTCGCGACCAGCGCACAGTAAACACCTCAAAGCAACACCAACGTCTTTTCCTTCAACTGGGCACCTACTTTTACAGACGAAATATTACAGAGAAAGGCTAGGCTATAATTATCTGCACTAATTCAACAGCCTATCCATCAAGTATTTATAAAAATAGCATTTAACAAACTCTGAAATCACTAACAGAGGGTATTGTTTACCGTTTAATTGTTGTCAATTAGTTTAGTTTGTGTGATATTTATCAGTTCGTGGTAAGTTAATTTAGTTTTATTAAATATATGTTATTGAATATTTTTGGTATGCAATTTCGATGCGATCTTTATCGTTTCATGATGATTGTACTTCATAGTAGTTTTTCCTAAAGGAGAAAATTTTAAGGTTACGTTGTTTATTTGCTATTAATGATCAGGGATATCTAGATTACTAAAGGTCCCACACTTCTGGGATATTGTCGCCGCAAACGCGATTGTAAGCGATTGGGGCAATGCGCTGCCAATAGTCGACTCGCAGTCAGACGCGAGTCGCGGCTACAGTATGTTGCAGTTGTGGCTGGAGCTTTTGGAGCAACAGATTTAGAGTTAGAAAGCTAAAGGGAAGCACTTCCTACCGACCGGGTGTTATGGTCGGGGAACAAGGTCCGATAGACATCGTCTTGATTTGTCTATATATATATTATTCAGAATCGAAATCTTATATGCCGCGGTCTATGTGCGGTACTAGGTCGGTACTAGGCTAACAGCGCCATCTAGTCTATGTAGCCGTATCAGCACTCGCTTGCTTGCCACCGTTCGGCATGCGCTTGTGATGGCGGACGGCAGAGGTCGCCACAATCATTAAAGCTAAGCTGAGCGATTCATTGATTTTAATTATATTTACAGCTTAGATAGGATGGAACAATGTTGCGTCAAAAATAAATTTCCCTGCTATTCTCCCATGGAATCAAACAACATAGAAAAGTGTAAAAAGCCCAGCATGTACCACAATGTCGCTTATTAAAAATATCGCAACGTACAGAACCTTTGGAGCGAAGTTTGAAGCGCTACATGTTGCTTCCAACCCTCATTGAAAACTCTTCAAAGTTCCTGTTTGTTCCCGTCGATTCGTTCAGGAGTTTTTCCTGGGGGCTACTACGGAACTCGAACATAAAAAGTAGAAATAATTTTTGCAACCAACATGCTCTATCTCTTTTGCTGACACAGTTCATCTGTTAATAGTGGTAGGGACGACTAATAGGCGACAGATTGTACTCGACCTTTTACTAGGGTGAGCACGAACAACTATCATAACTTATTCATAGCGTTTATTAATCGTTGACTTGTCAATTTATGAAGTTTTGTCGATACGAATACTCGTACGTTATGATAATGTTCGTGCTCACCCCACTGAGAGATACCTGACGTTGGCAAAAACAAATCATGTTTCCAGCAGTTTTTACGTTAGGCTGTCAACCCACGTTTGTAGTGGAATATTACTGAAACATATTGCTATTACCTAAAAGACGACCTACATCAAACATCTTTTAGAGTACCAATATTGAAGATTTGTCATACGAATTTGACGACCACTTTGGTGTAATGGTTAAGAAGTTGACCAAGAGGTTGCGGGTTCGATCTCCGCACTGTACAAACATTTGTGTGCATGAATATGTCTGTTTGTACTGGTCTGGTTGTTATATGTATTTGTTTAAGTTTATTTGTAACATCACGGTTGATTCTGATTTCTGTAACACAAGAGTTTAAGTTATGACCACGGAGTCAGATCAATGTATGTGATGTTGTTGTATATTTATATTTATTTAATATTGATAGTTATTTGTTTTTATGGTGTGCAATAATGACTTATCTATCCATCCATGTATGAAGTGTGCTCGTGCGACTTATACCACGAAACTGCACAGATTTTGCTGGCTTTCAGAGTAGGATCCTTGAACTCGGAATCGTAACTTTCCGTTACGGCTCAACTTTTCAATGGTCCAATGGTGTGTTAGTTTTAAAAGCTCGACGGTCTATCCATTGCCTCTACTGACAGTTCAAAAAAAAAACATCGGCACTGTTTTAATTATCCATCACGTTGGATTTTTTTGATAAAAAAACAGCTTTAAAACATACGTACCTAGGGTACGTTTAATCTAAGCAAACAGTCAATAGCCATTTAGTTAAATTTGACACTGAATAATGTTATATGTAAAAAGGAAAGAATTGATTCTTTGTTTGTTTGAATTGAATAGGATTTTATAATAAAAAAATACCATTAGAATATTATAAAAAGGAATGATTTCATTGTTTGGTTTGTATTGAATAGGCTTCAAAACTACAGGTCCGATTCAATAAAAATCGTATAATATTTGAATCTCACGTTATCCCTAATGAAAACTTTGCTTACTATATTAGTTAAACGAATTCCACGCGGGCGAAGCTAGTATGATAAAAATACAAATTCTTGACACCCTGTAAAGATAACTGGATTCAAGATAATGTGTTTCGGCGAAAAAAGAATACATTCAGCTAACTTCCCTTAGCAAAGGTAGCGGGGGACACAGAAACGACAAACTAATCTTTTGAATAGACGCCATCGTTTCTAACGGTCCAAATAAATGCGCCTAGCTTCTATCATAGAGTAAAATCTACAGAAGGTTACGTTGATAAAGATTGCACTTTATTTGGCGCCAAATGAAACAAAGTACCTCCATAGTATACGGTCAAACTATAACAGAGTCAAGAGTATTAAAAAAAGATTTTGAATTTTATACGCTCGCTCGTATGAGGAATAGTAAATTATGCACCGAGAGCGTATACTCGTAGGACTGTTCTAAGTCAACGGCCTTGGATCCTGAGTGAAGCGAGGGATTCAATCATACCAAGTCTACGATAGACCTTTACTCCAGAGGTGAGTATTAATACTTTATTTTTCCCACAGTGTGTGAGGAAATATTTACTTTGTTTGAATCGGATCTTCTGCGCAACATTTTTATTTGCCTATTAAGCTATCTTCACACCGATCCCTTGGGCTTATCGGCCAGCGAATAATGGTATTGAAGATATTTCGGTGTTTACTTCTACCCTCGTAAACTTCCCGGAAGCCGGATGTAAGCAAGATGGACAATTGAAATTTTATGATCGCATTAGGTGGTTTCTGAACGTGTTTTCGAGATAAAAATGGATTACAAAGCGTAAGTAGGGATAGTTTGGCGATGATAAGAAACGAGAATTGTATCTTTAATATTTTGCCTTTTCGTATCCTACACCTGGAATTAAATAGGTACCTACGTATAAAATTAGCTCGATGTAATCCACGTTTTAAAGCTGTTTTATATTTGACTACGGATTTAGATGACTTAAAAGTAAGCAGCAGTTGCATTGAGAGATTCAATCTCAAAATCAAAAGGCTGACATGCTACAATACTTCTTAACTCCGAAATCAATAATAATAACAATTAGGAAGAAGAGGAAAAGTCTAGATTTGCTTTCTAAAGGTTCCATTAAGACTCTGAGAAAAAAAGGAAGATATTTTATTCAGGGAATATTAAAATATTATAGTACACGGTCGATAAGATGCTTTGTCTAAAAGCAGGCAAAGGCAGGCCTCTCTCACTCGATATACTTGCGCGCGATAATAGCCTACTCTCGCCCGCACCGATGGCGGTGCGAATTCAGTGGGCTGCCAACAACCGTCGGACGCGCTCACGATGCACTATAATTATTCGTGTTACGCTTACGATCAATTTAGTTTTCATACAAACCAAATTAGTAATCTGTGCTTGTTAAACGTTAGCTTTATTTAAGAAAAATGACTCCTGGTGGTGGTATTTAAATAAATTTGACTTGTTTATGTGAAATAGTTTTTGATTTATGTGGCTACAAATGGTTCGTGTAATACCTATTACACACGGTGCTGGTCGCCAGTTCTGTTAGCTTGAAAACTAAATTGAACGTAAGCGTAACACGAATAATTATAGTGCGTCGTGAGCACGTCCGACGGTTGTTGGCAGCCTACTGAATCGGCACTGCAGTCGGTGCCGGCGAGAGTAGGCTATTACCGCGCGCAAGTACATCGAGTGAGAGAGGCCTGCCATTGTAGCAATCATGTCACGACATTAATTATGATAAAAAAGGATTTTATTCTGGGTACACAATACACACCAAATGCCAACGACAGGCTGGTGAACCCTAAACATTTACCACCAGGGCGTGATAACCAAAAGGTTAAATCGCTGATAGTTGCGAGTCGCAACGACTGTATGCCGTAGGTTACTTACTTTTACTATATTTTTCTTTAGTTTGTCTAGATGCTTTGCCTTAGGTAAGATGGGAATTTGGCAGTAGCTAGATGAGGTCTTGTTCTAAGATTTAATGATATGATAATAAAAAAAGTATTTTATTCCGGGAACACAATACACGGTCCCTTTCGTTTCTTCTTCGCCCATCTTCGTTTTCTCCTCTTCAGATTGGCACCATTCATCCTGCACTCATTAGTGTACGTTATGTTATCAGTGCCGCATATAGGTATATACACGAGTGGACATTCCAGCATGTAGTAACGTTTAAGTCGACAAGACAGGAGTTCTTCTTGTCGTCTTGCGTATGGTTGTTGAAAAAAAAATTTGATGTACACCCTTGATGGTATATAGTAGACGTCAATGATTAATATTTAAGAAAAATCTAGAAGGAGATTGATGAACGGGCAAGTAACAACCTTTACCATTTAAAGAAAGCTGGCAGCCTACTTGTATATTACACCAGCGCTTATAGGAACTGGTCTGCGCAGGTATTAGGCGTTGGGAGTAAGTTTCCTTTTGTGCCATTACAGCGCCAAAAGGGGCCCGAAGTTGCCAACGACAGGCTAAAGCATGTACCACCAGGGTACATAGTGACATTCTGTCAACTTGACTCGCAACTGATACCGCTATACTTTTGACGACCGCTTGGTGCAGTGGTCCACAGGTCGGACTTCTAAAACCAAGGGTCGCGGGTTCGATCCCCGCACAGTACAAGCATAAGTGTGCAAGAACATGTGTGTTTGTACTGGTCTGGGTGTTTTCTATGTATAATATGTATTTATTTACAAAAAAAAATTAAGTATGTTTATCCGTTGTCTAGTACCCATCACACAGGCCTCGTAGCTTAATTTGGGACTAGAAAATTGGTGTGATTGTTGTGAAATATTTATTATTATTATTTATTAAGAAACTGATAGGTGTCAACCAAAAGGCTAAATCGCTGACAGTTGCGAGCCGCGATTATTGTGTGTCGCAGGTATGCCTTGGGCATTAAGTTTACTATAATTTTGCTTTGCCTAAAAGCAGGCAAGGGGCTCCGGCACCCATGTCACCTTCTAGACAGGGAAGGGATACCGCAGGTTTTTGGTGGCTAGTCCCCTCTCCAATTTTTTCCCTGAGCGGAGTCGCATCCTTTTTAAGACGCTGGGAGTCTCACACACAGCTGAGGTTATAGCTCTTAAAAGGTTTTCCTGCGATTAAATATAAAACAGACAAGGCAGGGGCTCGAAAGTAGCAATCATGTCACATCATGAATTATGATAAAAAATGAGTTTATTCCGGGAACACAATACACGGTCCTTTTCGTTTCTTCTTCGCCCATCTTCGTTTTCTTCTCTTCAGATTGGCACATTTCATCCTGCACTCATTTGTGTACGTTATGTTATCAGTTCCGCATATAGGTATATACACGAGTGGACATTCCTTACAGCCCGTAGACACGTTGAAGTCCACGAGACGAGGGGGCAGGTCTTGTGTGTGGTTGTTGAAGAAATTTGTAAAGTACACCTTTGATGATATGCGGTAGATGTTGAAGAATAATACTATGGTTAATTCTGAAAAAAAATCGCTGGTAATTTTTGGCTTTTCAAGTTCAAGTGAGGTATTGTTTGAGAATCTTCATAGCATAAAGGGGCGCAGAGCCGCGACAACACTGTATAAGAAGATATTAAGGCATTTTTGTATGGAGTGATTGCTACATCTACTTTGTAGGTAATATTATCCATACAATAGGACTTACCTTTCAGAATCATTTTGAATGGAGAAGGCACGAATTAATAAAAACGATTTAAATTATGGCTTGGCTTACTCTTGGCAGCATTGACGTTATTTAAATATTTAGATAATTAAATTCCATAAACTTTCTGCCAACATAGATGTTCCTAGCTTGAAAACATATAATCTAGGTATTTGTGATCGGCTTTTCTAATTTCCCAGTGAATTGCTTCGAGATGATTAGTTCATGGTTGCATTTTATGAAGTAGATAATCAATTTTACACTTTTGATGATTATTTTGATTAATGGTATCGTTTAAGCACTGTTTTTGTAAAACAACAGGAGATAAAGGTTTATTTAAATCCATTCCACCATGTAAGACATAATTTAAATATTCCTAAAATACTAATGATGTGACATGATTGCTTTACTAAGCAAAGAATAAATGCACACAGATTATATCAGAATTGTATAATAATCAAGTACCTCTCAGTTGTATTTTAATGAAATTACTTCTTCGTATTTCCTATTTCTGATAGAAAACCAGATTTATTTCCCTTCCTCCTATAGTTGATGCACGGACCGTACCTCCTAATGTCTTGATTCAAACAGTCCATGACACAATAATTTAAATACGTAAGTCCATTTTTAGCGCAGACAGGCCAATAAACCCTAGGGCATTTGCACCATTGCATATTTTCAAGATCCACAAGCCGTTTTCTCCCAGGTAGCTGGAATGGTTCGGGCAGATTGTGTCTGTCCCGAAATCTCAGGTACCAAGACTCATCGCTTCTTTCTTTTTCATCATTACTCTCATCTGTCTCCACCTTGCGAGTTCTTTTTGTCGTTGTCGTCGTAATAGTAGTATCACTGTAGTCTGAATAATCAGCTGTTGTTGTTGATTCAGTAACGTTGGATGTTGCTGTTGTATTATCACTTGTTACGTTAGCGCCAGTCGCGACTTTACCTTCGTGATATGTCACTTTTGGAGTTTGTTTTATTTTACGAGGAGTTGTGTACTCTTCTGATGATTCCGAAGACGGGGGTTCGGTCGTGGTTGTTGAGGTCGGTGGCCCTTTGGCATCGGACTCATCACGGGAGCGTTGTTGGGTATTGACTTGGTATTTATCAGTTGATAGAAGACCTGTGGTCAAAAATGTTTTACAAAATTACTAAAGTTAACCGCAAAATGTAATTTTCGCAACGAAATGTGTCTCAAGTACTTACATATTAAGGTCATTACAAGATATTTCATTCTAAGCTTAAACACTTTACAGGCAAATAATCAAGCAAACATACGACCTAAATTTACTGATTGACACGTTTGTTTATTTAATATTAATAGAAAAATTAGCAACCGAGTACGCTAATAGAAGAAATGTATTTGCAATAAATTTTCAGATAAATGTAAACAGTGTACGATAAGAATAGGCAATTAATGGCAATTAAGCTGTGTTATTACAGTTAATTTACTTTGAAGTATAGTCAGCGATCAAAAAATATTAATTGACTTTTAGATTCAGAAGTCCCCTCAAGACTTCCTGTACACAAATTTGGTAATTTGCGAGAACATTCATCACCTTTATATCATGCAATTAATAAACATTTATCATTTTCAGAGGTTGTTTTGTGTGAATCACAGAGCATGGGAAGTACAAAACAAGTTCGTTTGACGAAGCAGAGCTTATTATTTCATTTGACGCTGTCAACACGACGTGTCTCTTGATTTATACATTCGCAGATGACCCAGTTGTGATTATATTTGACTAGGTTAGGAAAGCAACTTAGCTCTTGGTGCCTGCTTTGCTTTGCAGGTCCGATTTCCACCAATGGGCAGAAAAGAGGAGATGAGGGGAGATTTGTTTTGAATAACCAATCAGATTAATCTTTTCCACCGAAGTTCAGTTCCGAAGAGGAGATCAATCTGATTGGTTAATTAAAACACATGTCCTCTCGTCCCCTCTTTTCTTCGCTTTGGTGGAAGCCGGGTGTAGACTGGGTAAGGTTAGCAACTTAGTGCTTAGTCTTTATGGGCGCGACGACACGTGACGATTTTTTGCGTGTTGCAATATGAGATCCATACTAATATTAATATTAAAACGAAAGTAACTCCGTCTATCTGTCTGTTATTCTACTTTGTAGCGCGGGAAAATGACACATTCCCGTGGGAAAATTCAAGTGGGCCGATCGCTTTCACGCCTGAACTACTGAACAGACTTATTTTTTTATTTATTTTAGCTTTATTGCACAACAAAAGTTTGTACAAAAGGTGGACTTAACGCCGTAGGGTATTCTCTACCAGTCATACCTTAGGGCTAAGCAGAAATGATTAGTGGGCGGTGCGACAAAGTAAATAAAAGAGAAAACACAAAAATAATAATACCAATAATATGATACATGAGATTAAATATAAAATATACATACAGCCTTAGACTTAAATCTTAAAAAAGGACATGGGTTACTTTTGACCGCGGGATATCAACGCATTCATCATCGCTTTCACTCCTAAATTACCAACGATTTGAATTACTTACTTCTTTGGCGCAGCGACCCAAAGTGAACGATTTGAAGTATATTTGGATAAAATTGGTATTACGGGAAAACAACGCATTCCACAAGCTACCTAATACGGACTAAGTCGCAAGTGAAAGCTAATATTAAATAAAAGGTGGATTAGTATTTACGGTCTGCCATCGATTAACTTCTAAAACAATTTTAGTGCAACGTTTTTGCTACGGACTACGAGATCGTTGCTTACATTATTTTAATTGCTACGGTTGGTACAACAATAGGCACGTGCGAATATGAACTTTAAATTAATCATGCCTATTTGACAAATCGAATGTTAAGAGCTTTATATTATGCACAAGATATTAAGCATCTATTACAGTGTTTTTTAAAGGTAAGGAATAGAAGTAGACTTAGTAAGAAGGGGACTTTTTAGTTGTTTAAATAGTCACATTCAAACTCATTCTGCGATTGCATCTCCGTTGTGAAGTTCAAGCATCGTCCAAAAGAAACTGTTCGGGGTAATCGATCGAAGTCGACCAATGCTATAGATGGACGGATCGATCAAAGCCACCACTCCAATCGATCATTTGGCTTAGCAACACCCTTATTCATTCTTCAGAAACCTTTTTAAAGAGATAGGAGCAACGGATTTTGTACTCTTTGTGGTAAAAATTTCTGATCTCTCTCCGGTCATATCGGTTTGCCGTCTCGCCGAACTTTGAGAGTGATGGAACAGTGAGTGCACCTGTGTATTGCGCTCACACTTGTGCACTATAATATCGCCTGCGTAGTTGGCAGATCTCTTTTGAGATTGGCCGCTGTGGTCAAAATTGGGCAGGACTATTATTATTACTAGTAAAAAATTAGTGATGACATAATGATGAGCCAGCATCAAAGCTACAATAAATATTTCGAATAAAGCGAGGAAAAGTATGTCACGATCATGATAAATGGAATTAAATTAATGCTATTTTATTTTTGACAATATTTACTCATGGTTAACATTTTTACAAATATTGATATAAGACGTACTTATTATAACCCAAAACCTTATAAAAAGGAGTAGTTAATATAAATCTATGCTACCAAAAAATAACGAATATTTAATCGGTCCACTTTCCCTGTTAAAAATAAAAAGTATCAAACTTGTTTATTCCAATTTCCGCAGTGAATGAAATCTCTACCTGAATAATTTTTCCATGGTATACAGCTACTTTCTCAAAGGTGCCTTGTCTGCTTAAAATGAGTTATGAACACTAAAAACTTTTTATTGATTTTACAAAGTGTGGCTACCTTTTTATTAGTTGCTCTCACTCGAAGCTATGTCACTTAAATAAAATACCTCAGGCAAAATTATATTTTAAAAAAGTGTGCCATATTTTTGATACGGTTTTATTTTAATACGGCCGTTGCTTCAAACCATCTACGATGTAGGGCTACAATACGACTGCAAACACATTTTGGTAACTGGAAGAGAACGCCACAAGGCATTAAGTCCACCAGTTGTATTCTTCTGGTGCAATAAAGTATAAGAAAATAAATAATTACCATCATAAAAAGTTTTTTTGCAGACACAGATTAAGAACGTTTTAACAATTTCACATACCTTCATAACATTGCAATCTATATGAATGTACAATGTATATTTTCTAAATTATAATAATAATAATAATAATAAATCTTTATTTTCTCATCACAAACACATTTACAGTTGGACAACAATTGAGATACAATTCAATGAAATGTTTGTGTGAGACTGGTGCCTATGCTAGGTATAAAATACCTGTGTTACAGGTCACCAGCCTCTCACCTCCTCGGACAGTCGTGCAATTAATTATGTAGACAAATGATGGAGAAAAATAAAATAAAAAATGATATATGTACTGTGTAACATTCTAACTTATAAGTATATGTAGTGAATTTATATAAACTCTTTTGCAAAAAAAACGGGCACTTTAGATTTTTTCCTCTACTTTAATGAAGAAGAACAAGAAATAGGTTTTATTAATTTGACGATGTATTGGCATGTAATTTGAAGCATCCTGGCATGATTCTTTACGTTCCAAATTTAAAATTTGAAATTAATAAAAGAAAAATAATGATTATTGTGGATTATTCTAAAATTGCTTTACTAATGGCGCGAATTGCTGAAACGATTTTTAACTGATTACGATATTTTAAAACTTTTTGGACATTTTCTGCAAATTAAACAATTTAATCTTTATTTTTACATTAAATACCACTTTTTGATATGAGTGATAAAGCGATAAGGGCCGGTAAAATTATAGCCCTACTTGAAGAAGGTTGTTCGCAAACTTACGTGTCTCAGCGGCTAAATGTGAGTCGTTCAACTGTCCAGAGGACTTGGCAACGGTATCAAGAGACCGGTTCGGTCAAAAGAAGACCCGGTTCGGGAAGAAAACGATGCACAGAACCAAGAGATGACCGCTTTTTGGTGAGTCAGGCGTTGCGGAATCGTAAGGCGTCAAGTGTGGACCTGAAGAAGAGCCTTGAAGAAGTAAGAGGAGTAGAAGTTAGCTTGTGGACGGTCAGGAGGAGGCTTTTGGCTGCCAATATCAGGAGTTACCGCCCAGCTCGGGGCCCTAAATTACTCCGTGAGCACCGTGTTGCTCGACTTCAGTTTGCTCGGAACTGTGCTTCATGGACTCTGGAGGACTGGAATAAAGTATTGTTTTCTGATGAAGCTAGAATCTCTTTGTGTGGAGAGGACCGACGCCGGCGAGTGCTGCGAAGACCACGGGAACGCTATGCGGAAGTGTGTTTCGAAGAAATCACTCCTTATGGCGGATGCACATCGGTACATAATGGAAGTCCTAATTCTATATGCACAACCCACATTGACTGCACTTGGGGAAGATTCCATTTTTATGGACGACAATGCTCGCTCGCACCGTTCTGGCGACGTGGAAGCGTACATGCAAGAAGTTGGGATCCGTCGTTTAGATTGGCCAGCTCGAAGTCCTGACCTCAATCCAATTGAGCATGTCTGGGATGTTCTAAAGAGACGTGTAAGATCAGTGCAACCTGCTCCACAAAACATCAGGGAGCTAAAAAGAGTCATTGCAGAAGAGTGGGAACGAATTCCTCAAAACTTTATTAAAAACATCGTGGAAAGCATGCCCAGAAGGATTCAAGCTGTGATTTTGGCAAGAGGAGGTCACATTCGGTATTAGGTTTTTACATTTGTAACTTTATTTAATTAAAAAAAGTAAAAAAAAATCTTATCTTTATTGCCGACCACTTCTTATTGTTTGGGCGTGTACATCGGTTTTAAAGAATCCATCGTTTTTTTTCTTCTTTTAGTTGCCCGAACTCACTTTACGCGCATTAATTTACACGATTATAAGTATACAGACTACGTCAAAGAAATAAATTTCATTTAATTAACTCAAATCGACCTTAGAACGTAAATTTCCTTAGGTGCCCGTTTTTTTTGCAAAAGAGTGTATATGTGTGTGTGTGTGTGTGTGTGTGTGTGTGTGTGTGTGTGTGTGTGTGTGTGTGTGTGGTGAGCGTGTGTGTGTGGGGGTATGGGTGCGTGCGTGCGTGTGCGCGTGTTTTGAATTTGTCGTCATAATTATATATATAAGTAATTGAATGCGTTATCATGAGCTATTTCATCACTACAATGAAATCTTCAGTGCTCACATAATCAAGATTACACAACGAAAGTAACCAAATTACTTAATGTTTTTCCTTTTACTTTATCTATACTATATCAGCCTACCTGCCGACATCACTGCACGTTCCGTATCAATTCGCTGACGTGCGTGGTTGTGTGATCTAGATTATATTTTTCATTTGTCATTTATGTTTTATAATATATGTATGTTAGACTTTAAGGTATTTATGATATGGGCCATAATTACGTTGTAATTCGTTGCCTGCAATAAACGTTATTATTATTATTTATTTAAGAAATCAGCACTTTTGGCCATCATAGAGAGAACAACATTCACACAGCCATTGAAGACATCGTGGAGATGAAATCTAGTGTAATAATATTATAAAGAGGAAAAAATTTGTTTGATTGTTTAAATTGAATAGGCTCCGAAACTACTCATGTAAAAAATATTTTATCACTAGAATCCTACATTATCCCTGATGGACATAGGCTATATTTAAAATATTAATAAAATGCCATTATTGAAGAACCGAATTACTCACGGGCGAAGCCGCTTGGAAGCTAGTGGGAATAGCAAATATAGGTATTTTGAATTGGCCCTTACAGAGTTGACTAAAACGGCTTGTTACATTTTTTCCTTCTTCCAACTATTGCTTGCTTTTTTTCGACACCAATATCGAGTTATAATAACACTTAAGCTCCATCAGAGGTCAGGCCCTTACAAATCTCTTACTCCCCCAAAATTGACACGACATTCGCTGAACGCGGTCCCATCGTAAACTTGTCACATTAATCTTCGAAGTCGATTCAAATTTATCTTTGTTTTAGCAACTTTCTAAATACGCCCCCGTTGAAAACGAGAGTGCCACCCTATATTGGCAGATGCAGACTAACTTCTATAACGACTTCATTATTGCTTCTGAAACCCTGCAAGCTACGTCGTGATCAAAAAAGTGTTCCACATTTGTGATACGGTTTATTTTTGAAGTGAAAACTTCTTTAGCGGCGTTGAGCACTTTTGTGGCATGGGTAGAAACTGTGAAACTCACGTCAGGTCACGTGATGCTGATCGAAAAACCGTAAGACGGTTGTTAAGTTTTCACTTCTGCCGGCACTCCCGGAGTGCAACCCGTGGATTTTTTTTAATACGGCCGTTGCTCCAAGCCATCTACAATGCAGGGCTAAAAGACGACTACAAACATATTTTGGTAACTCTTAGAGAATGCCACAAGGCATTAAGTCCGACAGTTGTACGCTTGTGGTGCAATAAAGATTAAAATAAATAAATATTTACCATCATAAAAAGTTTTTTTTGCAGGCCAGATTAAAAACGTTTTAACAATTTCACATACATACATTAAAATGTATATTTCTAAATCCCTCAACTTCCGTAATAAATAGATTTTAAAAATCCAGGACCTTTTGGTCATTATAGAGAAAGCAACATTCACACACTCATTGTTGAAAACAATCGGCTAGACCGGAAAGTGCAGGCTTTGAGTCCTGGGCGAAGACATGATTAACACTGAGCAGGATGCCCAAGACCGTGCGAAGTGGAGGAGTGAAAATGGGAGAGTGGACCCCGGACGACGTGTTGGTGTCAACTGGAAACAACAGCGAAATGATGATGAATAGCATCTACAAGTAAGCTTACCCATAAATGACTCTTCAATTTGGATATTATAATAAAGGAAGAACATGCATATTTATTTTGATACTAGAAGACCTCGCAGACGTTGTCATTCCCGTTGTTTATATAAAATAAAAATAAGTGACTGGCCAAGATTCTTGTCTTATTCCACGTTAGCATTGATTCGGGATAAAAGTGTCCTATCACCCAAGTCAGCTCATACCCTGTCTGTATACCAAATTACATTCAATGTGTTCAGCAGTTTCAGCGTAACTGACGGAAAAACATCCAAACAAACTTTCTCATTTATAATGTAACTAGCTGTGCCCGCGACTTCGTCCGCGTGGAATAGTTTTTTTGTGCAACATTTTATTTTTGCAAATTTATTTTTTTCTGTTATTATTTTTGACAATTTATTTTTTAAGTTTTTAAAAGAACATATTATTTTCAAGTCCTTCTGCGTTAATTATATTTCTAGTTTTATTTTCTTGTGTCAGAAGAATATATTGGTTTTCTCCGCAACCTGATTTTGACAACGCGACATATGTGTGAAAAGCAGTCTTGACTTTAATTAATTCTTATGTGTTTGTTGTGTGTGTATTGTGTTAAATGTTTGCCCCTGTGATTTATTAATTGTAACGGTGAAAGATAGCATAAAAGGAAATTGAATTCTTTTAAAATTAAAAGGTAAATCATTTGGAATCATTGAGGTGCGAGGTATAAGCATTGTTTGACAAACTGCTGGACCAGTCTAAACTATTGCAACCAACACGTTATTGCGAAGAAATTTGATTTAAAGTCGGGTCCCGTTACATATAATTGGTGGTTTAAGATTTGTAAGTAAAATTATTGGGGCACCTATTTTTAACTTGAGGGAATGTGGGAAGGCCATTTGGGTTCAAATAATTATTCTATTAATTTCGTCTACGCTACAGTTTCTCACTCCCAATATTGCACGTTGACACGTCTATTGATGATCTTTATTTTCTATTTCGCTTATTTCAGGGTGAACTTTTGATATAAAGTCCTCAATGTAACTCACTCTTAATCCTAAATCTAATCTCGTTGAATTTCAATTTTATTTTCAAAATAAGGGTACTTTCCCGTCTCCTATTAAAAGTAACTTTGAAGGAAAAGTAATACTACCTCCCCACCACAGCCTCGTTGGTATAGTGGCAAAGTTTCTGCCTAACATCCAATAGGACCTGGGTTCGATTACCAGGTCTAGCCCAAATTGTTTCAAAAATTTTCTGTCACGAATCTCTCAAAAACAGCTCGGACTCGAGAAGTTGGCGGTGTTACACTCCCGTGCCTCAGTTCGCCGTTGGTCCTGCGCCTGATCTCTCTCCGGTTATGTCTTACCAAACTTTGAGAGTGATGGAACAGTAATTGCACTTGTGTATTGCGCACACACTTGTGCACTGTAATATCTCCTGCGTAGTTGGCTGATCTCTGTTGTGCTCTCATATTTGTAGTTAATTTTAAGATGTTCACAAACTTCCATAATGGGGTATTTTCAAGGCAAGACTTAACAATGTCTGCCCTAGTTCCCCTTACTATTACTGGTACAGTTTGTCGAACCCCGCAAACATAAAAGTAATTTTATGATGATGATTTAATCATAGCTTCTAATATCTCTAAGAGTCCTATCTAGAGCCTCTACATGAGCTCTATGGATCATGGAACATTCGTCCCAGATTATTATGAGCAGTCACCTGGTCATTTTCATAGCACGCTAGTTAGTGAGCCAGCTTGACTGTCATGTTCCACGTTTCGGCTTCGTAGGTAGACTGGTAAGACGCATTGTTTAAACAACCGGCTTTTTAGGCACTGCAGCAGGGTCGACGTGAAGATATGACGCACCTGGTCATTAATTAAATCTTATTTTGGTTCATCATGGTACCTCGTAGAGCTACACTCCCCTCTACGCGTCGCTCGCTAGCAACGCCTCTCTTCCTTGCAGCGTCATGTTTTGCACGTCATGCGGCGCGGGTGAATTTTATATTGGTGTTATTTTAAAATTGTCATATCTTCTAAGATATTTATTGAAATTAAGTGATGTCACAGACAATTTTGTTTACAATTAAATACTCCTAATCAACAACATTTATTGCGATAAAGATTAATATTATAACGTTGATAGAACTCTTGATGTTTGACCAAATTTGATTACCATAAAAACGGTTCTAGTGACTTAATCTTAAAAGATAGACATATACTGCCGCAGACATTTATTTAGATCATTTCAAGAGAAATAACTCTTGGATACGTATATTTTTGGTATCTTGAATCCTTTTCGCAGCGTACGCAATGGAAGCCCTCAAGGATGAATAATTTTCCCCGTTTTTTTTTCATATTTTCCATTATTTCTTCGCTCCTCATAGTTGCAGCGTGATGTTATATAGCCTATAGCCTTCCTCGATAAATGGTCTATTCAACACAAAAATAATTTTTCAATTCGAACCAGCAGGTTTTGAGATTAGCGCGTTTAAACAAACAAATTCTTCAGCTTTATAATATTAATAGTGTATATTAGTGGACTAAAAAGACAATCACACTATTTAAGTGTATTTTTTTTTAGATTTTCCTCTATTTGATAAGAAGAAGAAGAAAACATTTTTATTCAGTATCACATATTTTGCCAAATGTAAAAACACATTTAAAAATCATATACTTACACAAGATACTGAAAAGGTGGGCCACTCAGCATGTATCGTAGCATCTCAGGAATGCCACGACGCTGGTCTTCCGTAGACACCCAGACAGAAAGATAGCACTACTTTGTACAACAATTGTTATATTTAAAGTGTAACTACGGCGTAATACGCTCACGAGATGCAAAGAAGTTAACAATTAGTTCACTAACAACAAGCCCTCTTGATTGAACAATAAGTACGATACTTGAACTTCTTTTGGCTAAATCACAAAAAAATATTTTCATTGCGTTCTGTAGCCCGTCTGCTTAGCCCTGGCGTGCTGCGGTCCAACTTAAAAATTACAACTTCGAAAATACTTTATCGAAGTTTGGACGATTGCAAGACTTTCACTTTAGATGGATATCTCATCGAGGCCTATCTGATTAATTTTCGCAACGCCAATACGTCTGTGTTTGAAAATACGCGGCTTTTTATTGAGTTTCTTTAAGAGTTTAGCATTGTCTTTTACTTTTTAATCGAGCTAATTCTTATAAAACTCGAGAGGTGTAAGAGAGAAGTTTTAATCCCCGTCAAAAATAGCGATGTTAAAGTTTGATCCCTGTTCTGTTTCTATGTGTTATCGTCGCTCTCAAACGGATGGATCGATTTCAATTGGTTTTTATATTCGAAAGAATTTACTTACGTTGGTTATTTTAGCGATGACTTATCAAAATCCTTGTAGCTATTTAAGCTCGCCAGCTGTTGTGCTAGTTGTTTTTTTTTAACTGGAAAGCTCGTTTTTTTAAATATTATTTTAAAATGCTAATTTTAGTTTTTATTTATAATGTACAGAATTTTATTTTATTTTTCTTTTATTTTTTATTTAAACAAAAACACAAACAGCATACAAACTTCACATTATTAAATAAGTCATAATCCAAATTATAAGTTCTAGATTGTATCCCAAAAAAAGTGTTTCTAGCTTACATTTTATAGTCTAAGTAAATACAGTAACTTAGTGCATGGGAATAAAATAAAAAAGAAATAGTGATACATTGCTTTACAGTGAAAAAATAAATAAATATGAAAATATTACAATTCAGGAAGTGAATTATTCAAGTAAAAAATTTTCTGTATGCTTTATCTAAATTTTTAACATCTTTTTGCACTAACAACCATCAAAGGCGGCTTGAAGGCTTTTCTTGAAGACATTCGGACGACTCGTAATAAATAAGTCGATATGTCGTGACAATTCGTTGTAACAGCGACACATCCGAACGATAGGATTATCATCATCATATCAGCCTGTTACAGTCCACTGCTGGACATAGGCCTCCCCCAAGGAGCGCCACAGCTCACGATCTCCCGCCCTTTGCATCCAGTCACTACCAGCTGCCTTTTTCAGGTCGTATGTCCATCTAGCCGGGGGGCGTCCCACACTACGTTTACCTAAGCGTGGTCTCCATTCAAGAACCTTCCTGCTCCACCTCTCGTCGGTTCTGCGACAGACATGGCCAGCCCACTGCCACTTCAACTTGCTACATTTTTGAACGACATCAGTTACCTTAGTCTTATGTCGTATGACCTCGTTCCGGATCTTATCCCTTAATGAGATCCCCAACATAGACCTTTCCATAGCGCGCTGAGTGACGTGTAGTCGGTGAGCCAGCTTGACTGTCATGTTCCACGTTTCGGCTCCGTAGGTTAAGACTGGTAAGACGCATTGGTTAATTAGAAATGTTAGGATTATTAGGTTAGGATTATAAAATGATGTATTATTTTTATATATCTCCTTTTTTTTAATTGACCTCCTCTGCTACTTTACTTGTCTATTTTCGGCTCGGGTGATGAAAGATTTATTTTTATTGATATCTTTTCAATTACCTGTGATTAAATGATTACTTATTTTGAATTATGATGGTATAAGCCTAATAAATCTGTTTTCTCCATTTTATTTTTAAATTAACTGCGCAGCAAAACCAACTTTTTCGTACTTTGATCGTAATCTGCGTCAACAGTTCTATTGACAAATCGCAATAAAAATCATTGAAACCTGTCTTCGAATTTCAAGGATGAAACTTTGTCTCCAAAACTGTCTTCAATAACTTACCGTCAAAGATTCCAAATATATTTTTTATTCCCTGCCCGCCCGTCGCGAATTCAAACTTAGGACGCGTTCACATAATGACGTCCGTTTTTAACGAAACTGTCGCTACTGGAGATAGTATTCACTCCCTATTTATTACAGGATCCGTTTTGGCGGATTCGTTGCTACTGGAGATAGTATTCACACAGAACATCACAGTACTAACTGGAAAATCCTTTAATCGGATCCAGTATAGTGGTTCCGTAGCTATGGCTTGTCAAAATCCTTATAGATGGTTAAGCTCTCCAACTGTTTTTCTGGTTGTTTTTTTTTTTTTAATCGGAAAGTAATTTTTTTAAAGTATTGGTTTAAAATATCGTTCGAATCCCAGGTCGTGTAGTCGGTGAGCCAGCTTGACTGTCATGTTCCACGTTTCGGCTCCGTAGGTTAAGACTGGTTGGACGCATTCGCATAAACGACCGGCTTTTTAGGCACTGCGGCAGGGTCGACGTGAAAATATGACGCAACTGGTCATTAATTAAATCTAATTTTGGTTCATATTGGTAACTTGTAGAGCTACACCCCCGCGTCGCTCGCAAGCAACGCCTCTCTTCCTTGCAGCGTCAGGTTTTGCACATCATGCGGCGCGGGTGAATTTTATATTGGTGTTATTTTAAAATTGTAATATCTTCTAAGATATTCATTGAAATTAAGTGATGTCAAAGACAATTTAGTTTAGAATTAATTACTCTTAATCAGCAACACATTTATTTGGATAAAGATTAAAATTATTACCTTGATACAACTCTTAACAAATAATGCATTAATTTCGGCCAAACTTGATTACCACAAAAACGGTTCTAGTGGCTTGATCTTAAAAGATACACATATACTGTCGCAGACATTTTTTTAGATCATTTTAAGAGGAACGATTCCCTCATACAAATATTTTTGGTATCTTGAACCGTTTTCGCAGCGTACGCAACGGAAGCCCTAAAGGATGAATAATTTTGCCCTTTTTTTCACATTTTCCATGATTTCTTCGCTCCTAACTCCTTCGCGTACAAACAAACAAACAAACTCTTCAGTTTTATAATATTAGTGTAGATTAACTGCGCACCAAAACCAACTTGTTCGTATTTTGATCGTAATCCGCGTCAACAGTTCCATTCGCAAATCGCAATAACTTACCGTCAATGATTCCAAATACATTTTTTATTCCCTGCCCGCCCATCGCGAATTCAAACTCAGGACACGTTCACATTATGACGTTCGTTTTTTTTAAAAAAACAACGATCACACCAATTCTCTGGTCCTAAATTAAGCCACTTGTGTTACGGGTACTAGACAACGGATAAACATTCATAAATACTTTTTTTTGTAAATAAACATATATTATACATAGAAACACATATAAAACACAAATACAAACACACAAATCAAATCAAATACAAATCATACAAACACACATATTCATATTCATGTACACATATGCTTGTACTGTGCAGATCGGGATCGAAGCCGCGACCCTTGGTTTTAGAAGTCCGACATGTAGACCACTGCACCAAGCGGTCATCTTTTTACGGTCGTATCTTAACGGATACGGAGAAAGTGTTCACACAGCATTTATTACAGAGTACGTTTTAACGGATCCGTCGCTACTGGAGATAGAATTCACACCGTATTTAATGCAGGATCCGTTTTAACGGTACCGTTGCTCCTGGAGATAGTATTCACACAGAACAGCACTGAACTAATCCTATAAAACGGATCCTGTATAGGTACAGGAACCAAAATTCTGTATTATGTGTGATCTCATCTCATACGTGATGTGAGCTCATACAACTACATACGCCAATAAAACGTTTTAACGAAAGTTATAATTATGTGAACGCGCCCTCATTCCCAATATAAAAGTGTCGTGAAATTTTTATTAACTCAGATCGACTATACAAAATGGTGCGTATTTTTTTATTTCGTCATCACTTATTTGACTTGATGATGGAGTTTATTGCGTACAGTGGGCTGGGAGTAAAAATTTACGATTCACTTCGACGTATTGAATGAAGCCCGCTGAAGGATGATGAACTCTGCTATTTTATTACACGAAATGATTAAAAGTTTAGGTATGCTGACACAAGATGGCGCTGTGCTATTTTGAATCGCGCTGGGTGTTTTTAATGGGCATATCCGCTCGGTTGGGCATATGCTTACATAGATGACATTTCAAAAGGGCTACATTTTTAATATTTAATTTTTTTTAACAGATTTTGATACAGTTTTTATTTAATAGATAGAGTGATGCAAAATGTAGGTTAATATAAAAGAAAACTGAATTCCACAAACAGGAAGCTATTACATATTATGGGATATTTTTTCTTATATTTAAGCTTCCCTAATTTACCCTTATGTTGGTAAGGCATTTTTGAAAGCTAAAACCAAAACTAGGCATGCATTAAGATAGACAAACTTTATGTTAACTAAGTAGTTATTTCACAAACTAGACGCGTTGCTCAGAGATTACGTAACCTAATTGGTGCAAACTGCACAAGTATGAAATAATACATTTGAGTTCCGGAACTTGAAAGCAGCTCGCTTTGATCGTATTACAACATGGAGTTGAGGCAATCTGGTAATATAGTAATTGCATAGTATGTAAGCTCTTATGATGAAGTGATTGCATTTTACAGTCCATTAACTTTTTCCTACACAGTGGGAAAAAGAAAAAGAGACCTTGAAAAAGAAGGGAAGATGAAATTTTAAGCATAGCCGGCAAAAACTGGATGCAAATACCAGATAAAACTGGCTCAATTTGGAGAAAGCCTTTACCCGAATAGGGGTTCCTACAGAAGCATTTTAATGAAATAATATTGTATCTAAAGTTTATTATTAACTAAAACATTAAAAAAACTTTTTCTGTGTGAAATAAAAACCTTTTTTTAAATTTATTTAGTTCATCAACTTCGCTTGCGATATTGATTTGACTACGGAGTCTATTAAATTTTTACGCTTTATGAATAATGAATCTACTACCGGAAAATTCTTAAACAACAACATAAAGTGAAGGCCCTGTAAATATTGGCCCCGCATACGGTGTGAAAAGTAAAGTTTTCACCTCTGGAGTAAAGGACTGTCTTAGTCTTGGGATGATTGAACCCCCCGCTTCACTCAGGAACCATATGACTCCCTCACTTCACTCAAGCTAAACATACAGTCCTTCGCAAGGCTCGTATCCAACGCCCGTGACGTGTTACAGTTCTTTACGCCCTTTGCGCATAACCTTCTACTTTTTTAACACTAATTTATCCATGGATTTTTAAGTGGTAGGTACCTCCACCTGAATAATTATCGAGAGCCATTTCCAAATTTAATCAACATGTTAAACTAACTATGGGTTAATTAAGTAGAGGTAGTTTGTTCACAAACTAGAGACGTGTTGCTCAGAGATTAAATTAATTGCTAATTGGTGCAAAGTGCACAAGAATGAAATAATAAATTCGAGTTTCACAACTTGGAAGCAGCTCGCGTTGATAGTATTACAAAATGGAGTTAAGGTAATCTGTTAATTGAGTAATAGCACAGTCTCTGAGTTCTTTATGATGAAGTGTTTGCGTTTTATAGTCCATCAACTTTGCTTGCGATACGCCTCAGGTAGCAAGCAAGGGAAATAAAGTAAGATTTTTTTTGTTTGTTACAGACAAATAAAATAATAATTACAGGAATACGAGTAACAAGGACTATTTATACGCGTTTTGAATTAGTGTATTAGGACATACAATTTAAAGACTTATTTTAAGGCAAACATCATCAATTCAACATCCTTATGATTGAAGTTAAAAAAAAATGCTTTAAATTTTCCACTCAAACCATCCAACCGTAACTACTTGAAGAACTTGAGCTGGAATTCGCAGGACTTACAATACAACTTACAACGTGACACAGAAGATGTACCGGGAAACACAACACTGACTCCAATAAAACACTAGACGCGTTATGCATTATAATTGTCTAATGCAGTGGCTTCTAAATATGTCCAAAGTGTTCCAAAGAAATTTTAATCAAAGTTGTAACTGATGCTGTCCAAAAATTCAGCAAGCTAAAGTGGCAGTGGGCTGGCCATGTCTGTCGCAGAACCGACGAGAGGTGGAGCAGGAATATTCTCGAACGGAGACCACGCTTAGGTAAACGTAGTGTGGGACGCCCCCCGGCTAGATGGACTGACGACCTGAATAAGGCAGCTGGTAGTGACTGGACGCAAAGGGCGGGAGATCGTGCGCTGTGGCGCTCCTTGGGGGAGGCCTATGTCCAGCAGTGGACTGCAACAGGCTGATATAATGATGATGATGTTCCAAAGAATTCGGGACCGACCTTTGAATTCAACCGTTGCCAATATTAGAGGAATTTTCACTGGCAAGGTTGGTCGCTTGGTGCATCTTTCTACGGGACTCGCTCAAAAACCCCTAGTCTTATATTGCAAATAACTTCTAATACCTAAGCCACTTTTGATCTGACGCGTAACGTTAGGTAACTATTTAGTAATCTGTGGTTAGGCTCAGGCTAGGCTACACCTACAACTCTCTGTCACCGTTAGATGCAAATGCATATAACAGCTTGTCAATCAATCGTCGCGTCTCAATCGGTGACAGTCGCGACTCACTAGTTGCAGCGACAATATGCCGCAGGTGTAGCCTGAGCTTTGAAGATTAAAAAAAAAAACATTTTTTACATAGAACCGCCTCCGCAGTACGAAAACATTTTCCACCAGCGAATCCCATTTTACAAATTCAGAAAAGTTTTTAATCAAAAGTTGGTTTATTTAATAATTCCATGGAATAATATTAGTGTGACAATTATACAGTTGCGAGTTGAAAGGAGGCCGTGGAGTTTTAATTAGCTGAGCTGACTCAGGGACCGCATTTTGTGTAGGCTACAGTTGGAAAATGCTGCGAGTAAAAAACGAATGCGGCAGTAATAGAGACAGGGTTCGTATAAATTAAATAAATCCGCGTGATAGAGTACAGCTCGGATCATTTTATGTAGGTATAGGGTGAGGCCTGTGCCCAGCAGTGGGGCTTGAATAGGCCAATGTTTATTAAAATCATACAAAAAAGACTTAATCTAGGTACATTAATATCAGTATTGGTTTTACCGCACACTGCGATTCCACGTCTGTCACTCAGTTGAATCTTTATAACATGCAAATAAGTTTTTATAATTATGTACGTTGTTTGTGACCGACAAACGCATCGCTTATCTACGCAGGTAAAGGAGAACTCGTGTGAGCTGTTGTGGATTCACACGTAGCAAAAATTATCAGTTGTTTATTTGGTAAATTATGTTGATAAAACTAATGATACGTAATATTGTTATATTGTAGATGATAAATTTAATAAGCATAAGTCGCGACACACAAAGAACGCTAACGGTCACCTGCGTACTAGACGATACACGGGTCTAACTAAATTAGTGGTACCAAGAGAAATATCGACGGCTCCAATCGTAGACTCTTATCCAGCGTTATTTTTATATGGCATGATTTTTATTTATTTTGTTATATTTTTTTTGAAGATAGTATTCACTCTGAATGGCAAAGAGGTTACGCCAAGACTGGAAAACCAATGGTTTGATTCCTCGCTCAGTGATTACATTTTTGCCACTCCAAAAATCTTTTCTCAAATTTTTTAGTGAACTAAGAAGAAAGTTTTCCTAGAAATGTATATTCTCTTCTGAATGTACATTTCTAGGAAGACATATGTACAACTTTAAAACTTTCATATTTACTCACGTTCAGCATAATATCTTAACTAAGAAATTAATAATCTGAGACTAAACTTTGTTAAGCCGAGTCGAATTTCTTGGAAGGATAGAATAATCACGACTATATTATTCGACTTAAGTTTGTAATTTGAGTAATCTGCACTACGGATCCTGAACAGCCCGAACTCTCTAAGCCATTGTCCGTAGTTTCGGATGTAGCTATCCCATCCCTGTCCTTCTTACAAGCTTCTCCATGTGAGGAAACAAGCTAGCTGGATTCCGAAATACGAACAAAACGCTAACAAGTAAGGCCAGAACCGTTTAGTTAGAGACTGTTAAATCATACCCGAGATACTAGGAAATGAGAAATCCGCGAATCCTTTTACTTGACGTTAAAGATCAAATGAGTATGCGACCTCGTAAACTAAATTAACAACTTTGGTAATATCAAAGTCCTTAATGTGAAATAACAGTCTTTCATGTGATAGGCCAACCAGTTCGTACGACATAAGGAAGTGGTATTACCCTGAAACTGGGGTAAATAATTTAAGCGTAGGTAGGTTATTATTATTAGCTTTAATATTTTTTTGTCAAATTCAGAAAAAAATAACATTAACACTTTTAATGTTTGATTTTACTTAATCAAAGGACTTGCTTGACTTGGATGATTGAATAGTGACAAATTTTGACACCATTTTGACAGGGTTGTGATTGGATTGCCAGATTTTGACGTTTCATCTAATGCTAGAACAGTCAAAAAGCCTATTAAATAACATGATTTTTTACAATTAAAAAAAATAGGCGCTATTTATTCGCTGTTTTTTATGTTAGCTATTAGGACATGTTGCCTGCAAATTACGATTAATTTTACGCAACGACGAATAGAGACACCCTCTCACTATATAACCCAAGTTTTAAGTATAACGAGTTCATACCTACGCTATAATTTTATTGATATACCTGCTGTCAACGAGGCACCAAATCGCTCTGAAGTTCCCTCTTGTATAAATTTTTACTCTCTTGGGTGACTTAAAGTAGTTTAGTAATAGCAAGAAGCACAGAGCTAAAATCATCAAGGAAAGTCTCTTGTAAGCACTCGAATTGACGAAAAATCACTTTCAAGTTACCTCTAGTATGAATTTTTACACTCTTAGGTGACTTAAAATAGTACAAAAAGAGCAAGAGAAATATAACTTTATACATACATGGAAACAAAACAAAGCATAATCTTTTTTATACGATTCAAACGAAGCATATTTTGTCGCATTATGGGAAGGAATCGTGATAAATAATACGCAGCGTCGTTCAGTAACGGTTATTTATTCGAGACTAAACTGACAGAAGTACAGAGCGGTCGACACAGCTGAGTGTGACGTCACGTTAGGAATACCCTCTAAGTATGACAATATACAACACCTCCACCCTTAATAAATAACTTAATTATCTAAATTACATACCTAACACAAAAGTAAGTAGTAAAGTTACAAAACAAATTTTACATCTCATATCCCCTCTTCCAACTCTTATAATATCTTAGAACTAACATTAAGCAGGTACAAAATCGTAAGATACAACAACAAATTATACAACTTCTACAAAATACAATTAAAATATTAAGTAGGTACAAAATCATGTGATACAAAGTCGAATTCTAACCCATATCTTTTTACTGGTAAGCGTTTTCTTAACGGATACCTACGTTCTCCGCCGTTGCATGGATTTACCACGGTTTCACTATTTGTGGCGACACTGGGCAAGACAGCGGGTTGAGCAGGTGTGGTCGGTGAGGTAGGGTGGTTGGTATTGTTGGTACCTTTATCACTCGTTGGCTGAGTGATCGTTCTTTGCGGTGAAGAGCGGAAACCATCCTCAGATTGTATTGACTCATTAGCCGTTGGTTGAGTACTTTTATTTGGAGTTACTGGGAATATTAATGAAGGTCGTATGCGCTTATGAGCTGGTGAACTAATAGGTATAGGTATTGTTGGCTCTAATATCAATGAATCTGGTGAATCTTTTGCATTTAACACTCGTAATTTTAATTGGTCGATATGTCTATGTACCACAGTCTTATCTGTACTATTCTCGATAGTATAATTAGTACTACCTAATTGTGCGATAATTTTTCCGGAAAGCCACTTCTTTGTGCCCCTGTAATTCCTATACCACACTAAGGTTCCCAAATCGAAATGCCTACTAGCGCCTCCCGCCGCGGCCTCCACATTAGCCTGGTGTTCGCTGACGCGGGCGGTGCGGTCGGGCTTGAGACAGTCAAGGCGCATTCTTAAATTTCTACCTAACAAGATTTTGGCCGGACTCTCACCTGTTGCGTAATGTTCTGTGTTTCTATAGGTTAATAGAAAATTACATAAAACGGAGTCGACATTCAGTTTGGCTTGCAAGGCTTTCTTTATAGTTTTTTTACAAATCTTTACTGCACTTTCAGCGGCCCCATTTGATGCTGGGTGATAAGGAGCTGATAGGATATGTTGGATACCATTTCTCGATAAAAACATATTGAATTCTTCACTAATAAATTGCGGGCCGTTGTCACTAACCAGTTGTTTAGGAAAACCGAACCTTGAAAATATTTCTAACAATTTAGTTATAACCGCTTGTGACGAGGTACTAGTCATTCTGATCGCTTCTATCCACTTTGAGCAAGCGTCTACTACTATGAGGTAAGTCATTCCTTCTATCGGGCCCAAAAAGTCGATATGCACTCGAGACCAGGGCCGGCTGGGCCAGGGCCAGGAGCGCGGCGCGTGCTGCGGCGGCGCGGCGGCCTCCTCGGCGCACACCGGGCACGCGCGGCACGTCGCCTCCACGGCCTCGTCTATCCCAGGCCACCATACATACGACCTAGCTAACGCTTTGGTTTTCACCATACCCATATGCGACTCATGTAATTCCTCAAGTACCTTATTTTTGCAAGATGAAGGTATAACGACTCGTTGGCCCCACATAACGCAACCTAACTCACTGTAAAGTTCAGATTTTCTATTGAAGTATGGCTTGAGTTCTTTTATTTCAATACTGGAGGGCCAACCATCATTTATGTAACTTAATATTCTACTCAATAATGGGTCAGACCTCGTTTCTCTTTTTAAGATATGATAATCTAACAACAACGAATCTACTGCGAAATGTAGGTATGTTTGTTCCGGAGTATCTCTTTCCTCCGCGGCCGTTACTATTTTATGTTCCCTTATTAATCTAGATAACGCATCGGCTGTGTTTTTATCAGTTCTAACATATTCTATATTGAAATCGTATGCAGACAGTTTGATCGCCCATCGCTGCAAGCGACTCGCTGCCGTACTCGGGATTCCTACCTGTGGTCCAAAAATGGATACTAATGGTTTATGATCGGTACGTAAAGTGAAATTTCTTCCATACAAATATTGGTGAAACTTGTCTATAGCAAATACAATGGCTAAGGCTTCTTTATGAATTTGACTATAGTGTTTTTCCGCTTGCGTAAGCGCGCGCGAGGCGTAGGCGACGACGCGCTCGGGCCCGCCGGGCGCGCGCTGCGCCAGCACGGCGCCGATGCCGCGCGCGCTCGCGTCGCATGTCACTATTGTCTGTTTGCCCATGTCAAAGTGTGCGAGTACAGAAGTGCTACATAACATGCTCTTAACATTCTTAAACACTAACTCATGTTGTTTGTTCCACCTCCAATGGTTACCCTTTTTTAATAGTTCGTATAATGGTGTTAAATGAGCACTTAAGTTTCTAATAAACTTGCCGTAAAAATTCACCATGCCTAAGAATGATTTCAATTCAGAGACATTTTTAGGTGCGGTCATTTCTAAAATAGCTTTAATTTTATTTGAATTAACCCTTACGCCATCTTTGTCTATTATAAATCCTAAATAATGAACTTGCTTAGCCAAGAAATCACATTTACTTTTTTTAATTTTCAATCCATTTTGTTGTAATATATCTAATACCTGGTCTACTGTTTTCAAATGACTACTCAAACATTTACTTTTAATTAAAATATCATCATAGAACACTACTACATCGGGAATGTTTTCAAATAAGTTCATCATGAACTTTTGAAAAATTCCTGGGCTCGATGACAACCCATACACCAAACGGTTATATTTAAAAAGCCCCCTATGAGTGTTAATTACTGTAAACTTTTTGGACTCTTCATCGAGTTCTAGTTGATTGTAGGCTTGTGATAGGTCTAACTTTGTAAAGAATTTATTTCCTGACATATCGCTAAATAAATCATCAATCTTTGGAACTGGGTACCTATCGACCATTAAAACACGATTAAGTGTTACCTTATAGTCCGCACATAAGCGAATACCACCATCCGCCTTCCTGGCGATCACCAGAGGCGTAGCCCAGTCCGACCGGGTCACAGGTTCGATTACGCCCGCACTCAGCATCGCATCGAGCTCGGCGTCGACGCGGGAGCGCAGTGCGTACGGCAGGGGTCGCGCCGCGCAGTACATGGGTTCTGCTCCTTCCCGGACACATAAACTAACTGTTCCACCCGTGTATCTGCCCAATGTGCCGTCAAACAGGTTCTTATGTCTGGAAATAATGTTTTCAATTGAGCCAACGTTAACTTGAACTAGGTTATTTACACTACACTTCGGTATATCTATATCTAACTCAGTTAACCATTGTCGTCCTAATAGGTTTGTTGATCCATTCTTGATAACATACAAGTCTAACTTCTTTCGAACATTTTTGTATTGTACATTTGTTGCTAAATAACCTAATGGCCGAACTACGGACCCATCATAGAATTTTAATTTTAAATTACAACTTTGTAGTGTTAGGTCGCTAAAGAATTCCTTATAGGTTGATGAACTAATACAAGATAAGGCTGATCCTGTGTCGACTTCCATTTCGAGTGACTTACTTTCAACCAAAAGTGTCATACGAACCGGTTTATAATTGTTCAGAGACATTTGATACATGGGTTCCTCGAGATCTTCTTCCGAATCTTCTTCGCCTTCCGGTTCTCGAACCCAGTACGCCGCTCCGTTGTCGTGCGCGCGCGCCACTGAGCTCGGTCGACTATTGTTACCTCGGCTCGTTCCGCCGGAGGTCGGGCGCGCTCGGCCTCGCTGCGACTTCCAGCCGCCGCCGGAGGCGACCGTTGGATTCGTTTTCTTATCTACCCTTTTTGTTTCATTACGTTGCAAACACATTCTTCTAAGATGACCGGTTTTTTGGCATAAACTACATATGAAATTTTTATAGCGGCACTCTGTAGATCGATGATTGAATTTCCCGCATGTAAAACACTTTTCTACATTCAATGCGTTCACTTCCGTACTGGTAGTCGATTTATTATGCTTTTCCACTGCATTTGAGTCTCGTTCCGCTGCTTCCAGTGCTATTGCCAGGCTAATCGCTCGATTATAGTTAAGGTTTTCTTCCGCAAATAGCCTCTGTCTAATCGATTCGCTTTTAAGTCCGCACACGAATTGATCCCTTAGGTTTTCTTCAAGTTGGTTGCCGAAATCGCAGTACCGCGTAAGCTTTTTCAGATCTGCTACATAGTTCGCAATGGATTCCTCTACGAGTTGTCGTCTTTGTCTAAATCTGTACCTTTCTGCTAATGTGGATGGTTTCGGCTGCAGGTGAGTTTGAAGTAAGGTAAGGGCTTGTTCGTACTCGAGTGAAGATGGCTTTGCTGGGCTCGCTAATGTTGCGAGTAACTCGTAAGCAGGCTCCCCCATTACCGCTATAAGGGTAGGAAGCTTCATTTCACTTGGTATTTTATTTGCAACGAAATACATCTCCATACGGTCGGCGTATGCACTCCAGTTCCCCGCAACTATGTCGAAATCGCCAATTTTTCCGATCGACATCTTAACACTAATCCACAGCACAATTGAACAGCACAATTTAATTATTTTAGCCTTATTTTCCTCGCTCGCCAGTGATAAATAATACGCAGCGTCGTTCAGTAACGGTTATTTATTCGAGACTAAACTGACAGAAGTACAGAGCGGTCGACACAGCTGAGTGTGACGTCACGTTAGGAATACCCTCTAAGTATGACAATATACAACAAATCGCTTAACTCAGGATTGGCAAAATAATGCAAGCACCAGTTTATTTCGCATTTAAATTGGACCCACTACACTACCCCCCATTGTGGAAGCATCCGACATCAAGCTTCAAGGGATTAGAAGTAGCAGGCGAAGCGTTTCTAATACGAGATGAAATCCCACGGGCAATGCCAGAACGTATTAACGGATACGTAGAAAATTGTGGATTGCTCTGTCCAGACCTGAGTCGTGGGTCAAAATTAAATTGGCTAGTTTTTTTTTAAATTGGGATTGCAGATGGATTTTATTCATTTTATTTAAAAATATAATGTCGTCGTCGTCGTCGTCGTCAGCCTATATACGTCCCACTGCTGGGCACAGGCCTCACCTCAACTATGAGGTAGTACGAGCCATACTCCACCACGCGGGCTCAGTGCGGATTGGTGGAGGGGTGTGTGTAAGGTAAGTGACCATCCTTACTATCAAATATTATTAAGCCGCCGAGGGCCTCCGACCAGGCTTAACTACTAATATCTATCGATATTAACCGGTATATTATTATTATATTTTTAATCGCTATTATTATTAAAAATATAATATTTATTTCGAATTCGGAAATCGCCTATTTTGGCCGCTGAATTTCAACCTAACTTGTTGTGTAACCTTTTTTCTCGTAATTCTTCGCGATTTGGAAGATATAAAACTTTCCTAATCCGACACATTAGGTACCACAAAACACTGCAAAACGCCTATATCAAGTGCAAATCTCCCGATGCGTTCAATCAGACGCTGAGTGGGCAATCGACGCCGTGCTGTAAAAATTGGAGTGAAAGTATTTGTTAATACGATTTTGATTCGCGCATAAAGGGCTAAGCAGACCGCGTTACACAAAGTCGCTTCCTGCGTCTGTCCCTTTGTTTGTAATTATGTATGTATTTGTGTACTTAAATCTTTAAAACTACTCGACGGATTTAGATGCAGTTTTTTTTTAAATAGATACAGTAATTAAGTGGACGGTTCGTATGTTTTATAACATGCTTAATACGAGTATATAAGAAAAGCACTAATGATTTCAAGATTTGGTACAAGCGTTAATCGCGCATTTCTGGTATGCACGTCCTCGGCGCGTTTTTTGCGCATCTGACGTACGACCAATGCGTAAGTAGGATATACTCGTACGTACATTACTGTCCATCAAACCTAATACGTATAAAGAGCGCATGTATGCGTATATACACGCGTATAAGGCGCGTAGACTCTTGCCTTCAAAATACGCCGACTAAAATGTCGGCTCTTTGCATGAAAATGACGAAATTTTTATGCAAAAAGACGACATTTTAGTCGACATCTAAATGAGTTTGAAATAAAATAGCAACACATATGAAACAAAATAATATAAGTCCACCACTTTCTAGCTTACAAGTTAGATGATTCCTTCCGTATCCACATGTTCTTATCGGTGGTGGTGTCTACCTCTATATGTAACTCCTCCCGGAGATTTCATTGAGCGCATTATGACGATCAAATCGACTGGGTCTTGTATGTTTGTTGGGTGAATGTCACATTTTATGTAGTGGCTATTAATAAAATCTACCTACGTAAATTATAAAACTCATATTAAGTATGAACGTGTCGGTTCTAAATCTGTGATAGCAATGTTGCAGAATCAGGTGGGTCATTTTGATTTTTTACGACAGATAGTGTATTTGTAACTTACGTACGTACTTACTATCAACCTATTTAATGTCACCAAAATATATTATGGCATACTTAAATAAATAAATAAATATTTCAAAACAATCACACCAATTCTCTAGTCCCAAATTAAGCTACGAGGCTTGTGTTATGGGTACTAGACAACGGATAAACATAATTAAATACTTTTTTTTGTAAATAAATACATATTATACAGAAAACACCCAGACCAGTACAAACACACATGTTCATGCACACTTATGCTTGTACTATGCGGGGATCGAACCCGCGACCCTTGGTTTAGAAGTCCGACATGTGGACCACTGCACCAAGCGGTCGTCTTCGTATCACTTCTCAATACGGCTTTGCATGCTTTCCTCTCATCATCGGGGAATCCGAAGCTTTACTGACTTGGGTTTTAAATTTGTCAGGTTGTATAACCTGGCTAAACTAGAGTTTTTGATTTTGTCTTATAGCAAGTATACGTAGCACTGCTGGGCATTGGCCTCACTTCAACTATGAGGTGGTACGAGTTAATGATACTCACCACGCGGTCTCAGTGCTCAGAGGGCTCTGTGAAGGTAACAAAAATGTTATAAAGCTGCCCTAGGACCTCTGAATACACTTTACGACTAATATGCTGGAGTATCAATAGAGGATAAGTAATCACCTCGTTGGTGTAGCGGCAATGTTTCTGTCATTCATCCGAGAGGTCCTATGTTCGAATCCCAGGTCGAGCCATATTTGTTTTTAGATTTTCTGTCATGAATTTCTTAAATCAGCTCGGAGTCGTCGGGAAGTTGGCGTTGGAAGCGGCCGCCGTGGTCGAAATCGGCTAGGAGGACTATTATTATTAGATGAAAAGTGGGTCGGAATGAGTACCCTAGTAATTCAAATATCAGTTGTACTAACATCGGCCAAAGATAGCTATAACGAATCGAAAGACCCTGTATCACAATCGAGTGACTAGATTATCCCGACGGCGGCCCCAGCGCATCTATTGCTATTAATCTGGCTCTCTCTGACGATTTGTCTGTGTCTCACTGACAAACGGCCGAACGACAGGGACAGATAATTTAGCATCGATTTACAAGTTTTTCATAATAATACGTACTGTCTGCCCTTTGGGGTATTATTACAATACTTGTCCAAATGGTAGTTTTACGTCGTAAGTCCAGACGCAGAAAATACAATAGCATCTTTTTGTTTTCTTTGCCAATGAAGGTACCAAACGTATTTTAAACATGTAACTACATTTTATTCACTAAAACAAAATTTTGAAAACTGCTATTATTTATTTAGGAGGCATATCATAAAACTTTAACAGCTTTTGATAGTTTTTACCAATAAAGTTGGTTTTCAAAGCATAAATCGAAAATTAGAGGTCGCTACGACGTAGGAAATACCTACGTGATGATTACATACATATTATATTAAGTAATCTATTGCGTAAATAAATATTTAAATAAATATTTCTCAACAAGCATACCAATTCTCTAGTCCCAAAGTAAGCTACGAGGCTTGTGTTATGGGTACTAGATAACGGATATACATACTTAAATACTTTTTTTTTTGTAAATAAATATATATTATAAATAGAAAACACCCAGACCAGTACAAACACACATGTTCATGCACACTTATGCTTGTACTGTGCGGGAATCGAACCCGCGACCCTTGGTTTAGAAGTCCGACATGCGGACCACTGCACCAAGCGGTCGTCAAACGAATTATTTATAAGAAGAAGAAGAAGAAGAAAACATTTTTATACAGTATCACATTTTAACCAAATAGAAAAAACACCTTTAAAATCACATATACAAGATACTGAAAGGGGGGCCACTCAGCTTGTGTCGTAGCATCCCAGGAATGCCACGACGCTGGTCTTCCGTGGCCACCCAGAGAGAAAGATAGCACTACTTTGCACAACAATTGTAAATACATTGTTAGTGTACATACCGATGGGCCAAAAGGAAAATTCAGTGAGTGCAGTGATCTGTTGGTACATCGACAATGTTTTAAGCAATATCAATTTATTTATGTATAAAATTCCTACTTCGTAGCGACCTCCGATTTTGGTTTATCCTTTGAAACCCAAGTTCTCGAAAAAACGGCTTAGCTATGAATATTTCGAGTTAAGACCCTTAAACCGTCAGCCAGTGTAGAGATATTGAACATTTTTCATAAAGGATCATAGTTTACATCTGTAAAATTATTATTTTTTCCTTATATTTTCAACATCTGGTACAGCCATTGTCAAAAATATATTGGCACTACAAGTATGTCAACATAACATTTGTTATCCTTATCAACCTGTCAATATCGGTCAAATTCGATATTTTAACATGGTACTTAAGTTCTACTACATTTTTCCCAGATCGTTGTCATATTTAAGCACCTTGTTTATCTTATTGAATTAAATTTATACACGGTACATTATTTTATGTTTTTTTTTATTTTTTTTATATATATTATATTTTTGATATACAATTAGCATAATATAAAATTACATTTTAATGTTACTTCCCACTCATGTTAAAACAACACAAATAACTTATACAAAACGTTGCGTCGGTGGAAATAAAATTGAATCTTTTTCCATAACTTTATAACCTCATTTTCCTTTGGCATTTACTCAAGTTTTGTATAAAATAATGCTTATGACGGTTGAATATTGTGTAAAACATGGAAATGTCATGTTTTCCTTTTATAATGCTGTTATTGTTGAATCTAATGGGGGCGTTCAATGGCAGCATTTTTATTCTGTAAATACCAAGCTCACATCTACCTGAAAATAAAAAACCAATTTCTAGAAAATTCTCGCAACACGTTGAGACTACAAAACGCACGCATTATTTTAGGAAATCTATAATATTGGAGAGATCTTGATCGTCATTTTTAATGCTATGAAGGAAAAACAAATTGAACTGAGTGAAAGTCTGTAGAAGGCACAGGAAATATAGGACATTTTCATAAATTCAGTTTGATTGTGTAGTGTTCTATAAAGCATAAAAAACAGTAGAAATCTTAAAGGTATGTGACCATCACGTAAAAAAGACGGCGTGACTATAGTTGTGTCTACTCAGTTATCATCAGTCAACTTTAATTCAAACTTTGCTGTCAGAAGAGACATAGGAAACCACAGTGGACAGCACTGCCGTAGCGAAACTTTGCAGCAGCAAAACTAATAATAATAGTCCTTCTGGCCGATTTCGACCACGGCGGCCGATATCAACAGAGATCAGCCAACTACGCAGGAGATAATATAGTGCACAAGTGTGAGCGCAATACACAGGTGCACTCATTGTTCCATCACTCTCAAAGTTCTGTGAGACGGCAATCCGACATGACCGGAGAGAGATCAGGCGCAAAACTAACGGCTTAAGGTGCTTTCCGAGGCACGGGAGTGTAACACCGCCAACGTCCCGAGATGTTTTTGAGAAATTCATGACAGAAAATCGCAGAAACAATTTTGGCTCGACCTGGGATTCGAACCCAGGACCTCTCGAATGTAAGGCAGAAACTTTGCCTCTACACCAACGAGGCAGTCATCAGCAAAACTGCTTACTACATGGAAACAAAAACTTGAGACATTTGACTTCATCCTCAAGCATCGGAAGTCAAGTAATAAATTTTATTCTCAGTTTAATAACTGGGAAAAAACTCGATACTACTTCGTTCGATACTGCATCTTAAGCTTTAAGTGTTTAATATTCTTTTGAATTATTGGAGTAAAAATATTTAGATAGAACCTTGAACTTTATGCACTGATTTGCGAATCGGTTCCAAGAGTATGAACTGACTTGGGTGATAGGATACTTTTTATACCGATTGCCGAAACGCTCCCTTGGGAGAAATCAGGAATCTTAGCAAGTCACTTTTTTTTTTCTAAAAACAACGGGGAGGCCAACGTCAGCGGGGTCGTTTATAACATAATATTTGGCCCATTTCAAAGTGTATACAATCGTCTACTTACCATTTAACATTGTGATAATAATCTGTATAAGTACTACGGAGGCGATGTTATACACCGTGATAAAATATTTTTCAATTCCCACAGATATTGAACTTTTACAACGGCCCAGAATCTTTAGGGATATAGAAGCGAGCAACTACATACGTGCTAGATATAACTGCTTTTATCCGGTTTTCTTTCCATTTCAACTTCACTGGCGGTTCCTTTGATAAATATAAAATGCGGAAGATGTGATAAAATAAATAAATAAAAGTAAAATGAATTGATTTCAGGCATTGCCCATAAAGAGTGTTAAAAAATAATAGTGTGTAAATAAATAAAATACCTTTATTTCAGACCATAAATCCATTATTGTTAGTAAACAAATGACTAAGTTATTATTGTTAGTAAAGTACAAATTTATATCTATCAATACAAACTAATGAAGAGGGTGTGAACCAGTGACGATCACTCTTGCCAAGAAAGTTCTCCATAATGGAGACGTGTAGCGATCGGCAAATGTCCTCAGGATGCTATCAGGACTGCTTCTAACCCTTGCAATTAGGGACATAGTTTTTATTTGGAGTACTGCATTAAAGCCGTTAGTTTATGATATGTGCCATCTGGATTTTAAAATTTAGTCAAACAATTGAGCGAATTAAAAACTAAGAGCCAGCAGTGATGCTTCGTTTGTTTTGTCTTATTTGCTCGCACATTATTTATTATTTTTCATGATATGAAACTTTTATTTGAAAGCTCAACAGACGGTTCATATCTTCCAAATTTTTACTTTTATCAAAGGGCAGTTCTAAAGGAATACCTGGAAGTGAACTTTTATTTTACAACGTTATGTGACAGTGTTAAAGAAATTTGCTAGGTGGGGAATGGAATTGTAAAAGTGGGACAGGTTAAGTTTTACTAGTAAGTTTAGTTTTCTATGCCAGTGAGCAGAATCAACAAAAGTGGATTACCTACTTATGTGTTACCTAAATCCACTTTACTATGCAGACTTGTCTGTGCCCCAAAATTAATGTTTTGCTTGTAATGAGCTCATCGTGTTGTTTAAAATAAAGTTTAAATTTTGTTTACGCTAATCAAAAACTTGAGCAAAATTGACTTCGAGAGGATTTCTAGCCATAGGCCGAGTTGAAAAAAGTGGAAAAAAACGTTATGTATTTTCAGCAAAATCAAATCAGATCCGTTTCTCTGTAACCTGATATGTCCAAAAATCACTTGTCACACTTTGATAAACCATAAAATATTATGTGATTATATAAGGAATAAACAAATAAGTCGATTTTCCACATTATTATAATGTATTGGGCACATCAAATAGACCTTAAGCTTCTTACTTTGGGATCAGAGCAAGGTATTTGAGGTTGTTTGTACCTATAAAATATATGACACAAAAACGGCCTTCCCTAAGTGTGTACTAGTAATATACTGCTGTCGAGCAAAAATTGTTTCTGAGATTTTCTGTCATGAATTTCTCAAAAACAGCTTGGGGTCGGTTAGTTAGCGGTGTTATACCCCGGTGGTCGAAATCGGCTAGGAGGACTATTACTGCTTTGTTGGTCCAGTCGTCAATTAAGAATCAAGTGGTCCAGGTCTTAAATCTTATTTCGAGGATTTCTCAGAAACAGCTATGAATAAAGCCGTTGGTCCTGCGCCTCTCTCCCTTCATGTCGGATTGCCGTCTCAACAAACTACAAGAGAGTGAAGAAACGGAGAGTGCACCTGAGTAGTATGAGATATGTAGCGGCGTACGTCGGTGAGCGTGCGTGTTATTGAAAGAGTTTGATCTTTGCTTTCGTACGGTTTTAACCCATATCTATACTGTGGCATAGCCGTGAACTAACCTTAGCTTGGGTCCATTTCAATATGAATGACAAATATTGAGCTATCGAGCGTTCGAACCAGCAAGATTAGATTCCATTAGACTAGCTACGTGGATGCACCAGTTATGGCTAACTAGTGATTATTGCATTAAAGTAATTCACCCTTATTAGTAAGCTCGATTTAAATTTCGTGCTTGGTCTCTGTCACTTAAAATATATTTTGATTTCGAAAAAATGAAGAGCTGTTGTCAATCTATACCGTGTTTATCATATATTAATATATCATTATCATATAGCTCAATATTTGTCATTCATATTGAAATGGACCCAAGCTAAGGTTAGTTCACGGCTATGCCACAGTATAGATATGGGTTAAAACCGTACGAAAGCAAAGATCAAACTCTTTCAATAACACGCACGCTCACCGACGTACGCCGCTACATATCTCATACTACTCAGGTGCACTCTCCGTTTCTTCACTCTCTTGTAGTTTGTTGAGACGGCAATCCGACATGAGGGGAGAGAGGCGCAGGACCAACGGCTTTATTCATAGCTGTTTCTGAGAAATCCTCGAAATAAGATTTAAGACCTGGACCACTTGATTCTTAATTGACGACTGGACCAACAAAGCAGTAATAGTCCTCCTAGCCGATTTCGACCACCGGGGTATAACACCGCTAACTAACCGACCCCAAGCTGTTTTTGAGAAATTCATGACAGAAAATCTCAGAAACAATTTTTGCTCGACAGCAGTATATTACTAGTACACACTTAGGGAAGGCCGTTTTTGTGTCATATATTTTATAGGTACAAACAACCTCAAATACCTTGCTCTGATCCCAAAGTAAGAAGCTTAAGGTCTATTTGATGTGCCCAATACATTATAATAATGTGGAAAATCGACTTATTTGTTTATTCCTTATATAATCACATAATATTTTATGGTTTATCAAAGTGTGACAAGTGATTTTTGGACATATCAGGTTACAGAGAAACGGATCTGATTTGATTTTGCTGAAAATACATAACGTTTTTTTCCACTTTTTTCAACTCGGCCTATGGCTAGAAATCCTCTCGAAGTCAATTTTGCTCAAGTTTTTGATTAGCGTAAACAAAATTTAAACTTTATTTTAAACAACACGATGAGCTCATTACAAGCAAAACATTAATTTTGGGGCACAGACAAGTCTGCATAGTAAAGTGGATTTAGGTAACACATAAGTAGGTAATCCACTTTTGTTGATTCTGCTCACTGGCATAGAAAACTAAACTTACTAGTAAAACTTAACCTGTCCCACTTTTACAATTCCATTCCCCACCTAGCAAATTTCTTTAACACTGTCACATAACGTTGTAAAATAAAAGTTCACTTCCAGGTATTCCTTTAGAACTGCCCTTTGATAAAAGTAAAAATTTGGAAGATATGAACCGTCTGTTGAGCTTTCAAATAAAAGTTTCATATCATGAAAAATAATAAATAATGTGCGAGCAAATAAGACAAAACAAACGAAGCATCACTGCTGGCTCTTAGTTTTTAATTCGCTCAATTGTTTGACTAAATTTTAAAATCCAGATGGCACATATCATAAACTAACGGCTTTAATGCAGTACTCCAAATAAAAACTATGTCCCTAATTGCAAGGGTTAGAAGCAGTCCTGATAGCATCCTGAGGACATTTGCCGATCGCTACACGTCTCCATTATGGAGAACTTTCTTGGCAAGAGTGATCGTCACTGGTTCACACCCTCTTCATTAGTTTGTATTGATAGATATAAATTTGTACTTTACTAACAATAATAACTTAGTCATTTGTTTACTAACAATAATGGATTTATGGTCTGAAATAAAGGTATTTTATTTATTTACACACTATTATTTTTTAACACTCTTTATGGGCAATGCCTGAAATCAATTCATTTTACTTTTATTTATTTATTTTATCACATCTTCCGCATATTATATTTATCAAAGGAACCGCCAGTGAAGTTGAAATGGAAAGAAAACCGGATAAAAGCAGTTATATCTAGCACGTAGTTGCTCGCTTCTATATCCCTAAAGATTCTGGGCCGTTGTAAAAGTTCAATATCTGTGGGAATTGAAAAATATTTTATCACGGTGTATAACATCGCCTCCGTAGTACTTATACAGATTATTATCACAATGTTAAATGGTAAGTAGACGATTGTATACACTTTGAAATGGGCCAAATATTATGTTACTAGCTGTGCCCGCGACTTCGTCCGCGTGGAATATTTATTTTGGGCATCATTTTATTTTTGCAATTTTATTTTTTTGTTATTATTTTAGACAATTTATTTTTTAAGTTTTTAAAGAACATAATTAGCTTAAAGTACTTCTGCGTTAATTGTTTTTCTAGTTTTATTTTCTTGTGTCAGAAGAACATATTAGTTTTGTCTGCAACGCGTTTGTAGGTCTGATTTTGACAACGCGACATATGTGTGAAAACGCAGTCTTGACGTTAATTAATTCCTATGTGTTAAAATGTTTGCCCCTGTGATTTATTAATTGTAACGGTGAAAGATAGCTTAACAGGAAATTGAATTCTTTTAAAATTAAAAGGTAATCAATTTGAAATCATTGAGGTGCGAGGTATAAGCACTGTTTGACCAACTGCTAAACCAGTCTAAACTATTGCAACCATCACGGTTCATATTGCGAAGAAATTAGATTTGAAGTCGGGTCCCGGTGGTTTAAAATTTCTAAGTAAAATTATTTGGGCACCTATTTTTAACTTTAGGGAATATGGGGAAAGACCACTTGTGTTCAAATCATTATTTTATTAATTTCGTCTTCGCTAACAGTTTATCACTCCCAATATTGCACTTTGACACATCCATTGATGATCTTTTTTTTATATTTCGCTTATTTTTGGGTGAACTTTCGATAAAAAGTCCTCAATGTAACTCACTCTTAATCCATAATCTCGTTCAATTGCAATTTTATTATCAAAGTGAGGTACTTTCCCGTCTCCTATTAAAAGTAACTTTGAAGGAAAAGTTATACCACCTCCCTACCACTGCCTCGTTGGTGTAGTGGTAAAGTTTCTGCCTAACATCCAAGAGGTCCTGGGTTCGAATCCCAGGTCGAGCCAAAATTGTTTCTGAGATTTTCTGTCATGAATCTCTTAAGAACAGCTCGGAGTCGAGAAGTTGGCGGTGTTACACCCCCGTGCCTCGCAAAGCACGTTAAGCGTGGTCTCTCTCCGGTCATGTCGGATTGCCGTCTCACCGAACTTTGAGAGTGATGGAACAGTGCAGTTTGAGAGTGCACTTGTTTATTGTGCTCACACTTGTGCACTATAGTTGGCTGATCTCTGTTGAGATTTGCCGCCGTGGTCGAAATCAGCCTGGAGGACTATTTCTACCTCCCCCCAAATGTGCTCTCATATTTGTAGTTAATTTTAAGATGTTTACAACCTTCCATATTGGGGTATTTTCAAGGCAAGACTTAAAAATGTCTGCCCTTGTTTCCCTTACTATTACTGGTATAGTTTGTCGAAAGTCCCCCGCAAACATAACAGTAATTTTATGATGATGATTTTATCACAGCTTCTTATATTTCTAAGAGTCCTATCTAGACCCTCTACATGAGCTCTATGGATCATGGAACATTCGTCCCAGATTATTTTTATTAATTTATTTAATTTCCAAACTTTTATATTTACGCGGTTTACTTATTATACACGGTCACCTGGTCATTCATCGTATCAGCCTGTTACAGTCCACTGCTGGACATAGGCCTTCCCCAAGGACTGCCACAGCGCACGATCTCCCGCTCTTTGCATCCTACCTTGCTGCTTTCTTCAAGTCGTCTGTCCATCTAGCCGGGGGGCGTCCCACACTACGTTTACCTAAGACCACCACCATGGAGACCACCTCCATTCAAAAACCTTCCTGCTCCACCTCTCGTCGGTTCTGCGACAGACATGGCCAGCCCACTGCCTCTTTAGCTTTATTTACTTTATTTTTTGACAACATCAGTTACCTTAGTCTTATGTCGTATGACCTCGTTCCAGATCTTATCCCTTAATGAGACCCCAACATAGACCTTTCCATAGCACGCTGAGTGACGTGTAGTCATGTTCCACGTTTCGGCTCCGTAGGTTAATAAGACTTGTAAGACGCATTGGTTAAACAACCGGCTTTTTAGGCACTGCGGTAGGGTCGACGTGAAGATATGACGCAACTGGCTCACGCAACGCTCGCAACTAACGCCTCTCTTCCTTGCAGCGTCATGTTTTGCACATCATGCGGCGCGGGTGAATTTTATTTTGGTGTTATTTTAAAATTGTAATATCTTCTAAGATATTCATTGAAATTAAGTGATGTCAAGGACAATTTTGTTCACAATTAAATACTCTTAATCAACAACACATTTATTTGGATATAGATTAATATTATTACGTAGATACAACTCTTAACAAATAATGCATTAATTTCGGTCAAATTTGATTACCACAAAAACGGTTCTAGTGACTTGATCTTAAAAGATAGACATATACTGTCGCAGACATTTTTTTAGATCATTGTAAGAGGAATAATTCGTTCATACAAATATTTTTGGTATCTTGAACCGTTTTCGCAGCGTACGCAACGGAAGCCCTCAAGGATGAATAATTTTCCCCGTTTTTTTTTACATTTTCCAAGATTTCTTCGCTCCTAATAGTTGCAGCTTGATGTTATATAGCCTATAGCCTTCCTCGATAAATGGTCTATTCAACACAAACATAATTTTTCAATTCGAACCAGCAGTTCCTGAGATTAGCGCGTTCAAACAAACAAACAAACAAACAAACAAACAAACAAACAAACTCTTCAGCTTTATAATATTAGTGTAGATAATGCTGTTCGTTAGTCTCGCCTTAGATAATAGAAGTCCCTTTTCCATTATCTTTGGTCTCGCTAAAACTCGAGAACGGCTGAACCGATATAAATAATGTTAGTCTTGAAATATGTGAGGAAGTCCTAAAATATATTAAAAATATCAAAAGTCAGGGAAGGTTCAAGAGATAAGAGCATTAAAAAAAATGCAACGGGCAGGATCACGTCTGCGGATCCACTAGTCTACATTAGTAATAAATAAAAATGAATCACCGAAATTATTACTTTCTATTTATAATATGTATTTATTTACAAAAAAAAAGTATTTAAGTATGTATATCCGTTATCTAGTACCCATAACACAAGCCTCGTAGCTTACTTTGGGACTAGAGAATTGGTGTGCTTGTTGAGAAATATTTATTTATATTTATTTATTTATTTTATTAATTTAAATTATAGTAAGAATTTTACGTGCATTACTTTGGACCGACCAAATTGGATGATTTATTCAAGTTTGTTCCTAATCGTAAGGAAAGGGTTTTCATATTTGAAAAAAAAACACCGCAATGTATTGTCATACGCATAACTTTAGACCGACCGAATTAAAAAAAACTACGGGGAGGTCAAATTCTACGGGGTCCTCTAGTTTAAAATAAAACCAGCAGACTTTTTCAGCATTTTCACATAGCCTGAAGACCGTACAGCCTCTATTAATAAACCCTTCAGAGCTGGATCGGGCAAACACTCCAAGTTAATTGCAGCCTGTTTTTAAAGTGATGTAAGTTGCTGTTTTTGATTGAATGATTCAGCAAAAAGGGTTTTTGGAAACTACTTTTTTGACATGTGCCCTGAAAATTGTTTGACATTACGATTTTATGTGGAAGATGAAAACATGTCTCAAAACTTCTCTACTTTGTAGTTCAGAAAAAAGATGCTATTAAAAAGTTACGGTAAAGGTATACGAGTATTGTAGAATTGTAGTGAAGTAAGTATGCTGGTTTTAAAAAAGTGATTTCCTATAAGGCCAATAAAAAAAGAAATAATAATATATTTAAATATTTCACAACAATCACACCAATTCTGTAGTCCCAAATTAAGCTACGAGGCTTGTGTTATGAGTACTAGTCAACGGATAAACATACTTTAATACTTTTTTTTTTAAATAAATACATATTATACATAGAAAACACCTAGACCAGTACAAACACACATGTTCATGCACACATATGCTTGTACAGTGCGGGGATCGAACCCGCGACCCTTGGTTAAGAAGTCCGACATGTAGACCACTGCGCCAAACGGTCGTCAAAAATAATAAAAAATAATAAAAATAAAGATACGACAACATCACATACATTGATCTGGCTCAATGGTAAGTAGCTTAAGTTACGGATATAAGAATCAACTGTGTTATTACAGATAAACTTAAATAAATACATATAACACCCAGACCAGTACAAACAGACATGTTGATACACACAAATGTTTGTAGTTGTAGTGTGCAAGGATCGAACCCGCGACCTCTTTTGGATAATAGTCAACTTCTTGACCATTACACCAAAATGGTCGTCAAAAAAAGAAAAGATAGATAGATAAACTATCCAAGGTGCTTTTGGCTCAACAGTCAACAATTTGATATTAGTATTAAATGAAGCGTTATCTCAGTTTAACTTTTAAACTCTCTCTAAACTAAGATAATAAAAGATAATACAGCGCGTAGCAAGCAGAGGTGCAACAAAGTGAGAGAAAGAAGTAGACTTTAGTAGTTTATGCAACTGATACATAATGAGGGGCCTTAAAACACGAGTGTGGTTTTATAATATATAATAGCATCGCACGAGTTTTTTAAGGCCTAATTATGTACAGTTGCATACACTACTTTATCTACACACATATCATAAGTACTCTAAGATGGGTTCAGAGGTCGTAGGGAAATGACCTGCATTGCTACTAGTGATTGCTACAATCCTCCGTCACGACGATTTTTTTTTATATCATAGACAAACGAATGAAGTCCCTATCCTCATGTCACTCGTGATCATATGTCGTGCGATTTGGATTAAAAAACATACTGAATTTGACGTTTCATATCGATAACTGCTTTAATATCAATGGATACTAGAATAGAGACCTACTTCAGTTTTGACAGCTGTTCCAAATTTAAAGTCATAACGATACAGAAATTGATACTGTTATAACATTACAGTACAGATTTTACCTACTGCCACAGATAAGAAAGTTCTCATAGTAAAATTGGTTGTAGTAATGCTGGTCATTTCCTACGGTTTCTGAACGCATTTTAGAGCACTAATGATATGTCCGTAGATAAAACTATTTTATTTAATCACTGATTTTCAACGAGTTTTACGCTACTTAGTATTTGCCTTTCCAATGTTTCGATCTGGTTGCACAGATCATGGTCGCGGGCGAAAGGCCTCGTCTAATCGGGCACGTCGAGTTTTCTTCTTCCACCCGCATTTGTTGAATATTCATATCTACGGTACAGTCAGTCTGACAAACTACACTAAAAGCACATGAGCTAAAAGGGTCTGTGTTGAAAATCAGTGTTTTAGTGTAATGACTATTTTTTATTAAAACTTTATTGCACCGTGATACAATTCACGGACTTACTTCTAAGAGGCATTCTTTACCAATTTTATTATACAATATTTCAACAGTATTTCAAAATAACTAATTTACTTGTTTAATTTTTTAATATAATATTTAAAAAAAAGCATGTAAGAACTTATACCACCAAGAGAGAGCGGGACCTCCTGACACAAACATTTATATCTAGAGAGTAGTATATTCCTTGATTTATATGTTTAAAATGTTGGTCATTGTATGTTTTTTACATGTTTTGAAATTTACTTTTTTATTTTCATTTTTTACCAGTCAACCGCTTTGAAATGCAGAAAAATAATTGGTCTTCTTCTTCTTCTTTCGTGTCGGCAAATAATTGGTAAAACTATTTTTCTACGTAATCAGCTAATAAACGTCCACTGTTGAGCACAACGTATCTTAAGAATGTGCACGAATGGTTTTTCATACCACTAATATAATATGACAAATTAAAACACAGGGTGTTACAAAATGCCAAATAAATATTTAAGAAGCTGGTTGCGCCCGTAAAACTGAACAACTTTTCCTAAGAAGTAAATCGATCAGCTGATCGACAATTTTGTATGGAAGCTCCAATTTTTTTTAGAGATTTCGACTTATCTTTCTTTGAGAAACTTGTTCAATTTTACGGGCACAACAACCGCCCTAAATATTTATTTGGTATTTTGTAAAACCCTGTATAGTCGTATTAATTATTACGAATAAGTTTTTTGTTTTATATAGGGGCAGGAAAAAATTCCTAATCAGAATATTTACTTTCTAGCATGCCAGGCAGTGGAACTCAAAAACATATCAAATACTCCTATTAGTCTTCAAGTGAAAAATGACATTACTGATTATAAGCTAAGGTAGAACGAACCATTTTTCACATTTAACAACTGTCTCGTAAAGCACAGGGTTTATTCATACTTACTTGTGTAAGTGTGAAGTATGTTATCTCATTTGATGAGGTAGTTCTGAAGCACAATCTTAAGTGCCAAGTACCTACCAATTTTACAAGTACTTGTTGAAAGTACCAGGGTGTATATTCATATATGTATTTTTAAGAAACACTTTGTTGGTTATTTTACGAGCTGTGGATTTTGTAAATTTATACCAATATTATAAATGCGAAAGTTACTCTGTCTGCCTGTCTGTTAAACAATCACGCCTAAACTACTGAACCAATTTGCATTAAATTCGGTATGGAAATATTTTGATACCCGAGAAAGGACATAGGCTATTTTTTGCGAAAAAAAAAACGCATTCTCATAGGAAAATTCAAGTGGGCCGATCGCTTTTGCGCCTAAGCTACTGGACAGATTTAAATGAAATTTAGTAAGGAGATAGTTTGAGACTTAAGAAAGGACATGAGTTACTTTTTACTGCGGGAAATCAACGCATTCGCGTGGGAAAAATTACTTCCCGGGGAATCTGATGGCGTTCACTCCTAAATTACTAAAGATTTGAATTTTTGCATAAATTTGGTATTGCAGGGAAACAACGCATTCCCAAGAAACCACCTAATTTGGGCGAAGTTGCGGGTAAAAGTTAGTATTCATATATTTTTAAGAAACGTTTTTTGTGTTATTTTAAAAGTAATGAATTTTGTAAATCAGTAAATAAAAACTTGCTGGTTTTAAAAAAGAATCTAGAACTTTATTACGTAAGTAAACTTTTTCGGTCTTGAACCCTTAATGGCCTAACTTTAGTTCGCGCTTCTTTTATTGAACTTTTTGTACAACTTTTAAAACAAAATAATGAAATAGCTTTGAGGACATTTTTACTGAAACATATTTTCATTTTAAATGCTACCAGTTTAGTGACCAGTTGAGTGATTTTTAACTTACATATGAAATTGGCGTTTTGTCGTACTGGCCACTTTGATCACAAATATATGGTTAGGAATTCGAAATTCAAATTTATACAGCTATTTCCACATGTAGTTGTGTTTCGTAAACCGTCATTCATTTGTTTTTTTACTTATCTTTTTTCTGTTTGCATCGCTCAATTTACAAAATGGAAAATTTGAAATATCGCGTTATTTACGAGTACGAGTTCCACCGTGGCACCAGTGCTGCGGAAACGGCTCGAAGGGTTAATGATGTGTATGGCGGTTGTGTCGCAAAAGAAAACACAGTGCGTTTTTGGTTCCAACGTTTTCGTTCTGGAAATTTCGACCTGCAAAACAAGCCCCGTGGACGGCCGGAGACCCAAGTTGATAATGAAGAATTGAAGGCTATTGTGGAAGCGGATCCATCGCAAACCACGTCCGAGTTAGCTGCAGGCTTTGGCGTTAGTGATAAAACTGTTTTAATCCACTTGAAGCAAATTGGGAAGATTAAAAAACTTGAAAGGTGGGTTCCTCACGAATTGAGTGAAGCAAACCGGCAAACGCGCGTCAACTGCTGCGTTACATTACTTGACCGGCACAATAACGAAGGGATTTTAAATCGAATCATTACCTGTGATGAAAAGTGGATTCTCTACGATAATCGGAAGCGCTCATCGCAATGGCTGGACCCTGGCAAGCCAGCCAAAGCCTGCTCCAAGCGAAAATTGACCAATAAAAAGTTACTTGTAAGCGTTTGGTGGACTAGCGCCGGTGTCGTTCATTACAGTTTTCTCAAATCTGGCCAGACGATTACGGCAGATATCTATTGTCAGCAATTGCAAACCATGATGGAAAAGCTAGTTGCTAAACAACCAAGGCTGGTCAATCGCTCTACGCCACTGCTGCTTCACGACAACGCTAGACCACACACTGCACAACAGACGGCTAGCAAATTAGAAGAACTTCAATTGGAATCTCTAAGGCATCCACCGTACTCCCCGGACCTTGCTCCAACAGATTACCATTTTTTTCGAAATTTGGATAACTTCTTGCAAGGGAAAAAGTTCAACTCAGATGGGGCAGTCCAAGTCGCCTTCAAAGATTTTATTGATTCCCGTTCGAATGGTTTTTTTAGTAAAGGGATCAATGAACTACCTATGAGATGGCAAAAGTGCATAGATTACAATGGCTCATACTTTGATTAAATAAATATGCTATATAAAAAAATTTCGACTTTTTGTTCCTCCCATACAAAACGCCAATTTCATAGGTAAGGACCTAATATTTTCTGTTTATTTGCCAACTGTATTAAACCATCCGTCATAAGGTTTCATATAAATTAAATCGTGAATAAGTTACGAGTTCTGTACCCAATCTTGCAAAGTTCAATGAACTTGTGTTTCATCTATGACAAGCCTTAGTAATAAGTTCAACATGTTTTTACCCAGTAACTTGTAAAATATTTTCTGGAGGATGCAAAATAGATTTATTTTTATTTTTGATTGGGATAGCTTTGCTCTTGACCCAAGACCAAGCCCAACGAGGAAAAGACTGAGTCTACGATGGAGCGAGCTCACCTAGAAGATGCCTAGGTTTGAAAAAATTCCTAGTACTTGTTCCTAGATACTCGTATGACCACAGAAAACAGGAAAGTACTCGTATAACATGTTCGCAGTCATATTTCTACCTATTATCACTAAAAAAACAAACTATGGTAGCAAATAATATCGGTTGGCATAATTTTTCACAGTATAAAATTAAGGTTAATCTTAAAATTGCGACTCAAGTAAAAACGTAGATAGAGATGGAGAAACGTAAAAATCTTATACTTAACAACCCATTAAATAATTCAATATTTGCTACTTATAACGACAGGCAAGCCTAATTCATTTGTGAATTTACTCGAGAGATTTTAACAAACAGAATCGAAAAAAACAAAAAAAACCGTTAAAATAATCAGACAAAAACAAACACAGATTTCTCTTGTCTTTCTGACGTGGAACATGCAAACAGATTGATTTATTAAGGGCCTGAAGGGCGCGTCACTTGTCTGTGAATAATTCAGTAAGAGAAAAGGTAAAAAGCACAGACCAATTAGTACTATAGATGTCTACAATCATACACGTGGACATGGGATATAGAAATAACGGAACTGAAAAAGGGAATAACTAGGATCAAAATAATGTTTTAATGAAATGGAATGTAAAGTAGATATCGGTTTACTACAAATTCAATGTTTAAAATTTATTATTTTTATTTAATATTTTAAAACTCGATTCCTTTTTGAATCCAATGTTGTAATTTATAGAATCGGAACGCAAACTTTTTTTTTTAATATGAATAACCAGACATTTGGCCGCGTTCTCACCTGATGGTAAGCGACGATGCGACCGAAGATGGATCATGTCTGGCTATTAACAGCCATTTTAACGGCTATTTTTGGGGTGTCAGAGATCTACCTCCTAGTGGTCCACCCCGGGCAACGGCATCTCAGATAAAAGTCTGTGATGGCGGCGAAATGATCTCACAAGCGGTGGTAGGCACCTCATGGTGCCGACTGGCAGCTACCACCCTCTCATCGGAGTCCGGCGCCAAGCAGTTTTCTGCGTTCCGTCGTAGCGTGGGAGAACCAGTGCCTCTGGGGAGTAAATGGGTGTGAGTAGTGCTGACCAGTACCGGTTTGGGTCTTTCTTGACTAAAACTGTACCGGAGAGCTCGTTTTGGAGGGTAGCGGGATCCGAAAGAAAGAAGAAACAAATATTTAAAGGTAGACAACGGCTGCACTTCCTCCCACTTAAAGTGCACTTCACCATTATCAGAGGATTGCACTCAAATCTCGATCCGGTCCATCACCATCTTGAGACCGTTAAGCCGCACCTGCTCTTTCTCACGGAGACGAAGATAGCCACCCCGCCTGATGTGGCGTACCTCAACTACCCGGGATACACCCTTGAACATAAGTTCCGTAAGCAGGCTGGGGTCTGTGTGTACGTCCGTGATGACATCTGCTGTCGTCGTCTTCGCTGCTTTGAGGATTCGGGTTTCTCTACTTTGTGGATATTGGTGGACTCTGGCCTGGATAAATACCTATACGTCTGCATTTACCGATCGCACAGTGGTGATCAGGAGACGACTCGGTTATTTGACCACCTTACTGAAATGACTGATCGTGCCCAACAACGATATCCGACCGCGAAGCTCTTCTTTCTGGGGGACTTTAATGCCCATCATAAAGAATGGTTGTTCCCATACCAGAAAACTGACCACGCCGGGCTAGAGGCGCGCAAATTTGCATTGTCGCTAGATCTAACCCAACTGGTGAAAGATGCAACGCGAATACCGGATGTTGATGGCCACACAGCTAACTGCCTGGACCTGCTGTTGGCATCTGAACCGGACGGTGCTTCGGTCTCGGTCTCAGCTCCGCTGGGAACGTCTGACCACTGTCTAGTAAAATCCGTGTTTCTCTGCTCTTCTCCAGATGTAAGCTCAAGAGGCACGAGGCGGGTTTGGAAATACGAGTCGGCTGACTGGGATGAGATGCGACACTTTTTTGCGTCCTACCCATGGCGGCAGGTGTGCTTCTCCTCTGAAGACTCCTCGTATTGCGCCGATTCGGTTGCCGATGTAATCCGGCAGGGAATGGAATACTTCATTCCATTCTCTGACATGTCGCTCGGGTACAAGACTCAGCTTTGGTATACCGCAGAATGTGCCCAAGCCGAGGCCCTTAAAAAGTCTTCATACCAGGCGTGGGTTCGTATTCGTGATAGCAAGGCTGAACCACGTAAGGTACGCGCAAAAAAGAGAGCTTTTAACTCTGCTTCCAAATCATGCAAGCGAGTCCTACGCAAGGCGCGGTTCGATCATGTCAGGCGCATAGAAAATAAACTGTCGTCGCACCCTCCAGGCAGCAAATAGTTTTGGTCCCTTGCTAAAGCAGTCGAGACTAATTTTTGTCGTTCTTCTCTGCCACCAATGCTGAAACCTGATGGCTCGCTGGCCTACTCTGCTGAGGAAAAAGCGAACTTATTCGCTTCTCTCTTCGCGGAAAATTCACACCTAGACCCAGGCTCTAAGAAACCACTAACTGTACCCCACTGCCAAGCTTCGATGCCTAGCATCGTTGTCCACGAGAAGGAAGGCCGAAGGGTACTGAGGAGCCTGGATGAGAATAAAGCCAGTGGTCCTGATGGCATCCCAGCGAGAGTGCTGAAGTGTTGTGCGCCCGAGCTTTCTTCTGTGCTGACTCGCTTGTTTCGCCTCTCTCTACTGAAACAGACAGTCCCGAGGTCCTGGAAGCTTGCCAATGTGCAACCAGTGCCCAAAAAGGGAGATCGTGCAGACCCTGCGAACTATCGACCGATCGCCATTACCTCCTTACTATGTAAGGTATTGGAGAGAATCATAAACGGTAAGCTGCTGATAAACCTCGAAAGCAATGATCTTCTCAGTGACCATCAGTATGGATTCCGCCGAGGTCGGTCCACTGGTGACCTTCTTGTGTATGTGACGCACTGCTGGGGCGAAGCCATTGAGAAACACGGTGAAGCGTTAGCCGTCTCGCTTGACATCTCTAAGGCCTTCGATAGAGTCTGGCACGCAAGTCTGCTAAACAAGCTTCCGGCATTCGGCATTCCCACTGATTTCTGCAGCTGGATATCAGTTTTCTTGAGTAAACGGTCGATCAGAGTAGTCTTAGATGGGTGCTCCTCTGACCCTATAGCTATTAATGCTGGAGTTCCTCAGGGGTCAGTTCTCTCAGCAACCCTTTTCCTGCTACACATTAACGACCTACTTCAACCAGGCATCGTTGGGTATGCAGATGACAGTACAGTTTCTGAGAGATACTTGTCCAGTGCTTCAAACAGTGGGGATAAAACACGTCTGTTACGAGAGGCCATGGTCGAGCGGACAAACCTGACCTTAAGTAGAGTCTCCCAGTGGGGAGATGAAAATATGGTCAGTTTTAACGCCTCGAAAACTCGGGCCTGTCTGTTTATGGCAAAGAAGAGCCCCTTCAATTTAACGCCTGTCTTTCAGAACTCGTCCATTGCCATTACAGACCGTCTTGAGCTTCTTGGCGTGGAGTTGTCGGCAAATCTCAACTTCGGCGCCACTATCGAGATCAAAGCCCAAATTTATTTATTTTATTTTATTTTATTTTTTATTTTTTATTTAAACAAAAACACAAACAGCATACAAACTTCACATTATTAAATAAGTTATAATCCAAATTATAACTTCTAGATTGTATCCCAAAAAAGTGTTTCTAGCTTACATTTTATAGTCTGAGTAAATACAGTAACTTAGTGCAGCAAAAAAGCTGGGAATCCTGAACAGAGTCAAGCGATACTTCACTGCTGGTCAGCTTTTAACTCTTTACAAAGTGCAAGTCCGATCCTGCATGGAGTATTGCAGCCATCTCTGGGATGGTTCCGCCAAATACCAACTTGCTGCTCTTGACTCGATTGAACGCAGAGCCAAGAGGCTCATAGGTGACGAGGGGCTTGTAAGCGCGCAGCTCCAAAGCTTGGCTCATCGCCGCAGAGTCGCCTGCTTGTCGATCTTTTACAGGCTTTACTTCGGCGAGTTTGGTCATGAACTACACCAGCTCATTCCACCGGCCCCCTTTTACCATCGGACCACCAGGTGTACCGCGGGATACCATCCGTACCGTGTCGATGTTCCACTGATACGAACCAAGCGCTTCTCATCTACATTCCTGATGCGCACTGCAAAAGAGTGGAACTCACTTCCTTCGTCAGTGTTTCCCTGCAATTACAACCTCAAAATCTTCAAAGCTAGAGTGAACAGGCATCTTCTAGGTGAGCTTGCTCCATCGTAGACTCAGTCTTTGCCTCGTTTGGGCTTAGTCTTGGGTCAAGAGCAAACCTATCCCAAATAAAAAAATAAAAAAAGCCTATTCACTCTTTTCTTGAAAGCATCCACATCATAATGTTTCGAAAATATTTTAGGCGGCAGCGAATTCCACTCCTTAGTCGCACGCATAAGGAACGTAGATGCAAAACGTTTGATACGTAATGACATGTCTACGACATAAGGGTGGAGACCTCGACTGCGTCTTGTGTCCCGGTAGTGAAAAGGGGCTGGTGGAATTAACTCGTGCAATTCCTTCGCACACTCCCCGAAATGTGGCCTGTAGAACACCGAAAGACACGCAACTTTACGCCTGTGTTCAAGGCTTTGCAGCTTGCGTTCACAGAGTTCAGCATCTCCAATAATTCTTATCGCTCTCTTCTCTATCGATTCTAAAGCAGCCAGCTGATATTTGGCAGATCCATCCCAAAGGTGGCAGCAGTATTCCATGCAACATCGGACCTGAGTTTGATAGAGTTGCAGAAGCTGCACCGGCGTGAAGTACCGCCTGACCTTAGAGAGAACCAGCTTTCTAGCTGCAGTTTGGGCTATAGATTCGATGGACTGGCCGAAATTTAAATTGGATGAAAGCTGGATCCCCCTAGAAGCCACAAGTTATCGGTGACGGAAACAGTTACACCCCGAAAGCCAGGGAGCCAGGGAACGTCGGAGCCAGATCAAACTGGCCCCGTTTTGTGGAGCACAAACACGCCTGTGTTTTGCACTTATAAATAAACTGTACTTATAAATAAATTATATATACCTGGGTTATTAAGATTGGGATTGCTGTTGCGCAGATGTAATAATAAGATAGCGACCATGTAAGCTTAACACAATGTTTGAACTTATTTGATTTTGTTTGTTGTCTGTATAACATTAGTCTTTTAAGTATTTTAAATGTACAGAACTTAATGCATGCTATGAAACGCTATTATTGGCTTAAGTTATAAGATTACTGTATACTACGCAATGTTAATTGTAAAAAGGGCTGTTGAGTCTCTCAATAAAGAAAATAAAATAAACATTCATATTATCATATAGTAGTTCTAAACTGCATATGTATACAGTTCTTTCTTACCTTAATTTATAGGTAATCCATACTTGCTAAGGGATCAATGTCATCTCATAAAAAAAATGGATCGATGACGTATCGATTCTTCAGTGACTGTGAAAACAACGCGAATATGAGGCCTCTATTTATCCTATTGGTATGTACAAAGAAGCCAGGCAAACATCACCCTCGCAACGTGCGGGTGTGTTTTCACAGGTTTTCACGCATTTTTGTGAATATTTTAACCTGCTCCAATGCGGTACGCCACCACTTGTGTCAACTTGTCTCCGGGTTTCGGAAAACGATTGTTTATGGATACAGCCGTGTAACACATTTCGCAAATTATGCCTAAAAGGCTTGTCAGTTTTGTGTGTTTTTTTTGCGTTGATTGTTTGTTTGGCTGTGATTTTCAAATATATTTTATGATACGGTGTGGCCTGTAAGATGATTTTTGCTGAAGCAACGTACACTTTGAATTGTTAACCAGTAGGTGTAAGTTGTATAACTCATACGAGACATTCTAAAATGTGGATCATAAAGCAATATTCGTTCAGATTGCTCCTAGACCTATGCTCCCCATTTTAATCAGTTACGTTTTCAAGCAACCGCTGCGGACATAACCTACATGAGATCTCCTGAGGAACTACTTTTGTACAAAAAATAACATTACTTTTTGATCCAGCTATTCGGGTTTCAGAGTTTGACGCTTAGAAACACCCTAGTGATGTTCATATTGGATCTAGCAAACGATCATTCAAGAGACTCATTTGCACCGACATTCTTACTCTATCGCAACCGTCATCATCATAGATCTTTCCTTAACTGTTCATCATATTTATTTAGTGTATATTAGTACATATTACGAGTATGTGTATCTATAAATATGTATTCTTATATAAATTTATTGTATATTTTATATTTCATCTCTTGTTTCTTAATATTGGTATTATTTATTATGTCGCACCGCCCACTAATCATTTCTGCTTAGCCCAAAGGTATGACTGGTAGACAATGCCCTACGGCGTTAAGTCCACCTTTTGTAAAAAGTTTTGTTTTGCAATAAAGCTTAAATAAATAAATTTATAAATAGATCTCTTTCTGTGGCCTTGTCCTTGATAAAATTGTACACTAATGAAGACACGTTTTTCCAAAACAGTTATAGAGGACAACGAGTGCAGGCGTGTTTAGCATTAAATCCTCTATGCAGGAATTGGGTCATCTCCGTCGAAAGTCAACCGCACGCGCCGGTTAAAAATGCACACGGTCACAGAGTGAATAAATAAAAAAATATGGCAAGTGTGAGCCGACGGAAGGGTAAGGTTCCGTATATTTTTGAACTAGCAGCAAATATTTAGATATTTTATGGTTCATGTTAACCTTGAAACAAACTCCAACTTACTTAATTTAATAATAGTCCTCCTGGCCGATTTCGACCACGGCGGCCTATCTCAACAGAGATCAGCCAACTACGCAGGAGATATTATAGTGCTCAAGTGTGAGCACAATACACAAGTGCACTCACTGTTCCATCACTCTCAAAGTTCGGTGAGACGGCGGAGGTGCTTTCCGAGGCACGGGGTGTTACACCGCCAACTTCCTGTTTTTGAGAAATTCATGACAGAAAATCTCACAAACAATTTTGGCTCGACCTGGGATTTGAACCCAGGACCTCTTGGAAACTTTGCCACTACACCAACGAGGCGGTCTTAATTTACTCAAACCTGATCCAGATCAGGGGCTCAACAGCCCTTCACCAAATTACTAAATAGTATTTACTCTACCACCTCATAGTTGCGGTAAGCCCTGTGCCCAGTAATGGTAGAGGGTCGTATTGGGTGGGTTATATTAACTTTTTTTACTTTTGCCAAAAAAAATCTTATCAGATACCAGTCTGTTTTTTTTAACTATACTAACTAACTGTATTCATCCTCAATCCACGAGTCATCGACTGCTGAACGCACCAAGGGCTCTCCCTAAGATTTTTCTATTGACGGGTTATAAGAGACCTTCATCCAGTATGATCTAGAAAACCTTATGAGCAAAGGTACTTTTGACAACAGATTTTTTGAAATAAACTAGCGTCCGCCCGTGACTTGGTCCGCATTCAATTTTGAACAAATCTTACAGTTTTGGCCCAATCTGTCCGCCGAGATCTTTTAAACGATACCTCAATCACATTTTTAGACCCTAGCACCGCGACACAGGCTGGTGGGAAAGGAATGTTTTTACACAAAAAATACTCGTATATAGAGATGTTGCACTAAGGAACCCTAAAACCCTATGCAAGTCGGACACGTGCGATCCCGCAACGGATTGTCCAAAATTCAGCTCTCGCATGGACCATATTTATGAGGTCGCAAAACTGTACACACGACTGCACGTCAAGGTGAACACTTATGCACTTGTGATAAGGGTGATTTTGCAATAAAAATAGATAGTCTGATGCGATGTCAGTACCTACAATGTGTTTAGGAACGCGTAGGTTACCATTCGGACCTTTTCTTTGCGGACCCACTGATTTTAGGTACAATGTGTCAAAGAATTAGGCCACGGAAAGAACAAATACAAAATAGTAAATACAAATACAAAATTTATTTATTCACTTGAGTAGTCAATATAAGATATCCGGGTACGAAGCAGGAACAATAAGACGACGTTGATAAATTACAATTTAATGTGTATGCACTTCCAAATAAATTAAACACACAAATTAATTATAAAGCCTCCACCGTCGACGGCATGATCAAGAATGAGCAAAAATGGTCATCACCCCACCCAATGTATTTTTCGCTTTTGGTGGGGCTTGAGAGTTTTTAGCGGGAAAATACTGTACCCTGATTGGCCAATGCAAAAATGGCGTTAACCAATCAGAGCGAAGCAAATCCACAGGTACAGAAAGTGTTGCCTTTTCAAAAATAATCTAAGGTTGCCATTAAAAATTATTAAAAAAAACTACTAACCCTAACATTCGACCGTCCTGACATCGTGAGCGTCCTCGCACACGACCCCAGGTGGCACCCTAACAATCGGAGTAATGACCAATATTGCTTAGACTTTTAGAAAAAAAAAAAATCGTTTGTAAGACAAGATACAATTTTGTAACAATTTAGAAACAAAGACAAAAACGTCTATTTTATTGTAGTTACCTTAAACTGCCAGCCTAGCGTTATTAATAACACGTTTTGTTAAACAACGAATCATCGAAGAGCTATTTTAACACAATTATTTGTAGGTGGCAATTAATATACTTGTGGCAGTCTGTAGTTACTGATAATATTAACAAATGTATACATAGTATCAAAACATAAATCATGATAACTGAATTTAAATTCATTTAGTACACATACTCGAAAGGAATTCATTAAATAAATACAATACAATTTTGAGGATCGATTACTCAAAATACTTAAAACATTCAACTCATCTGGTACCTAACCGATTCCAGATGTAAGTTACAACTCGAGTTTGAAATTGTGCCAACCCAGACTCGATTATGGGAAGACATTAATTCAGTTACCCACGATCGATTAATGAGTAATCTGTAATTAAGTGCCTTCAAGAACTTGCGAACAAGATGTAAAATCAAATCACAACGATCGATTAGTTATGTTTAATTTAGCATCAAGTTCAAGACCCAACGATCGATTAATTGGGCTATCTGGTGATCGACGATCGATTAGTCGATAAAAATTAAAAATAGCCTTGATGATCGATTAATCAAGGGCGCGTCTGCGTATAATTCACACAAGCCGATCGATTAAGCTTGTGCAATAGGAGCAAGACGAGTAGCTCTGGCATAGTTGATCAGATGCGAACCAATCGATTCTCGCATCCAATCTGAAACAAGAAAAAGTCAATATGTAGTTAGATGCCTCTTAGAAGGGACCTCAATCATTTAACAATCGGTCAATTAGGGTGATTTTAGTAATAACAATCCTTTTTTCTTAATTATCATTTAAATAATCGCTTTTACATTCGTGGTCCGAATCGTTCTCGTTTAACTCTGATGCATTGATATAGATCTATGGCATTATGCGATCTGCTGCCACAGTGGTAGGCCGTTTATTTCGAGAATTGCTTATGCCTGGAATAGGAACTAACTTATACCTGTCTCTACCTAAAACTTGAGCTATACGGTAGGGCCCAATATACGTAGGCATAAGTTTCTTGCTCTGGCCGTTAAAACAAGTTTTAGTTATTTTGACCAAGTCTCCTACATTATACACACGTGCCGGTTTTCTGCCTTTATCATACGCCTGTTTTAGTTTAATTAGTTCGCTATCAATTCGTTCCTTAACTCCTTGCCGCGTTTCAGTGATGTTACAATCACCCTGCGTCTCTACCGTTATCTCAGAAAGAATAGGATTCTTTTTGCCGTTCATACAACAGCCAAACAACACCTCCGATAGGGTTTTGCCAATAGTTTTCTGCAAAGTATGATTTAGACCCCATTGGATGGTGCCGATGTGACTGTCCCAATCCTTTTCCCCCATACTTAACAGCCATAGCTCGCATGGAGTCAAGTATTGTACGGTTGTGCCTCTCAACTTGCCCGTTTGATCTTGGGCTTGCTGCGGTGTTGAGGATGTGTTTGATACCTTTTTCGGAACAATAAGATTTAAAGATATTTGCTGTGAAGCAGCTTCCCTGGTCGCTAATAAGACGGTAAGGACACCTAAAAGTTCAGAAAATGTCATCAAGAGCCCTAATGGAGTTCTGAATTTTCGTATTTTAGACGGGTTTTTGGTAAAACCATCTACGAGGACTAACAGGTAAGCAAAACCTCTTTTTGAGTTAACTAATGGGCCAAGATGATCAACGTATACCGTGTGGAAAGGATGTTCGACCTTCGTAATGGGGTGGAAAAGACCTTTACGACCTTTATTAGAATTATTTTTGGCGAAAGCGCATTTAATGCAAGATATCACGTATTTCTTTACAAATTTAGACATGTAAGCAAACCAATATTTTATTTTTCTTTAATCTCTGTAGGGTCTCCTCCACGCCAAAATGGTCTATATCATCATGATTAGGACGACACGGTTGCCACCTAGCGCCCTTCGGTACAACCCAGCGCAAATTATTTTTGTCACCGTCAATGTACCGATACAATTTATTATCTTCCTAAAGGTTAAAATTATCCTTTATATATTGCAGCCCCTTGTCGTCGAGATCAGAGGTCAAAATAGCACAGATCCGACGGAGTTCACTATCACTAAGCTTTAGTGTGTACAACCAATCATCACCGGTAATCGACATCACAGTTAGAAAATGAACAGTAATAGTGTGATCGACGTCAACAGCGTTGCGAGATAATGTATCGACGTGACCCATTTTCTTGCCTGCCCTATATTCAACAGAACAGTCGAATTCCTGAAGTGAATCAGCAAAACAATGTGCATATTTTCTTAATGTCATCCGATATTCCATCGCCCACGCGAACTTTGTCATCATCAATTTTCCTATTCAGGAGTTTCATGACGTTAACCTTTTCTGCCCTACATAGCACCGCATTTCAAAGAATCACGCAAGAACTATGTGGAAAAACCGTAACGACTAATTAAGCTCTCTCAACAAAACACAATCCCCACAAATTAGATACTTTGTTGTAGGATCTCCCGCAACTACACTCTTAAGAAGAATTGTACCGCTATAATTTGAATCGAACCTAGCTCTAACCGATGCGGGACCAAATAATACCAGTACGCTCATTCTCTCAACATTCGATTCAAGGTCTGGGGTAGGTAATTCCCTTCCAATATCAATGAACTGCAGTTTCGTGGCGTCTTTGTACACAAATATATGCGACTGTTCGGTGTAAGATTGTCCTATCAAGACAGGTTTTTCTAGAAGACTATCCGCTATTACTGCAACAAGTTCTTCCATGACCTCGATTTTTCCCAGAATCACACAATTTAAAAAGCTTGCTTTAAATGTGTTGCTAACTCAAATCTCTTAAAAATTTATTGTTTTAAAAAATGTATATTCTATTTACCCTAAAACTATCAAATTTAATATCGTATTTTTATATATATATATATATTTTTTTTACGTAACAAAATTATTATTAACTAGCTGACCCGGCGAACTTCGTACCGCCTAAGCGTTGCAATGATTGAACAATGTCATCGAATGACATGGACATTAGTTACGCGCGTTTTTTTTTAAATATGCAAAATTAAATGTACGTTTCAATATTTCTAAGAGATTTTCTTAATATTTTTAAGAACCTTCTCCTAATAATAACAAATACAACAAAAAATAAATTAGTGAAATCGGTCCAGCCATTCTCGCGTGATGCCGTGACCAAGAAAAACGGGTTTCATTTTTATATATATATAGATATATATAGATAGATAGATTATGTTTTGTAAAACATTGTATAATTCTTATACTCCCGCATTTCACGCTGCCTTTGTACTATTTGTCACGCCTATACATATGTGGACTATGTGGCAGGATATGTTACTATTTATATTACTTAAGTTTATATTTAAGTCATCTAATGTAACATGTTTGTTTATAATCCCAAAATAAATAAATAAATTTAAAAAAATACTCTGCATGATACCGTCGCTTCAACCCCGTCAATACTCAGATTCAACAACAGCCCTCCAACTGTATGAACGACGCTATTGCCAAAACTCCCAGAACCACGGACTCCTTCCAAAGTGTCACATCGCTACCGAAACCGACAAAAGCTTCAAAAGAATTGTTATTTATCACTACAATTTTAACAAATTTGGAACCTTTACTATTCTCCGTTTCATGGTCAACAGTACCGTCTATACCATAGTTTTTTTTTTGCATAGGGTTAGGTTTTGGGAATTTATCTGTTTTGCTATAATCATCTGCCAAGTGGCCAAGCAAGTTACATTTCGTACATTTTATTAGTGGTTTTGGGCAATAAAGAAAGCTATGACCCTTTTCTTTACAATTGTAGCATCTCGAGTTTAGTTTAGTTTTAGTTTTAGTTTGTTATTTGACTTACTGCTAATGGTACCGTTATTATTTGCACTGTCCGATCTATTTCTAGGTTGGAATCGATCAGCAAAGTTGTGCGAGTCTTTACTACTCATAAGATATTGCGGCAATTGATCAGGTTCACAACAACGTAATGCAAAGGCACCCGAACGAAGAGTCCTATCGCTTATCCCATGTATCTAACACTCAACCGCTCGCTTAAACTATGTCGCACTGATTGAGTAAAGTTAATTTTTCATAGAAATAGACTTCAATAGGTTTATTAAATCGACTTTTCTTTTTGAGCATTCCCCCAATGTCTGGCTTTAATTTTGTTCCAAAGGGAATGCATTTATAAGCTTATCTTGCCATCCGACCAACTATACAGCACAGAATTTAACCCCTCGTACCAAGTCCCGGTCAGGCCTTAGAGCTTTTGCATAGCGAAATGTGTTGTAGTTCGGTCATCCCAACCATAGACCGAGGCACACTCGTTTACCTTTTTTCCAACCTCATCAATACGTTGGTTGTTTTGGGAGGGATCAAAATTAGGTAAAATATTAATGTGATCAATTTTAGTTATAGACCGTGCGTCCTTTGCAGATGACTGGGATGTCAAACTATCCTTAAAGCAATTAAAAATGTCAAGAAAAATCATTTTTTTGTTATAAAAGGGCTACGTGACCTTGTTATATATCCTGCGTCGCCACGATGCTCTGCTGATGTCTCCGCTGATCTGAAGCGGTGCTCACGCCGGCAGGCATCCTTGGACTGACACGACGTGGCAGGGCGCACGCTGCGATGGCTGGTGCTCCGCGTTCCCGCTGCAGTTGGGCTTCTAGCATCTTGACACGATCACGATCCCTTTCGAGGTCCAGGCCGCATGACGTCAGGCTACGCGCCCACTGAGAACTCGCAACCAAAAAGAAAATGTTAGCCTGCTGTTCTATACAAATAATTACATTAAACACATGATTAAACATTTTCTTGTAAGCTTCATTTGCAACAAAGTATAAAAGTTATCGAATATCTAAAATGACAATTATCTTGGAAACTGGAGGTCGTAGCTCAAAAATAACAAAATTTTGCCCCCTTTTAAAACCCATAAATCCATAGCAGCTTACCAGTTAAGCTACACTAAATGTAAAAAAAAACAACAGAAATACCAATAGTTGAAACATGTGGGTAGTTGGTTGGGAGTGATTTTACATCTCAAAAATTTATTGTCACTAATAAATACTAATAATTAAAACATAATGGGTAGTTGGTTGAGCGTGTACTTACGTTAAAAACGTTGTTCATCCCACGTCTGAATATAAGATATCCGGGTACGAAGCAGGAACAATAAGACGACGTTGATAAATTACAATTTAATGTGTATGCACTTCCAAATAAATTAAACACACAAATTAATTATAAAGCCTCCACCGTCGACGGCATGATCAAGAATGAGCAAAAATGGTCATCACCCCACCCAATGTATTTTTCGCTTTTGGTGGGGCTTGAGAGTTTTTAGCGGGAAAATACTGTACCCTGATTGGCCAATGCAAAAATGGCGTTAACCAATCAGAGCGAAGCAAATCCACAGGTACAGAAAGTGTTGCCTTTTCAAAAATAATCTAAGGTTGCCATTAAAAATTATTAAAAAAAACTACTAACCCTAACATCAATTACAATTACCGACGTAATTGACCAGTCAAGTGAATAAAGAAATTTTGTTGAACCCCGACTTTCTCCTTTTAAGTGAAATACTTGTATTAGGAGAAACCTACTCTTCTAGGGTACATGTAACACTTGTAAGTGATCTTAGGTAAATTAAAATTACAAAGTGGTGGTTACATAATATGCGTGTACGTTTATGTGAGCGTGTGAGTGTGTGCGTGCGCGTGTGAGTTTAGTAAATGCGTAAGGCGACCTAATTTTTTTCACCATCATATCAGCCGTTCAACGCCTACTGTTGAGCATAGGCGTACCCCAAGGATCTCAACCAGAATCGGTCCTGTGCTTCCCGCTTCCAGCGGCTTCCCACGAACTTCACCAGATCGTCGGTCCACCATTTTGTAAGAAGTCTGCCCACAGAGCGTAGTACGAATCGCCATTAGCTGTTTTACTATTTTTAGCAAAATTATGTACGCGAGAGGGCTGATGAAGAACAGGTTTGACAATCGAAGGGCGAAGAAACAAAATTATGTTCGCGAGATCAGCCCTGATGAAGAACAGGTTTGACAATCTAGAGGGGCGAAGCTGGAAGAGTTTGAATCATTCATACATATCAACAGTCCTACTAACATCTAAAATATCAGATGCCAGTTAAAGTCTGCCGTCCGAGACAAACTAGTAGGGCTATAGCTAATTCTAAGACGTGATACCATTAAAGTGTAGGGAGAATACCACGTGGAAGGTCACCAAGACGCTGGTGTGACCATCTGGTCACATGGTCATCACTGGTGCTGACCTCAGCACTCACTGGGTTATCAGTAACAACCGCCCTGCGAAAAGTCGAACATCGGGAGAAATGGCGAAAGTTTATGAACGATATGAAGGACTTTAATTCAGGTCACAACCTTCAGTAGGTAATGAAGATACAACTTGGAAGACAGGGCCATCTTGGTCGGCAGGCTTGTCTTCAGACTCACTATAATAATCTACGAAATTTGTAAAAATATTTTTCCGAGATGTAAAACATCGATATGTGAATAGCATTTTTTGTATGCTTTTGAACGACTAATCTCTGAAACTATGGTTCGTAACGAATTAATTTTAAATTTTGATTGCATGAACTAATTTAATAATAAACATGTTTGGGGTTCAATAATATTTATTCTCAAAATGAATAATTACATTTCACTTACATGAGAACTTGATAATGAGATAATGAAAGGTATAATAATAATTAAATAACAATTTTATTTTATTTTAAAGAAAAAAATATGTAACTAGATACTTGTTAGGAGATAATTAAAAAAAACTTCTTAACATGTACCTAGCTGTCAATCAAAGGCAAGCGCTTGTTAAACAAGCGCCTTTTTCTCCTCACAAAAGGAAATACAAGCTTAATTTTATTTTGAGTAGCGATTCGCATTTCTTGCCTGTTTGTTTTTAAGGCAACATAATAGTAGATTGTTATACAAGGGTGGAAAGAAATCAATTCCCATACGAGGTATTTAGACGCACGAGCGAAGCGAGGGCGGATATAGTCCGAGTGGGAATTGATGACTTTCACCCGTGTTAAACACTCTACTTTTCATTTCAAATATAAGGAAAGTAAAAAATAGTATTTTTTAATTTAAATTTCAAATATGGAACACACTGCCCGCGTCACCGCCGCGGGCCATCCCACTTTAATAGGTTTTTTTTTTAATTCACATTGGCCGTATACACTCACAAGACCGCAGCATTTTTTTTTAATCGATATTTTTCTTAATTATGTAAAAAAAATTATAGCCGACTAAATAACCAATTTTAGTTCTATTTTTAAAATTCATTCCCGCCCTAGGGAGGGAAGCAATTACTATGAGTCTTTCCCGCCTAAGGGAGGGAAGCATCGTTTTCGACCCGCTGCTCTGATCAAACAAACACTACTTTCCGAGTATGAGAAATGAAAAAATGTTTCCAGCCCCTTCTTTGCCGATTATTTTAGGACTGGTGTATTTTTTACCTAGTATTGTTAGCGTGTGAACATTGTTTTTCTTTTATGAAACTTTATTGCGTAATTTGTTATTGGTGAATGTGGAAATTAAAAAGTATTTCTGCTTTTACCTAGGTCTGTTTAGGTAATCGTTATTGATATAGAAAATGGTGATTTGAAAGGAATTTAATCCTTTTTTTTGCTCAAGTAACAGTGTAATTTTAAAACTTACGTTTAAAGCAGACAATCTTCAAACAATTAATTTGAAATTTCATTTAATCGTTTAGATTGGTTAACCAGTTAAAATCAATAAAAGATTTTTGAGAAACAAACTCTTATGATCAAATTTCGATCATACGATTTGATCAATTTATTTCGCAATGAAGTTAAGATGATCTTTAAGTATTGATTGCCGTCACCGGTTCAATATGCCACCATTGCGATATTGCTATCAAAAGCTTCATCGAATCCCAACAATTAATCTCTGACGATTAATTAACCATAGAAATGGTTCATCCATCTTACTAAAGACGTTGAGCAAGCGATTAGTGAATCGGTAGATAATAACGTAATACTATAACGTAAACCACAGCCAAAAAAGAGAAGCAAAGACATTGTGCGAATTTTCACTACTTTAAAATAATTTATATGACGAGAAGAGTCGCAAATGACCTTAGACGCTAAGGAATAACAGATTTTTTAATTTCGAAAATACAACACTTAAAAAATTCTTTTCGGCTCCGGTCATCGGAAAAAAAACTCAACAAATAACATAACAGATTTATTTTAAAAAAAAAAATTTTATGACCTTCTCATTTAATTTTCACTGCACCCATTGCCTTCTTACTGCATGACGTTGAGGTCAACTGGCATAAAATGCTTTTAGCATTAAGTTCACCCTTTGTACATTTCTGGTGCAATAAAGTTTTAAATAAATAAATAAATGTTTATGATGTAGGTGAGGTTTAACTGTAGCTTCAGAGGCAAAATTAATTAATGGTACGATGGCAAATGGAAAATGCTGTTGTTTTTTTCAATATCCGTCTAAAAAAAGGTAGGTTGTAGGTAAAATTCGCGACCTAGGACAAGAAACGTTTCGATTTTAGAGTTAAGTTGGTATACTTACTTTGATCTGTTTGTTGGTAATAGGCTACGCAAACCTGTCATAGTGTTGACACACGACAGGATAGCGGAAACGGGTCGTCATTCACTGATTGTTTATGGTCTTTAACTAAGATTTAGATAAGCGCTTCCTGTGAGGAATTAATTAATACTCGTAACTACTACGGCCCTTTGAATTGAGACTTAATTTTGCTAATTTTAGATGCGAACCCGTTTTGAATCCCATTTTCTCGTTATGATAATTCAGCTCAATAAGTTAGAAGGCGAAAGAGAGAGAAGTGAAGCTTCAGTGTAACGTGCTCATTTTAAAGTAGGTATACAAAGCATGAAGTGACAGGTCTACAGACTTATAATTTAGCACAAATTACATCTTACAGCCACCACGGATAATAAAAAGATTCAAGAACTTGGATTAAATAAAAAAAATAACTTTTACATCAAACTCACCAACTACATAGCCCAAAGCTGACTTTAAGCATAATATGCTAGATGACTTTGATGACGGATAGAAATACTTTTTATTCACACAAATATAAATTCTCAATTACATTTTTTTTAAAACATTTTCCTCTTACGGCATTTGAACCCGCAACAGCTGGTTTCGTAGTCTGTAATGCGATAATCTAAACCCACGCTGCGGTCAATATTAAGTTTAAAACAAAATTTAAGCACAATTCATGTCCTTTGTTTAGTCTTAGATATTAAATTTTCTAAATATTTCATTAAATACGACGTCTATTTACAAGCATCTCCGTTCTTCAGAAGGCACGATAAGCTTCACTTCACTTCCCTTACAAAAAACTGCACTGAGCAGTGGTGAAGTATGGCGCGTACCACCTCATAGTTGAGGTTAGGCCTGTGCCCTGTAGTGGAACGTGTATAGGCTAATGAGATGAGATGAGATGAGAGAGAAGTAAATACAGTAGGTAAAACATTTATTTTTTTACCTAACGCAACGTTGGGTACGGTCATTAGTTTTCATTTTACATGCGCCTGACATTGTACGTCGTTAGATTAATGTAGGCAATTACGGGCTGATGCTTTGACATAACGTAACGGCAATTATGGAAATATTAATAATAATGAGAGTTTATAGTAGAAGAGATTATACATAAAAATTTAACTAAATGATGAAACGCGAAGAAAATACTGAATGTCTTCAAGTCCTCACCCAAGCAAGACTAAAAATATTCCTACCTAGTAAATACATACTTTGTAATCGACAAAAGCAAATATATGTCATGTTTAGAATCCTACAAAAGTTTATAAATTTCCTAGGAAATTTATAAACTTGCGGATATTGTTATCTTCCGGTGACATATACATATTTTTGCTTGGTGGGTACATACATCGATTGAAACTGATTATTAAATTTAAATAATTATATACCTAATTAAGAAAAAAAAAACAACATCAAGGTTGGATATATGGACACATATTTTTATTTCGAGCATCGCCTTATTTTATTTAATTGTGCAAATGTGTGGATTTCACTTTTTTCATAAGAATTTTAATAGGAACGCAGTCGTCTGAAAACTGTAACTAAATAATCATGTTAATTATTTTCCCGTGATAAAGAATACTCTCACGAAATAAGGTGTTGCCAGATTTTAAATTAAACAAATTCACACTCTTCTCACAAAGCCGTTTCATTTTCTGTTATGAAAACTTAATGCAAACAGCATTATCTCAAAAACTAACCGTGACATGGCTCATAAAAATGCTTTATATTCAAGTTATTCCTGTACAATGTACAAACACCTACTTATCTTATTAAGTAACTTCGTAGAAAGACAACTACGCACTAATTACGTTGGTTAGATCTTGTTTTTAATTAACAACTTAGTTTTATATTTTGCTTGTTTATTCTATGTGCAGTTGTGGGCGAAATTCTCCTGCATAATCTCTTAGTTCTTGTTCTTGTGTTTAATTGACGACTACTTTGGTGTAGTGCTCAAGAAATTGACTATTTACCAAGAGGTCGCGGGTTCGATTCCCGCACTGTACAAACATGTTTGTCCATGAACATGTCTGTTTGTACTGGTCTGATGATGTTGTTTAAAAAAAACACATTGTATTGATATCAAGAGTCATGGGAAATAACGTTCATAGTTATAGAAACTAATTATTGGAGCGAATTTCCAGTAGGTAGGTAAAAAAAGTTTATTTGTAGTAGATGCTCATCTAAATGTGGTATTTATTTTCTTGCGACTTGACATGACTTGACAATGACCTATGTAAGATTTACGAGTACTTTGTGCATCAACTACAATCACTTAGTTTTACTTTGCTAGCAGAAAAGGTCGAATGTGGTCCCCTCAGCCATCCAAATATTTTCAAACCCTATTGAAGTTACCATTTATTCGTCAAACAGTTCAAGAGACTGCACATTTTTAATTTCCTTAGAACATACTCATCAATTCATGAATGGAATATACGAGACCATCCAAAGATTCCTATCATTCATCATTACTGTTCCACCGAGGGTATCTTACCACGTCCATCGATCAATTAGCTCTCAGTTTGCTCGTACTCTGTATGAATGACGTAACACCTGAGCAATCTAGTAATATCTGGTTAGATCCAGATGTAACTGGTTCTAGCTAGTCGTGTCTGGATTATTGCAACGATTTGCACGATTTGAATGATGAGAAATGGCGTTTTTTAATCCCCAACGAAAAAAAAAGGGATTTTATTAGTTTGACCCTTATGTTTGTGTGTGTGTTTTGTGTGGGTATATCTGTGGCAAAATATCTATTACAACTTCACTGTTATGTCATTTTAAAGTTAAGTGGTCCAATAGTGACAACCTTACTCTAGCTCCCGAATGAATGAACCGATTTCAAAGCGGTTTTTTTTATTCGAAAGATAATTTAATCACGGTGGTTCTTAGCCATAACTGGTGATAATCCGACCAGCCAATGAAGCACCTGGTGTGCTTCATTGGCTGGTCGGATTATCACCATGTTATCACCTGTTTTCCTAGTTTTTTCGTCTTTTTTTTAACTGGTAAGTTAGTTTTTAGAAAATTAAAACTAAACCGAATGATAAGGGTTTACAGACTAGATAAAGTTCATAAATCAAAAAAAGGATTTTTGATGCCAATATTATCTGTTTAACTTAATTGATATTTATACACTTTTTCTTTATTGCACGCTCATGTAGCCAGGACATTCTACTTGACCGAAATGGAAACCCCAAACAGTAAAGGCTAAGTTAAATTTGTAAAAGTCTTGGAACCCACACTAAACCCCTCTCGATAGTAAATAGTAGATAGAAGCGAAGCGTTTTAAAGTTCTGAAATCAACAAGTACCAGGAAGTTTTTAAAAATAGTCTCCAGATGAATTTCGACTATGGCGGCTAATCTCTTTAAATATCAACGAACTACACAGAGCACAAGTGTGTGTGTGCGCAATAGGTGCACTCTCTGTTCCTTCACGGCAATCTGACATGACCAGAGAGGTAGGTCGTGCGCAAGACCAGCTTAGTGTGCTTTCCGAGGCAGGGAACTGTAATGTAACACCGCCAACTTCCTGACTTAGAGCTTCGGAGACATCCATGAAAGAAATTTTCTTTTCTGGACCCTTTGCCACGCATGGCAAACTTGGGAACAAATTAAATTCCCAGAAACAATTTTGTCCGACCCCTGATTTGAAACCTGGACCTCTTGGATGCAAGTCCACTTGGCTTGCTTCTAAAAACTCTAAAAAGCAGTGAAATGTGTTTTGCTTTGCATTCTAAGTTCTCTTAGGCAATTTTTTTAATATCTCTCAAGTAAAGACTTATTTTCCTCTTTAGCTATGTTATATTTCTGTTTTTCTTTTGAGAATACTTACCTACTTTTCAATTTAATGATTTCGATGACTCAAATTACATAGGCACTCAATACGAGTTGATTTCCAATACGATTAACTTTTTTTTATTATAATTATTATTCATTCCTAACAAAAATTAATACATGGTGGAAACTTAAATATATGGTGAAAAGACAACGAACGCCGAAATATATATATTTTTAACAATTTCATGTGATGAGCAGTTGCTGTACAAGTGATCGATCTTAAGTAAATAAAATTTACACGATAACTTCTTCATAAGCCACTTAAAAATCAATTTTGAAGTCGCATCAAAAATTTTAATAACGGTTCAATTTAAGACGGTGCAATTGCCCCAGGTTTGCCATCCACTTTGACCCAATTTTGAGATTCCAAAGAAATCGCCTCTGACTTGTACAGGTCTCCCATCAACCTAGATCTTAATCAGTCACGATAAAGGTGATTTTCCAAGAAAGTTTCCTATCGATATTGGGAATTCTGTACTAGTAGTACGAAGTTAAGGTGACTGCAAACTTGCGAAGTCCATTAACCTTAATTGGAGGACCCCTTTAATATGACGAGCCAAAAGAGTAAGGTCAGCAAGGTTTCTTGATAGATTGGTAAAGTTTTCATTAAAATCATACAGATAAACAGAGACAAAGACACACAGATATTTTTTTTAAAAGCAGTGGAATGTGTTCTGTATTCGATTCTAAGTTGCCCTAGACAATTTTTTTAATGTCTCTTATGTGCCTACAGACTTGTTTTCCTTGTCAGATTTATTTTATTTTGGTTTTTCTTCAGAGAATACTTACCTTATATCCAATTTATTAACTTTGGTGACTTTTGCACCAAACTCTTCCTTGCGGCGTATAATAATATCTTTAATGAAGGTTGTCTGGAAGAGATCGATTGTAGCGATAAGACCGCCTAAATTGTACATCTTTCTGTGTATGTTGACTTATTTTGTATTTTGTGGTATGCAATAAATTGTTTTTTTATTTATTTTATTATTATTTCTTTTATCTCGGTGAGAGGTTACGTATTTAGACTCTTATGCAAAACCTATAATAATTCAATTAACTATTTTTAAATAACTCCTTTCAGTGACAGATTTTTAATGAAGGGGATAAACTAGAAAAATAATGCGAAAGAACCAAATAAAATTTAACTTAACTTTAACTCACAAAGGAAGCCATTTGAAGTGTACGGCTTAAAAATACTCGTATTTTCAAGTACTAAAAATATCTTAAGACTGCAAAAATTTGTAAAGAGCTTATTAAAACGATAAACAGGAACAGTTTGCTCAACGCCAAATCTAACTTTGGAATCTTATTGTGGCGTCTGGAATCTGGAATCCCAGGCGAAGTTTCTGGAAAAACTATTTCTTGCCTTCGCGGTTATTCGTTGTATAAATGAATAAATTCTGGTCTCGGACGAGGCCAGTTGGGAGAAACATTTTTGAAGCATAAAATAACCATTTAAGCTGAACCGGGTTTTTATTATAATCGCTTTGGACGAAAGGCATGCGACTGTTCAGGAGTTATTTTAGACAAGTAATTTTACAGGGTACTTTAACCGAAATGTTTACACTTAGATTATTTTAACCCTCATAAAATTTCTGTCTGGGCTGTTACGTTACAAAGTCCTCGAATATGTTTTTCTTTGGCTGCTATTGAGAAAACTGAGTTTAATGAGATCCCCTAAAAATCTAAAACCTCCGGAAGGAAAACATGGACCAGGACGTATGCGTATAAGTAAATAGACGTCACTTATATGGTTGGAGTGGTCACCCATTCTAAAAAGTCCTTACATATTCTGCTTTAGTTTGATCGCATAAAGTCATTGCAATTGATTCCACTCTATTAAGCTTTTGGTTATAATAATAGTCCTAGCCGATTTCGACCACGGCGGCCAATCTCAACAGAGATCAGCGAACTACGCAGGAGATATTATAGTGCACAAGTGTGAGCGCAATACACAGGTGCACTCACTGTTCCAACACTCTCAAATTCAGTGAGACGGCAATCCGACATGGCCGGAGAGAGATCAGGCGCAGGACCAACGGCTTAACGTGCTTTTCGAAGCACGGGGGTGTAACACCGCAATCTACCCGACTCCGAGCTGTTTTTTAAAAATTCATGACAGAAAAACTCAGAAACAATTTTTGGCACGACCTGGGATTTGAACCCAGGATCTCTCGAATGTAAGGCAGAAACTTTGCCAGAACACGAACGAGGCAATGCTTTTGGTTACCAAGCTACCATTTATCAACATAAGAAACTGGCGTAAGTCAACAATCAAAACTTTCTCAAATATCTGACATATCACCTAGCAGACTTTCTCCTTCCTCTTGGCAAACTTCAAGGCAACTGTCCCATAGTTCGCTGGCATAATATACCTGGTATTTGTGGACCGTCCCACCTGTTGAATGCAAACTTTTGATGGATGGCGTGCATGCATGATTTATCGCTAGAGACAGTTTTAAAATGACCTGCTTGTGCTGCTATGGCTGAGCAATGAGCATAGGATTATTAATGAAGGAGCTTGAAATATTAGCTTAAATGTTAACACTCTACGCAATGATCGGGGTGATATCTATACTCGTCTGAGTATTGCTCAGAGCTCCATAATGTACGGTCGTAGTCAGAATATGTTAATCAGTTTTTCAGTAATATTCTATATCACATTCTTTTTACTAAAGTCCAAAATGATAAAACAATTGTTACCTTTTAAAAGTTATTACTCGATATGACTCATCGAGAATATAAAAAAAACGTTAAAGTAAGCATTTTTATCACAAACCTCATTGCTTATTTGTGGAAATGACATTTATGTGGAAAGTGTCAGTCGAACTCCTACAGAATGAGTCATTCTCATTAGAGAAAATATTATTATCAATAGTCAATAAAAATAAAAAATATACATTTAAAACTTATAACTGAAATTTTTGCAAGCAATTGTGATCGAATTCCCTGTTCATTAAGGCTTACGTAGTTGATACCCAAAGTGTCCTCGCATAACTTAGTCAATAACTTAGTCAAACGTCGTTTACCATACAGCATGACTGACCACGAAGCATGGGCTCCCAGCAACATTCCAATTACGATATGATTATAAATATGCAATTTCTTCACTCAGGGAAACAGCCTCGACTGGAATACCAAACGGAAAACCTACACACTATAGTAAAGGTTGCCTATTGCAGCAGTATTTTTTTTCAGTAGAACAAACTAAATTTGAAATTAAATTACAGTAATATATACTAAATTATAATAAATACAAACGAAAGTAATACAAACATTCGCTCTAAGCTAAAGCTTACATGTAATAAAAACACGGGTTGCACTCCGGGAGTGCCGGCAGAAGTGAAAACTTGATTATTAACGTTGTGCATTTTTGATTTATTTGAACCGTCTTACGGTTTTTCGATCAGCATCACGTGACCTGACGCGAGTTTCACAGTTTCTACCCATGCCACAAAAGTGCTCAACGCCGCTAAAGAAGTTTTCACTTCAAAAAACCTTTTTTAATCCAAAAGTAATATACAAACTTAAATATTATCGCAACATGAAAAATAAACTAAAAAAAAAACCACACTTATTGACTGGTAGGCCTTCGACATCAACACCATTGTACGCAAGTTTGAGCAGAATTTTTAAATAAATAAATACTTACCTAAGGAACACAGTGTTATAGTGCATTTTGATTGTTTTGTTTAAATCGAGTACTGAGGAGGTATGTACCGCATCTTAGATTTATCGTACCAAAGTTATTGTTTTAGAAATCTTGTTACAACATGACTTACTGCAAACCGATTTATATTCAAGTTCTGTGGTCACGGTCCGAATCCATATTTATGCAACGTTCCAGGGCGTTTTAATATCGAGATGCAGCAATAATCTTTTAATAAAATGGATACAAAACATGCAAGTCACCAAAGTAAATGCATTAGACTACTTAACCGTATTACAAAATTCTAGGTATTTAGTTTAATAAACTTGCCTTCAAAATTAATTTGATTGATATTAATTACGTAATCTCTAACATTGAACTTCACCTTATCTCAAGAAATCTCAAGCAGGGAATTTCAGTTAAATATGTAGTGTCAGCGTCAAAATACCTACAGCTACATTTTATAACATATCAAAATAACTTCTTGAGCATTCACCTTGTAAATTCGTCAAAATAACGAATTTCACATGTTACTAAAGTGCTCCTACATATTTTTTCACCCTGACTAGCTTTGTCTATAATTTCATTGTTTAGTCTAGCGACATCTAATATTGTCGAGACATAATGAAATTTGCTATCAATTTAAATTCAGCACAGCATCAAACAAAACCAAGATTATGATAAATGAAATTCCAAGTATCAATCAATCATGATTCAATTAAAATAGTCTTTGATGAGGTGATTAATGAGTCGCGCAGTCTCAAACTAGTTAGTAATTATCAATTATTTAGTCGAAATTCAGCAGTTCTCGAGATTTGTTGCCATCACCATTTTGCGATTAATTTTTATAGTTACAAGAGTTGGTCGTTTTATAGTAATAGAACAGCATTACCAACAAACAGTAAGTTTAAATATAAGTTTATTATAATATAAATCTAGTTATCTAATCACGTATCTATAAAACATTTCATGTTGACATTTGTAAAACAAACGCTGGTAAGCGAGCCCCCTTGAACAGACTGCTATCCGACTTCAACAAGTTAGTTTTTGCATGATCTCGATTTTTCCCAGAATCCCTCACAATAGGCTTGTTTCCACTATGAAAGAAAGATTCAAAAACTGATTTTCTCTAAAATAATTCATAATTTCAGATGCCTTTACACTAATATTTTTCTGCAGTTCGTATTATTTGATTTTTAATTGGAATTCAAATGATAATTAGTCACTCAGTCGGCATTGCACGCGATGACGTCAAAGTGTGTTATTCCCATACAAGCTCTATGAAGAAAAGCGTTTTGACAGTTGATAAAAAGTACGTCAACGATTGGTGGTGTCAACTACCGTATTTTAAAAAAGCTTGCTTTCAATAAATTTCTAACATAAGTTTCTTAAAAAATATTTTAAAAAAAATTGTATCTTCTAAGAACTCTCCCTAAAACCATCAAATATTATTATATTTATTTTACATAACGTATGCACGTATTTATAAAACATAGTATATATTTGTAATAGTCGCACATTTCACCTTGCCTCTGTATTATTTGTCACGCCTTCAATTCATTTTTATTTTTACTAATATAGTTTTTAAGAATTACTAACATAAAATGGATCATGTAATCTTCTATCTTAAATAAATAATAATAATAATAATATACGTGGATTATGTAGTAGGATGTGTTACCATTTATTACATGAGTTTACATTTAAGCTATCTCAATTAACATGTTTGTTAGTAATCCCTAAAATAAATAAATAGTGCGATGGGTAAATCGAATCGAATCTGGCATTCGACTAACGGTATTTTCTCCAAAATCCGACCTCATTACATGACTGATTAACATGCATTATCGGAAGCCACTCATATGAAGTGACCCGTAATACGATAGTGTTGTGTATGATAATTATGTAATCACGGTTTAACTAGTACAGGAATGCAGGTACTAAATCGTGGTCAGTTTTCTGACATATACCATAGAATATCGATCCATGAGGTTTGAATCCTGGGTCGAGCTCCTGGGAGTTTTCTTCATAGATTTCTCCGAAACAGTTACACGGTACGTGTTACACCCTCATGCCTCGGAAAGCGTGTCAGCGAGCGAGCCATTGGTCCTGCACCCGATCTCTCTCCGGTCATGTCGGATAGCCACCTTACAGAATTATGATACCAAGAATGAATGAACAAAGAATGAAGATGGGGCCGTATTAAAATCTCGCTTTCCGCTTACTGGCAGCGTTTTTATTTTAAATAATTAGAACAAAATTAAAATAAAATAAAATAAATAAAATAAACAAAATTACGAATAACAGCGCTATCGCAGCGCCTCAACTGTTGAGCCTAAACAAGATCGTTAAAGGGTATTGCACACACTTGTGCGCTATAATAATGGCTCTTACAGGGTGCAAGGATCTTATAGCCTTTGTCCTATTAGGACAAAGGCTCCGGGCAAACTTGAAGTGTTAGAAAGTAAATAAAAAAATGCATCACTTCTTAATTTGCACACTGTAAATGAATTAAAAAAGATTTTTTAGATATTTTTTACTTCCGGCGGTCTTATGGCAAAAAGTAATCTCGACCCATATTTTTTTGACTGGAAAATGATTTTTGTCATTTTAACCACCAAAATTATTAAACAACAGAAAACTTCTATGCAAAAGTCTTTGCTTGTTTGTTGAATATACATTTTAAACCCTAAAATGTGGTACTTACATGATTGGATATATCGCTACCTTGGGGTAGAAAAACCATAAACCCAACTTTACAGGACGAGCAAAAAACATTTTTTTAAAACATTTTGGCTTACAACTTTTTCGTTCTTGTAGGTATATTGACCCTATTAGGTGAGAATTGTTATTTTTTTATGTTCTTTGCAATGGAAACACTTGTTTTATCATCAGCTTCTTAGTTTAAAAGTTAGCATGGATTTACGTCCATTTTTTTCCATGAAATGGTTTATGTACCCCATAATTATTTGAGTTGACAAATCATGATGACTCGTAACTTAATGTAAGTCATTGATATGGAGATTAAAAACCATTAACATAAAATGAAAAAAGTCGTAAAATCATAACTTTTTAATGTTGGAAGTCGTAACTTTGACGAATTTATAGTAATATTACACATCACTATAATGTTTGGTAACAAAAGCCAGTATAATCGTATTAATATTGCCCCTACTTGTACTTATGTGTGAAATCATTCCAATCGTAATCGTATTCAGCTCTTTCAGCTAGTTCAGTTAATGAATAAAATAATGAATTCAAAGACAACACTTTGAATTCAAAAACAAAAAGCAACAGAAAAAGCAACCTTATGAAGCGGGATTTGAACCGCGCGTCTTTTGCATTCCCGCTTTTGCAGATAGTTGATTTTTATTGCATAGTGAATGCTTCTCACATAAAAACAAAAATAAGTAATGATTAATTTACTAAAAATTAGGATACAAAATACCTAAAACATTTCTTTTTGTTCATCCAAGTTCTTTTGATTTGAAGACAGAAAACATAAACACAACATTGATGTGATAGTAATTTTAACGTTAAAAGCATTATAGCTTTGAAAATAGTAAACTATTTCTTGGAATTGCCGCAGGGAATTACGATTATTTAGTTTTACATACTATGCAAAGAATAATCATTCAGATCAAAGTTAAGCAATCATCAGTCTCAACAGTTTAAACTATTATTATGTCATATTTAGGCACGTAACTGTCTGGCATTATTATAATTAAATCTAGGTTCTTCTACTTGAGTCGTCCTTTCACTCATCTAAACAAGGAATAAATCACTGATTTTCGTATATAATAAGAGGTAGTACCGAAATTTAAATAGTAAATTAGTGTAGCAAACGCACCCCAAACAAAGGAAACGATGGGTGGCTTCCTGCTACATCTGGATCAGACTATAAAATCTGCCGATGAAAATATCGATGGTCTGTACGATAGGCACGCGACAACACAATAGAATGCACTCACGTACCTTAGAGAATCGATGATGACTTCCACTTGTAGATTGGGCACACCAGCTGGTTGGATTCAACGGTTTGGTAGTTGAGAAATTACGAAGAGTTCATGGTATTTTCACATCCGCATAAAGAGCACGCGGTGGCGATCGCGTTAGGTTAGGCGACGTGCTTTCGCGGCGCGATCATGTGTGCAACTCTCAATTGCAACTGCCCTCAAGTTTTCGTCAAAAGTCAACCCGTCGGCAGTGAGCGCATAACAGCTGAATAAGGCTGCGTTTGGTTGCTGCATAAACCTACTTATACAGCACATCGATAAGAACGTTTAAAAATTACAATTTAATAACATAAAAGTACGATGACGGAACATCCCGCCCACCAAAATAGCTATGGTATTTTCTGGTTTACTAAAACTAAACTTGCGATGAACGGTGCGATACTTATAATAACGAAAAACTAATTATGCTAAAGAAACTTAAAACGATACAGTTAAAACTAGAACACAAGTTCCAATGGAAGCTAGTCCTCCAATGGCAGAGGGCATAACTTAACCAATGGCCGTTGAATTATGTTATTGGTTGCAGTTTTAACCATTGCAATTCGAATAACTCCGTCAGCTCCTGCAAGAAGCTGCTGCACCCTACCAAGGGTCCAGTGTAACGGAGGACGGTTGTCATCTTTGATGATGACCATCGATCCTTCAGCTAATGGTTTCGAATCTTTGGTCCATTTGGCGCGTTGCGTTAAAGAGTTTAGATATTCGTGTTTCCATCTGGACCAAAAGTTCTGGTGAAACGATTGTAACAACTGCCACCGATGAAGCCGATTAACGTTAACTGAAGATAGATCTTCATCGGGGACTGCGGTTAACGGTTCTAAGGTCAGGAAATGACCTGGAGTTAGTGCTGACAAATCGTTAGGGTCAGCACTTACGGGGCAAAGCGGTCTCGAATTCAAAACAGCTTCTATTTGGGCGAAGAGCGTTGTTAGCTCCTCGAAAGTTAGCACTTGGTCACCAACAACCCGGTATAAATGAGTTTTGGCCGCTTTAATTTGAATCTCCCACACTCCGCCGAAGTGGGGGGCCGAAGGAGGATTGAATTTAAATTCAATTCGCTCTGCATGTGAAGCATTTTCCATAAGAGAAGACAGTTGATTACGAGCACCAACGAAATTGGTCCCACAATCCGCGTGAATAGTCTTGCAACGACCGCGTCGTGCTACAAAACGCCGAAGAGTAGCGATAAAACCGTCCGCTGATAATGTGGAAACGACCTCCAAATGGACCGCTTTTGTGGCGAGACAAACGAACAAACAGAGGTATGCCTTGTCGACTTTAGCACCACGATGTGGACCTAGTTTTATGCGAAACGGTCCGCCGAAATCTACACCCACGACAGAGAAAGGCTTCACCTGATTGACGCGATATGCAGGCAAGTCGCTCATGAACGGTTGCAATGGTTGAGGGTGCAGGCGATAACATTTGATACATTTTGCAAGAATGCGACGCACTGTACGTTTTGCTGACACTATCCAAAACTGCTGCAAAAGCAGAAAATTTGTTGTATTCACGCCTGGGTGACAGTAACTACGATGTATGTGATCGATAATTAAAAACGTTAGCGGATGATCAGATGGCAAGAGTGCTGGATGTTTGTGTTCATACTCCAGCCCCGAGCGAGAAAGTCTGCCGCCCACCCTGAGGACGCCGAAATCGTCGATGAACGGGTTGAGTTTTCGAAATTGTTTAATAACAGGTTTTTTGGTTTCCATGTTTAAAATTTCATTGGAAAATTCTTGACTTTGAGCATGTTTTACCAATTGCATCAACGCGTTATGGCGTTCAACGTTATTTATGAAAAGGTTTTCATTTGTGTTACAGCGCTTTCGAATTAAATTGATAAAACGATTGACATACGATAAAACGTTTAAAAGTTTTTGCAACGATGAAAAACGATTAATCAAATCGGTCAAAAAATGAGAATCGTCGTTATTAGCTCCTTGCCCGGTCACTAACGCAATAGATTTTCGAGCCTCAGCTTGAATAATCTCCTCATCTTCCTGAGTGACAGCTATAGAATGCAACGGCCACGAATCTTTTTCTTTGGAAAGCCAATCTGGTCCCGCCCACCATAAGGAATTATTTAGAATTTCACTGGGGAAAAGTCCACGGGAGCAAATGTCAGCTGGGTTGTCTTTTGAAGAAACATGGTGCCAGCATTCTGGTGGAGTGATTTCCTGGATATGACTCACACGGTTTGCTACAAAGGTAGTCCAGCGTGAGGAATGAGAGCGTAGCCAGGACAACACGATGGTAGCATCTGACCACAAGAAGACAGAATCGATTGGGATGTGCGTCAGGTAAGTATCCCGGACATACTTATACAAATCAGCCAACAGGACTGCAGCACAAAGCTCTAATCTCGGTAAAGGAATACGTTTCAAAGGAACGACTCGAGCCTTGGAACAGACAAAGAAGACCTGAATGTTTCCAGCTTCATCTGTGGCACGCAAGTATATCACAGCACCGTAAGCGACCTCAGAGCTATCACAAAATCCATGCAGTTCGTATGATTTGGACTTCAAGCAGGTAAGTTTGCGCGGTATACGAAGTTCGGCTAGCTTCGGAAGTTGATCCGTATAAGAAGCCCATGAATGGACGACTTCGATAGGTGGCGTTTCATCCCAATTCACACCGAGAATCCAAAGTTTTTGTATCAAGCACTTAGCTTGGATTGTGATTGGTGAAAGAAAGCCTAAAGGATCAAAAATCCGAGCAAGTTCGCTTAGAATTGAACGTTTTGTGCACATTTGATTTGTGGGCTGTACCGAAAAGAGAAATGAATCCGATGAAGGATCCCATTTGAGGCCGAGGACCTTCAGAGGTGAGGGTTCAGTGTGGTCAAGAGATATTGAACCTTGTAAGCGATGTTCAATGGGTAAGTCAGATAAAAACTTTGGATCATTACTAACCCACTTACGAAGTTGAAAACGTCCCAAGTTAAAAAGTTCAATTAGTTGTTTCTTTGCTTCCTGAGCAACGTTAAAATCATCAAAGCCGCAGACAATATCATCGACGTACACATCCGACAGCACGATCTGTTTCGCCAGAGGAAATGCATCTCCCTCGTCGTCAGCAAGCTGTCGCAACGTACGGCAAGCGAGATAAGGAGATGAAGCTACACCATATGTAACCGTATTCAAACGATACTCTCGAAGATCATCGCGAGGCGACGGTCTCCAGAGAATACGTTGATACTCTCGGTGTTCAGGCGAAATCAGAATCTGCCGATACATTTGGCGGACATCCGCCATGATGACGATTTCATGTTCTCGGAAATGTAGAAGAATTTTAAAAATATCCGGTTGCAACTTTGGACCGATTAATTGCGTGTCGTTGAGCGAATTTGCGTTAAGATCTTTTGCAGACGCATCGAACACAACGCGAAGACGAGTCGTAGTCGAATCAGGACGTAAAACACAATGATGTGGGATATAGTATTTACCCATACCCATTTGATCAGGAGGCACAAGTGACATGTGACTGGACTCGATATAGTCAGACATGAATTCGCAGTACTGAGTAGATAATTCATGATCTGCTAATAGTCTTTTTTCAATTGCATGAAACCGTCGTAGTGCTACTTCGCGAGAGCCTTCAAAAATAGGTTCAGAATCGTCTTTGAACGGATATTTGACAACATATCTGCCTGAAGTATCACGATAGTGCTCTGTGACAAACTTTTGCTCACAAAGCTGTTCTTCCGGCGTCAATGAAGTTGCTTTCGGTACGTCGTCTAATTCCCAGAATCGATGTACTAATGAATTTAACTCGGTATCGATATTGGACGATAAGGAAGATGTGAGTAACGCCGTACTAGAATTTAGATACGTTTTACCAAGGAGAAGCCAACCGAATAACGATTTGAAAGCAGTAGGTTGATTTTGACTACCCTTGATTTGCTGACCTAACAGCGATTCGGCGAAAACATCAGCAGCTAACAATATGTCAACCGGTCCGGGAATATCGAAACTGGGATCCGCTAAAGTTAACGATTGGATGTGCGACCATCGGGATGAATTTAATTCAGCTATAGGTTGATCGCTACAAATTTTCGATATTACGTGCATATTTAATTTGAAACAGATTTTATTTTGTGTGCCAACACAACACGCGATGTCACCACTAATAGGAGCAGAAGCTTCTCCGAGTCCGCAAACACTCGCCGATGTTCGTTTAGGTACTAATTGCAAACGTCTAACTGCCGACTCCGTAATAAAGTTACTTTGGCTACCGGTATCAAAAAGCGCTCTAAAAGATTGCATATTGCCGTTAGCATCTTGAACCTGCACGATAGCAGTTGCGAGTAAAACGGTAGACCTTGACGGAGATCTCGAGAGTAAGGCTGCTGAATTCACACTCTTTTGTGGCTTGTCGGAACGATGAAGCAGGCTGTGATGTTTACGTTTGCAAGTACGACACGAAAAGAAAGATTTGCAATTCTTTAATTGATGTGAAGGTTTTAAACAGTTATAACACCATTTCTTTTCTTCGGCTGTTTTAATACGTTCATCTATCGATTTTTTAAGAAACTCAGAACACGATGTGATAGAATGCGATTCATTACAATAAGAACAGCTTTTAATATAAGACGAAGGTTTGTTGTTATCAGTCGTAGACGAAGGCGATTCATTGTTTGCAGCCACTAAGGTGTGCGACACACTCGGGCGTTTAGTTGTGTTTTGAAAAGGCTTATTTGATTTTGATAATTCCAAAAAATGTGTATCCCGCAATAAAGCCTCACATTTAGATTGTAAAAATAGTTTAAGCTGATTATAAGTCGGAAACTCAATATCGGAATGTTTTTCTTCAAAGCTACGACGCATTTCTGTATTAAGTTTTGATAAGATGTGATATACAAGGATGAAATCCCAATTATGAACCGGTAAATCAATTGTTTTCAAAATACTTAAGTTCTCATCACAAGTATCGAGAGATTTACGAAATTCCTTAGCGTCCTTACATTTGAATTCAATATTAAGGATTTCACGCCAACATGTAAAAGCAAGATCGCGTTTGTTTCTATATCTAGCGCATAAGGCTTGGTACGCACTAAGGTAATGTTCATGAGTTAAAGGAAATGCTTTAACTACGGATAATGCATCGCCGCTAAGGGAGGACACTAAATAGTGAAACTTTTCTGTTTCGGTAAGTGAAGAAGAATTATGAATTAAAGCGTTAAAGGTATCAAAATACTCCGGCCATTGTTTGATATTACCAGAAAAACTAGGAAGTGTAATTTTAGGTAACCGAACATTTAACGATGATGAAACACTTTTCGATTGTTTTTCATCTTCACTTCGAGATAAGCCACGATAAATAGATTCGATTTTGTAATATGTGTCATCAAATTGCTCCTGTAAACAAGTATCCGCATCAGTAGCATCGTCTAAAATCTCTAAAATGCTGAAATGTGCGTCTTCAAAAGCCGCCGTTATGTTTTTGATGTCGTGATGATAAGACAAAAATAAGTCGCGTTGAGAGGGGTCACTTTTAGCTAATTGACCGATTTCTAAAGCTTTACCTAAACGTTTAATAGCAATTGTCCGCTTTCGACGCAAAGATGGCAAATCTTGTGCAGTATATTCGAAATCTTCAGATTTGGATTTAGATTTTTTCAAAGCACCAGATTTTCGCAAATGTTTGCTTAAAAGTGACATTTTACGATAGATTTATTTAGTGAGTAAAACTTCAAAATAAAAAACTAAAATTGTAATCAATTTGATTCACTTAGTGTGTTACCACCCTAACGCCTATCACTCAGGACAGGAATGTTGTTTACAACTACGATGCCTACGATCGATGCAGCGACTCGCAGCGAGAACGATTCACAAGTTACGTACAATTATCAATGCAGATAGGCTTTGATAGTAAACAAGTTTCAACATAAAATATAAAAACAAACGATCATACACAATTTATTTTTCTAAAGTATTTCGTTTAAACGATAAAATATAGGTAATAAGTCGGTTGTAATTTAACTTTGAAGAATTAATATTATTACGTATTGTGTTGTTAAAAGTGAATAACTACCTATTCTCTTTATAGTTTGAAGTAGCTTCACCTCACCGGTGCGATGAGTTGCGAGATTACCGGTGGGTAAAACGTAACTACCCGACAATGAGAAAAAAAAAAAAATTAAATTTGATCTCGTAAATTGTGAAACTATATTTCAATGTGTTTTGCAAATATAGTACGATATTTAACGTTTAATGACTTATGAAATGATGTACAAGAATGAATAGTTTGAACTAGCGATGTCTAGAATAGAATTAACGTAAGCCGATATAGGTAAATTAAGCACCGATTAAGATTGATGTTTGCTTAATTTGATCTTACAGTAATTCAAGACAAAACTAAAACGATGATTTTACGATATGAATCCCGATTTATTGACTAGTTAGCCCGCAAGTACTGACACTGAACGTTTTACGGATTTAGTAAATTCTGATTAAATGAATAACTCTGCAACCAACGACTTATAAATTGAATGATTACGATTTACAAAGTCCCCTTTCAACCAGAAATACCACAGCCATTGGATGACGGTACAGTACACGATGTTAGTGGAAACCTTCCCGGGTTTCGGCACCAGAAAGAATGTAGCAAACGCACCCCAAACAAAGGAAACGATGGGTGGCTTCCTGCTACATCTGGATCAGACTATAAAATCTGCCGATGAAAATATCGATGGTCTGTACGATAGGCACGCGACAACACAATAGAATGCACTCACGTACCTTAGAGAATCGATGATGACTTCCACTTGTAGATTGGGCACACCAGCTGGTTGGATTCAACGGTTTGGTAGTTGAGAAATTACGAAGAGTTCATGGTATTTTCACATCCGCATAAAGAGCACGCGGTGGCGATCGCGTTAGGTTAGGCGACGTGCTTTCGCGGCGCGATCATGTGTGCAACTCTCAATTGCAACTGCCCTCAAGTTTTCGTCAAAAGTCAACCCGTCGGCAGTGAGCGCATAACAGCTGAATAAGGCTGCGTTTGGTTGCTGCATAAACCTACTTATACAGCACATCGATAAGAACGTTTAAAAATTACAATTTAATAACATAAAAGTACGATGACGGAACAATTAGAAATTATGAACTACCCAGTTCACAATTTGAACATAAAACAAAAATTAATATTAATTTTCATCTTGATCATCTTCATCGTCTTCATCTGTATCTATAAGGTAGTCTTGTATTTCATAAGGTAAATTCAAATATTCATGTTGATATGGTTTTGTTATGATTCCCTTTTCATATGAACGTTTCAAATAGTTGTATTTTGCAGTTCAAATGGGAAGCCGATGGTCATACAACTTTCTCTGAACCAATTCTTCTCCTTGGATGGAACTTTGTCCGCTATTTGTGTCGTCGTCGTGAAATCTTCCTCCGGTCTTTTCTTATCCTTTCCCTTTATTTTTATAGGTCTTTCATAAAGATTGATTGTTTCTTTGAGTTCGTCTTCACACATTGAGTACTTAATTTTTACCTTATTTGCACTTCTTTATTTAAATATCGCAATCCTGATTTGTTGTTTTTTTTAGTGTATCTTTTGTAAAAGTTTTAGATGCAAGTTCCATCGTCAATAGCGAAATTTTGTCCGGAAGCAGGGAGCACGCAGCTGAGGGCTGAGCGTCGTCGGAAGCAGCAGGTAAGTAGCTCGTCATCAATAACAGAGTTTTTTTAGGAAGCAGGGAGCATGAAGCTGGGGACTGAGCGTCGTCCGAAGCAGCAGCTCGTCGTCAAAAAAGGAGTTTTTTCAGGAAGCAGGGAGCTCAGAGCTATGGGCTGCGCTTCGTCGCAGCACAAAGCTGGGGAATGAGCGTCGTCTGAACTTTATAATAGTCAACTGCGGGTAATAATTGACTGTGCTTTTGTCGTTCATGATATCGACTTCAGATCCTACCTCTAACAGGAGTCAGAGTGGCAATGGGGATGGGACGATCCTAGTGATAATCGCGATAGTTAACAACTAATTTATTCATCTGAATATTTTAAAAAAATATCATTTTAAGACACTTTTTCTTCGGAAGAAAAAGTGATTAGGGATGAAAAGCCTTGATAAATAGTAAACCACGTCGTATAAACTACTAAGACGATCAAAACTAGAAAAGTCATGAAAGAAAAAGGCGTGTTTAAACCATATATCTCTAATTCTAACATAATAATAGACTGTGCTTTTTCATTCATAGTATCCCCTGTAGATCCTGCCTCTAACAGGAGTAAGAGTGGTGGCAATGAAGGTGGGAGGACCCCGGTTATAATCCAGATAGGAGCTAACTAATTTATTTCAATTTATTCATCTGAATATTAAAAAATAAATTATAATTTAAAGAAACTTTTCTTTCGAAGGCAAAAAGTGACTAGGAAGTAAAAGGCTTGACAAATAGTAAACTACGTCGTATAAACTACTACGACCGTCAAAACTAAAAAATTACTGAAAGCAAAAGGGGTGTATAAACCAAGCATCTAAGTAAGTAATGAATTCAGGTTGTTTTCCATCACGACAGTCAATATGTTACACCATCACTTTTATTTATCAAAGAAGTAATAACAAATTCACAATACGACGCTAACACAAAATACCGACGCTAAGTAGTTTGTTTGTTTACAACTGCACACAGATTAGTAACAATTGCCGGCCGCTTGAGAAAACGATAATTGAAACGAAAGTATTTGAACATGAATCTTACTCTATTCTATAAAGTTAATAGGAACTAGAAAGGGCGACCCGTGATTATTGCACAATAAAATTAACCCTATTATTAAGCAATCATAACGTCTAAAATTACTCTCGGCGCGGAGTTTGGTTTCAAAAACATTTTTTTGAACGGTGTAAGTACTTTTTAATTTATTTGTTAACAAATCGTTTGAGGATGTTAAAGTCAATATGCACTTAACGAATCTGTTAAGGATGGATGTAAATACTTAACTGTCAATTGCTCTACATGAGCTCAGGGCGTAAAAACCAAATTGTAGAAAACATAGGAGTAAAAAAGGCTGTAAATCAAAATCCTATTGAACTTTGATTTTTACGACCAAGCGCAATTAGGTAGTTTGTTTATACGCCATACTGGCTCATATATACCGTCTTTTACAACCCGGACTTTTAAAAAAATATGGCGTTACTCCAAGTGGTCCTTCTTATATATATTTTTTTGGTTTTTACATCATAAATAACAACAAAAACTTTGTTTAGACCCTGAAGTCATCTGGGCCGTAAAAACCATTTTTTGCGAAATTAAGACAGTCACATAGACCAATCGAAAGAGCGGAAAATTCTGAATAAGACTGCATTCATAACTCAGTTTTGGGTAAAATGGTTTATACAACCTTTCTACCCCAAGGTGTCGATATATCCGATAAATATCGGATCTATTGATAAAAATCACGATTATGATATTTATTTTAAAAATAGGATTTTTTCGAACCCTGGTCTTCTCCATAATTGGATTATTACACAAATAACTATTATTAGTTACTGAGAACTTATGTTCTCAGTTGAATGCTGTAAAGTTTGGTTGATACTATGAAGTATTGTAAAATTTGGTTACGACGTTTGTCTATCCGGTAACTACTCCATTTCAAATTATATAATTTTTTCTCGTTTATACGAGTACGCAACATGATTATCTACTATAATTAATGATTAGGTTATATCCATCACTAACCATTCAGTCCTGAAAGGATTCAACGAATGTCGAAACATGTGATGTTACATCATAGACACACAAATAAAATGAGAGTAGAAGGACTGAACTTTTTTTTATATATAGTATTCTCTGTGTATTGCTGGTGTGGTTCAGGAAGTCCAGGTTTGGATTCCTAGTAGGGGTAAATATTGTAAGAAGCTTGGTAAATGGTAGAAATATTGATTTGGCGACCACTGCTCGTCCATCAGGCCAGCATTTTATCTAACACTCGTCAGTTTTTGTCAGCAAAGGTCGAGGCCGCTAAGCGGAGAAACTTAGAAATATTAACCAATTGAAATGTAAAACACTCCGTCCCCTTCTGTGAATAGCAAGCGGAGCGGGTTAGTAGCTCCGCATACTGAAAAATAACGCCAGGAGCTCTGATCACTTCGCTCCGCTGCCTCAGTAAGCCTTGGTGGACAAACACAGCACGCTCTTTAGCTCCGCGATACCACGGTTCTCCGCTCCGCACCCTCACTCCGCGCCGGTGAAGAGGCACCCTAAGGCTGGTCGCTTTTCTTACAGGCAGCCCTCCGCATCCACACTAAGTGTGCATGGTCTTGAATAGCTCGTACTACTTCATATTTCAGATGAGGCATTTGCCCAGCGGTGAGACGTATACTTAATAGGCTTAACTATAGAGGGTCTAACAATTATAGTAATCAACCGTTTAGGGAAGGTATCTATACATCACTTGAATACAGTGTCAAAAAATGAGGACCACTTTTATAGTGCTTTTTTAAAGTTACGTTTTGCTAACAAACTAAATTAACTAAATTATGCACTTCATGAAACACGCCTTTACTTACAAACACGTTAAGCGTCAATAACAGGTTAGTGTACAGAAACATGCACACAATTGAAAAACCATTCACACACAGCTGTAGCTGACCCGAGAGTGTGAGTGTATGGTATTACAGCTGTACGGGTTTAGTAGGAGTGAATTTTATCGTAAATAATTATGATAACGTTTTGTTAATTATCTCGGACACTAGCCTGTATTTTTGCACCAAATTTGGTGAGCATGCTCAGTGTGATACACAGATAACCTCCTTAAGCGGTTGATTACTAAAATTGTTAGACCCATTATATGTTAGTGTTTCATTAGTTAAGGATTCCGGGAGTTGTGCGATTTCATCTATAGCTTTATCAACCTTTAACATTAAATTAGTTGGGTTGGGTGTCAAATAAGAAGTATGTTTGGCGCAACAGATTTAGAGTTAGGAAGCTAAAGGGAGCGCTTCCTACCGACCGGGTGTTATGGTCGGGAACCAAGGTCCGATAGTCTTTATATTGATTTGTCTACCTGTTATTCTAGAACTAAATCTTATATGCCGCGGTTCATGTGCGGTACTAGGCGAACAGCGCCATCTATACTATGGAACTGTATCAGCGCTCGCCGTCATGCTTGCCACCGTTAGGCATGCGCTTCTGATGGCGAACGGTAGAGGTTGCCACATACGTAACAAAAACCTACTGAATTCATGTTCACACTGGCCAAACTTACAAGCAATCTATATGATAATGCTATAAGGATAACATATTTGCTACTCCATCCCAACGTATTTGTAACGAATCAAAAATATTTTTTGTGGCTCTGCTATTGACCTTGCGACCTTTTTGCCTTGGGTTATGTAAGGTAAAAAACTTAATATTTTGACTGTAGTGAATTGGTAGTAGGGAATACTATTTTTTTAATGAGAAAACGAATAAATACTTTTATTTCATTCATTGGGGGCCATGAAATGAAAATTAACGATTCAATTATGATTTGCGTATTGCGTAATAAATAAATATTCCCCAACAATCACACCAACGTGGCCTGTGTTATAGGTACTAGACAACGGAAAAACATACTTAAATACTTTTTTTTGTAAGTAAATACATATTATACATAGAAAACACCCAGGTCAGTACAAACACACATGTTCATGCACACTTATGTTTGTGCTGTGCGGGGATCGAACCCGCGACCCTAGGTTTTAGAAGTCCGACCTGTGGACCACTGCACCAAGCGGTCGTCAATATATATTATTTACTTTATAAATTTGATTACTTAATTAAATGTAAAATAAATAAAATGTAATGTTTCCTTTCCTGTACCTAAGCTAGATTTTTTAAAATCTGTTGCTTAAAAACGTAATTTAACGGTAATCGAAGGAGGTTTAATTGAATCGCCAGTTTTTGACATTTCCAGTACGGACAAAATAACAAAATGGGGCTATTCAGTTACGATTCTGTCACGACTACAGAATACAATTCCGAGCATTTTGTTCAATATTTAACTTTTTGTTCAATTTTTAAGATAACGGGATTTTTGATGAATAATCCCTAGATAAGACTTAGTGTTTGTAGACTGTGCATCGCTTACAATTAACACTATTCTCGTCATTTGCAACTAAAAAATAACTCGACACTAAAGTCGCATTTGTGACAGTGATGCAGTCTCTACTGCAGTACGCATTATGATTAGTAGAAGTAATTTGGAATATAGTTCAACAATATGGAATCCTTACTACGCAGTTCATTCCGAGCGCATTGGATCGATCCAGCACAAATTTCTTCGTTCTCTGAGCTTCCGAACCGGCAATAATAGAAGACTTCGGTCATACGATGAGAGGCTTAAAGAGTTTAATATGACCCCTCTACACCTCCGTCGCGTCGTATTAGACTTGATTAACCTACACAAAATAGTACACTCAGAACTGGACAGCCCCGAGATCTTAGAACTTTTAAGTTTTAATATAAAACACAACCCACGCAGACCTCTGACAAAATTTTTTGACATACCACTATCACGAAATAATATCTCCCACTATCAACCCCTATCCAAGATGTGTCGACTTTACGAGGAATATAGCATTCGTTTTCCTGAACTTGACATTTGTGACTCTAGCTTGGCTCACTTCAGAAATGTTTTGAAAGATATCCTTAAAGTAATCTCCCTCACTGATTAGTTTTTCCAGATTTGATTTATTTGATCTATTTGCGTAATGTTTGTTTAAGAAACTTTTGATACATAAAAAAAACCTATTGTTTCTCAGTTTTAACATGCCGTTGTAGCACGCTTAAGGATTGTATCTTGTGTAGCTCTATAGTTCTTTGTTACTGCTTTAAATCATGCCTGATGTGATCTCTTTTGTTGTCCAATAAAAAAAAAATAAAAAAATGATGCAGTAGTGATGCAACAGACATGCAGTAGTGATGCAGTACAGATGCAGTACAGATTTTTTTTATTTTTTATTTATTTCAAACCACTTGTAGCTTACAGTTTACACCAAGTCGCAAACAAGCTTAAATTTACATACTCATGCACAAAAATACAACAAAGATAATTATAATTCAAATTTAAAATAAACTATGTCACAACAATGACATCAAAATCAAAATAATAATCAGATGCAGTAGTGGTGCAGTAGTGATGCAGTAGAGATGCGGTAGTGATGCAGTAGAGATGCAGTTGTGATGCAGTATTGATGCAGTTGTGATGCAGTAAAGATTCAGTGTCGGTGCAGTAGAAATGCAGTAGAGATGCAGAAAAGAAGCAGTAAAGATGCAGTACAGATGCAGTAGTGGTAACGCAGTAGTGATGCAGTAGCGATACAGTATCGCTGCAGTAGTAACGCAGTAATAATGCAGAAGAGATGCAGTATTGATGCAGTACTGAAGCAATAGTAATGCAGTAATGATGCAGTACTGATGCAGCACTGATGCAACACTGATGCAGTACTGATGCAGCACTGAAGCAGAACTGATGCATTACTGATGCATTACTGATGCAGAACTGATGCAGCACTAATGCAGTTCTGATGCAGTGCTTATGCAGTACTGATGTAGCACTGATGCAGTACTGATGTAGCACTGATGCAGTTCTGAAGCAGCACTGATTTCAGCACTGATGCAAAACTGATGCAGCACTGATGCAGTATTGATGCAGTACTAAAGCAGTACTGACGCAGTACTGATGCAGTACTGATGCAGTTCTGATGCAGCACTGACGCAGTGCTGATGCAGTGAAGCAGTGCTGAAGCAGGACTGATGCAGTACTGAAACAGCACTGATGCAGTACTGATGCCGTACTGATGCAGCACTGATGCAGAACTGATGCAGTACTGATGCAGCACAGAAGCAGAACTCTTGCAGCACTGATGCAGCACTGATGCAGCACTGATGCAGTACTGATGTAGCACTGATGCAGTACTGAAGCATTACTGATTTCAGCACTGATGCAAACCTGATGCAGCACTGATGCAGTACTGATGCAGTTGTGATGCAGTAAAGATTCAGTGTCGGTGCAGTAGAAATGCAGTAGAGATGCAGTACAGATGCAGTAGTGGTAACGCAGTAGTGATGCAGTAGCGATATGTAGCACTGATGCAGTTCTGATGCAGCACTGATGCAGTACTGATGCAGCACTGATGCAGTACTGATGTTACACTGATGCAGTACTGATGTAGCACTGATACAGTACTGATGTAGCACTGATGCAGTTCTGAAGCAGCACTGATTTCAGCACTGATGCAAAACTGATGCAGTACTAATGCAGTACTGATGCAGTTCTGATGCAGTGATTATGCAGTACTGATGCAGTAGAGATGCAGTATTGATGCAGTCCTGATGCAGTGCTGATGCAGTGCTGAAGCAGTGCTGATGCAGTTCTGATGCAGCGCTAGATGCAGTATTGATGCAGTCCTGATGCAGTGCTGATGAAGCATAGATTCAGTACTGATGCAGTTGTGATGCAGTAAAGATTCAGTGTCGGTGCAGTAGAAATGCAGTAGAGATGCAGTACAGATGCAGTAGTGGTAATGCAGTAGTGATGCAGTAGCGATACAGTATCGCTGCAGTAGTGACGCAGTAATAATGCGGAAGAGATGCAGTATTGATGAAGTACTAAAGCAATAGTAATGCAGTACTGATGCAGTACTGATGCAGTTCTGATGCAGTACTGATGCAGTTTTGATGCAGTAGAGATGCAGCTGTGATGCAGTATTGATACAGTACTGATACAGTGCTAATGCAGTACTGATACAGTACTGATGCAGCACTGATGCAGTACAGCTGCAGCACCAAAACAGAACTGATGCAGTGCTGATGCAGTGCTGATACAGTGCTTATACAGTGCTTATGCAGTGCTGATACAGTGCTTATGTAGCACTGATGCAGTTCTGATGCAGCACTGATGCAGTACTGATGCAGCACTGATGCAGTACTGATGTTACACTGATGCAATACTGATGTAGCACTGATACAGTACTGATGTAGCACTGATGCAGTTCTGAAGCAGCACTGATTTCAGCACTGATGCAAAACTGATGCAGTACTAATGCAGCACTGATGCAGTTCTGATGCAGTGATTATGCAGTACTGATGCAGTAGAGATGCAGTATTGATGCAGTTCTGATGCAGTGCTGATGCAGTGCTGAAGCAGTGCTGATGCAGTTCTGATGCAGCGCTAATGCAGTACTGATGCAGTAGAGATGCAGTATTGATGCAGTCCTGATGCAGTGCTGATGCAGTGCTGATGCAGTGCTGAAGCAGTGCTGATGCAGTTCTGATGCAGCGCTAATGCAGCACTGATGCAGCACTGATGCAGAACTGATGCAGCACTGATGCAGTATGGATGCAGTACTAAAGCAGTACTGATGAAGCATAGATTCAGTACTGATGCAGCACTAATGCAGAACTGATGCAGCACAGAAGCAGAACTGATGCAGCACTTATGCAGAACTGACGCTGCACTGATGCAGCACAGAAGCAGAACTGATGCAGCACTTATGCAGAACTGATGCAGCACTTATGCAGAACTGATGCAGCACTGATGCAGCACTGATGCAGCACAGAAGCAGAACTGATGCATCATTTATGCAGAACTTATGCAGCACTAATGCAGTTGTTAAATATTTGTAAAAATATTTCTCTCGGGTGATTTTAGGGTGTCTCTCACAATCATTGATGAAACATACGCTGGCTACGTACTACTAAGCGTTAAAAAGCACTTACAAAATTCAATGACTCCATTAAGGTTCTCGGTAGCTTTGTGGTCAGAGCATTGAACTGGACTTACAAAGGTCGGGGGTTCGATTTCTTCCCGATGACCGGAGTCGAAAAAGATTTTTTTAAGTCTTTTCGATACTGTGGTATAACTCTAGAAACTTACGTTACGGCCCAGTGCACACATGCGGTATAACGTCGCCACGACACGCAACTCTCAGCGATTAAGCCGCAGTCATTGGTTGACGCGCTGTCACTCAATCCGATATTATTCCGAAAACACACCTTTAGAAATGACCTGTGTTAAAACAGGTGGGATATGAAATGTGACGTACATATTTGATTGAACTGCACATCCGAAATTGATACTGCTTGGAGAATGCCTTTGATGCAATTTCGAAAATGAGTTAACGCCTACACACTTGAGGTTCTATTTCTAGTATATCTGAAGGTTCAAGTTGAAAGCTACATGAAGACTTCATTAAAATCTTGTTTAAGCTCGACAGAAGCTCCGAGATAGCGGTGTTAATTTGGTTAAAGACATTTATTTCTCAAACAACAATTCACTTATATGGGAAGCACAAGTTGCAATAAAATTAAATAAAAGGAAATAGCTGGAGCAGATTTTTTTTTATATATTGAGATAAATAAATAACATTCCGATAAACTTAGTTTCTAGCGATCGTATCCTTCGTAGATTCTATTTTTATTTTGCAGCGGCCTCCGATTTTCATTTACCCGTTGAATTCACAGTTTTCGGCAAAAAATGCAATTTTAAAATATCATCATCACAATCATTTATTTCGTTTCAAATGGACAATAGTAAATTAATATAAGCTTATGTGTTTGCAGATATGGCTCTTATGTGTTTTTCATTTATTTATTACTAGCTTTTACCCGCGGCTTTGCCCGCGTAGAATGAGGACATTTACAAATGACTTAGTGACTGTATTTTTTTGCATATAAAAAGTGTAATTTTGATCATTCCGTAGGGAATTATCTTATATTTTTACCATGTTACCGTGTTTGTTTTTCACGATTTTGGTAGTAATAAATCGTATAGCTAGATTTAGTACAAATATGTAAAGTTATAAAATTTATATACATACCTATCTAAGTTGTTTGAAAGAATACTTGTGGAAAATACACAAAATAACAATCAACCAAATCCACAATCTCAAAGAAAATTAAGTCCGTTAGAAAAGCCAAATCGACAAATTATTCGAAAAACCAATTGACAACACAGAACTGAAACGACACAGAATTAACCTATAAAGAAGAAAATTCCTAATTTCACCTCAAAGTCACAGTCATTAATATCCAAGTAGCTGTGGTAATTCACTATCAACTCAATAAACTATACTGAGACTACGCTTACGTAGAATGAAAGTTGCTATTTTCCTGCTGTATTGTATGGGAACATGTAAGTAGAATCCTCTTTTATCCCACGGGAGCATATTATTACAATAAAAAGTATATCCTACAATCTAATTCAGGTTATACACTGCTCAACACTGTCTAGGGATGAAGAAAATGTATAGCATTGTAGTGGATTCATTAACATGAATTAAAAACTATTATTTAATCTATGTCAGCTAATACACTGTCTGTAAACCAAATTTCATTAAAATCCGTTCAGTACTTTCGGCGTGATTGAGGATTATCAAGATTCCTGCTTTATCCCATGGGAGAGTTTAATCGGGATAAAAGTAACACCGAAATTAGCCTATACCCTGCCTGTATACCAAATTTCATCAAAATCCATTCAGTACTTCCGACGTGATTGAGGATTATCAAGATTCCTGATTTATCCCCTGGAAGAGTTTAATCGGGATAAAAAGTACCCTATCACCTAAGTTAGCCTATACTCTGCTTGTATACCAAATTTCATCAAAATCCATTCGGTAGATTTAGCGTGATTGACGGACAAACATCCAAACATCCAAACAAATATACTTTCACATTTATAATATTAATAAGAAGATGTGCATACGAGGTCTGTTATAAATATTTCAAAGTAAGAAACCAGTTTTAATTATATTGTTTTAAAATAATAAAGTTATCGTTCAAAGTTAGGTTAACATTGCCAATTAAAGTAGATTTGAAACAAAGACACAATAAATCTCATTGAACTACTAACTTACGCTTCGAAAGTTCATCCATTCTTTGTTAAACTTTTGTATTAAGTACTTGAAAGATATTTCAATGCAAAAGACAGAAGTCAAACAAAACCGCATTGTTTTTGTTGCAATGTTTTCAATTACTTTTCTTTTTAGGAATGAATGAATGAATTCGTAATGATACAAATTTGTTAAATAGGTGCTTACTCTTTTTAGTTCGCTCAATCACGTCATTATCAATATTGTATTTTTTAAGCAACAGACTTATGCTTTCTCAAATATATTAACGCGGCGCAAGCGGCCGCCCGTGGCTTCGTCCGCATGGCCGACCAAATTTCATATAAATTTGAAACCTCTATTTAAATTCCCCCTGAAATTTTAAAAATCCTTCTTGGAACTGAAAAAATCTTAGCGGATGCCTACGTCATTAAATCTACCTGCAAGCCAAATTACAGCTCAATCCGTCCAGTGGTTTTGGCTGATAGATCACTAATGTCAGTCAGTCAGTCAGTCACCTTTGCGATTCATATATTTAGATAAGTATTTTTTTAAATTAGATTTTGAGACATTCTCTTTAGTAATAATAATATCATGCCTAGTCATTACAATATACGAGTGAGTGAGTTAACATAAGTAATTTACAATTCCGCCAAATTTTTCTTTAAAAGAGTAAAAATTTAACCCTTTACCACCACAAACTGTACGGCCAAATAAACTCTCTACTAAATTAGTTCCGCGCTGAAAAATGTGGATAAGCATAAAATAAATCAAGCTAACAAACCACCATTTTGGAAACTATTCAAACAGACGACAGCAGATCAAAGTTAACATTGCGGCATCTGATGCACTAGTAATAAGAGCAGTTTTGCAACAAAAATGGGTAGCCGGATGTGCTGTCGTATGTACTAAAATTGAATACGGTAGTGAGCACGTTCGGAACATAATGTTCTACACTCGTTATGGTAATGAGAAATCGGCGCCAAATCGCTAATGTATTACGGGGTTGACGCAGAAAATACAATGCACGTTAGGTATTTAAGCAGTAAAGTTCAGTACACACCTTCAATTTCCTGCCGCCTGGACTTTAAACGTAGCAATATCGTAGCAAGGGCTACGATGGTTGCTACGAACTCTACTAGTCATCATTTAAACAACGGAGAGCTGTTCATTTCACTGAAATTGCTATTGATATAATAGCATAAAAAAATAGCACAGTTATCACCCTCAGGTGTCCTAGGTGAGCGACAAACGCGACAACTGCGACAAACGTGACATCTGCGGCAAACACGTAAACAAAGACAAATGCGACAACTGCGACAAACATGACTACTACGGCAAACGCGACAACTGCAACAACTGCGACCAACTCGACGACTACGACAAACGCGACAACTGCGACAAACGCGACAATTGCGAAAAACACACAACAAGGCTGAAAAAGAGGATTATTTTTTGCTTCACTAGGCGTCACTTTGCGGAAATCCATGGCTAAAGCTGACAAAGAGGATTAATTTGCTTTAAGTTTCCAGTAAACGACGCCTTCGCAGGAACCAAAATACATCCAACTGTAATCACCTGAAAAAGCTAGAGCTGGAAGTCGCAGGACTTACAATACTTACAACTCACAACGTGACACAGAAGATGCACCTGGAATCACAAAACTGACACTAACGTAAAAAGAAGAAGAAAAAGTGACGCCTGATTCCATCACCTATTGACACAAGGCGTTTAAAGTGTTGGTTGCATCATTTCGCGACGCACTCGTCATGTTGCGTTGCAAACGCAGGTCAACGCCTTACAAAGATTCCCATTAACTCCATTCATTATCGAGGTCTATTTAGAACTAATCTCTAACACTAATCTGCTAGTTTGTCAAACGACCGACGCAGCCATAATCGTAGGACATTCGCTTTATGACCGCCCAGATGGTTAAGTTTACAAAGACTAACACCTTTACTACAAATAAATAGTGTAGAAAAATCTTATCTAAATATCATCAGACAGTTTATTCAAATTTAACGACTATTTAGTAAAATATCTACTGGGACATGCCTTTCAAATATTTTGAATATTTTAAGAAAAGATTACTGCAAGACCTCAAGATACTGTTAGCTCTTTTTGTGTAGCAATATTTTCGAGTGATAATAATAAGTGTTTATTCCCAAAGAAACCCTTAAGTGTATAACATTTTTGCGGCGGTCTCTGCACTAAGCTTTATTGCTTGTGTTGCAGTGGCCAAGAAAGTGAAAGTGATGGTAGTTTACTTTTTTTTTTAACTTTGTTAGTCCTGTGACTATAGACGCTGAAAAGGGTCCTAAAATTCAGGTTAAATAAATATGGAATTAATAGTTATATTTAGAAAACGTTTATAAACAGTCCTAATTATTTGTGGTAAGACTCCATTTTTATAGCCAACCATTAGCATGGGTAGTTCTTGTTTGAAGTAGTAAACAATGTGTTGTGTGCTAAGCTGAATACACTAGAATAGTGCATTATGTTAGAAGATTGACTGCCTTGTTGGTGTAGTGGCAATGTTTCTGCCTTACATCCAAGAGGTCTTGGGTTCGAATCCCAGGTCGAGCCAAAATTGTTTCTATGATTTTCTGTCATGAATTTCTCAAAAACGTCTCGGAGTCGAAAAGTTGGCGGTGTTACACCCCCGTGCCTCGGTGCGCACGTTAAGCCCTTGGTCCTGCGCCTGATCTCTCTTCGGTCATGTCGGATTGCCATCTCACCGAACATTGAGAGTGATGGAACAGTGTTCACCTGTGTATTGCGCTCACACTTGTGCACTATAATATCTCCTGCGTAGTTGGTTGATCTCTAACCGCCGTGGTCGAAATCGGCCAGGAGGACTATTATGTAAGAGTCTTCTTACATAATAGTCCTCCTGGCCGATTACATGTTCTCAGTGTTGCTTAGGTACTTGTCTAAGTAAGCAACACTGAGAACATGTTAAGCGACATCTCTTGACTTTGCTACTACCGTCTACCGTTTGTCTTTATCACCCCCTGCCAAAAGTTTTACAAGATAAAAACTACAGCAAAATAACACTTTCCGGTGAATGAAAAACAACGCAGCCATTTCCATTCTTTCCAAACGAAATCAGGTGCAAAGTTACGTCAAAATAAACAAAAGAAATACTGAGGATTACGTAACGAAAAATACCCGTAAGTCAATTATACAACACCAATTTCCGGACACCCTCTGATAGTCGACGTGACTGCGTCCAATAAAACCTAGGTATGACTGAATCGGAACACTCCTTTCGTTTCCAAAAATACCAATTTTCCCTCTTACTACAAGTGCTTAAGGACCATCGAAACTGCAAGGGTTATGTTGGCGCGCAAAGTTTTCGCCGACGCCAGGGCGTGGCGATTTAAATTTTACGACCCAGATAATAAAATCTATGAAAGCCACGATTACAAGATGGCGAACATAGATAGTTCCTGCGAAAGTAATTGACCGTTGAATATGATGCTTGAGGTGGAAACAGGCTATTGTCAGCTTTTTGCAGGCGAAATGTGTGCTCCCAGCGGTATCTATCTTTAGGAGACGAATGGACCTTTTAGAGGGGTATTTGAACATTTTTCTTTTTACTCACTCATTGCTAGTGTGGAGAGACTTTTTTACTTTCATATTTTTGGTAATAGCTCTATTTGAGATGAAGCTGGCTACAGCTGTTCAGCAGTATAAATCCTGATAATATAGACGATTTTGACGACCACTTTGGTGTAATGTTCAAGAAGTTCACTTTTAACCTAGAGGTGCTTGTTCGATCCCCGCACTTTAAAAACGTTTGTATGCACGAACACGTCAGTTTGTAGTGGTCTGGGTGTTATATGTATTTATTTAAGTTTATTTGTAATACCACTGTTGATTCTGATATCCGTAACACAAGTGCTTAAGCTACTTACCACGGAGTCAGATCAATTTATGTGATGTTGTTGTATTATTATTTATTTATTATAGGCAGCGCTTATGGTAATATTGTTCGTTCTTACGCAAGTATGCGATTCGATTTTATTGTATACTACGTAATTTAAAAAAAAAAAACATCAGATAGATCGTGAAATCCTTAGCGAAAACTGATGGAAATACAAGATAAAAACGATACATAGAGTACCAGCCCCTCTACCTTAGCTAACCCTGTCAAAAAGCTTAAAAAGTTTTTTACAAATCATAGCAGCAAAACGCAGCGGAACGTAAGCAAGAAGCAAGACTTCAAGTAAATATTATATTCAATGTCTATGATCTAAATATAAATCTAATTGTACGTATTAACTGGCAAAGCTTTGAAAATTACACGCAAACACATATTATTGTGGTTATAGGTACAATTTCGAACGAGACCCAACCTTGGAGTTCAATTATCTCAACAAAGGCGAAATTTAATTACGAATCGTAGTAACCATTCATAGAGTTAAAGATGAATTATTATAAAAGCATTATTCAAGATTAAGATAAATTCTATAATATAAAAACTAAGTATAGTATAAAAACTAAATTCTATTGTATAAAAACTAAGCCTAATTACATAATTAATCTATGGAACCAGATGTAAAAAAATGCTTACTATGTTAGTGATTGTAACTAAAGTAAGCAAATATTTTGCTTGTAGGTATTTTAGGTATCATCCATTCTTATTATGTAGGTTAGAGCTTATATAACAATCTGATAATAACACAAAAACAATGATACATTATAAGGAAAATGAAAGTTCATATTCATAATACATTATGTAACTGAAGAACTTACTCGTATTATACAGGTTGTAAATTAAAATTATAATACTACTTTTAAAAAAAATTCTGTGTCATCATATGATTTCACATAAAAGTATGTGGGCATTTACTTTAAGTGTAGAATTTTAAGGTCCGGGTCTGAATGGCTTCTTTAATTACTAAATACCGCCTTAATCCCTCCCTCCGCCGCAGGTGTGGCCTGATTCTAAGGTTTGAAAAAGATATTTTCATCCCGTCGTCTCGGCAAAAATTGCTTTAGCTCTTTCGACGCTAACTACAAATAAATAAGACAATGTGGTAAGATGGGCAAGCTTTGAGAGCCTGTTAATTATCCTACCAATTTGAAATGTACGTCTCCAATATAATATGTGTTAGTCTTTTGATGAACTTAAAATTGACTGCATTATACTTTTCCAAGACTGATAACGGCTAATTAAGTATCAAAGCACTCAAATGTAATTAAACTGAGAGATAATTTTACGTAAAACAGATACGTTTGCTCTACCATCAAACATTTGGATCTTCAAGCAATTTGCATTTGCTTTAGCTCATACATAATTTGTGGTGTCAGTGAGGTTGATTGGATAACATCCATATTAATTTTGGAAACTAATTGATAGTTACAGTCGGTCTTCTTAGGACTAGCTTCTCGCCAGCGGCTTTGCCTGTGTTCTCATATAAAAAGTAATACAAAAAAAACCCGTAATAACTGAAGGGTGTTGTTGTGCCCGGAAAACTGCACAACTTTCCCAAAGATATCTAGGTCAAAATCTCAAAAAAAAAAACGGACCTCCCGGACAAAATTACCAATCAGCTGATCGATTTACTATTGGAGAGCCAAATTTAAAATAAAATCGACCTGTTTCTTTGCAAAAGTTGTTCAGTTTTACGGGCACATCAACACCTTTCAGTTATTACAGTTTTCTTTGTAAAACCTTGTGTAATAAGCATGTTATTCTAGATGTAAGCCTTCTTCCTGAACCACTATCTTATAAAAAAAAACTGTGTCAAATCCGTTTAGTAGTTTAAAAGATCTAAGCATACATACATACAAACAGGTACAGAGACAGACGCGGGAAGCGACTTTGCTTTACAAAAAGTCATAAAGTCATAACAACGTCAAAATGGCGACAGATTCGGATGTCTCAGATGGATGTGATTGGTTCTTAAAATACAAAACCTGCTTTAGCTGTAAATATACGTAGGCAAGTTAAAGAGTACGTTTAGATTATGTAACGGTTGACATAACTAATGTTATATGTACAGGATGTTTCTTTTAAGGTGTCAAGTTGGTGTGGAGTGCATTTTTTTTTCATTACAATGCCTATTTATTTTAGTACGAATTTTATGAGTAAAATAGTCTTCTTCCTTACATTGAACTAGATACAAAACCAAGCATCGATGTCTAAAAAAATTTGGGAACCAGAATCACGGTCCCGCTTTACCTACCTAATAAGTCATCGACCTAAGGTAAAAATAATAAAAATGTAATCGTAAAAAAAACACATACATCTTGAAGGTACACTGCAGCACTGCTTTTCCGGTTCGAATTGCTACAGTCATGATTTTCCACTTCATTTACATGAAGTAAGAACATAGGCACGGCCATTAAGGCACAGTTAAAAAGCATGTGGTGTGTTCAATTTGAAATACTTTCTATTCATTTCATACAACATCATCTTACGAATCGTACATACTTACCTAATTTGCTTTGTAGTCTTGAATAAACACTTTTTGATTACCTACATTGCAATCTAAAGAATATATTTATTTTTTGCCAATGTCTGAGTGGCCTAGTGGTTAAGTGACACGGGCTGGATTTCCATGGACGCGGGTTCTATTCCTGACTCTGGTTTTTTTTCTGCTAACTGCGAAATTTTTATCTTCACAACGCAAAATTGAAACTCACTTATAGACAAAAATACGGACTGCCACATGCGGGACTCGAACCAGCACCTCCGGGCGATTGTTCTAATTATTATTATTATATTATTGAAAAATGCTAGCACGGGACTAAACTGGGATACTAAGATACATAAAAATATATTGTAAATTGTAATAACCTACTGCATATATTTGAATTGTGCCCATTAAGACGTTCGGGAAACAATTTGGCACAGTTCAATTTTGCTCTGGTTACCAACCTAACCACCACCATCGTTGAAACTAAGTGAACCTTATCACAAAGTGTGAAAGTTCTATTTAGAAGTGAGCGGATGAAAACTGAAATAGAGATGTGGTATGACGGCAAAAGGGCGTACGTGGGTATTTTGAATGTAGGAACGTCATATGTTTTTTTGAGAACTGATACAAATATCGGTGACGTCAAATTGGTATAAGAATGGTAGGGTCAAGCTGAGATAGAAGCCCCATTGGTATATCGATCGTATCGATGAACTGATTTTAATTAAATTAGTTCTGCAGATAAATTCTACTACTTTATTTCATATCGATCAAAAGAATCTCTAACTCTATCTTAATTGACTCAGTTGTATGTCTCGTAGCAACACCATGCAATGCCAAAATAAATTCAATTATTTTGGAAGACAGATGCCATTTTTCCGGTGAGTCATCTATTCCAAACGCAGTTGTTATGGGTCGGGCATCTATCCATTGTATGGAATAGATGTCACAAAATTTATAAGTCTGAAAAAGGCCTCAATAGTTAGAATATATCAAAGATAACATTTTTGTCTTTTCATAAATTTGTTGACAAAACTCCCAAGAATAAATTTGTTACATAAATAAATTGTTTTGATTCTTATTATTGAAGATATAGAACGATTTCGAAAAGTGGAGCATGTATCTCGGCTTTACCCTTTACATCATGAATACTATGTGCTTTGATAAGGTGGTTTTAATATCTGAAATAAAATAAGGAGCTATGGCAGTCTATTGTTTTGAATGAAAAATTGTTTGTGACTTTTCCGTGGAGTCAAAGCAAAATAAAAAAGTAGTGTTCAAGACTGTAATTCTATAAATATTCGTCCCCTGAGGAGATAATTAAAATAGACATCGAAGTGAAAAAAGTGTGGATTAAAAAGTAAAAACTGTTTTCAAACAAGCTTTATTAATCAAATTGTGCATTGTCATTACAACAAAAACCAAAAGCAAATAAATCTCTTTCTTTATTTCCTTCTAAACTTACATTTACACAATTTCAGATCAATCGGAAACTGGGGAGTGGGTGACATTCAGATTACAAAGTTTGATTATAAACATACGAGTATGTTGTATAAGTTTGTTGTATTGTCAAGCTGAACAAGTGAAACGAAATAAAAGGTGATGACATTTGGATGAAAATAAATTACAAGTGTAATTTCACTCTCACATGATAAAAATCACAGTAGTGTCCCATCACTAGCGCGATCTTTCGTATGCACGTTCGGTGATTGAGGAGTTTTACACTAATTACTGTACCCCGGTTCGCTCGTGTCACAGAAGGGCATCAATCTTCGTTTTTGCAGCGGAATAATGCAATGCTAAAGAAAGCTCTAGTCTATTGTAGTATGTAAAACATCTACGGAAAATTTGGGCATAGATAGATAGATAGACTAAACTCTTTATTGCACAAAGAATAATAATATAACAAATAAAGATGGACAGTCAACAAACAACTTAGGCAGTCTTATCGCTGGAAGCGATCTCTTCCAGACAAAATTCAGGTAAAGAAACATTATTTTTTAACAGGAAGGGGGAATAAGAACGTTGGGGGAATTGGGAATACTTAAAAAGATAGAAAATATAAAATTAAACTTGTTGAAATTGATCAAATCACTTTTTTTATTTCGATCTAGATTTGTATTATTTCATTCTAAATCAGACCAGAGAGCTGCTACCAGCCAGTTGTAGTAATTTTTGTCAGTCGGCGGTCTAATAATGTTTACAATTAGGTACTTGCTCACAGTTATACCCATATACGAGTATGTACCTAAGTAATTAAATTATAGTCATATTGCACTATTACATACGTTATAGTGAAGTATAAAGATATCATATGGTGCTGTCATACAATCATTTTGTCCAAAACCCAAATGCACTAATTAACGTTTGGCGCAACAGATTTAGATGTAGAAAGCTAAAGCCAAGCGCTTCCGGCCGACCGGGTGTTATGGTCGGGGACCAAGGTCCCTTAAATATCATCTTGATTTTTCTATCTATATTATTCAGGATCTAAATCTTATATGCCGCGGTTCATGTGCGGTACTAGGCCGGTACTAGACTAGCAGCGCCATCTAGCCTATGGAGTCGTATCAGCGCTCGCTGTCGTGCTTGCCACGGTTAGGCATGCGCTGGTGATGGCGAACGGTAGAGGTCGCCACAAACGTATCAAGAGACGTATTTGATGAAGACGGCGTACCGGGCGACGTTAACAGACAGTCAGGATATAAGGTAGACCGAGGGTTCTGGCTAAGGGTCGCGGAAAGCCGCTGGATGCGGACAGCGCACGACCGATCCCGGTAGACATCCTCGGGAGAGTCCTATAGTAGTCCTCCTGGCCGATTTTGACCACGGCGGCCAATCTCAACAGAGATAAGCCAACTACGCAGGAGGTATTATAGTGCACAAGTATGAGCGCAATACACAGGTGCACTCACTGTTCCATCACTCTCAAAGTTCGGTGAGGCGTGTGTGGTGTGGTGAGAGATCAGGCGCAGGACCAACGGCTTAACGTGCTTTCCGAGACACGGAGATAACACCGCCAACTTTCCGACTCCGAGCTGTTTTTGAGAAATTTATGACAGAATATCTCAGAAACCATTTTGGCTCGATCTGGGATTCGAACCCAGGACCTCTCGGATGTACGGCAGAAACTTTGCCACTACACCAACGAGGCAGTCTGGCAGGCAGGGGAATCCTATGCTCAGCAGTGGTCGCCATAGATACTCGTAGATAGATAGATTAACTCTTTATTGTACAACACAAAACAAAATTACAGACAAGTTTAGCAAAGAAAGATGTACAATTCAGGCGGTCTTATCGCTTGTAGGGGTCTCTTCCTCTTGAAAGGGGAATTTGAGCAAAAAATACCGCTGATGAAAAGATCATGATGATGATCGTGAAGTTGTACCACACTTATTTCGCCATTATTCTTTACAATGCAATAACTAGGTTTTCCCATTATACAAGAAAGTCGTTAAAACTACAAGTTATGTGGATAATGGAACAATTTAGCATAAAGTATCAAAACCATAGTGTTCCAGGCAAAATTATAGCTATGCAATGGGTGAATGAAACAATTTCAGGTTTTGCGTGGACGTGACATACGGATCTGGTGGTTGGCGAACGGACTCTAAAACTCTTAGATGATCATTCAGATTCCTTAATGTTAAACCGTCTAATAGTGAGAGCGCCTTAGTGACTGAGCTTTGGTTTACAAGTTTTATCGTTTTCTCATCACACGTATGTGCAGATATTCAGAAACTAACAAGTGTTTGTAAGTATAATCCAAGGTGTGGAATGTCTGGCGCGGTGACCCGCCTAAAATTGGCGAACAAAACTGCTCTGACAAAACTTTTTTACTACTGCGACTCCTGTTTAAGTGTTGATAATTAAAAGCACACTAAGTGAACACTCTCAAAATCCTCGACGAACTGCAGACTATCTTAGTAATAGTATCAATCTCTAATAAGATGGTTCAATCTAACCAGACGGACTTACAACAAGTCTAACTAGCAATAAAACTGAGTAAACATATTTGCGGCCTCTAAGGATTGCCATTCCTGCAGTTCTGTCTTAGACATTAGGGGTGGACCCCTTATCTAACTAAGAGTAATATTATTAAAGCGAAAATTTGGATGTATGAATGTTTGTTACACTTTCACATCTAAACTACTGGATCGATTTTAGGCTGAAATTTTGAACATAAATAGATTGTAACTTGGAATAACACATTTTTAAAAATTCAAAATTATTTATTAATAACAAAAGTAATTTGACACTTACATTGGGAATCTCCTTTTAAGCTAAAACACTTGTGTTAGGAGAAACCCGCTCTTTCTGTACGTAATTAAATTAATAAAAAATGATCATTTTCTTCAGATATAATCAAATAACCTAGCTTACAAGCAAATCAAAATCTTTGTTTTGTATATTAAATTTGTAGTGTCTTGTTTGTGTCCTTTTTGTTTGTTTGTATATAATATAAATATGTGTGTGTGTGTGTTTGTTTGTTTGTATATGTGTGTGTATATTTGATTGTGTGTTGTCACTCACAAACGCACTCTTGTAATCATCACCCAGATGATTACAAGAGTGCGTTTGTGAGTGTAGACTACTCATAACAACTTGTGTTCTAATTTAGTAAGTTTTCCGTGTCCTCGTAATTTAGAGTTTTTAGCCATGTCAATAAAAGCTTTTTACTTTCTCGGTAGGTTTTACCATATATTTTTATTTTTTTGTTTACTTTGTTAGATACATAATGGGAATGAACCAATGGGATACGTAGAAAACCAGTTCTGTGCGGGAGAAACCGCAGGGCACAGCTAGTACAGCAATATAAATGTATGTTTTATAACTTTTATGACAGTGTGTCCCAATCGTAATAACGGCGCGGCCTGTAACAGTTGTTCGTCTATACCTTGCCGTGACCTGCCGCTATAAAGCGTTATATTCGCAAAATTTTGAAATCGGCCCGACTACGAAAATATTCGCCGTATTGTTTTTGTCGCTTTCGTATTTTTGGAGTTTGTTTGTTATATTTGCCGAAACTTTTACGTGCTGTCCATTGTTGATGGGTGTTTTGTGTGAATTGACTTGGCGTTTTCTTGAAGTTGATGCAAAAGTTTAAAGTTGTTTTGAATCCTAAGCGGTTTCCTGGCTACACATCCGTGCAAATAAAACACATGTACAACTAATTTGCAGATTTGTTATCACAACTATTGTAAGGGAGAGGGGGGCATCTTGAAACACTTTTTACACTTGCTGTCATATCTTCAGGTTCGTTAATTCTGGACCAATTTACTGTTTCCCAATGTTTAGTCTGACTATTCAGCTATAAAATCGCCACACATCATATGACGAATTATATGAAGATTATAGCCGATTTATCCATTTTAGAAAATAAAGTCAAACGTTCAAGGCTGCCAGAGGTAAGGCGGCTCAATATACCTTGAATGGGATGACTTAAATCCTTACGCGCTTATTTGAAAAATCTTATCATTTGCACTCGAAATTAAAATCTTCTCATAACTCAACGACATGCTGTCAAATGTCAGTCGTCACAAGTGACAGTTGTGCAGGTCTGTGTTGCCACTACCCAAAAAAAACACCACAAATTTGACTTCTGAAATAGCTCCGTAAACTCAAATTTTCAAAGCTGCCCGCCCCTGTTCAAAGGTGCCCTCTTCTCCCCTATGTAATCATGGTCTTTAAAAATATAACAATCTTCCTTTTATTTTAATTTCAAATTTCATAATCAAATAGTTTAGATGCCAAGGCGTGAAGAGGTAAAAAAAGAAAGTGTTATAACGGAAACTCCTAAGGATCAAAAGAGTACACTCAATGAAAACTTTTCACCCAACATTACAAAATTAAGTTATTCAGTTAACTTAATTTTGTAATGTTGGGTGAAACGTTTCAGTCAAACCAAAACTGAAATATTTGCTGAGTCCACCGCGTAATGCAATCAGTCACCCACAACGTTTGATTCATTTAACATTTAATTTAGTGTTACCATATAACTGTTAAAGTTGTGTTTACAGGTGAAATATTTTTATTTAGTGTGATCTTTTGATCTTTAGGTGTTTCCATTAAAACACTTTCTTTTTAAAAAAGATTTTACTGACTTACCTTTTCACGCCTTGACATCTGTTTGTTAATGAACTTCAAAATTAAAATAAAAGGAAGATTGTTATTTAAAAAATAAAACATGATAACATAGGGGAGAAGGGGCACCTTTGTACAGGGGCAGCTTTTAACATTTGAGTTTACGTTTTAGCTATTTTAGAAGCTAAATTTGTGGTGATTTTTTTGGGTATCTTTTTAACACGCTTTTATTAGATCGGGGTGTATGTATGTATGTAACGGAATTTTTGAGCTCAATTTTCACCAACTTCCGGAAATCGGATTAATTTGAAACTCTGCACACGTATTAAGTACCGATGGCAATGCAGTAATTTGATAAGAGTTTTCCATTATCCTAATTAATTAAAAAATAAAATAAAATAATCGTTTAAAAAACTAAAAAAACACGCTTTTATTGCTAACTAAAAAAGAGAAAATAATTTCTGAGTACACGGAATTTATATTACAGTAGAGTAAAAAGCGTGGGGTGCACTTTTCATCCTTCTCTTTTTATAGTTGCCAATATTAGGATGATTTTCACATACTACTATACTAAGCACCCCACTTTACTCTACTGTAATATAAATTCCGTGTATTAAGAAATTATTTTCTCTTTTTTAGTTAGCAATAAAAGCGTGTTTTTTTAGTTTTTTAAACTATTATTTATTTTTATTTTTTTTAGTTAATAAGGATGATGGAAAACTCTTATCAAATTATTGCATCGTCATCGGTACCTAATACCTACGGGTGCAAAGTTTCAAATTAATCCGATTTCTGGAAGTTGGTGAAAATTGAGCTCAAAAATTCCGTTTTGGAAGCTAAATTTGTGGTGATTTTTTGGGTATCATCTTTTTAACAAACTTTTATTAGCTCGGGCCGTATGTAATTATGTATGTAACGGAAACTTTGAGCTCAATTTTCACCAACTTCCAGAAATCGGATTAATTTGAAATTTTGCACACGTATCAAGTACCGATGACAATGTAATAATTTGATAAGAGTTTTCCATTATCCTAATGAACTAAAAAAATAAACATAAATAATAGTTTAAAAACTAAATTAACACGCTTTTATTGCTAACTAAAATAGAGAAAGTAATTTCTGAGTAAGAACGTGGTAAAGTTTATATTAAAATCATTATATTATTGGCAAATATACAAAAGAGAACTATGAAAACGACATAAAGTGCACCCCACGCTTTTTACTCTACTGTAAAATAATTTCTTTGTACTCAGAAATTATTTTCTTTTTTTAGTCAGCAATAAAAGCGTCTTAATTAAGTTTTTTTAAACTATTATTATACTGTGCTATTTAGACATTTGGCCATAGTCTCACCTGATGGTAAGTGTCGATGTGATGTGTCTGAGGATGGTTCATATCAGTCTAGTACAGTTCTTGCATTTCACGAAGGCGAGTAGTCTTTATTTGTTTTTAAACGTGTACATGCATAATGCAATAGTGTGCGTGTATGACGACGCGGTCAGTCGCGAGCGCGCTGTCGCTCAGGTTAGTTGTGTTTATTGTTTCCGGACGCTAATTGCCGTGAAGTACTGTCAGCATGTCAAAGCGCAAAGTTATCCATAGCGAGGTAAATATTTTTTTTCTAGTTTTGACATTAAATAAAAATGATTATTTTTTAATTTAAGTAATAGTTTAGTTTTGACTTTTGATACTTATTCAATTGTATATTTTATTGTTTTTAGGGTCGAGCAATCATTGCTAAAGTCTTTCACTTTCTAAAAGATGAATATAATTTTATGAAAGCAAATAACACTGATGGATGTGACCTAAGTCCATTAGCAAACATATTAGAACGAACTGCCCAAGCAACAGGCGTCAGTGAACGCACAGTAAGTAGGATTTTAAAAGAAGAGAAAGAGTTGCCATCTTCATCAACCAAGTTTACTTCACCCATGAAAAAGCGACGAAAAAGAGACGGTAAATTTAATTTAGATAATATGAATCGAGAAATTATTCGAACTACAATTCAAAATTTTCATATAGAACACAATGAACTTCCAACTTTGGCAAAACTTCAGTCAGCATTAAGAGAAAAAAATGGTTTTGACGGATGTTTGAGCACATTACGTTCGTTGCTTATAAAAATGGGCTACGAATGGAACAAAATTGAAAACAATCGTAAATCTTTACAAGAAAGGCATGAAATACAATTGTGGAGATTTAATTTTTTGAAAAAAATTCATGAATACCGTGAAGAAGGCCGTCCCATTATATATACAGACGAAACATATGTGCTAACTTCGCACGTACGTCAAAACACGTGGAATTTAAAAAAACTAGATACTAAGACAAAAGACAAGTCATTTTTAAAAAAATTGAGTACCGGTGCTCGTTTTATTATAGTGCATGCGGGTAGCAGTAGTGGATTTATTAAAGATGCTTCGTTAATATACAAAGCATCATCCACAACTGGAGACTATCACTCAAATATGAATTTCAATAATTATAGCAAATGGCTGAATGAAAAGCTGCTGCCAAATTTACCAGATAAATCTGTTATAGTGATGGACAACGCATCCTACCATAATACTCGAAGTAGTAGTATACCTACGTCAAATTCGCGCAAGAGCGACATGCAAAAGTGGCTGACGGAACACGGTATTCCTTTCAATGCACTGTCCCGCAATGTAGAATTGTATGATTTAATAATCAGAAATAAGCAGCGTTTTATTTCATATAGAATTGACGAGATAATAAAAAGCAAAGGTTTCGAAATACTACGACTGCCACCATATCACCCCGAATTAAATGCCATTGAAAACATCTGGGGTATTCTGAAAAATAAGATTGCCTCGAAAAATATTGGTCAAAATATGACAGAAGTTCAAAATTTAATAGCTGAAGGTTTAAACAGTATCGATAACAACATCTGGCTTAATACATGCAAGCATGTCGAAAAAATTGAAAAGGAGTATATGAAATATTTTGATTATGACTTTGAATTTGTAATTAATGTGGGTGAATCAAGTGATAGCAGCACGACTGACTTTGAAACTAACGAAAGCAACAGTTTTTCCGAAGAAGATTAAGGCGACACATTTTTCACATACGTAAAAATAGATAGAAATTTGTTATTAAATAGTTCCAGCCTAGCCTTATTTTCATAATTTTGCCATATCTTGAGTTCAATTGTATATCCTTATTTAAGTCTTATGTTTCGCTTAAATTAAAACTTAAACCCAAATGTAGAAGAACATAATTTTATTTTAATACATTCCCTTATTTATTATTTATTTTAAATAATAAACATTTTAGTTTAAAAGTTTTGTTGTTTTATTTTATTATCAATTGAACATACAAAAATATTGGTATTATTTTTATGCTAACCATACCCGCTTTCGTTTTCACGCACACATCGACACATATACGGACACATATTTACCACAAGTAAATTCTGCTCGACTTCGTGATTTGAAAGAACTATAACAGCATATTCATTCTTTTCTTGAAAAGATTCAAGTTAAAGTCTAGTTTATTTCGTTCACTTTCAAAATTTAAATTAAGTACCAAATCAACCTCGCTCTAGTGCTCTCAAAAAAGCTTACAGAATAAAATACGTTTATTCTGAACCCTGCCCAAAGATATTGATGAAGCTTTTTATTGGGCCATCAATCAATTTGTCAGTTTAATTTGATGTTTAGGCAGCAAACATCGGCCTACGAGCCCCTATATCGATTTTTAGGATAAACAAACGAATTTGATTTTATGGTACTGCTTTAAACCTTAGTAAGGCTTAGGCGACACTTGCGACTGTGCGTCACGGCGACTCGCTTCTGACAGCGTGCCACCAAACCACGAGCCTGAATCGCTGACAGTTGCGATTCCGAGTTGCTGCGACAGTCAAGTTGGGGAGATGCGCAAAAGCTGGATGGCTTCGAGAGGCCATGTCGCGTGTGTGTGATTTGGCGATGCCACGTGTTAAGGCCCTGCCGCCCCACACTGCAACGTACTGGTGGTCTCCGGAGTTGTCCCGCCTGAGGACTGCATGTGTCGCTGCCCGACGCCGCTACTCCCGGCACCGTAGACGCCGGAACAGAGATGAGGCCTAGGACGCGCCCCTGTACAGCGTTTACCAGCAGGCCAAAAAGGAGCTCCAAGGAGCGATTGGCGCCGCGAAAGCTGCTGCCTGGGAAGAAATCCTCGATACGCTGCGACAGGATCCACGGGGGAGACCCTATCGGCTGGTCATGATGCGCAGCTTTTTTTGTAAATATACTTAAGATAATAAATTTTATTTAAGTTTAGGCAGAGGTAAGAATTAAAAATTTTTTCTTTTAGTTTGCAATACTAGAATAAAAATTTAAATCTTTTTTGTAATCTAAAGTTTCTAAAAATGCTGTTGTAGCCGTTTTACATCTGTATTTATTCATTGTTTAAGTGTTTCAAATTTTTTTGATTTTATTGTAAAGTTAGCCCGATCGTGCTAAGTATTGTCTCTCAGCATACATTGTTCTAACCGGGTCAAAAGGCAAATCTTTATGTACTTTTAGAATTGTGTTTAATGTGAAGAGCTGGCGAACCGTGAGAACATCACTTAATTTTTAAATTTCACTAGTAGAGAATCTATGTGGCTTGAAATGCATTACTATTAGGAGTGCTCTCTGTGCTCTTTCCAAGCCCAAAAACTTAATTTTAGTAGCCCCACCCCAAACAGGGATACAGTACACCAGTAATGACTGAGCCAGTGTAATATGTATTAACTTTCAAAGTTTTTTATACATTCTTTAAATTCTTCAGTTTGTAGAAAACCCATGTAAGATTTCTCGTTCGTCCCATCATGATTTCAAGATGAGCGTGCCAGGAACTTTTTCCATAACATATTCGTACAACCTTCATAATGAAACTAGGAAAATTTAATTTGTGACTGGAATTTCCGAATGTTTTCTCTCAAACTAATTTAGTTTGAGAGAAAACCGTAGATTTTTAACAGTAGATATTTCGGCGAAATCAAACATTGGGTCGAAATCGAATCTATCATAGCGAGGTCAATCGTTTATTTGTTTAAGCCTTTCTATTTCTAAACATGGAAGTTAGCACAAAAATTTCCACTAATGCTTTGCTGTGACCTACTAAAGTTGTAGTTACAATCATCTATTTTCGAAAACAGCTAATTTTAAAAGTTTGAGAGAGAATCCCAAAAGTCAAGAGTTAACATTGGTTATTGTAATAAAAATAGTTTCAGTAATGTTTTAAGACTGTCAATTGTTTTCTTAACACCCAAAAAAAAGAGGGATATTATGAGTTTGACCCCCTTTGTCTGTTTGTGTGGCATTGTAACTATCGAACGGAATGGATCGCTTACAAAGCATTTTCATTCATTCGAAAGATAATTTAATTAAGGTGGTTCTTAACTGTGGTTGTTGAAAATCCGTTCAGCCATTGAAACTCACCAGCTGTTTTCCTGGCTCATGTCGGTTTTTTTTTTAAATTTTAAGATCAGGCATAACTCTGTTGTGACATTAATCTTTCAAACTCTATACGATCAAGCACTTACCTGAATATGTGTCTTCTCTCCTTGGTTCTCCTGTTATATGAGGTTGCATCCCCAGGTGTCTTATCTTACGCCATTCATTGCGGTTCTGTGTCATTTCTGGGCTCAAGCCCATCGTCTTTATATCCGTGGAAATAGTTCCGCTCCAAGCAGTTGGTGCGACCTCGGACTTTCTTTCTGTCTTGTTAGGCCATCACTCTACAGGTCATATGGCTTTCTTATCGTCACATTGCGTGCTCAAAAAACCGCAGGTGGTTTTCTTTAAATTTAATTTGTAAATCAGCAACCTTGAAGGACCCGCTGGAACCCCCTACTTCCAGTGAATGATAGTTAAAAATTTAACTAATTATTGTCCTAATTAACTAAAGCACAATCTAGCTAGTAAGATGTTCAAACCCAAAACTACGAGATTCACTCTAAGAAACCAACACAAAATTTTCCACTAGACAAATCTACACTCACAAACAGTCAGACTGAACACAGAAAAAAGCTTGTAACCCGCGCTATTTTTTGTCCTGATACAATCTAGAATAGTTACAAAAAAACGCTTACTCGAATCACTTAGTATTCCAGCTTTCTCAGGCATTTACTTAAACGTTTCGGCTGATTAATCTGGAACGTCGCCAAATGACCCGCTAGATTACATACGTGCTAACGTGCAAGGCATTATGTTTTTGTTGCTCTGCCATTTTCTAAGCGGGAATTAGATAAGGCCGATTTTAAGGCAGGTTTCTGCTGCATTAGGTTGCGCAACTGAGACAAGTATGTTCGCGCCATCCAACCGCAAAGTGTAAAATGTAATGGACACTTCTTTCTACATACAACAGGGTAGCTTACCTGTCGTCCTGCGTGAGCGAAAAAACGCGACGTAAAAATTATAAATGTATCCTACGTCTATAAAAGAATCCTACGTGATAAGGCGCGATTTATAATGACTTGAGACCGGATTATATGCAACATAAAATAGCCACTATAAGTATGCAAATATGCAAGAATATTGCTCGAAATATGCACCAAAATAATAATAATATGCAAAAATCATATCAACATCGTTTTGTAACATAAATTTTTACACAAATTAATATAAAATAAATAATGATTTAAAAAACTAAAAAAACACGCTTTTATTGCTAACTAAAAAAGAGAAAATAATTTTTGAGTACACGGAATTTATATTATAGTAGAGTAAAAAGCGTGGGGTGCACTTTATGACGTTTTCATACTTCTGTTTTATAGTTGCCAATAATAGGATGATTTTCACATACTACTATACTAAGCACCCCACGCTTTTTACTCTACTGTAATATAAATTCCGTGTACTCAGAAATTATTTTCTCTTTTTTAGTTAGCAATAAAAGCGTGTTTTTTTAGATTTTTAAACTATTATTTTTTTGTTAGCATAAAAGCGTGTTTTTTTAGTTTTTAAACTATTTTTTATTTTTATTTTTTTAGTTAATAAGGATAATGGAAATCTCTTATCAAATTATTGCATTGTCATTGGTACTTAATACGTGTGCATAGTTTCAAATTAATCCGATTTCTGGAAGTTGGTGAAAATTAAGCTCAAAAATTCCGTTACATACATTCATACATACATACATACATACATACATACAACCCGATCTAATACAAGCGTGTTAAAAACTAACCACAGCACGTCTAGAGTCACTTTCAGATGAAGGACTCTCTTAGTTCAACTCATGTATTTATTTCATTCGTAAACCGAATCCTGCAACAATGCAACTGTCGCGAATATCAGTCAAATATCGCGAATTCAATAAATCATAAAACATTAGTCACGATAACGATTAATATTAACGCTATTTGTCCATGAATACCGTTATTCATTAATATTTTTTATGTGAAGGTACAACTGTCACACAATAATTATTGGAGGTAGATTTTTTTCTTGTCGAAACACGTACGGTGTTGAACGGGCGTTGGAGAAAACGGTTTGGGGAGAAGGTGTGAGTTCGTGAGCAGTTTACTGGTGAGTTCTATTATATTTACTTTGCTAAACTCAATGCAATAACATGTGATACTTGTAAAGTGTATTTCTTATGTTAATTGGACTTAATATGAGATATTGAGATCAGAGTGTTTTATCGCTGCGGCGATTGTGTATCAGTGTCTCAGGTTATCAGTTGATCAGTATCAGATGTAGAACAGTTGTGAGGTCAGGGGTGGCTATAAGGGGCGGAGGAGGCCACTTTGGGGAACAGACCCCGTGTCTAACAGTTACGTTGAGAGTCGTAACCTGGCGTTGCCAATCAGAATCAGTTATCAGTTTTTCAGCTTTAATCAGAATCAGTTAGCAAGATGCGTGTGCATTCGAAATGCAGGTACGCATAATTCTGTGTTGTTAGAGAAATTCGCTTTCCAAAGGGTGCTATTTATGGATTTAGCGACATCATCATCATCATTATCAGCCAAAGGACGTCCACAGGCCTTCCCCACAATTTTCCACATCGACCGATCACAAGCGGTCCGCATCCAGTGTGATCCTGCGATCTTTACAAGGTCATCTGTCCATTCTTGTCGGTGGACGTCCTACACTGCGCTTTTGGTCGAAGGGTCTCCAGTCCAGAACTTTTCTGCCCCAACGGCCATCAGTTCTTCGCGCTATGTGCCCTGCCCATTGCCACTTGAGCTTACTGATTCTCAAGGCTATGTCGGTTACCTTAGTTTAGATTTAGCGACAGCAACTGTTTTATAATTTTTACGATCAAATTTTGTTTCTGTTAGTTTTTAATTTCAATTTTCAGCTTATATATTTTACGAAAATACTGTGTTCGTCTTTATATGTAATAACCGCTAGGGTTGAATAAAATATGCAAATATGCAATGGCATACAATCCGGTCTCTAATAATGACATAAATATTGGTCTGATGCCTGATTCTAAATGATGACAAGGCTATGGAAGCACTACCTTCGCATTCCTCAAGCACTGAGGCAAGCTATCCATAACATCTAATACAGGTTCTGACAAAACCCAATAATCAGATATTTTGAATTAAAAGTAATTTGAAATTAAAACACACTTTTAAAAAATGGACTGCCACAGGCGGGACTTGAAACCGCAACTCTCGCAAGCGTTCGATTGCCCTCCCAATCGAGCTACCATAACACATACTCATCGGTCACGTTGTTAAGAAATTTGCATTTTTAATGCTAAAAAATAAAGTAACTTAATTAAAAATAATTATATCGCGTAATTTAATATTCGATATTAGATAATAGTGGAAAATTTGTAAAATTAAAAGTTATTACTCCGTTTTTTTACTACCTACAGAATAGTTCAATAGTAACTTTTAGGTCTTCTACTATCTATTTTGTTGAATAAACACATAATATTTTGGGCTAACGACAACATCCAATGATTCCAGTACTCGTATGTGGTAACAGAAAATTATTTAAGTTGGATATTGTAGCAAACAGATTCATAGTTTATAATTGCTAAAGTATTGTTTTCAAATTGTGTGGTCACCTAAATAGTAATCTCACTAGATTATCAAAATAACCGGTTTTTTAGGTGTACGTTTTCATGGTGAGAAATTTATTTACGCTTTGACCAACCGAAAGTCCTCGCAAGAGAACGTCGTTTTCTTCCACGTATGCTCCGTGAGGCTATTGAAATTAGAAGACACACTCATTTTAATAGAGAAGATGGTTGGAAAATTTCACCAGCTTGGGATCCGGTATTCAAGTCTCAAGCTCGACCCCGCACTGCAAAACCTCAAAATACTGTTAGCTCATTTTGTGTGGATAGGAACGTAACCTAATATTTTTGAGTGATGGTAGTTTACAATTTTTTCAAGACTATGTAATGACAACTTAGTTTCCCTGTGACCACAGACGCTGAAAAGGGTCCGAAACATCAGGTCAAAATAAAATGAAAATAAATCGCGAAATAATCCGTAAAAAGTGTCTAATTTCGATGTCTAATGTTAGCGTAAACCGAAGAAACAAATATGTAGAATCTATCTTTCTAACTCCTCAATTCCATTTGTACCTTAAAGCAAATTGTACATTTACGAGTATCTATCTGCGTAGCCTAAAAACTTACTAACCAAATCTAAGACAAGCGCACACTTAACCGAATAGGCCATTACGAAACAAACTAAGCAACAAAATTCCCTAAGCGTTTCGCTCGGCGATTACAAGAAACGATACAGCGATTCGATTTTACGCCAAATTAGAGACATTCTTTGGTACAGGTGTGGTGAACACGCGATTATATCGATTCCTATCTGGCTTTGGTGTAGCTCAAGAAATTCCAGTTCTAAGACAGCGTATTTAACTATTACGGTGTTTTAAACTTTGCCTCTAAGCTTTCGCAAGAGTGCACGACTATCTTTTAACAAATTTTGGAAGAGAATAGAATCCTCGTTTTTCTAGGATGAGTTTTTTATTAAAATAGACTTTCTCGAACTTCATACAATCAACAATCGAAATCGAAAAACTAGTTTCGTCAATGTCAGTGCAATTTAAACGTGTCTAAGTTACTTGACGGTTTTTTTTTAAATTACTTAATTTACTTTATTAATTTCTAATTTTATTATTATTATTATTTATAATTTTTGTTTCCTTGTTTCCTTTTTTTATCTGTTTTTATACTTGTATTAGGCTAAATGTATTATATTACTTTAAGGTTTTTGCATAAATTAGCTATTTATTTAATATATGAAAACTAAATTATCCACTGACATTGACCTATTTTTCACCAGTGTTTCCTCTATTTTGGAAAAGTATAATTTTTCTGAAAGTTAGATGACACCAGTCACTGACATGGAAATACTATAACGTGTCGTCACGTTAAAGTATCGTATACCGAGTTAATTGACTAAATATTTATTAAGTTTTGAGTAATTGATCATTGGTTTCTACAGCTTTGGAAAACTAATTGTTAGTATTCACTTCATAGAGGTTTTATTTTTAAAACGCCATGGTCATGAAAATAAGAAAAGGTGTCATCATACCTAATGTAAGAACAGTAACTATCATCAGACCTAAATGGATGTATGTTTAAAGGTGGTGGTAGAATATAGAGTGAGATATTTCAATCTATTGAAAAGACTGAACAATTTTTGCTGTGTTTATGAACACTTTTGTACTACGGAGGGTTGGCAGAAATTGGCGTTTATTTCGAATGTTAGTTTAGTTTGAAAGCAAAACGATGACTAGTAGATATCGAGTGGTGTGTTTGTTTCGTGAAGTGATGTTTCTAGCAACTCAACGAATATTTAAATAGGCTTTCAAAACTGTTTCTGGAATTTGTTTGATCTGAAAATAGGTATAGTTTTGATGATGAATGAGGTGCCAATATAACAATAGGACTATATAAGTCCTCCCAGCCGATTTCAACCACGGCAGCTAATCTTAATAGAGATCAGCCAACTGCGCAGGAGATATTATATAGTGCACAAGTGTGAGCGCAATACACAGGTGCACTCACTGTTCCATCACTCTCAAAGTTCGGTGAGACGGCAATCCGACATGACCGGAGAGAGATCAGGCGCAGGACCAACGGCTTAACGTACTTTCCAAGGCACGGGGGTGTAACACCGCCAAATTCCCGACTCCGTGCTGTTTTTGAGATATTCGTAACAGAAAATCTCAGAAACAATTTTGGCTCGACCTGGGATTCGAACCCGGGACCTCTCGGATGTAAGGCAGAAACTTCGTCACTACTCCAACGAGGCAGTCAATAAATAGGGTGAACTTTGACATATTGGCGTTTGTTTTGTGAGTTAGTGATATTACTTACGGCTAATTGGGTTTTATAATTTACTAGTGGACCCCGCAGACGTTTTTCTGCCCGTTAAGTCTCTTTTTTATATATATTTTATATATAGAAACCTTGTCCTTTCAATAAGGAACATATAAAAAAAGAATCATCCAATGTGGTGCAGTCGGTCTGTAGTTATGCGCATTTATACATTTCGGGGATTTATGAATATTTATACAAGATGTCCCAAAAAAAGTGTCAAGCCAGTAGTGTGTAAGTGAGTGCACCTCCAGGCTTCGGCTTTACAATCTTTTTTGGGAGACCTTGTATAGATAACTTCTACAGGGCTACTAATGATTTAATAACACTGACACTCTAGCAGTGTATGAAAAACTGCGATAATACGATTTAATATTTCTGGATTACTTACAGAAGTCGTGCTTTGTGTATCAATGTATATTACAATTGAAATAAGATCACTTACAACATTTTAGTGCAGTAAGCTATCATATAGATATAGTTGATGGAATCAGGCGTTACTTTGCGAAAATCCATGACTAAAGCTGAAAAAAGGATTATTTTGCTTTAAATTTCCAGCAATTAGTGGAAATTTAGTGGAAATTTAAAGCAAAATAATCCTTTTTTCAGCTTTATCATATAGATGGCCAGCCAACCAGTACTTTGTAACACTATTAATTAAGTTTTGGTTCTAAGTAGACCACCTCAAAACTACGTTCTTTTTGCTCTCTGAGAGGTGCCTACTTCATTAATTATCTATCTAGTTCTTATTTATTTATTTACAACTTTATTGCACAAGAAATGTACAATGGGTAGAATTAATACAAGCATTTTCTGCCAGTCAACCTCAAGGTCATGTGGAAAGAAGGCATTCCATGATAGCTGATACAATGAAACTTACATAATAGGAGGCTTAGATGTGCCTTAGTATGCATTTACCATACTGAAATCTAAATCAAAGTGATTATTCGCTTATTCATCTTTATCAGCCGAACGGCGCTAACAAGATCGAAGCCCGTATAAAATCAAATTCGCAGCAGGTGGTTCTACGACCCCGTCCTCAAAGAGGTTCCTAATAGAATCTGTTGCTAAATTAATTGGTGAGCTAAGTGGCCCAGTAGACATCGGATGGCACGAATTCAATTTCACCCTGTATGTGTAGGTGAAGATAGGTGTAGGCGAGATGGGTTTGGTCTGTATAAACTGGTACTTATGCTTTGACGAAGAACTTAGGAGACATTTTAAAAATTCTACATTAAAACTGAAATATTTTTATTCTTTTAGGCATTTACGTCGGTTTGATCCATTGTAAATTGCTTATTTCATCTGGCCGCAAATGTCTGAAGAGATTATGTTAGTTCATTTTAAAATCAAAGATATGAGTTAGTTCTAGAAAATAAAAGGAAGAGTATTGTGTTTTGTATTATGACAAATGGTATACCAGTTAAAAGACAATCTACAAAATAACAAAGTACTTACCTAGAAGCGGCTGCATTTGCAGACTTAATGGTCTAAAACTTATACGTTGCCCTAAAAACGTGCCAGCCCTTCAGTAGCCTGTGTAGTCAATCAGCCATATTCCTGTTCATTGAAATAATATACGGAAGACTACCTGCTGCTTGACCATGAGCCAAAAAAATTGTGTTCCTACCTACCTACCTAAGCAAACTGACTGAAAACAGTTATACTTAAACTTGCTAGCCCGACTTTTCTTAGTATTTTCCTATCGCTTCCTGAATATAGAATAACAAATTGAATGCTTATAGTAAGAACGTATCTTCCAATGTTTTATTTTGCAATTAAAAAAATTTGGAGGTGCTTGTGGCGCAGTGGTTGCAGCGCTTTGGTAGTGATACCAATAAAGTTAAGCAACCTACGGCGCGGTAATAAAATAAAAAATAAAATAAAATAAAATAAAAAGTATTTATTTCGGACAACTGCGATCCAGAGTGTTAGTATAATGGAATGACTTAATGACTATGTTAGTAATTAATTTTGTGAATGGAGCAAGTTTTTTGGATCATGTGACCAATCAGTGGACAATCCCCACTATGGTAATGTTTGGGATGGGTGACCATTCTGACCATTTAAGTGACGTCTATTTACAAGCATCTCCGTGCTTCGGAAGGCACGTAAAGCTGTTGGTCCCGGTTAATATCGACAGATATTAGTCGTTAAGCCTGGTCAGAGGCCCTCGTGCGGCTTAATAACACTGACAGTAAGGTTGGTCACTTACCCTACAGACACCCCTTCACCAATCCGCACTGAGCCCGCGTGGTGGAGTATGGCTTGGACCACCTCTTAATTGAGGTGAGGCCTGTGTCCAGCAGTGGGACGTATATAGGCTGATGAGAATGTTTTATTTTAATCAAAGGTTATACCTTACTAAGTAGGTCAAATGAATTCGTACTAGAAATATGCAGAGAATTTTCAAACGACATACACTTCGTGCTTTGATCAAACGAGCAATGAACGATATTTCCTACAACGTTTGCGCTTGAAATGCGAGACGGTTTTACTTACCCAGAGTTCCGTACTTTGCAGTACCCAAATCTATACTAATACTAATAATATATAAAGCTGAAGAGTTTGTTTGTTTGTTTGAACGCGCTAAACTCAGAAACAACTGGTTCGAATTGCAAAATTATTTTTGTGTTGAATAGACCATTTATCGAGGAAGGCTTTAGGCTATATAACATCACGCTGACACTATTAGAAGCGAAGAAATAATGGAAAATGTGAAAAAAAACGAAAAAAAATATTCATCCTTGAGGGCTTCCGTCGCGTGCGTACGCTGCGAAAACGGTTCAAGATACCAAAAATGTCCTCAACAGTATATGTCTCAGCCCGAAATAACTTTCCACGCAGACGAAGTCGCGGGCACAGCTAGTAGTAATAAATAAGATCAAGCTTTGTCCTTTTCAAATTCATGCATGCAGTAGCATCACTCATGCATGTGTTTGGTACAGAATTTTTTCACATTATTCAGATCAAAACAGCAAATTTGTCAAGGCCCAATATCCTTAATTTACCTACACCCTTATTCCTCCTAATTCCTTCCTCTTATTTATTCCGTCTAATTCTTACAACTTACAAAAACACAAAACCAATAGAAAAATGAGCCCGCCTCATGCAAAGCCAAAACTATGCAAATGAATTACTGACGAAACATCCCTCGGGAATACTAAGGAATTATAAAATGAATCCAAGTGCGTCATCTCTAACCACCATAGCCTAATTCATGATGAGCGTTTGTCCCCGGCCTTGCTCGCTCGCGTGTGGATAATGCGGCCCATCGGGACATAGAGTAAAAAGATCAGCCAGCTAACTTTTTCAAAACATATCAGTGTGGCACTTAGCCCTTATGATACCTAAAGGCCGTACTTCGTAACGTTACGTTCGCATTTTCGGGTTTAGCCAACGCGTTCGCTCGCATTGTCAAGGGTTTTTTACAGGGATGGCTACTCCGAAACTTCAGATAACGGCTTAAAGAACAGGGGGGCTGATATAAAGGGCTTAAGGTTGGAAGGCTTAGTGTTGAAAATATAATTCTCATGGCGACAGACTCAAATTGGATTGCAGGCTGAATTGATATCTCGAAAATGTATAGTAGAGGCTTAAATTATTACGACCACTTTGACCATTAGGTCAAGAAGTTGACTATTAACCAAGCGTTCGCGAGTTTGATCCCCGCACTGTACAAACATAAGTGTGCATGAACATGTCTGTTTATACTGGTCTGGGTGTTATATGTATTTATTTAAGTTTATTTGCAATATCACTGTTGATTCTGATATCTATAACACAAGTGCTTAAGCTCTTACCAAGGAGTCAGATCAATGTATGTGATGTTATTGTATAATTATTTATTTACTATGCGTTGTCTTGTAGCTAAATATAATTGATAAATGTCTATGTTGCAAAATGTCCGTTACATTAAGAGCACCTTCGAACTCCAAGAATGTTGGCTGACTTATTCTGACTATGGGCCATGCCTCTATAGAGATATAAATTCATGCTACACTGAATGAAATGAAAGCTTGTCTTATTTTTATGGTGTTGGCACACATGAGCGAACGAGCAAAGATTCTTGAGTGAAATCTTCCGGCAGATTTGAGGATTGTGAATTTATCAAAGTGGTTAATTCAATTAGCTAATTGGATCGGCTGTGATCGTTGTTTCAGAAGCATCTCGTGTATAGGTGGAATGTTGTTTCAAGTTTTAGGCGTATGTACTCAATGGCATCGAATAAGGTAAAGTCTACATCAATAACCTAAAAATTAATTTCTTTAAGTATTTCTCTTCGTTATTCTAGCCACTATAGCATAAGCTAACGCTTTGTTTAGGGCTGGGTAATTGGTTCGTTGAAACAAAAATAAAACTTTATTCAATATATTTTGGTCAATATTTTTACATAACTTTATATAAGTTTTACTATGAAGAAATGTAACTCTTTTTGATATTCGAAGCTAACTATTTTTCACTTGAATATTTGGCAACTTACGAGTACCATACGATCTCCCAAATTTTCTGGTATGTTTATATACATATATGCCAGTAGGTAATAAATGTTTCAGTAATATAAATAGGTCACAGAAGTACACTTAAGAGACTTTGTACAAAGATGAATAGGTAGTTTTGAACGTATAATAATAAAATACTGCGGAGAAATTCTCGTATTAAATCTTGTTGTTTTAAAAACGTATTTTACACAATACCTACTTGATTTTCAGGGTTCGGCAGAAAGACAACACTAATTATAATAAATAGTGAAACATGTTTTAAAATAGGATAGCGTATCAGAAATAATTATCAAATTATGTTTTATTAATGGTGCCTGCCTATCCATAATGAATGACTGTCATATTGTGTCTACCGTTCGCCATTACAAGCGCATGCCTAACGGGGGCAAGCACAACAGCGAGCGCCGATACGACTCCATAGGCTAGATGGCGCTGTTAGCCTAATACTGCACATGAACCGCGGCATATACGATTTAGATCCAGATTTATACAGATAGACAAATCAAGATGATGTCTATCGGACCTGGGTCCCCGACCGTAACACCCGGTTGGTAGAAAGCCCTTTCTTTAAGCTTTAAGCTTAAATCTGTTGCTACAAAATATTATTTTTATAATCAAATTGTGCACAGTCAGTGAAACTAAACGTGTATACAAAATTTTCAGCTCAATCAGACTCTGGGAAGTGGGTAAAATTTAGCTTGCAAGATTTAATTACAGACTACTAAACACTGGGACAGCTCAGAATGTTGGGACAGGTAAAACTTACCTTATAAGATGTTGTGAAATGAGGCAATATATTTAAACAACCTTTTTCTTCGACTTTTGAAAATTGGCACTGCTGTATTCTACGGAAAAAAACCACTGCTTAAGGAAGTAAAGTAACTACATCACTAATGGCGGTACATTTGGTCCAGTTTCAGTAAAAGGTCCTTTTCGGTGTACGTAAGCAAATATTTACAAAGTTTCAATGTTGGTCTTTTGACCTCCGAACCCTTAGGGACAATGTGAGGCAAAGGAAAATATCGACCTCTCTGGGATAAAACGTCGTAAAAGCCAAAAGGCCATTTTTCAGTACGGCCTAAAAAACAAGAAATGGATCAGTTGTTTTCGTTAATAACTTTTGATTTAGGTATTTACTTATCTAAAATAAACCATCATAGCTTATTTGAATATATATAATAGAAACTCAAGACCATTTTTAAGACAAAAAAAGCCGTAAGAGCCATAGGTTTTTACTGATACAGCAGTAGGTATTCATGTCAGTTTATCATTGCTTAAATCCTAAGTAATTTTTGTTTTTTCCTTTACCGCTAAATGGCGCTGTTGCCAGCTGAATCACGGTTTGACTAGTATTTTTCTTTTTAACTTATATTCAGGCATTTCACAGTCTGTCAGTATTGGTCCAGAATAAATCCAACTTACGGAGTGAGTGTTTCAATGACCACCAGTAGTCAAGATATAAAAAAATTGTTACTAAATATATTTTAAAAAAGTGTGCAAAAATTAGGTTAACATTAAAAGGAAGAAAACATAGTATAACGAAAGTGTTATAAAAGACAGTATTTTCTTTCGATAGAGCGCGATTATGATATAAAAACATTAAAAACTGATTTTTTCAAATTAGCTTTTACGTCGTTTTATACCAGAGGGGTCGAAATAGTGGATGCTGTGGTTTCTACTCCGTGTTATCTTTGTCTATTGGATCGCTTTGTAGCCCACTGACTTACAAGTTACACTTACTAACTCACACGTGATAAGGATGGAGAATTAACTTCAAGTTTACTACAATGTTTGGCTTTAGGACGTAGTTGAGTTGAGAGCAGGCTAATTTTAGATCTAGTCAACTATAAAAGATAATAGTCATCCTGGCCGATTTCGACCACGGCAGCCAATCTCAACAAAGATCAGCCAACTACGCAGGAGATATTATAGTGCACAAGTGTGAGCGCAATACACAGGTGCACTCATTGTTCCATCACTCTCAAAATTCGGTAAGACGGCAATCCGACATGACCAAAGGGGCAGGCGCAGGACCAACGACTTAACGTGCTTTCCACGGCACAGGGTGTGTAACACCGCCTACTGCCCGACTTCGAGCTGTTAGTGAGAAATTCATGACAGAAAATCTCCGAAACTATTTTGGCTCCTCCTGGGATTCGAACCCAGGAACTCTCGGATGTAAGGCAGAAACTTTGCCACTATACCAACGAGGCAGTCATCTACTTCTACATCAACGACTCTTCTGCTCAGGCCAAACTGTCGCCACGACCGTTAGCGATTGAGAAGCGGCAATTGGTTGACTCGTTGTCAGAAGCGCGTCTCGACGATAAAAAGTCGCAGGTGTGGCCTGATCCTTTATAGTTATTCAATGGAGTTAAGCCATTTGACATCTGTTTTTACTTTTTAATATCGGTACATTAAAAAGCAGTAGTAAGCTATAGCAGTTATTATAATACAACTTCTTTTGTGTTTTGCATAATGTCTTGGTAAGTGTTACTTACGAGTAATAGTTTTTTTTTTGCATTGCGAAAACTACAAGTAAAGAACAATAGTTTTTTTAAATCTACAATAGATTCATTTAATCAGAAATACAATATTGTAACTGTAAAAAATGAGTCTGAAAACAAAAAAAAACTTCTGGAAAAAATGCTTCTAATTTTGCCCAAAAGGGAAAAAATCCGAAGCATTTTTTCTAAAGGGAAATAAGATACCAAATAAGATTTTTAAATACGAGACACGCCCGAATTTTCCATTTACTAAATCATCGACAGAGATTCTCGGCCCAAATTCACTATTCTGAAAAACTTGCAGAAATCTCATAACCGTTCAAAGAAATATCGTTTATCATCCGCAATAGAGGGTTTGGGCAGAAAAAAGTCGTTGATACCAGCTGGCCTGTCACTGTGAAGTGGATTTAACACAAAAACCTTTGGACGACCAGTTTACGAAGACCCCCCTGAAAGCTCTTTCACTTTGATTAAACTTCATGTGGAACAGACTAAGTATTAATATTTATTGCTTACGAATAAAATTTATTTGTGATGGATTTATTCTGAGAGAGTTAAGGTTTCTTCTGGTATTAATTTGAAATATTACGTTGGCATAAGACACGATTTTTCTTATTTTTTCTTTTCGTAACATGTCAACATTTGTGACAGTAAATATCCCAAACAAAACAAACAAACTAAAATCTAAAATAACATAATGTATGACCTATTTAAGGCTTTGTGACATAGTGAGTACGACGGCAGTACTAATTATGAAAAAAAAACACTTAAAAACTAAACGAGTGGAGTGGAGAGTATAACATTGTCATTTTAAACCGCGCTGAAAACTAATTTCAGTGCTGAAACGCACTTAGTGACACTATTATGACTTTATGACATCTACAGAAAGGTTCTTAGTCCTGTAGTGGTTATGTTTGTTCCATGTATTGTGGGTATGTACCTTTTATCCTGGTTGATTAATAAAAGCCAAGGCTACTTCGACGAGGTCCTATTCTGCAAGCTTCTGCTCATTGTTTCGAATGAAGCCATCCCTGTCACCCATACCGCCTTAACCATGTAAACGAGCGGCACAACAATAGTCGAAAATAAGAGCAAACGTTTTAGAATAAGGTACCTGTATAAATGTATCGAAGAAGGTAACTTTGCTTGTGGATAATGAAAAAACTTGCCGAGAGAATTCTTAAGAGACTTGCCTCTAACTTAGCAACTTAGGTACATCAGTGATAAATCAATCTATGTTCTAGACCTAAGATCAATACGAGTACAGTTATGCACTGTCGAGTTATAGGCTAAGGCATACAACTCGAAGAGATGAATTAATTGACTAAGTGATTAGTTTAAGGAATCCAATATCTATACTGTCTATTTAATTTTATTGAATCGGTGACTAGATTTTATGAAGCGTCCAATTTAAAATTCAAGCAGCCAATGTTTTTTTAGTAACTTGCACATACCACTTACATAAGAAAGAGATAAATAAATACTTATTTATTGATTAGGGACAACGAAAACAAATAACAACATTAGAAATGGCTGACAAATAGAAAACACTCGAAATACGCACATACAAACATAAGCTAATAAGAACATAATTAATCACAATAAGCTAAAACAAAGAGTTTAGCTAGACACAGTACGATAAAACACAAAAAAACTACACGCAATAGTGGCCGAAAGATGCCACGATGCCGTTGTGCGACTGCAATGCCCAAATCAAGAAAGGGTATTAAGGAAACCTCTTCACACACAGATTTACGGCATACGCCTGCTAAAATCCTAGCGCCTTGTATAAAACACTTGCGGTCACCCGCGACTTGGTCCCGCCCTCTATAATCTGTATCACTTTTAAATCGCAAAAATATTATCTTAACAAATTGCCGAATCTGTCTTCGAATTAAAATATTTACTTATTTGTATATCGAAATCTCCACAGACGATAATGTATACCACATACACTGTCTGTATACCAAATTTCATCAAAATCCGTTCAGTGATTTCAGCGTGATTGACGGATAAACATCAAAACAAATAAACTGTCACATTTATAATATTATGTGTGTTTTTTTTTCATATGTATTAAGAGTCTTATAGAGCAAAACGGAGTCTGAAATCTATAAGTCGTAGCTTTGTGACAAACAAATAAAAATAGTAATCGCGTTAGATCTGTAGATATAATAGCGCAAAGTAACTTACATACTTTTATGGCTTCCTTGGAAGGCCAAGTGTGTAGGATAAATAATTCTTTTGGTACTAAGCAAAGGGGATGGTCATTTGTTTTTTTGCAAAACAAGGGAAAAGTACCCTCTTGGGGTGTTCTTGCCTTAATAACAACGGGGTGTGCTAATGGATCTTTTATTTATTCAGTGTAGTCCAAGGTTTGAGTCACTTAAGATGGCAACTTTGCCACTTTGTGAAAAAACAACTTACCTAATTTTGACGAGTGTAAAATACCAAAAATTGCGTTGTATTCTGGAAAAAAATAACATTCTGCTCTAAAACAAGGATGAAGTCACAATTAAAAAAGATTGTGTTTTAAAACATACCTACAGTAACCAATCAATTGGTAAAATGATTGAACTAAATTCCAGACAAATTATGTAGTAAGATTTTACGTAAAAGCAATTCGTCTTGTAACCAAACGTCGAAATTTTTCCTAAAAAAATACAGGGCTTCAATTTATTCCAGTCCCCTTTAAGCCAGGTGCAAAACATTCTTCCACTCAATAAATCGCAGAATTCAATTTCTGCTAACAATTACAAGTCAATGCAAATACAAAATATAAACGAGGCGAAATTTACCGTTTGGGTACAATAGACCTAAAGGTGAGGGGAAAATTATGAGGTTTGTTGTTATTTGCAAATTGTTTTTGATTCTGCGTCGAAATTTGCCCCAAACTTTCGGAAATCTGAGTTCAGAAGAGATTAATGTATGGAGTTCGCGAGATTCGGAAGGGTTTGTTTAGTAGGCGCTAGCGGGCATGACTATTGAAAAACAGTTTATGAAAACGTTTTTGCTCGTTTGTAACAAAATCTACTTACCTATTACAACTGTATTAGAGTTTACTTTGAAATGTGTGCTTATGCAGCACAAGGACACTGATTATTATTTGCAACTATATTCCAAATATGGTATGCCAAAATATACAAATTTTTGTAAGTTTTAATAATTATTTATGTAATTTCTCATTCTTAATTACTGTGCGTTTATTAAATGAATTGTTAGTCTACGCCTTATCTTATAATAACCGACAACGTCAAACTTGCAATATAACCCGATGGGATAATTTCCACCCTGTATTTTTGTATTCAATGGCTCCCAGTGGTAATTAAGGCCTGGAAATTTTAAGGTTTCCGTCCTTCGGGTTGAATGAAATCTAACGATAGGTTATGATGGGTTATTGTTACAATTAAAGGTTGTTTTGATTATAGAGAATTATATCGTGACTCTGTAAAGTATATAGATGACTGACATTTTCCAGGTAAGACATACTTAAAAAACAATTCAACAATTAAGTTTGTCTGGTAGAGATTGCTCATAGCGGCAAGACCGCCTACATTTTACATATTTATATGGAAGTTAACTAAAACTTCAAAACGAAGCCTTCCAAAGCACGGAGATGCTTGTAAAGATGACGTCATTATGGTCAGAATGGCCACCCATCCCAAACATGACCGCGCCTTAGGTTGCTTTACTTTTGGTATCAGTTCCAAAGCGCTGCAATCACTGCGCCAAAAGCACCTCAGCTGGTAAATAAACCAAAAGAGATATTTCGAAAGACATAGCCGTGTAATAGGTATTATGGTACGTAATTTAACATCAGGGAGTTGTTCCCATCCCATGACACCCTCACTTTCAGCCATTCAGCTGATTTTTACAGCGACTTCTCAATGCCATGAAAAGAATCACAAAGAAAAGCCATTACATTGTGATGTGACATGATAAATTATGACGAAAAAACTTTATTTATTTAAATACATTTTTATCGTTATGAAATAAAGGCATGCATTTTGACCCGACTATTTAGGCGATTTCATGCGTAAAAATCCATTTAAACTGAGCCTAACTAAGCGCCACCATTCCAAACAGGTGTCGCAAACGGGGCGAGCTACAAATTCATTTTATGAAACATATTTTTTGCTTTGACAAATTGTGCCTACACATTTTGTTTCATCATACAATTGCGGTCCCCGCGACTGATGCGTAAATATAGTATTTACACCCTGTATGATATTGCAGTGGTTTAAATCGGTTATTAAGTTTCGGTGATTAATAACCAATAACAAACATAATAAACTCACATCACAAACTAACAAAGTGACAAACGTTACTATATTTAAAGAAGATTTGACTGGTACCTGGACCCACTTCAAGCAACTACATACTTATGTAAATATACTGTTAATGGACGTCTAGTCTAACCGCCTGCGCAAACGTGGGGTATACTGTCGATTCTACTGTCGCTAAATCACTGACAGTCACGAGACGCGGCGAGTATGCCGCTAGCATTCAGATCAACGAGACTGCAACTCGTGACGTCAAAAGTAAGTCGTGTCGCGTTATTAGTCGCGGTCTTGCTGTCGCGTTGATCCGAACGCTAGCTTTAGACAAGAGCCAGAAACATATTCTTAGAATTTTTAAAATAAAATAATAATAATAATATAGAACAACATAACATACGTTGATCTGACTCTGTGGTAAGTAGCTAAAGCACTTGTGTTACAGATATCAGAATCAAAAGTGTTATTACAAATAAACTTAAATAAATACACAAAACACTCTGGGTGTTTTGTGTATTTATTTAAGTTTATTTGTACTGTGCGGGAGTCGAACCCGCGACCTTTTGAATAATAGTCAACTTCTTGACCATTACACCAAAGTCGTCGTTATTTTGTTACGTTGTTTTGTTTCCATCCCACGCAAATAAGTTCAATCGTCTTAAAGTCTAAAAGTTGTTTGAATGAAATTCTTTTATAATATAAAACGTGCATAGTATTTCTATGAGAACTTCTTCAATTTTAAACCGATCGGGCTGACATTTTGCATGCACATAGCTACTATGGCGTAGGCATTGACTGAAAAAGGATTTTGATAAATTTTACCCCTAAAGGTTTACAATAGGGGTTGAAAGTTTGTATGAAACTTAGTGGCAAAAAAACTAAATTCCACGAGGATGAAGTCGAGGGCATCCGCTCATCATCACTATAATAATTCTGTAACTAACGATTCTGTGTTCGTGACACAAAGAGACATACACACTAATTATTATAGGTAATATAATTATTATACTATTAAATAAATAAATAAAAATATATAATTTAATTAAGTTTATTGTTAGATGATAGATAAAGATAACGAGTCCCACATGATTGTTTATTTACTGTTTATTTAAAATGTAACCATCGATGTTGAGTTTACAATTGTATAAGATTTGATTTGTGTTTCTATACCATACGCGTATTGTAAACTTGTTTGTGGTTCATTGAATAAATTAAAAATAATAATAATAATAAACGTCGCCCTTTGGACACCCTTTGGAAGGCATGCGTGGAGCCGAAGCCAACGAGCAGAAGCCCGTTAGGCACTTTAATCAAAATGAAGTGTGACACTAGCCGGCAATTATCCCTGTATGCACTATGTGAGTGCACCCAAGGACAACTCCCGGTTAGTGTAGGACTATCGCAAGGTGTGGTGAAATAGTACTGGGTTATTAGCTGGTGTATTCGTATTATTCTATTCTGTTTGCGTTTGTCTGTCTGAGTCCGATTGACAGATTTTCGTGGGGCTTTTTGTTATTCAAAAGATAAATTAGTTACGGTGTTTCTTAGCTTTAGCTGGTAAAATCCCGTCCAGCCGTTGAAGCTAACCAGCTGTTTGCCTGGCTTATTCGGGTTTTTTCTTTTAACTGGAAAGTTAGTTTTGTAAATATCCTATTAATATCCTAATAATTTTGACGACCGCTTGGTGCTGTGGTCCACCTGTCGGACTTCTAAAACCAAGGGTCGCGGGTTCGATCCCCGCACAGTACAAGCATAAGTGTGCATGAGCATGTGTGTTTGTACTGGTCTGGGTGTTTTCTATGTATAATATGTATTTATTTACAAAAAAAAAGTATTTAAGTAAGTTTATCCGTTGTCTAGTACCCATAACACAAGCCTCGTAGCTTAATTTGGGACTATACTCGTAGAATTGGTGTGATTGTAGTGAAATATTTATTTATTTATTTATCCTATAGACTTCATAATATAAATAATACTATCAAATTGATCTTGTCTGAAAAAAATGTCGGTCATTTCCAATCTCGGGACCACGTGGTCCCGTGGACTCAGACAGACAAACGCAAACAGAATACGGGTCAAAATTAAAACAACCCTCTTTTTGTTCGAGGGTTAAAATTGAGATTAACGACTCTTATTTCATCTTCAATGAATAACTTGCCTTATCCACCTTACATGTTGTTACGTGGTGTGTAGAACAAGCCTTACTCCCACCTTAATTTCATTCGTAATTAACACGAGATGTATTAACATTAGGTAGTCCCCTATGAATTGACCCTGGTCTGGCTGAAATATGTATGATAACTTTAAACTGGGCGTATGTATAAAATCTCCTGAGACCTAAAACTAATTTGATGTTTTATTATATTGGCATTAACCTATCTTAATCATGATATGAACAAAGGTTATTTAGAAGTTATTATTATGGTCTTTTGGGCTTATATTGCCACCTCGACCAACATTGATCTATTGAGGCAGCCCTTTAGGTTTTGGCGCAATAGATTTAGAGTAAGGAAGCTATAGGGAAGCGCTTCCTACAAACCGGGTTAAAACCCGACAATAACTGGCCGGGGACCACGGTCCGCTAGACATCATCTTGATTTGTCTAACTATATTATTCTGGGTCTAAATCTTATATGCCGCGGTTCATGTGCGGTACTAGGCTAACAGCGCCATCTAGCCTATGGAGTCGTATCAGCGCTCGCTGTCGTGTTTGCCACCGTTAGGCATGCACTTGTGATGGCGAATAATAGCGGTCGCCATAATGTCTATAGTACTTTGTTTGACCCCGCTGAATCAAGGAATCTTTGGAGAGTAACGTAAGCTATCTCATCTAGGTGCATGATATGTTGTCCCAGAAATATACTTCTTTTGCTCATGAGTAGTCTGACGGAGCAAAGTATATGCATGGCGGTTTCCTCTGCGGTTTGACAGATTCTGCAAATGGATAATTAAGAGTAAGAACATATTCTTATCGAAAGGCAGAGGGCTGGAAATAATCTAAAATACGATACCCAAATTTCTAAAACATATACTACAACAAAGACGCTTTGCAAGGCCGACATTTGAGTCTTTAGAATAAACACGACAAGCACTATTGAGAATATTACCTCTATATGCCGTGAACCCGTCTTGCTGCGTAGGTAAAAGCTGGGCGTGTTGAACCAAAGTCATTAAACCCAACGAAAAAGAGGGTTGTCATAAGTTTGTCCCCTGTATCTGTTTGTGTGTGTATAGTTGTGTTTTTATTCGTGTGTGTACGTGGCATCGTAGCTACCGAACGGATGGACGGATTAAAAAGCATTTTTTGTTTGAAAAATAAAATTTAATCACGGTGGTTTTAAGCTATAGCTTGTCAAAATCCCTCCAGCCGTTGAAGCTCATCAGCTGGAAAAAAAATTGGTTGCCTGTAAAGTCGGTATACGGGCGAAAGTTTTACGTGACAACGACTTTGAGTGGTAAAATAATTTTAATGTGAATATTCATTCGTATAACATGAACCGGTGTGTATGCCTATCTCTCTCACTCTCTCTCTCTCGCTCTGTCTCTCTCGCTCTGTCTCTCTCGCTCTTAGGCGGGTTAACTGTGCTCGAGTGGAAGGGACGCGTGCCTTTCACTTTTTATGTCTGTCTCACTCGCTCTTAGGCGGGCGAACCATGCCCGAGTCGAAGGGACGCGTGCCTCTCACTCGCTCTCATTGTGAGCGCGGAACGTGAGCGGAGCGTAACGCAGTTTCTTGAAGTGTCACCCGGCAAACCAATTTATAAGACGTTGTCACGTCAAAAACAGCTTGTTCCGGGGTTAATTAACTAGAAAGTTAGTTTCATGGAGGAACCAATTGTAAATTGCCTCATGTATTATTAGGCTTATTTTAAAGCGTGTTTCATCCTTATGCGTAGATTTATCGGAAGACAGAATATAAAACGAATAAAACCAAACGACTGCGTAATCCAAGTTTTCTACAGACAGAGAAATCAAACATAAGAAATTACGTCTTCACCCTAGCGGTCATGAAATTATTAGGAAACAACTTCTGCCCTGCGACTTTTTGTAATCGTACCAAAATATATGATAATACTCAAGAAAACTTAAGATCTTCAGTAATAATAATAAAAAAATACAGACAAAAAAATTTACTTTTTAAGTAATTTTGGGTTCAGACAACAGCATATCAGGCTATCCACTTTTTTTTGCAAAAACGCCCTAATCACATGCGATTAGGATACCGCTGATGCTTACCCTGACTTGCTGACGTGTACATTAACTTAGTTAACGTCAGATGTTAGGGGCAAGTCACATTTTAAACTTAGGTAAAGGTTTAAAAACGGCAAAAAATTCACAATTTCATATAATTTAGGTACAGATAGAGTTCCTGGAGAACCCCTTAAGTTATCGAAATAAAATGTAGCCTAAAGCTAATCTTAAAGCATTCACCTGAAACGTGGATTTCTTCTCTGTGTTTTAAATCGGTCCTGTAAGATCCAGAGATTATCCCTATCAAACTGACAAACGTCACTTCTTTTTATTATTATGATATAGTTTTTTTCACTTCATTCCAGTCACGAATCATGACACAATGAGTGTCTGCACTCTATTGTCCCATTGTTAGTCGAAAGGTCAACCTTTGTTATCACATTATAACTTGGCCCCCTAAACCAGCGTAATCGCGGGGAAACGAGGAAAATCTCCTATTTTTTTGGGAGGTTGGAGTAATTGAATGAGTTCACTTGGGCTATTGTTAAAGTTCGCTATAAATCCCAATGACAAATGTAAGTCCGATTGGTTTGACATTTATAGTTTGACAAGTTGGAATTTATTAGAAGTTAAAATTTGGATGTATTGAAATGAATTTATCGCCAACCATCATCGAAAATACATGACTGACAGCCGCGAGTCGGTCGCGGCGACAAAATGATGCGGGTGTGCTCGGGGCCTAGTCGTTCTAACCTAAACTGCAACTAAACAGTTCGTTTGTTCATACCTACCAAGATCGTCTCGAACCATTACCAATAACCTACTGAAATCTTATGGGATTTCCTAAATTTGATCCTTAACGTGGCGATTTAAGAATCCTAAGATTATTCAGTTTTCGATCACTATAAGAAATTAAATCATAAAATGATTTAAAAACTACGTACATGAAGTTGGCGCAAAATCAATCAAAATGTCTTTACTCGCGTAGAAACCTGATTGTAGCGCCCATAACAAATTCAAAAGAAAAAGTATTTATTTACTCATTATTAAACACACAATATAACACAACAGAACAGAATCAAAGCCTTGACACCCTATTTCTTCGCAGGACGTAATTCCGTTCCAACACTGTGTGCAAAAGCTAAAAATCTATAGGTATGTCCCAATTCCATCAAAAGGAATACTTACTTACCAGCCCTGTAGGGAACGAGACACAAAATGGCTGAATATCACACCGTGTAGCCCACACTATCAGGTTATTTTACAAGAAAATATTTCTCACCCCTATGTCTTAAGTGTATGTATATTTGTTTATGGTTGTGTATTTCTGCGTTTTTCTTTGTATATCTGGTTTTTTTATTGGATAGTTAATTTTATCACGGTAGTCCTTAAGTATAGCTGGTAAATATCCGTCCAGTCCTTGAATCTCACCAGCTGTTTCGGTTTTTTGTAACTGAAAAGTTTTTCTTAATCCGCCTTATCAATTACTTAACAGCCTTTAAAATGTATTCTAATTTGTGTTTTATACAGTAAAAAAAATACAAAAAAAGTAAAGGAACGATAAGCACTTTAAAAAGTTAAGTAATTTTAAGCGTTTTTTTTTTCTTTATTTAAAAGATTATTACATCACGATAGTTTTTAGCTATGACTGGTCAAAAATCGTTCAGCCGTTGAAGCGCATCATCTGTTTTCCTGGCCCATGTCGTGGGTTTTTTAAACTTTTTTTTACAGTCAAAATTTTGGTGTGACTGACAGCCAAGACCGTAATATACGCAAGCAGAGATCTAAGATAAGTGGCAACACTGCCTATTTTTCTACCATTTACCCCTAAGAACCCCGCCCATCTTTCAACTATATTTATTGGTTCAACCTTTCTTTTTCTACTTGATTTAGACCCATCTCCTCTCCCCATCTTAATTGGTAAAGTTTCCTTGAGATATCAATGTTTATCTATGCCTGGGGAGGCTGATATACCTAGTTGAGTATCTGAGATTGTTTAGATAACGCGCTTATTTGTTAACGGGAAAAGATGTGTTTTTGTTTAATAACGAAAATCCGTCAAAGAGTAGGTACTTTTACGTCGGTTTTGGCCACTTTACATTTTTTCGCGACATTAAGGTTGGTGTCTAGATACTTATATCTAGAACTCACTTAAGAAGCTCCAGAAGGAGCTGCAGTTCTCTTTTAAGTCTTAACTAGCATAAAGACAAACGACAGATATCGATATTATAGTTACCAAAACCGATTTTTAAACACACAAAACTCAATAAATACTTGGTCAATTGACTCCGATTTCTGATAGTTACATGACCGTGACGTCACGTTCTTGTATTGCCAAGCCAAATCTATGGAGGCAGACCGTTTTGACAGATAATAAAGAGTATGTCAACGATTGGTGGTGTCATCTAGCCTATTGAATTCGTCGACTTTTGACAAGCCGACACAAACGCTGCCGATTTCATAGTAAAGCTTATTAAATTAGTAATGGCATCCTGTACATTTTCGAGTTGAATCCTAAATACACACACATTCACAAAATGTGAATGTGTTTTATGTTTACAATGAGTTATATCTCGTAAAGGTACAAGCATTGTTATTCGCGAGAAAAATTACCATACCTCCATTTTCGGGGAAATCTCATCTCCTCTCCCATAAACAAGCCTTGGTAAATATTTTTACAAGGTCATAATATATTTACATAATATTAAAATATAAAAGTTTCGTCAGATGTTGTTTACTGACGTTTTTGAATTCCCTCCGACTCTTTTTTACGTGTTTTAAAGCTTCGCCCGCTTCAGGGAAAATGACTTCGTCCTACAACCTTCTGAAGAAAATGTTTTAATGCATTTTTACGACTGCGAGAATCCGACGCTTGTAGAGAATTTGTGTTAATTTTTCTAGTAAACGTATATTACAGGAGTCGATTTAAATCGTTTATACAAGTTTTTTCAAAGATTTTCCCTGATAAATAATGAACCTTCAAAGTTTTCGAAATATATCTCTGTTCTCTTCATTAATTATTGCTACTCGAAACGATTCATAATAGATATCTTATCTTAATAACACGAGCGAAAATAATATGCGGAGGTCAAAATGTATTGAGAACTTAGATTTTTAATAATAGTATCTAATTAATTATTTCATAACAAAACACTCATAATTGAGATCACAATGTTGACAGTCAGTTTGTTCGTAATATTTTCATGTGGCAGTGTCAGGTTGTTTTTTAAAAAAACTTCACCACCAAACATTTTTAAACGAAAAGAGCACGACACAAAATCATTCACAAAGAGCGACAAAAATGAAAAATTAAAATGTTATTTATTTGAAAACACCATAATATACAATATTATTAGATCTGCTCTCGTATAAAGTTTCCCTGTGCTACGAGGGACAGGCTCCTCCTCAAAAGCTTAATTAAGCAAATCATTTTATTTATTTAGTGTGTGCATGTCTACGTACACGTGTGTGTGTGTGTTTATTTGTGATACATTTTTATTTTAAGAATGTCCGGCAATTAAGTAAATATTTTTTTTAAACTGTCGTGAGTAAATTGATCGAGCCATTTTATGGTAATTTGTTTAAATGTCCTGGAAGTAACTCGTGTGATGTCATCATTTAATAGGCTTAGCATGTTGTAACATTGTAACTATGTGTTACTTTAGATTTTATTCAACTATTCTTCAATACACAGAAAGTCCTGATCGGTATTATACAAAGTTTATATCACCACAGCATGACTAGAGTTGTATTTCTTCATTTTCGTTCTCCAGGACTGTTGGTGGTAATCTGGATGTCAATCTTTATATGGACTATGATCAAGTCAACAAGATAGTTATTCTTGTGCTCATATTCCTTAGCTTTCTAAGCCGGGTAGGTCCGTTTAAAATGTTACTTACAGCCCTAATAGCCCTGATTTCACTTCAGGTTGAAAAAACATGAGCATCACCATGAACTTCACATACCATTTTTATGTTGACGATTGTTATTGAGTAATAATAATAATTAATATACAACAACATCACATACATTGATCTGACTCCGTGGTAAGTAGCAAAAGCACTTGTGTTACAGATATCAGAATCAACAGTGGTATTACAAATAAACTTAAATAAATACGTATATCACCCAGACAGTACAAACAGACATGTTCATGCACACAAATGTTTGTACAGTGCGGAGATCGAACCCGCGACCTTTTGGATAGACCCTTTGGAATAGTCAACTTCTTGACCATTACACCAAAGTGTTGGTCGATTCAGAAGAAGATTTCTTCAGTTACTTTTTCGTCTGTGGTTTTTTTGCAATAATTGGCTTTAACTTTTAATAATTCTGTCAAACTATGTACTGTATAAATGTTAAATGACTGTCGGTTATTGTTTAAATGTTGCCTAGGTATACCTTGAAGACTGAGTTAAGTGAATATTTACATGTGTAACGCGGGCTTTAGCACTCGGAATCGCGAGCATGTGTCGCGCCCTTAAATTAATTCATTTTCAAGGTCAAGCGCCTCCTCCACTCGCCAAAACGTAACGGCTACTTTTCGGAATACAAATTTCGCGCGCGTATCCTCCGCCCGCGACGCCAACCAACGGTCTGGCGCTGTATGGGCGAAAATAGTCCCTATGAACGAGTCCGCACGCGACCGCGAAGCACGCGCGAGTTCTTGCGAGTCCTTGGATAACAACCATTATGTTTTCATATGTACTTTCATTCTTTGTGTACCTTATGTGTGAATACAAGTTGTTCATTACTTAAATCGTGCCTTGGAACTCATTTCTACGCCCATTCTGAGATAAAGCCCCAAATCCGAACTTACAGTGGCGCCCAACGTGGGGCGGGGTGCGATTTAAAAGTGAATAGTATAGTACCCGTTGAAAACGAAGAAGAATCTAAGTGGCCCTACCGCAGGATACGAAGCTTCTTTCCGTGCTGACCACTTACCTTTTATTGCACGATCACCGCCATTGCCAGCCAGCGAGCGGGGCGTGGCGTCTTTTGTCTGCAATAAAATGCCGCTAAGAAGAAAGTCGAGGGGCGCTGCCGATGCGGAGAGCCCAACGAACACGATCACAATGTCTGAGGAGATGCTGCAGAACCTCGCATCGAATATCAGCAAAGGACAAATGGAGGCAAGCCGAATGATGATGGAAAGCATCATGAGCCGTTCGTTCGCATCGTCACCCCGTGCCAACATGCCCGGTACACCTCAATCACAGCCGGCGGGGAACTTCGCCAAGTGCACGGCGCGTTTCGACGGAAGGTCGAAAGACGCGGACGAACTCGAAGCCTTTATCGACGCTATAGAAGTGTTCCGTGAATGTACCAACATCAGTGACGAACATGCCTTAAGGGGCCTACCTATGCTGCTGGTCGGCGAAGCTGCCATATGGTGGCAAGGGGAGAAACCATCGGTGACTACTTGGACCGAAGCCCTACAGCGCCTCCGTGGAATGTTCGGCGTGCCACGACCCGGCTACAAAATATTTCGAGACATTTTTTCTAATGAGCAAAACAACGAACGCGGTGATGTTTTTGTGTGTAAAGTGCGCGCTTTGTTAACGAAATTACCTTACGTAGTGCCGGAAGAAATGAAATTAGATATTGCCTACGGCCTGTTAGATCGTAGAATAAGAAAACGAGTGCCTCGCGATTCCGTGGACGGACTGGAACAGCTGATATCAAAAGTCAGGTTGGTAGAGGAGGCGTTGGCGGAGGTAAGTTCTCTTATCACTGATAATACCGCGAACTCCGTTAACCCGTTCGCTGCGGGAGGCCGTTTGAACGCGAATCCGAGTGTTAACCCGTTGAGTGCCGTAGGGGTTAGGCAAAACTCGAATAAATCTCGCGACAAAACCTTTTCTAACTCTCACGATGAGCCGATAGTTTCGAAAGAATCGTTTGATAATAATAATGTGTTCGCTAAGCGCAATGATAGTGAGGGGCAAAAGCGCGTTCGGCCAAAATGTTTGTACTGCAAACTTTTCGGCCATTCAATAGAGGACTGCCAGAAAAAGGGTAACAAGGCTAACAATAATAATAATGAGTCCGGGAATTGTACGGAATTACGTTGCTACGGCTGCGGTCAATTGGGAGTTGTGCGATCAAAGTGCGAAAATTGCAGAAATACACCCAGTTCGAGCAAATCAGATTTCTGCACAGCGCACCTCATTGATAGCGACGGTATACGCCCGATGGTAGAGATCAAGTTCGGTGATCGGAAGGGAGTGGCAATTTTAGATACGGGCGCTACCCACTCTATTGCCAGCCCTATGTTGCATAGCATATTATCTGACGCCGGCGTAAAATTCAGTGATACTTTCCGTACTATAGGGCTCGCCGATGGATCGCAACAGAAATGCATAACTCTCGAATGCGAAATCGAAGTCACCTTAAGGGACCGGCCAATCATAACAAAGTTTATGGTGTTTCCTGGTGCTCAAACTAGAACACTATTAGGGAGAGATTTTATAATGAGCGCGTGCATCTTATTAGACTTACCTCAGAGTAGCTGGCGTTTCAACGATGAGCCGGACCGATGGTACCCTTTCATCACTAACTTTGAATTACTTACCAACTGTGATATGGAGCTGATGAAGGTAGAGACCACGGACATTAAACTGCGGGACGATGAGGGCACTCAACTGTCAGCGGAGCAAAGGTCGCAGTTGAACGCCTTTTTGGTAAGTAAAGCCGATCGTTTTGCGAAAGAGGGGCCTCCTACTGAATACGTTACTCACCGCCTTAAGATCGATGCGAAACAGGTGCCTATTGCTTCGCCGCCATAGCAAATGTCTCCCGGTAAGAAGGAACAACTGGAGAAAGAGTTGCAAAAATTACTAGACGCGGACGTGATAGAGGAATGCGATTCTCCATGGGCAGCCAACGTGGTTTTGGTGACAAAGAAAAATGGAGGCGTTCGACTATGTGTCGACTATCGAAAGGTAAACGCGGTAACTGAACCCGACCGCTACCCGCTCCCGAGAATCGAAGATGTTCTTCACGCAGCCAAGAACACTAAGTTCATGACGACCTGTGACCTTCGATCAGGGTACTATCAAGTAAGTGTAGAACCATGTGATCGAGACAAGACAGCATTCGTCAGTCCGCTAGGATGTTTTAGGTTCAAAAGGATGCCGATGGGTTTGCGAAATTCTCGAGCCACTTTCCAGCGACTTATGGATAGATTTAAGTCCGGTAAAGAATTGTCGGACGTTTGCTTGCTGACCTATTTGGACGATATTATAATACTGTCAGAATCATTTCCGAAACACCTGGAAGACCTGGAGGCCGTATTCGACAGGCTACGCATGTACAACTTGCGTGTTAATCGTGAGAAGGGTTTATTGCCCGGGAATCTGTAAAGTTTCTCGGCCACGTGATCGTTCCAGGTGGAGTCAAAGCAGATCCTGATAAAATCGCTTCTATCGCGGAGATGTCCCCTCCAATGAACATCAGACATCTAAAAACATTTTTACAGACGTCCAGCTGGTTCCGGCGGTTCATACCCAACTACGCCGATGTAGCCAGACCTTTGACGAACCTGTTAAAGAAAGACAGCAAATGGGGTTGGACAGAAAGTCAGCAGGAGGCTTTCGAACACATCAAACAGTTGCTCGTCTCCGCCCCAATATTACGTCAAGCTGACGAAACAAAACCTTTTTCCCTCAGGACTGACAGTAGTGGCTACTGTCTCGGAGCAGTGCTGATGCAGGGGGAGGGCCCCGACGAACGGCCCATCGAGTATGCGAGTCGCCTGCTCAACAATGCAGAGAAAAACTATAATACCACAGAAAGGGAGGCTTTAGCCGTGGTCTGGGCTGTAAGCAAATTCCGGGGCTATATCGAAGGGTCAGAAGTGGTGATAAAGAGTGATCACCAACCTCTCCGGTGGCTTATGACAGTGAAGTCTCCTAGCGGACGCTTGGCCAGATGGGCCCTTTCCCTGCAAGAATACAACCTCCGAGTTGAGTACACGCCTGGGAGATCCAACGTCGTTGCAGACACTTTATCCCGACCGCCGTGTATCGACGACCCAGCATGTGACTTGAGGTATGCAGAGATCGATTTTCCGTCGAGATCCGCCGGAGAAGTGCGAGAAAACCAGCTCAAAGATCCTGATTTACATAAAATCATCGAGGACCTTGAATCAGTGGACGATCCGTTCAGGGGGAGGAGCTGGTCCGACAAAGGATACATAATTTCCGATGGGATCCTATACAGGTACGGGCCCGACGAACTAGAGGAAGAGACTGCTTGCTTAGTGGTACCAAAGCACGAGCGGGAGAAGATATTAGTCAGCTACCACGATGCGCCCACGGCTGGACACTTCGGAGTTGAACGCACCCTGGACCGAGTAAGAGCAAAGTACTATTGGCCTGGGATGCGTCAGGACATCGTCGCCTACCTAAAGAAGTGTGTCAACTGTCAAAGATATAAAGCTGATAACAGGATGCCCGCAGGACTTTTGCAGACACCAGCCTCCAATCGTCGCTTCGAAGTTGTCGCCATAGATCTGTTCGGACCGCTTCCTGAAACTGAAAATAAAAATAAGTGGATTTTAATTCTAGAGGATACATGCTCACGATGGGTGGAGTAATTTGCGCTTCAGAATGCCACTAGCCTGGATTGTGCCAAGGTATTAATATCGGAGGTGTTTCTGAGGTACGGCGTACCTAGACGTATGCTGAGTGACAACGGTGTCCAGTTCATCAGTGAAATAATGCAACAGGTATGTCATTCCTTTGGCATTGTTCAATCCCTATCGCCAGTGTATCATCCCCAATCGAATCCAGTGGAACGGAAAAACAGGGATCTGAAACCGCAACTCGCCATCCTAGTTGGAAAAGACCATAGCACCTGGGATACTCACTTACCTGCGATCCGCTTCGCGATGAACTCCGCCATGACGAGCAGCACTGGATATTCACCTGCCTTTCTCACGTTCGGGCGCGAGATAAGAGCACCAGCTGACGTGATCGCGGATATGCGCACCATTGTGGAAACTGATAACGTGGTTACCAGTATTTCGCCTTACCTACTTCGGATGTCTTCGGTTTTGTTCGAGGCCAGAGAAGTGCATGAGAAGACCCAAATTAACCAAAAGCGGTACGCCGATGAGCACAGGCGCCCCGCGCCCGAATACTCACCAGGCGATCTGGTCCTTTTGAAGACCCAGGGAAGCAACGACACTACTCGTGGCCAAACTCCGAAGTTTATTCCGCGCAGAGACGGACCTTACAAGATAAGGGAGGCTGCAAGTTCAACAACTTACGTGTTGGAGAAGCTTAGCAACGCGGAAATACTAGGTAGGTACCATGTCTCCCAATTGACCCCATTCGTGGGCGATCTCCCGCCAGCGCCGGTAAACGAAAAACGTAAGCGCGGCAGACCCAAGCGGTTTCTGGACTGACCGAGACGCGAGGGCGCTATGTCTAGGTCAGAGGGGGAGCTTGTAACGCGGGCTTTAGCACTCGGAATCGCGAGCATGTGTCGCGCCCTTAAATTAATTCATTTTCAAGGTCAAGCGCCTCCTCCACTCGCCAAAACGTAACGGCTACTTTTCGGAATACAAATTTCGCGCGCGTATCCTCCGCCCGCGACGCCAACCAACGGTCTGGCGCTGTATGGGCGAAAATAGTCCCTATGAACGAGTCCGCACGCGACCGCGAAGCACGCGCGAGTTCTTGCGAGTCCTTGGATAACAACCATTATGTTTTCATATGTACTTTCATTCTTTGTGTACCTTATGTGTACCCTTTTGTGAATACAAGTTGTTCATTACTTAAATCGTGCCTTGGAACTCATTTCTACGCCCATTCTGAGATAAAGCCCCAAATCCGAACTTACACATGTAATTACATTGATTTATGTATGTTAACTTAAAATTTAAGTTACTACTTATTTAGTATATTAAAAAAAATTATGCGAAATCGTTCAAATGTTACAATTGAAATTCCATTACCATAACCATCAAAACCGTGATCAGAAATGATTTGTATTTCATTGTTTCAGATCATATTCATAGGAAGGGCTGCACGAAGCTCAAGAGTATTATTGACTCATTTGAATATACTCGCCCAAACGTGGTTAGAGAAGACTGTATTTGGTTGTCACTTCTACAAAATCTTGATGAATTAGTAGCAAGACAATATAATCGAATTTATGGGCACGTACGTAGATGCCGTAATACAATACCATTCAACAGAAGTGCTACTAATTTTGTTTATTTTATTAATTAGATCAGTGTTATTCTAGCTGTCATTAGGTCTCTTATTTTTATCATTATATTTTTATTCTGTATCTAAAATCTAACCTTCAAGAGGGAAAATAAAAGACTTACATCCATGAAACTGTAAATATACTTATTGCTTTCAAAATCACTACTCTATTTTACAGAAACATACTATAACTAGCTTAACTATGTAATATCACATATCATCAGCGACATTTTCATAATAATACACATGAAAACATTCTCATACGTCCAACGTTTTTGGCAAGCAACACAATCGAATCACAGACAATAATTTCAATAATGAGTATGAAATATAAATTCAATACATGCAATTTCGCTTTGAAAAAAAGTAATAATAAATAAATAGTCGATACGTAAGTACTGTCCAATAAATAACACTGACAAGACAAATGCAACCATACAAATACTATGAAAACTCTTATGATACTGTCGCAATGTAAGTACAATCTCATATGTAATATCGGTTAATTGAAAAACTTCCTCAAAAGTTGGAAGGGATTTGTTGACAAAAAATTGAGTCCCAATACAAATTTAATCGAATATTACCTTCCCAACGCAAAATTTGCTAACCAAATACAACATAATGATGTGATGCCAAATAAATAACTCAACGAACTACCAGCCGACGTCGTGTTGTTTATCACAACTACAGGCCACCAGTGACTAATTGAAATTATATCATTATTATTAGGCTTTTCAGTGGTAGCATATTCAAGCATGTTATCAGGCATATAACTCCCACATGTAGGAAAGTTTCTAGGTATCGGTGACATGTCTTTATGATCGCCAACTTTGAAAACAAGAGCCATTCCTACTTCGACATGGAACTCAATATGACAATGGAAAAGCCAATACCCAGGATTATCTGCTTTGAACCTTATTACTGTATAACCTCCATCCGGTACTGTGACAGTATCTTTGATTGGAGCGTTCTTCAGATTTCTCTTCAGAAGACCAGCTTCATCAAACGCTTTGACTTCGTCAATTGTAGTTTCGTTCGCTAGCCGTCTCATTCCGACTACTCGGAAACTGTGACCGTGTAAGTGAAACGGGTGGTTAGCATCGAATGTTACGCCTTCGTCCAAGATGATGACTTCGACTACTGAGTTCAGTTTGACGGATAGGACGTGAGAGCATTCGCAGTAGCCCTCTTCGCATTCATCGTCGATGCTTGAACTGTTGCAGAAGTTGTCAGCTGATGGTCTGTTGAGGAGTAGAGGGCTGGACGGCATCTTCATACTAATGTGGTTCAGTTGAGGTGTGTACAAACGGTTGGTTTTCTTTGGAACTGTAACAGTAAAATGAATTATGATTATTTCTACGAGCAAGAAATAAGGCCCTGGGATGGAAGTTCTCTCAATTTTTTTTAGATTTCATATTAACAATAATATCACTATTTCACTATACTTTATTCTAATTAATTAACGTCGTTATTTTTAGTGATTGGTAATGGTAGAGAAAAACAAAATAATATTTTTCTTTGCGCACAGGCAAAATTGGTTATAGGGCTGTAGTTTTAAGGCCTCACCTAGGACATTATGTCGTGACTCGCAACTTGTAGCGATTGAGGCGCGGCGATGTGTCGACTGACACACCGTCGGAAACGAGTGGCGGCGTCAAAAAATCGCTGGTGTGGCCTAAGCTTTAAACTGTAGCTTTAATCAATCAAGTTTAGGAAACATTACACCGGCCGACCCCCTCTTACATCTTGAATACCAGCTGTTACAGGACGGTTAGAGCTTCATTTTTTTAACCTCATCTTATGTCAGACTACTTTCATATCGTCACTAACCTTGATAATATCCATAGTACGGCGAGCGATGAAAGTGCGAGTTGTTCTTGGCGTAGAAGTCATATGCTATGTAGAAGCGGTAATCTGGTATTTCCTTGAGACTGTCGTCGTAGCCAGCTAAAGATTTCATCTCAGCCACGCTGATAGTTTCGTCTTCTTCTTCGCCTTTGTTGAGTGCGTTCAGTTGCTGGAGACGATATAAAGAGGTTAAAATCTTGTTGCTATTAATGAATGAATGAATGAATGAATGAATGAATGAAACATTTATTTCAGAAAACAATTTCCATACATTCTTAACCTAAAAACCAACTTAAGACATTAAATAAAATAAAATGAAATAAAATAAAATAAAACACTAAAAAAAAACACTTAAATAATTGTTTAATTGTTAATTGTTTCTTCGGTTTACGCGAACAGTAGATATTGAAATGAAACATTTGGACGGATTATTTCGCGATTTATTTACATTTTTTTTAAACCTGACGTTTCGGATCCATTTCAGCGTCCGCGGTCACAGGTAGACTAAGGTGTTAGTTGTCATTACATAGTTTGAAAAAGTTGTAAACTACTATCAATCAAAAATTTTAAGTTCCGTTCCTATCCACACAGAAAGGTTAGGTTTAAACAAAATGTAAATGAATCGTGAAATATTCCATAAAAAGTGTCTCATTTTCATGTTGCTATTATTAAAAACAATGGGGTTTTTTTTTCTGGATGAAAAGTAATAGGGAACACACCACTATAAGTCACTACGTGGGCAAATAAATATAACTAGATTGTTACTTTATATGTACAGTTTTATCTCCTTCATCTAGTTTTATCTGGATCTGGTGCCCCATTCGTCGTTTCAGTCGATTATAAGCCGGATCACGGTCGTCTGAATCGAAAAACTCTCAAAGCAGTGTTCAAAGTGAATACCAAACCAACATTGATCTCTCCATCGAAAAGCTTCAAAATGTCTCGAGGCGTTGGAATTATTAGTTCGTGTAACCTAACATACAACAAGTCAAAATTGACATTAAGGCATCTTATGCTCTTGCAATAAGAGCTAATTTTAAGCAAAAATGTGTAGCCTGACATGCTGCCGTCTTTACGAGTATCTCATCATATGCATAATTCAAGACCCCGGAGTATAATTTAGCCGGTGTTGTGATAAGATGTCGTATGTTTTGTTTACTATCACTCCATCGTTGTTTTTGATCTTGAGATATTTCATGAACCGTATACAGTGTAGCGAAGAACAACAAATACAGATATTTGGAGCACCATACTCAGAATATTATGTCTCAAGTATTTCTGATAAGATATATCATAGCGGATAATATGGTTACCTACTGTGGTGTCCCTCATATGCTTTGGGGAGAAGGAAGCACAGCCAAGGAATGGAATGCGCTTCCGCCGACGGTGTTCCCTCTTTCTTATAACTTGAGCTCATTCAAAGCGAAAATAAATAGGCACCTTCTGGGTAAGCTCGCTACATCGTCGACATCTTCTTTACCTCCTAGAGGGAGAAAGATGTCAAGAGCGAACCCATATTGATAATAAAAAAAAACACAATAAATAAAACCACACAAGTCCCAGTTCAATGCTCGGCGCAAGCAACGTCTGCACTCCCCGGCTGCGTCACGGATAATGGCTGACGTTCCCCACCCACTCCAGCCATTATAATTGTTTACTACAATATCACACCTACGTTTTGACACAAAGATCTGCTTTTAACGTCTTACTTGGACCTACAAGAATAGTTGAATAATTAAATCATCAGCATCATATCAGCCGTTTAACGCCCACTGCTGAGCATTATGCCTCCCCACGATCGGTCCTGCTCTTTCCACATCCAGTGGCTTCCCGCGACCTTCACCAGATCACCAGATGGTCGGTCCACCTTGTAGGGGATTAACAATTTAACCTTTTTCATTTAATTTTCATTGCACCCATTGCCCTCTTTCTGCATGACCTTGAGGTTGACTGGCAGAAAATGCTTTTAGCATTAAGTCCACCCTTTGTACATTTCTTGTGCAATAAAGTTTTAAATAAATAAATAAATAGGGGGCCTTTCCACGGCAGTAGGCAATCAAATAAATAAAAAACTAGCCCTAAAATTCAATAGAAAATGCCTGATATGAAATGAAGGAATCTTTTACTTACAAAGAGGAAACCATAACACATCAAGTACCTGCTATGAAAGAGTAAAGCTTTGCCGTGATGATAAAAGTTATACTTTTATAGCGTCATGAAATCTATTCGATGGCTATGTTTAATATTACGATAACACAACTGGCGTCTCATGATTTAAATCCAAATGCTTATTCTTAAATCTGAAAAAATCTACCGACCGAACTCAAAAACCTTCTCAAGTATCTACCCAAAGTATATAACATTTATCTATCTTATAGGAGATACTGGATCTAGTACGAGTATAGTACATAAACTGAAAAAGTTAAGCTCGATGTTCTAGTTTCAGCATCTAAATCGTAAAGCGATTATTCTAATAATCCCCTTTAACCTGATAGCTTGGCGTAGCGCCAGTAGGGCGGTGACTGTTAGTGTAACTGAATTATGTCGATATCGATAAAGTCATAAAATACAGCTCAACTTACTAGCAAGGACAATGGAATGGAATATAAGAAATTTAATGCAACTGAATAAATGAAGAAAGAAATATCTGAAAACCATTTTCGTTTAGTAAACAGCATACTTACGGTTTTGAAAAATTCAGAGATGCTGTCTTCATCTTATTTCATCAGCATAGATACATCACACAGCTTAGCACAGGCCTCACCTCAACTAGGAGGTGATAAGAGCCATAATCCACCACGCGGACTCAGTGCGGATGGGTGGAGGGGTGTTTGTAAGGTAAGTGATTTACGCGACTGTCAGATGTCATTAAGCCGCCCGAAGGCCTCTGATTAGGCTTATTAACCTTCTGCTGTCGTAGTAAGTTTTTTTTACCCATTTAATATTTTTTAAATATTTTCTTCTGACTACTGATGATGACAACACTAGTGACATTTCCTAATGGAGCCTTGCCCCTCTACTACAAAAGAAATAGGCAGTTCTTATCGCTTGTTAAAATATTAACCAACCAACTTTAAACGTATTACTTCTTTAGGTTATGTCATTCGCGCTGTCATTGACTTTGAATTTAACGGTTTATATTTATGCAAAGGATAATCACTGCCTAGTAATTTTGTAGTAGAGGGGATACACTTTAGATTGGTAGAAGAATCGTTATTTGTGGCAAGGCTAACAAGCCAAGATGGTTAAAATGCGTTTCATCGATACTTTTTTATGCAATTAGGAGCACAACACTAGCTACACCGTTCGCGATGGGGTGATTTCGCATCTGCAAGCTATTTGATTTTGCGAGCTGTAATGTTCTGCGATAAGGGACATTTGAGCTTTCGTTAAACTTTTATGTTTTGACTGCCTGCGGGAAAGAGATAGATGCTCGTATATATATTTGTATTTGTATATGATTGATTCAATTCGACCTGCGGGAGACATCAATGACTTTTAGGTACCGTTTAGACACTGTTTTGGCTTATCACATGAAATATTTTAGTTTTAATAAAGTGTGAAGTTTTGTCCTTAAGCTTTAAAATGTTACGTTTGATTATTTAATTTGATTCGATTATATTCAATAGTTATTCTTGATACTCTAATTAAATTTAATGATATGTTTAATAATTTAATTTAACTTAATTTTGTAACTAAGTTGCTGTGCCATAGCCGGGCGTCACTGTACTAGTTTACTCGTGAGACTGTAACACCTTACTGCAACGTGTGACTTGCAATAAATATTATGATTATGATTCGGTACTACGTATTTGCGCGTGGTCCAACTAAACCGAGTCCAATGGATCTGCTTCGCTCCTAGTCGTCGTCAGTACTGCGAGTTGCTTACACATGCTTGCATGTGCGTGAGCGTTTTATTAGTTAAAAAATAAATAAATACACAACAACATCACATACATTGATCTGACTCCGTGGTAAGTAGCTAAATCACTTGTGTTACAGATATCAGAATCAACAGCGGTATTACAAATATAATTAAATACATACATATAACACCCTGACCAGTACAGACATGTATTGCACATAAATGTTTTTACAGTGAGGAGATCGAACCCGCGACCTCTTGGTTAATAGTCTACTTCTTAACCATTACACCCAAAGTGGTATTTAATGATGGTTAAGACGTAGGTACCATATCTTCCTCTGTTTGGTTTGATTTTAAATCAAACAAAGGAACTATATAGGATACTTAACCTGAATGATTGACCTCTTGCTGAGGAATGTTTTGAAGATACGAAGATAGTGACACTTTGATTTCATAAAAAGGATCACATAAGTTACATTATATCGATGAAGCTATTGAAAATCACGGGCTGTTAAAAAAAAACTAGCAAATAAAGCAGATCTTGAAATATCACAATGTGAAGTTTGCACAAAATTATTAGATCAACTGAACTTCATTTTATACGAAGCGAAGCACGTACCGGGCCGCTTATTTATAAGAATTAAAATTAAAAATAATATAAGCAAACAACACTTGAAATTAGATATACGAGTACACCTCCCATTACTTTCCCTTTTTCGAGCCCAATACAGTTAAACCCAATAAATATTAATACGTTTTGTTATTATTAATTCGTCTCGATTTCCACGGCTAAGTTCGTTCATTCTACGAGGCTTGCACGCCAGTCCGCGTTTGTTTCTCTGTCAATCAACTTTATTTAATTTGCCTGTACGCACAGAATAGATAAAGCTAAAGCAGTATGGAAACCAATAACAAATACTCGTAATGACACACACGCACACAGACGCACGGTTAAATAACGCCCGCAGTGCGGATACTACTTACCAATATTCGCTAATAGTCGGTTTCGAATATCCTATTTAGGTACAGTTGTCTGAAAGTTTGTTATCTGTTACTTTCAGAGAAAAGTCTTAAATCTCTTAGTATCTCTTTCAGTTTTATACTAAGATTTATCCTCTTAGTATAAAGACAAAGGTAGAAAGGATATTGAAACTGGCCATGCTGCTTTTGACTCTACAGAAGCGCTGCAAAAAATAATATTGTTCTAATTTTTTGAAATTAGAATGCTCCCGGTGAGCGAAAAGTAAAATCGTAATACGGTCCCTCTTCAGGCATGCGTCTGGTGCGTGTGTCATTTCCAGCATTTGATGTTACCTTCCGTTCTGATTCTATTTATTCTTTGCTGTAGGGTCGCGAATTTACCGAATGTTTGCGAAAACACAGAGCTGAGTGTACAAGGGTTCTACTCTGATGTCCAGATGTTTTACTATGAATGACGATACCGAAAAAAAAAACCTAACACACCCACCATTTCTCAAATCCAAAATTAACCGCTTAAGTTTAATAAACTTTGATTTGGAAATCTAAGCCACTCTTTAACGACACCGCTACTAACACAAAAAAAACATACAATGCTTTTCTACGTTTTCTCCGACCATAAATCCAATCAAGGGGAGCCGCCGTGAGCCATGAAATCTCGAACACGTGACGCTAGTTATGGTGGTCACGACCTTCAGCCATGAGGACGCGACGAAGAAGAAGAAATTAATCAAAGACCTCAGAGAGGACGACACATACGATCTTCAACTTCAATAGTTTCATATATATGACTGGGCCCAAAAATCCGGTAGGAGTGAGCAAGAGCCAGTGCAATAAGAAAGGAAACGTTGTAATTTAGAATGAAATTTACCTTTCGCATTAAATTTTCACTGCACCCATTGCCTTCTAACTGCATGACTTTGAGGTTGACTGGCAGAAAATGCTTTTGGCATTAAGTCCACCCTTTGTAAATTTCTTGTGCGATAAAATTTTGAATAAAAAAAAAATTAATAACATACAATTTTTCATGTACAATATACGCCAGCGCACATCTACGGCATACTATGTTCGTGTCTCGCGACTTAAACTGTTAACACTTGCGGCGCGGTCGCGGCGACAGTAAGCCGCAGCGCAGATGTGGCCTTGGCCATAGGTAATTAACAGCAAATCAGCAAATCCATACCAATATTATAAATGCGAAAATAACTCTGTCTGTCTGTGTACTGACTGCTCAGTCACGCCGATACTACAGAACCAATTTGCATAAAATTTGGTATGGAGATATTTTAATACCCGAGAAAGGACATAGGCTACTTTTTACCGCGGGATAATGACGCATTCCCAAAGAAAAAGTCAAGTTGGCCGATCGCTTTTACGCCTAAACTACTGAACAGATCTTAATGAAATTTGTTAAGGAGATAGTTTGACACTTAAGAAAGGATATGAGTTACTTTTGACCGCGGCAAAACAACGCATTCCCATGGGAGAAATTACTTTCCAGGGAATCTGATCGCTTTCACTCCTAAATTACCTAAGATTTGAATTATAATTTTGAATAAGTTTTGTTATTAAGTGTTTGTATTGGTATTACAGGAAACAACGCATTCCAAAAAAAAACTACCTAACGGGGACGAAGTCGCGGGTAAAAACTAGTACTACATAAAAATAAGCACTCTCCTCCCAACCTACTTTCCAAAGTCGATAAAGTCGATAAATCCATCCGTATTTTTTCCAGAACTACTCTATAGCTTTTTACGGCACTTCAGAGCCTAGTACGAGTATAGCTCAATATCAATCAACTCCACTAATAAAAATGTTACGACCAGCCTGTTTGTTTCTACTTATGGGATTGATTCGGAAATAGAGTGATAGTCAAGATAACGAGATATTCTTATTGTTTTACGAGTAAAGAAACCGTGGATTGGTTGTTTGTTTACAAATTTTGATAGAAAACAGGATCAATGTAAACAAAATGTTTTTCTAACGTTATTATATTGTAACATATGTAAATATACGGAGATAATCATGTTTACGTTAACTCAAGGTACCTGGAAATGTTTTTCGGGGAAAATATAAATTATTAACATGCCCTACTTCATAATTCCATTATTGCAAAAATTTTACCTCCGGGTTTTAATACTATGAGATAACATTAAAATATTATGATGTCGAATTTTTGGTTTCGTAGCGCATTATAAGTGATTATAACATATCGGTAAACATACTGACTGGTAGAGAATGCCCCACGGCGTTAAGTCCACCTTTTGTACATAGTTTTGTCGTGCAATAAAGCTTAAATAAATTAATATACAAAAACATCACATATTGATCTGACTCCGTGATAAGTAGCTTGAGCACTTGTGTAACAGATATCAGAATCAACAGTGGTATTACAAATAAACTTAAATAAATACATTTAACACCCAGACCAGTACAAACAGACATGTTCGTGCACACAAATGTTTGTACAGTGCGGGGATCGAACCCGCGACCTCTTGGTTAATAGTCAACTACTTGACCATTACACCAAAGTGGTCGTCAAGATAAATGAACACATCGGTTGCCCTAATACGACGCAACGCCTAGGAATCGTACCCAAGATATCTGATTATGAACCACACTAAAGGTTTAATTCCAAGACGGACTGCAAAGCGCAAAATGCAAGCGACTCTTACTTATTCTGGCCAAAGGCTAAGGCGTTGTTCTATGTGAGCGACAAACGTGACAACTGCTATGCGACGCGACGCGACAATATTAAATTTATATGTACGTTAATTTATATCAATGTGTGCTACATGGCGAAGTGCGATTGACATTAACACAAGTACGGGTCGCATTTGTCGCATTGCACCGCTCATTTAGGATACCGCCGTAGCCTTTGATCAGCGACCGTAGAATCGGTTACGTTTGCACTTTGCAATCTGCAGTCTATTTTAGAATTTCAGACTAATACTTTGGAAAACTATTCCCTGTTGTGCCTCTGTCACACAAAAGACATTTAAAACTCGAGCAAAAAAGACAACAAGTGGAATAACTACTACTAGTTTACACCGCGCTAAGGTGATTATCATACTGCACCGTGTGCCACCAGCCGTGGAATTCGTGGATTTTGCTTGCGCACTACGAGTGTTGTCAGTGCATTAACCCATTGAATATCGCTATTTTTTATTTGCTCTATCCGCTGGACAGTACTCTTGACAGACAAGGATTTATAGTGCACGTGTTTTTCATACAAACTGAGGTCCTTACATACAAAAAATAAATTTGTCGCACCGCGCACCCCGAGCGCGGTGAAGTGTGTGTGTAGTTTAGGAACAGACAGACCGACCGCGGGATACCATCCGTACCGTGTCGATGTTCCACTGATACGAACCAAGCGCTTCTCATCTACATTTCTGATGCGCACTGCAAAAGAGTGGAACTCACTACCTGCGTCAGTGTTTCCTTGCAATTACAACCTTGAAATGTTCAAAGCTAGAGTGAACAGGCATCTTCTAGGTGAGCTCGCTCCATCGTAGACTCAGTCTTAGCCTCGTTGGGCTTAATCTTGGGTCAAGAGCAAACCTATCCCAAATAAAAAAAGAACAAATACAAAATGATGAAGGCGACTTACGAGTCCTTCATTGTGTGACTCCTCCCACGTCAGGTCGCCTTCAGGCTCCGATTCCATAGCCCCCTCATAGTGTAGCACTCCTACTTGCTTCGCCTTGGTGAACCTGATGACAATACGATTATGTCTTTCAGAAAGAAAGAAAGATTTTTTTATTTGGCTTATAAACTACACTTGAAAAATTACATAGAGCTAGGACTAAGTATTATAAAACTAAAATGAAAGAAAAGTGTAGATATAACCAAATTGGCCCCCACTTAGCATTATTGCCATGGCAGGCCTTGCCGCTGGTTTTCTGTGGGTACCATTGAGGTTTGGAGATGGCACGACCAACAAAACAAACTAAATTGACTTTACATGGAATAACTAAGTATTATATAGCACATAACTAAGTAACAAATTTAAGTTGAAAGGAAATAATTTATAGCTTCAAAAATAATCTCTACAATCTTATTACATGTATATTCCCAATGAGTTTCATACTGAATGCGTATAACATCACATACATTGCTTTGAAAACCAATTAAGTAGCTTTAGCACTTGTTTAACCAACGGAAATCAGAAACAACGACGGTACCACACCGACATTAAATACTGTACATTTAAGGAAGATGCTAATAAATGAAGATGCTAAGTGGGGTAAGCACGAACATTATCGTAACGTGTTCGTGTCGTCCAAATGTCAGAAACTGTCAGTTCCTCCATACGAATTGACAAGCTAACGATAGGTGAACGCTACGAATACGTTACGATAGTAGTTCGTGCTCACCCCACTGGTGGGGGGGAGATGTAACTAGACAAGATACGAAAATAAGGGGAAGTTTTTAAGTTGCACCAATCACCGAAAAGCTTACTGAAAATCGCCTACGTTGGTATGGACACATTAAAAAAACGACAAGAAAACCACGTCGTAAATACCGCTCTTAACCTACCCGAGCAGAAGCGTGGTAGAGACCGCCCGCCATTGATATGGTTGTCTGTGATAAAAAGAGACCTTGAAAAAGCCCAATTGCCCGATATGACAACCCAAGGTGGATTGGCTTGGCACAGAAAAGTGAGGAGACCCGACCCCATCTAAAATGAAAACAGGGAAGGAAGAAGAAGATCCCCGTCCGGGGATCGAACCTGGGACCTCATAGATGCCGGCACTTTGAAAACCGGTGCGCACGTTTCTACACCTCGGAGGCCGTTTGAATTTTGATTCACAATAAGACCCGATTTTCCAACAAGCCTTAATCCAATACAGTAAGTGTATTAAGCGAAGGTTTCATTTTCTTTATTGCAAAGAGTTGCTTTACCCTTGCCGTTACAAATTCACGATTTATAAAATAGGTCTAAGAAAACAATTTTACTTTGCACACGAAACATACCATGGTCGAAAATTATGAAATATGTTAGAAGTTTTTCAAAGAACCTGAAAAGTGATTCAGGGTAATAGAGGGTATTCCATGTTTAGATCTACGTGTTTATTTTTAGCGGGGTTAGGGTAACTTACGCATCTCTTACGCAGTAAGAGTTAAGTAGTTTCTTCTTAGTTCCTTTAAGTATGTAAAACAGATTCAATCAAATTTGTATACATATGTAGTGGTGGTTCTCTTACTGCCTAGTCTCTTTTTCTGCTTTGATACTTAATTTGGTTAACAACAGTCAAATAACCCCTTTATTTTTCTGCACGTAGCTATTGAAAATAGGTCTATAACCTTTTTTTAAGGTGCAGATATATTTCCTTATTACTGGGACAAAAATGGTCTTTACCTTAAATTAGCCGCGAATCAGGCGACCTTCATTGGGCAGGCCCCTACAACGTTGATCGCGGAAAGCCGCTGAGTAGAGCTGGCTGGAAAGAGGTGGAGTGGCCTACCCTCAGCAGTGGGCTTCGTACGACGGATATAATGAACTTTATATTAGGAACAGTAAAAGTTATCTTACTTTTAAAAATATTTACTCCTACCTTTCATCACAATCCATCAGGCCACGGAAGCGGATCCAGTAGTTGTCGATCTCATTGTTGGCTTCTAAGATGAAGTCGTACCTCTCACCGGCGTACGTCACCAAGGATGTCGCTGGAACAAATGAATACCAAATAAGTATGGGTTTGAGGCAGCTTATGTGTTTAAAAAGTAACAGTTTCATTAAGGTTACATGGACCACAACCGTGGTTAATTCGGTTTAAAGAATCTTTCTTTCCATTAAGACAATTCATGTCACTTACATGGAAACTTAGTCTTAAAACTAAGTAAAATTAGGTAGGTAACATTATTACAATTAGCTGGATCGTTGCCGCGACACTGCTGAAGATAAAATTATAAAAAGTAGGTTGTTAACTATTAGGTAGGCCACAATAACAACTACTATATCTTAATTTAAATGCCCGATTTCGAAATTTCGTCACAATAAAACTTTCAAAATCAGGCTATTCAAAGATTTTGTTACGATTGCATTAGCGGAATCAGGGCTCTGAGGCCCGCCCTATCACGATCTTGTTTAGGCTCATCAGAAGCTCTGCGATAGCGCTGTTAAGGTATTGCTTTGAAAATTAGAACAAAAGAACGATAACGTCTGCATTGTAATTCAATTGTTTGATTTTGACAGTTCTAGTAAGGAGAAAATATCTAAAACGGTCAATTCAATCACGATTAAATAAGCCGCTCTGGCTCAGTTCAGTTGCCTGTGGCCAAGTTGCTATAATTTGAGTGGATGCGTTGAATCAAAATAAATACTGTTTGATTTTAAATCTAAACTTCTATAATAAGGATTTGATATTTAAAATTATTGCTTGTCAGACCATCTAGAAATGGTTGAAGCCTTACTTGAATGTGTCCGATCTAGGCAGACCGAATGAGTGCTCGCACCATTTTCCCACACAAACAGACAATTTGCTACTCCTTTCTTAACATAATAGGAACAATCTGAAGTATTGACTACGTTACGGGACAGACCGACGTCTAGTGGCAAAGTTTAATTCAATTTCATACAAGACATAACCACTACAGAGCTAAGGGTCGGAATGTGTTTAATCAATCATAGGTACAACACGAAGTTGCGGCTAAACTCAGTATGATTTGTAGCTTGAAGTATATAGATAGGGCTAAGCCACAGTGTATACAGGGTGTCCTAAAAAAAGGGTGCTAAACTTATAGAGATGATAGACTATTGGTGACCATTGATACAAAAGAACAATCACTTTAGTAAAAGTAACACCATTTCAGAGATACAATTTTTTTGTCTTTTTTTTTAAATTCCCAATTTTGAGCCTACCTCTTGTTGCTGTGTGTACCAATGAGAGGATATTTTTCTTATTCTTCTTGACAAATATTCTCGAAGAGTTGATCTATTTTAGGAAAGTTAATTGTCTTAATTATTACAAGGGACACTTGAGAAATCTCATCTCCTTAAGTTTGGCGCGCTCTTTTTGGGACATCCTGTATATGTATATCTATACAGTTTGGTGGCTAGCCTTTTGTTGACATGAAAACCTATGTGAGCCACGCGGATGTACAAACGCAGTAAAAGACCGAAATACTGAGAAACACGGTTTATACCGGTAGACAGACATTAGCTTACACCGTTGCGACGTGCGGTGTTACTCGTGGGTTGCCTTGAACTAAAAAATACACCTTATTATGTGACACGTTCCATATTACTAGACATACAGCGGCCAGAACTTTATAAACACAAAAAGGTACATATCGGAATAGCTCCAAATATTAATAAAAACTAAACTAGCAAATACAAATCAGGACAATTGATAAATGTTGAGCGCGTCGCTAACAACCGATGCGTCAATTGTGGACGTGCTTGTGTCAAACGCGTCACGCGCGAGTATCACTCGCGCGCGTACCGCGATCAGCACTCAGAACTTCAGGACCCGTGTTGAAACATGCGCCCGTGTGCGTGTGTAACTCGAACATTATTCTTTGATCTCCTACTGTTTGTATATTATTATATCTACAATAAGCCTACGCCCTGTTCGCAACAAATATTAAGTAGGTAAGTATTAAAGGTTTATTGGAAAAGCGATCCCTAAGGGTTTACGAAAAGCTTGTTATAGATTTCGCTAGAAAAACTCTGTACCTAGTTTGGAGAAAGATAACAAAAAATCAGAGCCTTTTCAGGATTCCGTACCCTAATGGCAAAAATGAAATCAATATAGATTCGTCATGTAATCTGTCCGTCTCTCTGTTCGTATGTCACAAACTTAGTGAAGTATTCTGTGAGCTGCATTAAGACTTTTTTTTATACATATATAAAATGAATTGCTGTTCGTTAGTCTCGCTTAAACTCAAGAATGGTTGAACCGATTTTTTTAAATTCTGATTTTGAATTATTTGAGGAGGTTCAGAGAAGGTTTGTATGGTGAGAAAATATGAAAAAAAGGGCGGGCAGGACGATGTCTGCCCATTCCGCTAGTAATATATATATATATATATTGAAATTGAAAAAACGTTTACATACTTCATCATTATTTTTGTTTTCATCAAACCTATACGTGTATAGGCCTACGACAACGATAGGTCTGACCCATCGTGCGTTAGTTCAACTCACACTTAGCTGGTTTTATCACTTAGTACCTACGCAACATCCCAAATGTTGGAAAATTCCGCGGAAACTTGTTAATTCTATTTGAGCCCCGTTTTTCTTGCATGTCCAAACATATTCAGTTCGCAACGAAAAAGAGGCTTTGGCCAAAGGGTTCTAACTAAACTAAATGAACACTTTTTTGCGACTCCATCACTGTGGTTATCCCTAAACAAACTGTAAATTTTTCAGCGATACAAGTCTTCGTTCACATTGAATATTGAAATCAATATATTTTCTTTCAAGATTTATTCTATTGTAAACAAATGTTGTATGAGAATTTATTTGGCTTCCAGGCAGTCTGATTACAATTTACAATGGTGAATGAAAATAATTAATATTAATTTGGTGAAAATTTTTACTCCCGACAAAAAAGAGAAATGTTATAAGTTTGACCCCTTTTTGTGTTTTTCAGTCTGTGGCATCGTAGCTCCCGACCGGATGGACCGATTTCAGTGCGGTTTTTTTAATTCAAAAGATATTTTAATCACGGTATTACATAACTAAGGCTGGTCAAAACACATCTAGCCGTTGAAGCTCACCAGCTAAAGCTGAAAAAAAGGATTATTTTGCTTTAAATTTCTACTAAACGACGCCAGCGCCGGAACCAAAATACATCTAACTGTAATCACCTGAAAAAGTTGGAGCTGAAAATCGCGGGACTTACAATACCTACAATTCACAACGTGACACAGAAGATGCACCTGAAATCGTAACACTGACACCAACAAAACACTCGGTCGTTTAGTGAAAATTTAATTCAAAATAATCCTTTTTTTCAGCTTTAGTCATGGATTTCTGCAAAGTAACGCCTGATTCCATCAACTAGCCCATCAGCTGTGTTCCTGTCTGATGTCGGAGGTTTTTAAATTGCAAATTCATTTTCTCAATGTGCGCAGATCCTTACAAGACATCTGCCGTCCGCATCCAAGCCTGGAAAGTTTGTTACTACTTTTTCTCGGTGTAGTTTCATATTTATTGCCCACTTAGTTACGTATTTCAGCCATTTTTTACTCGCGGCCCCCGGCAAGGCTTGGCGAGTGTTTTATTACAACACGTATTTGGTAAGGATGGTTTTTAATTATAAAAGTTTTACAACCGGGTGCTAGAGCAGTGCTTAACTATGTTACTGGTTTTAAACGACTTTAACAAAATTATTCTGCTTTTATTCAGTTTTTCATTTGATGTTGACGTGAACTGATGTCAACTATAATGAAGAGGAAGGTTGCCTTCTTTGGACATATGCAGAGAGGTTCTCAATATGAGTTTTAATGGCTGATCCTCGAAGACAAGATTCCTGGCAAGAGATCACCAGGCCGACCCAGAAGAAAATGGATAGATGACATCAAGTACTGGACCAAACTTCGTTTTTATGGCCAGCTAAAAAGAGCCGCTCAAGACCGCATCGGTTTCTACATGCTGACCTCCAAACTTCAATTTAAAGATGGCACCCCATGATGATGATTTGATGTTGATATTATCGATTATTTTGAATCGTGTACTTTGTTTTAAAGAATTTTATTCGTAGAATTATGTTTAGAAGTATACCCTTCCTTTTAATTTAATATTCCTATAGCCAAAGGTTGTCTGGAAGAGATCGCTACAAGCGATAAGACCGCCTAAATTTTACATCTTTCTTTGTTAAACTTGTCTATAATTTTTGTTTTGTGTTGTACAATAAAGTGTTAATCTATCTGTCTATCTATCTTCACCTAGCGTTTAACTATTTGAGTAAAAAGCCTGTCTAATTCTGAACGACATTAAAGTTTATTTTGATAAATGTTGACATACCCTGGTGCCTAAGACAGTAAACTTAATATTTTTATTGTTAAAAAATAAAAAATGGTGAGGTAGTTTGTCCCAAATTCCTATGAAGCTTTAGCATAAATAAGTTTATTTACACACTAGTTTTCCGCCAGCGGGTTTGCTCGCGTGAAGTCCGGTTCTCTAATATACATATTTACCTAACTACATTAAATATAGCCTTTTGTCGCGGTAGGTAATGCTATACGTGCCGTCACCTCTGCCTGGGGGCATGGTGGTGTGTGGGATTCCCGACGCACTAAAAGGGCACTGCTCCGTCCTGAGAAGGACGGGGTATACCTACTAAGACCTCCGTGTCGTTCCGCCTTTGTCGAATGGCGTTGTTGTGAGTACTGGCTGAAGCCTCAACTTCGGCAATGGCCTTCATACACGGCGGGCCCGAAACGCCCTTCTTGCGGAGGGCTGTCGGGAATGGCCCGAAACGCTCTTCTTGCGGAGGGCTGTCGGGAATGGCCCGAAACACCCTTCTTGCGGAGGGCTGTCGGGAATGGCCCGAAAAGCCTTTCTTGCGGAGGGCTGTCGGGAATGGCCCGAAACGCCCTTCTTGCGGAGGGCTGTCGAGAATGGCCCGAAACGCCCTTCTTGCGGAGGGCTGTCGGGAATTGCCCGCAGCGCCAAGCCGTTCCCGTCCGACGAGGTTGCATTAAATATAGCCTATGTTCATCAGGGATTATGTAGGATTCTAATGGTAAAAGTTTTTTTTAATTTGTCCATTGGCATGGATCCTATTTAATTGAAACAATCAATCTTATATGTTTTCACATTAATTTTGGGCATTTTAAGGGACAAAAAACATTTTGAGTTTTGAATTGAATTTTAAATTTGAATCAAGTCTTTCCTCTTTATAATATTATTGTAGATTCTCAATTCAAAATTAGCCACATGTGCAATATTTGACTTCGTTCGCTATATGTCGACGACATGATGGGTACTCTCTAAATTAGATTTCCTCTCATTTTGTACCTTTCGTCGGTCATCCAGACGACCTTTGATCTTACCGCATTTGAATATGTAAATCAGAAGAGCATGGACGGACCGGGTTCGGTTCCTGAATGTTTCAGTTGGCTTATATTAGTTTCAGTTTACAGAGAGATGATAAACGGATTCGAGAAGGAATTTGGATGGCGGATAAAGCTTAGGAGATATTAAATACGGCTTAAAACTTGTTTGAATCATCATGTTTTGTGCAAAAAAAACATATAATTACAAATGTTATTATGTTCGTAGAACATTATTTAGATAAAAAAAAAAGATGGCAGTTGGAAAAAAAATGTCAAGTGTTAAGGAACCGAACCTGCATCGGGAATTCGGCTCACACAGCTGCTCAGCCACCGAGACAAAGAATTCCTGTCTAAGACGGTCAGTTTTTTAATGCAAAAATGATTTACTTCTGAAAAGGTTGTAACGTGAATACTTAATAGGATGATAAACGAAAGTCTGTTTATTCATGTTCTTTTATAAGAGCATATCAATTTTGTTTCTAAAGTCTATTTTTAACACTAAATCCAAAATATTAACATTGAAGATTTACGGCACGAACGATTATGAAATTTATAGTAAGTCATTAACACCATCTCGACAAACTGCTTCTCAATAGCAAAACAATAACCATGTGTTTTAAGTAGTTTTGCATTTAAAACGTTAAAGTAAACCGCCATGTTTTTTTTCCATTTTTACTTTGTGCTAAAAATCAGACTTCGTAAGAAGCCATTTAGCTTCTGAAATTTTTTTATCTCCCAATGCCATTTCAATAATTACGTGCAGCAAAAGTTTGAATTGCTTTTGCAGAACCTGTTTTAATTATTTTTATACCTTTGCGCCTATTCAGTAATAGCATGCTCTCTTCAAAGAAGTTTAACTCACTTTTTCCCGAGCAGCCTATACATTAACCCTCCTTTTTGTCATCCCAGCCGTCGCGTAATAACACGAGACAAAACAAGAGTGCTTATCTCGACAAACCAACTGACCGACGCTTCGCACAAATGAGAAAATAATTCCTTAGACCAACAAACTACAAAGGACGCTTTCAGTTGAAGATATAATCGTCGCACTTTGCTTCTGAAAGAACTCGACTAATGAGACTAAGTATTAGGAACTGCGCAATTAACAACGAAGTAAATAACACACACACTTGAGTCACAAAAAAAATCAGTGAATTAGGTCAACATTACTGCCAGTTTAATACCTAAACACATGTTTTAGGTTTTCATTATATGTTCAAAAAGATAAAGATAAACTAGTGGTTCTTTTATTTATTTTGTAGACTGGTAGAGAATGTCCTACGGCGTTAAGTCCACCTTTCGTACATAGTTTTGTGGTGTAATAAAGCTTAAATAAATATATTTTTTGCAGTTTACTAAATTATTTGACAGTCAATTCATTTTCAAAAGAAAGCAAATGCTTACTGGCCGGTAAGAGAGTAACGCTACATTTGAACTATAAAAATGTGTAACTCTGTCTGTCTGTCTATTTGCTTGTTTCTCTGTCTATCTATTAAGCTTTTACGCCTAAACTAGCGAACCGATTTTGATGTTTGATACAATCATAGAGTCGACCTTTGGAATGGACAGAAGCTACGGTTTAACAAGAAAAATGTGTAACTCTATCTGTTTGCTTCTCTGTCAGTCTAATTAGTTTTCTTGACTTACTACAAAACCGATTTTGATGAAATTCTATACAAACATAGAATGGACTTTTGGAACCGGCATTAGCTACGGTTGAACTATAAAAATGTGTAACTCTGTCCATGTTTGCTTGTCTGTCTGTCTGATGAGCTTTCACGCTTAAACTAGTTAACCGATTTTGATGAAGATACGAACATAGAATGCACTTTTATAACGGACAGAAGACCGTTTTTATACAAGGAATTAAGAATCATTACCAAATCTCACAAAAGCGGAGCGTCTGGCAGGAAGCTAGTAGTTATTTTAAAAAACGAAAAAGATACGCTAGTTGTTATTTAAGAGAACGTGAACACAACCTCCTAAAGACTTACAATATCAACATAAAGTCGAGGTATTCTCCAAGAAAAATGGCGCGTTCTTTAAGGATATGAGAAGGAAAACGCACCCATTATAAATAATACCCATTATAATTCTTTCTGTATGGACTGTATGTATTAATGTTCTGTCTCGACGCGCTGCGCTTTGACAGAACCGACAATGTTGGTCAAATTTTATTATTTAATTTTAGCCTAGGTAAACTTATTTCAGACATGTCATAAAACATCCTATCTTAATATTATATAGAGGAAAACTTTGATTGAAAGTTGTTTGTTTGAATTGAATAGGCTCCGAAACAACTTGAACGATTTAAAAAAAAAAACTCTTACCATTCGAAACCTACATTATCCCGGCTTTGCACGGGTTTTCTGTCATGAATTCCTCAAAAACAGCTCGGAGTCGGGAAGTTGGCGGTGTTACAGGTGTTTGCGCCTGATCTCTCTCCGGTTATGTCGGATTGCCATCTCACCGAACTTTGAGAGTGATGTCACAGTGAGTGCACACGGTATTGCGCTCACACTTGTGCACTACAATATCTCCTGTGTATGGCTGAACTCTGTTGAGATTTGCCGCCGTGGTCAAAATCGGCCAGGAGGACTACTATAAATTATTTTCCACCCGTGCGAATCTAGGCCAAGTCACTAGTAATCAATATTTCTCGATAATCACCTTACAAATACGACCAATAAAATCCCAATGAAGGTGTAAACAAATCGTTCACCATTATCTAACCATGAAAGCCTTACGCTCGAGTTGCCATCGAATCAGTGATCGTATCTGAATCGGATGTGGTCTCCACAATTGTATGATCGAGCAATTGTGTCTTATCAATCGAACAGACAATGAATCGGAAGACAATCGTTCGTATTCACTGAGTGATAATAGAGGGATCAGATCTGACGCGGGCGGTACAATGGCTCTGATTTTTGTAAAGTTTTCTAGGTCTTTTCAAGATGCTAAATAAAAATGCTTTGTTAATTTAGTCAGAATACTAGTAAGCATTTCGATAGTCAACTACACCCAACTAGGTAATCGGTAAGTCTGAAATAACCTGTTCCTGAAAATGGTATGGTACCTCGTGAACTGTAAAAAGCCTCACAGAAAGTGTATTTCGCTTCCACACAACATAATACAACAACCGTGATTACTTTGAAGATGTCAGTGAACCCTTCTGGCACGAGTCCAACTCGAACTTGACGGATTTTTTTAAAGCTTTTAACCAACTTATTAACTTACGCGCTACTTTACACCGTGCGTGTAATTCAGAACTTTTATTAACAACGTATGCTTTAAGCGTAATAAACCCGACAAAAAGAAGGATGTTAGTAGCTTGACCCCCATTCTGTTTGTGTTTGTGTGTCTTTGGAATCGTAGCTCTCAAAGGGATGGATCGTTTTCAGTGCGTTTTATGTTTATTCGAAAACATAATTTAATCACGACGGTTCTTAGCTATGGATGGATCAAAATTCGTCTATCCGTTTAAGCGCACTGGAAAGTGAGTTTCTTTTTTTCTAAATTCGATAGCGTTATATCTCAGATTACGCACACCCCCCCACTAATCCGCACTGAGCCCGCGTGGTGGAGTATGGCTCGCACCACCTCATAATTCAGGTGAGGCCTGTGCCCAGCAGTGGTACGTGTATATAGGCTGATGATGATATCTCAGATGGTTAGTTTTATTTATTATACTTTTCACTCGAATAATAGGTACCAGCTGCAAGCTAGAAAATTTTCCCACGTAGCAGAAGCCGTAATTCCTATCATTTCCCCGGTATATACGGGTCTAGCTAGCGCGTTCGCTCCCACGGTCTAGCTCATAAGAGTGACAGGGATAGCTACATCCGAACTACGGACAACGGTGTTAGAGAGTATGAAGGAAATAAAGAGAGGGAGGAAATAGCGGTATCTCTTTGATATCTCGTTTGCATGTAAAGCAGACGACAAGGTTCTGTCGAAATTTCACACGACCGGGGTCTATCGCTTTTTCAAAATGTTAGCTTGGCTAGTTTTTGCAGCATTTAATTTATCTTGTTACTAACAGACCCGCAGACGTTGTCCTGCCCGTTGTTTTTTTTAAATGTTTTCTCATCTTTTAAACCTTTCCTGGACTTCCACGAATATTTTGAGACTAAAAATAATTAAGATTGGTTCAGCCGCTCTCGAGTTTTAGCGAGACTAACGAACAGCAATTCATTTTTATATAAAGACTAGCGGACCCGGCAGACGTTGTCCTGCCCGTAGCTTTTTTTTAATTGCTTACCTTTCAAACCTTCTCTAGACTTCCACGAATATGGACTGCCACAGGCGGGACTCGAACCCGCACCTCTCGCAAGCCTAAAGAGCACTTAAATAAATTCGGACCGATGAGTAAGTGTCACGGTATGAGTTACTGTACTGACACTTACTCATCAGTCCGAATTGGGAGAGCAACCGCCCGGCTTGCAAGAGGTGCGGGTTCTAGTGCCGCCTGTGGTGGTCCAATTTTATTAAAGTGTGTTTTAATATCACATTGTAAAGGAATTTGCATTGTTAATGCTAAAGTAACTTAATATGTTGTTAACTTAATGATTAAAACTTACCAGTGATAGGTTCTAAGTCGTAGCCATCTGATGAGATGATGGTGATGTTGTGGCCATCCACTGACAACTCGATTGGGCAATTCAAAAACTCGGCGTTGATCACGCGGAAACGGTACTTGTAGCCCTGGGAACAAATTATATGATCAGTTATTTAGGTTATGCCTTTTGTTTTATTTGAAGAACAAAAGCTCTTGGCGGCCGAGAGGAAGATCATGAGAAAGATTCTGGGTCCAACTCAGAGAGAAGATGGCAGCTGGAGGATCCGGAAAAACCACGAGATCGAGGAGCTGGTCGCCGAACCCAACATCCTGGGAGAAGCCAAAGCCCAGAGACTCCGTTGGTTGAGACATCTAATAATGGGGGAGGATCGTAGCGCCAAAGCAGCGTTTCTTGGAATACCTCGAGGCCGCCGCCCCGACAGCCGGCCCAGATACCGCTGGAAGGACGCCGTCATGTCAGATCTGCAGGAACTGCCAGTTGCGGACTGGCAAGAGGCGGCGCAAGACCGGATCACATGGCGTTCTCTTGTGTCGGAGGCCAAGACACACGCGCCAAATGAGTAAGTAAGTAAGTTTTGTTTTATTTATCAAATCAGATCAGATAGTCATCGTTAGACTTTGAACTATTGTCTTTTAAATATATTTTTTACAAGTTCAAAATAAACACAGAAAAAATGCTAGAATAAAAATACAGATTGTATTTGAAAATCGTCATCATCCTATCAGCCGTTCGACGTCCACTGCTGAGGATAGGCCTCCTCCAAGGATCTCCCCTGCGATTGATCCTGCTCTGCCCGCATCCAACGGCTTCCCGCAATCTTTACTAGATCAGTTTAAAAACTATGTAATGACAACTAACATCTTACTCTACCTATGACCACGGACGCTGAAAAAGGGTCCGAAACGCCAGGTTAAAACAAAATGTAAATAAATCGCGAAAAAATCCGTAAAAAGTGCCTTATTTCTATGTCTACTGTTCGCATAAACCGAAAAAACAAATTTCAAGATCAGTTAATCAATATTTTACTTGGTGCATTTTTTAAACTACCATCTATTAGGTATTTCCAATCTATTTTTAGGGAACGCTAAGCTACTTAACCGTGTTCGGTTAAAAAGCTAAAAATCCCACAAGGGCAAACTGTGGTGAAACTTAAAAGCTGTAAATAAATTCACCAGAATCCTTCTCAAGAATCTAATATATCTTAATGATCATAACTAAAATAATTAAAAATTTATTATGATCGTCATAAACAGTTAGTTCATGAATAGTAATAGAATTTTGAATAGGATCACATAAGGCGCTGTCGTACGGGAGTTTATATCCGAGCTGCTTAACAATTTAGTGATGTGCGACCTCTAAGGCTCAGTGCAGACTGGCTGAAGATGCATTGACTTGATAAAAGTGCCGTTGTTCGACCATTTTCATGTCCTATTTTTTAACGTAAGCTACAACGAGCTACCTTTATTACGTAAAAGTTGATAAGATAAAATACCTACGCGATGTTTAGGCCTTATAACTATTTTTATTTTTTTTCGTGGTAAGTAGCTTAAGCACTTGTGTAAAAGATATCAGAATCAACAGTGGTATTACAAATAACTATCTAGTTATACAAAGAAGAGCGAAGTTACACGTTGATACCTAAGCCTACAATTTTTTCATTGATGGCATCATCCAATTACGTAATGAGCTTAACCAAATCAACCACAGTTGAAAAGCCCAAATAATAACAATGAAACTATCCGTGACACAACAAAATAACTCTGCGAGATATTTTAGCACAGCGCCATCTATTGGTACAATTTACGAACTAATTTACTAACTGTTCCGTACAAGTATCATTATACAGTGTGTAACCATCCCTTATACAAAACGGATAAATGTGTAAACAGCCTTCCTCGCAGGCCTTGTTCGGAGCGTGCAAATAATTCAAAGAATAGTGTTTTCTCCCAAACGTGGCAATATTAATGAGACACGGATGCAAAGATAGAAAGGTCACTGCGAAAGAGTGTTTTGGAGAACATTAGAATGTATGATTTTAAACTCTCGCGTTGCATTGAAACACTGATTACTTTTATTTGGGTCTAAACGCGATATATTTTAAATGAGTGTTCGGTACTCACTGCTCGACGTTTCGGCTGGATTGCACACAGCCGTGGCACGGTAATATTATAGATAATAAATATTACCGTAGCCGTGATCACGAGCTTGTGTAGTAATAGCCTAATACTCATTTAAAAGTATATTGCGTTTAGACCCGAAAATAAGTAATTATCATAAGAATGCATTAATAAACACGATTCGGGCAATCATGCTTGTTAGCTATTAAGCCTCATTCATAATTTTAAGTTTCGCCTTCAGTTATCATCTTACGGTCGTAGGGTTGTAATCTTCATAAGAATGTAAGATGAACTACCTACATTTAAACTGTAATTTATGATATTTTGACTTTTAGAATCTAAAGCATTTGACGACCACTTTGGTGTAATGGTCAAGAACTTGACTATTAACCAAGATATTGTGGGTTCGATTCCCGCACTGTACATACATTTGTGTGCATGAACATGTCTGTTTGTACTGGTCTGGGTGTTATTTGTATTTATTTCAGTTTACTTGTAATACAATTCTATGATTTTAATATCTATAACACAAGTGCTTAAGCTACGTACCACGGAGTCAGATCAATGTATGTAATATTGTTGTATTTTTTATTTATTTGCAATTTACAGTTAGTGACTCATTTTCACACAGAAACAAAAGTACCTACTTTAGTTTTACCAAAAAGTAATTTTAAATTTTTTTAGTCAGCGGTGACTTAAAAGAACTTACTTATTAAAATAAAAATTATACACTTTTTTTTGCACGGTAGATACCTAACTGTGAGGCTGGTCAATTCAAAAATCGATCAAGACTGTACAGTGTATAAATCAAACCCAAGAAACATCTTATATTTCAGGTAGAACGAATCGAAGTAAGCAATCTAAGGCAGTTTGTCAATGTCAAAATACTACAGCGCCTATGTCGGACTCTGAAACAAACTACCCATAAGTACAGGCTTATGCCACAGACATGGTTAAACAGCCAGTTTATTTAAAATCTACTTTATGTGCTGAAGGAAGATGACACTTTCACCAGGCGATGTCAAAAAAATATTATTTACGATTGATCAGGATCATTTTCTTTTTTGTTATACCTTAAGGATGACAGAAATTTTATAAAATATCAGTATTTAATGCAAATTAAAAAATGCGCTATTTCTTTTAATTTTTTCACCTTTTTAAGGATGACAGCAATTTGCTGTTTTTTAATACAATAAAAATGCGAAGACTCGACTTCCCGCATCGTAGTCAGCAACAAAAATTTCACAGCTGAATTTGGTCAGTTCCAAATACCCCTCGAAAGACCAGAGCAAAGATCCATCATATTTGACCAGAGTTACAAACGGCCTTCATTTCATTGAAACCTGCGACCTTAACAAGATCGTCAGCCAATCTTAGGTAACGCCTGTGCATTTCATCTATTTGTCACCAAACAAGAACTCTCAACATGACCATTAGAGTTCCATGATAAAAAATATTTTATCGCGTAAATCCAGCATTAGGCACCTAAGAGTGTCATGCATATGCCGTGCAACTATCATTGTAATCAATTCATTTCCGTAAATATACCCACAAGGGTCACTTTTACACGTCCCAATATACAATTTAACCTTACCACTTGCTTTGAAACAAATTAGCCTATGGCTGAGAAGAAGCAGCGCATCAAAATCAGTATTAACTATTGTCATTGCCTCTTTTCAAATTTACAATTATTGTTTCCATAACAAAATGTTTGTTTATCTTTGTCGTTTATTTATTCGTTCACTTTTGGAAATCGATTCGACAGCAAAACATCCATTGACAACTGTTTATCTTTAGACAACTGGCTGTTCTAAAACTTTTGAGTCAGCTCAAGATACTACCCAAGACTCAGCGTTTCTATTCTAGGTATTACGATGAAGGTCTACACAAAAGAAGCTTTTCTATTGTAACAGTTGAAATGTTGGTAAAATGCTACCCATACAGGGATAATTTGTTTCTTTTAAAAGCTAATCATAAATTCTATCTTGTGAATTCTTAAATGCTCGGTTAGTTTTGCTAACTGGACTCTATTACTCAGAAATCTGGACACAAACGTGACTTTGAATTAAAACTCTCATGTAATTTTTCTTATTACATTGTTTAAAATAAATTATCGATGGTTTTTTTTCTAAATGGATTGATATTATTGGTTTTGGTGCATTAAGTTTCTTCAAGTATTTTAGATGGAGATATACAGGGTGTAAAAAAAACCTTAACGAAGCCGTCAACCATGCGTTCAGTACATCAAACCAAATCGTATAAAAAAGAAATTTTGGCTGGGAAACAAATTTTATTTTTTGACATCAAAAAAAAATATTTAATTCTAACCCGCAATGTACAGCGCGCACGCGGAAAAATCACCGCGGGGCGTGTTGGTTTACGCCGCCGCGACGCGGTTCGGTTCGAGTGTGCGCTGTTCATTGCGGAGTGGTCCATTTAGAGGCTTTTTATGAAAGAATTAGTGAAAATTTGTATCATGTTTCTTTGGAAAAAAGTTCAGTTATAACGGACAGAAGACGTTTCTGTAAAAATCATCAATTTTTTTTCAAACTTTAACCATCGATATCTCAGTAACCGTTAACTTCCCAGGTATGGTGTAAAGGAAAAAAATTATCGTAACAATTGGTAGAATATGTCGTATTCGGCTTCGTTAAGGTTTTTTTTACACCCTGTATACAGATGTAATTTTGAACTATTTCTGATTTTTTAAATCAAGTCTTAGGCCAAATCGATTGGGCCAGGGGATCTTTTCTATCGAATTTCATCATGTCGGCCTTTATACGTCCCACCGTTGGGCACAAGCCCTTCTTCGCAACGTGAGCACAATGCGGATTAGTGGAGGGGTTGTCTGACCAACCTTACTGTCAGATGTTATTAAGCCGCCCTAGGGCCTCTGACCAGGATTAAAGACTAATATCAATCGATATTAACCGGGATCAATAGCTTAACGTGCCTTCCAAAGCACGGATGTGCTTGTAAATGGACTTCAATTAAATGGTCAGAATGGTCACCCATCCCAAACATGACCGAGCCTTAGGTTGCTTAACCTTTGGTATCACTATCAAAGCGCTGCACCAAATGTGCCACAAGCACCACCAACATAAGCATACAAAAATTAAATCACATTACCTGTTCCACGTTAAACCTCGCCGCTCTCATGTAAAACGGCTTGCTCGTCTCGTTGAAGACTTTGAAACGTCCAACACCATTGATGAGCAGCGTTGGCGGTTTGTTATCCCCCTCACTGTGGTGGTGGTCCGTGAACATGCTGACTGAGAGCTCGTGGATCCAGTCCGTGACTATCATTATGTGCTCTGATCTGGAACAAATGGGGTTAAGCTTAGCAAAATTAGGTTTCACGGAAAACACCTGATCAAGTCAGATTTGTCGAATATGTTTACCTATCGGTTGTTTTAATTTTGTGAACAGATTGTCATATAGTGACTTAAAAGTTTTGCGAGCTTTAAAGTCGTTTGACGGTAATATATCTTCGTTCCAACATACTTAAGGCTCATGCCACATATGCGACTAGTTTCTGGTAGCGTGTCAACCAATCGCCGTGCCTCAATAGCTGACAGTCGCGAGTCGGAGAGACGGTTTGCCGCAGGTGTTACCTGAGCCTTCGATACTTAAAAACCTTAGAGTCATAGAATCTATCTGAAGGGAGACGTCAAAATATAGTACAGTATTGATTGCTTGTAAAAAAACTTGCAGCAAATTAAACCAACTCTTTGAACCAAGAATCCTTAATTTTGCAAAGTTATCTCTAAAAAAACAGTAATCTACAGTTAATCAAGTGTCAAAAGCCAAAAACTGTCACTAAATCAGTTCAAAACCGTTAATAAAGCTATTATCATAACACTTTGTAGTGGTGTAGATAATCTCTTTGGAGAATATTTGGGAAACAATAACAAGTTTCGATAGGACACATTATTACACTAGTTCCGATAAACGTATCACTTGCAAAGAAAATTGATTTAATAGGACCTTTACGAAGGACCAAGGACCAAGTTTCGTCTTTCAAGCGAGCAACAGTGTAAGTACCTAGTGTTGTAAACTTAGTCGATCTATAAAATGTAGGCATAAAACATAGTTGTTTTTTATATGAAGGTACATTTAAAAAATGGTTTAAATATCGTATCTGTAAATTAAAAAGTAGATTTTTGTTTTAATCAATTGTCCAATATCAGTCAAAAGCTAAAATAATGATAAATCGACACTTGCAAGGAAAAACATCGTAATTAAAAGAGAGAAGTTTTACTGGAGAGCGTGATAAAGATTTGAAAAATTATTACTAATTTAAGTTGAATCATAATGCCAATTTGTCTTTACAAATGAAGTAAATGTTAAGACCTAAACTGTTCTATGACTATTATTAAATAAAGTTATACTATGAATGAATTATTGTATTTTTTTTTTGAGTTACAATTATATCCGTCCACATGTACTTACTATAAACAATAACATTGTAAGTCCGACATACAATGATATTGTCACAAATTATTAAAGTCATTGAATAAAATAACTGTATGTCTAAGATATTTTTTTTAAATAGTTTTAGTTATATTTGTTTTAGTGCGTTAATAATTCCTAAGAACAAGATTGTACATAGTCCTACAATTTTATTCATGAAAAATATTTATGTCCAGTGTTAAAACTTAAACGTAACTCATTTTAAAATCATGGTAACTGCAGTTAACACTGACTTACATTTTTTTTATACTGTGTTCTGAACTATAAAGAATACAAAGATAATTGTAAATAAAACATTTTTTTTCAAAGTAACAACATCATCTTAACACATCAGAAAAATCATTGTAACTCACTAGCTACAATGATTTTCCTTGCAGGTGTTTGTGTGTAAATAGGTGCACCTAAGCTGACTGGATCACAGATCTGTCTTAAGCAATGCTTTAGATCCAAGGGTTTAGATTATTCAACGGAGGATAAAATTATTATCCTTAAAAGAAACAGTGTTGTGTTGTGGTAATTAAAATAAAATAAATATCACACATCTTTGTGATATTAATAGCATGCCTTGTCAAGGTATTTAGTAAGCATCTAAACCGATCTATCGATATAATTTTATCGAATGCTTTCTTCTCTACAGCAAACCCTTAGCAAGTTAGGCGAGGCAACTTACAAGTTACCTGTTAAGTTTTCGTACGTAAGTAATTCGGTGTGTGATTAAGTAACAGACGGACAGGCACGGAAGCTCGTGATGGGTGGGCGTATGTCAGCTCTTAATTACAACAAAACTTTGTACAGCTTCGAAGCGAAGTTCTCAAAATAGAAACTACAAATGATCGATCTTAGCTGCGACGATTATTCGGCTTAAGAAACGAAAAAAATAATAGTAGATATTTTTGTAAGTACATATCTACTGAGTCTATTTTTGTCAAAGTCTTTAAAGAATCTGAATCAAACATTTTTGGATCCAAATAACAGAATGAAATATATCGCAACTTCATACAATGCTATGTATATGATGTTTTAGAACTTTACTTTTGAGATAATTAACTCTAAGCTTAGCCGAATTTGGATCGGGGTTCTTATTGTTATGCCAAGAAAATTTAAGAAATAACTTTTAACTACTAAGGTCAAAGAAGATTGAAGTATTCGTAAAAAAGATTACACTAATGTAGACTGAGATTAAGTATTACTTGAGGCGTAGGTGAAGGTAGTAAGAGAATAAAGAGGATCTAGGTTCCATCCATCCAGTCCAAGCAAGTCTATAGAACAACTTACCTGTCATAATCATAAAGCGGTCCGTGAGGATCCTGCGACTTCGGTTTCCTCACGATAAACGACCCAGCCGCACCGTCAGCCCTCTGCATACCGGAGTGGGAGTGCCAGAAGTGGGTTCCGCTATGGGTCGCGTTAAACTGGTATCTGGAACATTCCACGATTGCAAACAGTTGAAATGGCATCTGGAAAAACTCCATTGTGAGCCCCAGACCCAACTTTGGAGGAAAGAAACCAAAGTTATTGTCAGCAAAAGGTACGGAAAAGCAATTGCGTATTTTAATTCAAAAAGCACAAGTTCCCACATACAATGCTGATTTGATTTGTTTCCTATAGCTTATGGTGATAATGTTATAGAAGTCATATAAATTGATACTACTTTTGAATTTTTTTTCTCGTACATACTGAGTTTACCTTACTAACATAGTTTTTAAGTATATTGTTACTAACAAATGAACTTAATTGGTCTGAAATAAAAGATGTTTATTTTTATTTATTTATTAATCAAGTTGTAAAAGATTCTAAATCATCTTGACAGGGTTGAATTATTTCATCAACATTTATTTATACCTACGTAAAGGTATTTTAAACTGACGCCGTGTAGGAGCTGGGTACTAATGTTTAATTTGAATTATTGGGTCTTGCCAACGTGATCGCTTGCACGTTCAAGCTTAATAGAATGACAGACATAGCTCACCACCAAAAGTATGGGCAAAAGCTTCTAGAAACAAGAGAGTCCCTACTCTCTAGCCCCCTGGCTAGGACTCTTCATTTTTATTTTATTCTAAGTTCAATTTCCTTACCTAAAAGTTGTCTCCGGCAGAATAGGACACTGCGTGACGTACGGTGTCCCGTCCATGTATGGAGTACCCCTCTGGTGCTGCCCATGCCAGTGCACCGTCGTACCCTCAGTCATCAGGTCGTTTTCCACATCCACAATGACGCGGTCATGTTGGCATACCTTGAGTGTAAAAGTACGCCTGATTGATTACAATAGCAATGTTTCTTGAGCGATGAAATGTTTGCGTTTAAAAGATCATGATCAGAAATATATGAGCACCGTCCACAACCACCAAGAGACATCAAATTGGTATCGATGTGATCGTAAGCATCCCTTTACTTGATAAAAAGAGTTTAAAAATAATTATATGGGGTATTTCAGAAAATTCTAAAAGTTTTTATCATTATTTCCATACAAAGTTAGTTCCAGTGACGATTGAAACATTTATCACAAGGAATAATATTTTTATTACGGTGAATACACGAAATTTAGTCTTACTAAGTTATAACAATAGTAGATTGTTCATCAAAAAGGTTTTGATGCGGGTTTGGCATGAGCACCGCATTGCCGCAGCAGATTCCAAGCCCAAGCGTTGAATATCATGGAAACCTGTATTTACTCCCTGAGATCTACCATTTCATTTCTGTTGGTGGTTGGGGACAAAAAAGGTCATGGTCCTTTGCTGTAAAAATTATTAACTAAAAGCCAAGTTTATGTTCTGTCAGATGTCAGATGTCTGGTTTAGACTTAATCAGCCAATTTTAGACAGATTTAGTGTCAATGTTTATAACTAAAAAATTACTCTAACCGTTTGTCCATTAAACCGAATTAAAGGTATAACTTGTATAAATAATTTAATCGGATTAAGCAAGTAATTAAAAATAACATTAAATGAAACCGTTGCAAACCGGATAAGCGTTTTTATAAAGTGGAATTAAATTTTCTTGGAATATATAATTTTGCGACTGTAATAAGCTGCAAATAGCCCGTAAAGTGTAAGTTGGTACGTGAAGCTTTAATTTTGCTTTAAAAAGTACCGCTTTTCGCAAGCACAGCCCAGGGTTTGTTTATAATCTGAAGTGAAGTTTTGAGTGCGGTAAAATTGTACGCATAGGTATTCAGATTTTAAAATCTATTCAAATTACATTTTCATAATTATTTTGGACCGCGCTCGCTCGTCACAAAAGGGAAATATTATACTGTAATTTTAGTTTTTAATATGTAAGAGTTTCATAAAAATGCTTTTGTATACATAAAGCATTTTTATGAAACTCTTACATAATCATCTCTTTTTTTTATAATACAGAATCAGATAGGCGTGTCGCGGAATGTTAACAAGCTGAAATCTCTGTCAAGTTCTGTAACGAATGCATATTAATGAATTCTAAGCTTTATTTTCCAAGTTCAGTCGAAAAACACAATAGTTAAAAATGAGTCTTTTTTTTAGTTCCTAGCATTACGTCAACATATCCTAAAATGTTATTTTAAAAAATTATATGGAAATCTTGAACAACAGTAACAACGCGTCAATCTACTTGATGTTAAAACTCACCTCAATGGAAGGCCCTGGCATTTTCCTGTTGACAACGTTTAGTGATCTGCTGATTCCGTCGGCTGGGATACAATCTTGTCTAAAACAGTCTGATTCAACAAATGGACAATCGTAACACGCCTTGCTCATCGTGTGATACCACTCCAAGTTAAAGTTGTAGTAGCAAATCATAGGCTCTTCACCCTCTTTGCATTCTCTCTCACACGGATGTATACCGCCTACTAACTCACCGGTCACTTCATCGTACCTTGCGTGAGGCTTCAAATTAGCTCTTTTATTTGTTATTTTATTGATAACTTCGTTTAATAGGCTAGCTGGTTTCTGATTCTCAGTGCTCTTATTCAAATTCGCTGCCTCATTGATTTCGTTGCTTGAGTTCTTCCGAGCTCTAATGGGCATGATAACTCTAGAAGCACTTTCGGGTCGTACAACCACATGTCTATCTGCTTCGCTTATCTGTGAGTCGTCATTATCTATGGACAGGTCGTCTATCCTGTTGTTGGCTCTGGCTTGACGAGGTTTGGCATCAAGAGTGAAATTTTGTTCTGTCACTGTGGTCAGATCGGCATATTCAGTAGTTGGTTCATCCTCGGTTTGCGAGTTTGTACTGTATGAGCCTGTAACAAATAAAACGATTTTTTAAGCCTATATTTGTTTGTTGGTAGGATGACACAATTAGCCTTAGGGTACAGGCAATTGCTCGTAATCTGTACAACTTTTATTTCGTTTGTTATTGATTGATTGATAAGCATGTTCTAATGATAGCCACACCCTATACATAATAATATGCATAGATAAGATATTTTATAACATACACGTATTTACTCTTAAAGTGGCTGTAATCACACCAATTTCATTATCGTAATGTATTTAATTATGCACTTGTACGCTTATTGCAATGTAAAACGCACGAGTTTTTTTTCCACACTTACACCATAATGTTCTAGTGTGACATTCGTTTACATAATATTTCAACGCAAACCAACAAGACAATAATAATGTTACGCCGGTGGGCTAGTGCTAAAACTTTGATCGTGTTTTTCCGTGCCTTGGAGGCGTTTTCAGCAGGCTGAAATACCATTTCAGGCCGTTTCAGAGAGTGCTCTAACACATACTAGTTTATCGAAATTTCACCCAAGTTGCCGTTGTTTTCAGGCGCCTGAAACATGTTTTCAGTCCGTTTCAGGCCACCCTCTATCAGATGACGCCATAACCTGAAAACCCGTTTTCAGGCGTTTTCAGGACCCCTTATGGGCCTTTGAAGCCCACTTCAGTATATGACGTAATTTTCAGTAGGAGTGAAAGAGATAGCACGATTAGAGAGAGGCAGCTATACTAAGAACATTCCAGAAAGGTGTGACAGAGACAGCACAAGACAAGGATAGCACTATGATTCGAGAAAGGTCTAGGCTAGGCAAGACGGCATTTGGAAGGATCCCGAACAGTCTCGTACTGGGTAGTAGGTACCTACCGAATATTCGGGAGTCCTTGACGGCCGGTATATAAGGAGCCCGGGAATGCGACCGAGTTGGAGTTTAATTTGGGAAAGCGACGAGTAAACATCGGAGCGAAAACTGCGACAAGAAGATTTGGAGTGCGATATAAGTGTTTGTGTACTAAGTGTTGTAACGTAAAGTGTGTACAATAAATCCTACTCTACTTCATCGGTTTAGAAGTGCATTTCAATCTAGATCCCACACCCCTAGAACGTAACATTTGGTGTCAGAAGTGGGATTGAAAATGCCGATTACTCCGCGAGAAGAAGAGAAGGAGGGGATGCAGACCCGAAGCCGCACCGCTGCTGGAGACTCTGCGGGCACCGCCGGAACGTCAGACACAGCGGTACCAGCTTCAAGGACGCCGGAGATAGACGTCAACGCCATTCTGATCCTCCTGAAAGAACAGGCTAGAAGGCAGGAGGAACAAGCCAAAATCCTGCAACGAGAGCTACGGGTTCAGCAGGAGGAACAAGCCAAAATCCTGCAACAAGAGCTACGGGTTCAGCAGGAAGAACAGACCAGAAGGCAGGAGGAACAGGCTAGAATTTTGCAGCAAGAGCTACGGGACCAGAAAGAAGTCCTCCGTGAGGTACACGAAGTAGCTGCAGAATGGAAAAAGGAGATGGCTGAGGTGCAAGACAAAATTGTGGGCGTTGAAATAAAAGTTGAAAACCACGAGAAGCGCCTCAATGGACTGAACGAAAAAGTGGAGGGCCAGGAGAATCGCCTCCAGAAGTTGGAGATCAAAGTGGCCAACAGCACCACCAGTGTATCAGGTGCACCAGCCACAGGAGGTGAAAAGTTAAAGGTACCTCCATTCGATGGTACCTCTTCGTGGGCCGCATACAAGCTCCAATTCGAGATGGTTGCCGAAGCGAATGGCTGGAGCAAGGACTATGCTAAAACGGCATTGAGTTTGGCGCTGCGGGACGAAGCTCTCACTGTTCTGGAAGCGTTAGGAAAGGAGAAGACATACGACCGTCTTCTTGAAGCTTTAGAGGCACGCTTCGGTGACAGCCATCTAGAGCACGTTTACAGAGCTCAGCTGAAGAATAGGACTCAGGGGCATAATGAGTCGTTACAAAAGTGGGCAATTGAGATAGAGAAGCTCGTCCGGAAGGCGTACCAAGGTTCCGCAGCGACTTTCATCGATGAAACGCTAGTACAGGCATTCATAGATGGGATTCGGGACTTTGAAGTGAGGGCTGCTGTACGGCTGGGACACCATGGGACCTTGAAGGATGCGCTCGCCCATGCCCTGGAGGTGGAAGCTGTACGCCAAGACTCAACAAAATCCTTTAGGGTGCGCGAAGTTGCGGCCAGGGAGCCAATTGCTCCACCTCGAGAAACTGGGCCTCGATGCTACAACTGCGGGGAAAGAGGACACATACAATCAGGCTGCCCAAAAAGATCTTGGAGGCAACGGGACTCGGACCGAACGGAGAGGCCAGCAAGCTCTGTTAGTTCAGAGCGGCATCGCAGTGGAAAGTCACATGGCAACGCAGATGCCCTCTCTCGAAGACCTTGTCCTGATGATTGCAAACACTGCATAAGGCAAGAGGGTAAGGACTGCGTGAAGATGTTGAGGACAGACACTGTTAGCGAAGAATGGAGTGATGAAGCAATGCAAGAAGCACAACAGGAAGATTGCGATGTAAAGCCCATTTACGATTGGATCAACGCTGGGGCGCCCAAACCAAGGTGGTGTGAGGTAGCTCCGATGAGTACCGTGACAAAGAGCTACTGGGCGCAATGGGAAAGTCTGGTTATGCACAATGGCGTACTGTGCAGGAAATGGGAGTCAGAAAACGGAAAGGATGCTCATCTTCAAGTGGTTGTACCAAGAAAGAGAGTTAGCGATGTTTTAAGATCCTTTCACGACGGCGCTTCCGGTGGACACCTAGGAGTAAAAAGGACTCTGATGAAGATTCGGCAACGTTTTTACTGGATAAACTGTCGGGACGACGTGGAAGACTGGTGTAGGAAATGTACTAGCTGTTCGTCAGTTAAGGGACCACATACACGCAGTAGAGGTGCGCTTAAAGTTTACAACGTGGGAGCGCCTTGGGAAAGAATTGCTTTAGACGTCGCAGGCCCGTTCCCGACCTCTGACCGTGGAAACAAGTACATCCTGGTGGTCATGGACTATTTCACCAAATGGCCTGAGGTATTTGCCATTCCGAATCAAGAGGCAGTCACAGTAGCGGAAACTGTAGTGACTGAAGTGTTTTGTCGGTATGGTGTGCCTCTTGAGATCCACAGTGATCAGGGAAGAAATTTTGAGTCTCTGGTGTTTCAGGAGACTTGCCGAGTCATGGGAATTCATAAAACTCGGACTACGGCCTATCACCCACAGTCAGACGGAATGGTTGAGAGATTCAATCAGACTCTGGAACGACATTTGGCCAAAGTAGTTGACAACCATCAAAAGGATTGGGACAGGCATATTCCGCTCTTTTTAATGGCATATCGGACAGCAGTTCATGAAAGCACGGCCGTAACTCCTGCGTGTGCTAATTTTGGAAGAGAACTACGTTTACCTGCAGACCTTCTGACCGGACGACCTCCAGATGCACCAAAGACGGTTTCGGAGTATGCAAGTGAACTGCGAAACCGGCTTGATGATGTTCACAGGCATGTTCGTGAACATGGATTGCAGGCCAGCGAGAAGGTGAAGACCAGATACGACCGGAAGTCTAACCAGACGAGGTTTGAGGAAGGATCATTCGTGTGGCTACATAACCCTATGCGTCGAAAAGGAAAGTCACCGAAATTGTCGCCGAGTTGGGAAGGGCCGTACAAAGTAGTCACAAGGATCAACGACGTCACTTATCGGATACAGCGCAACGCACGTAGCCCCTGTAAGATTGTTCATGTTGATCGGTTGGCCAAGTACCATGGAACGAATGATGCTCGGGACGAGCATGTCTAAGGAGGGGGTAGTGTTACGCCGGTGGGCTAGTGCTAAAACTTTGATCGTGTTTTTCCGTGCCTTGGAGGCGTTTTCAGCAGGCTGAAATACCATTTCAGGCCGTTTCAGAGAGTGCTCTAACACATACTAGTTTATCGAAATTTCACCCAAGTTGCCGTTGTTTTCAGGCGCCTGAAACATGTTTTCAGTCCGTTTCAGGCCACCCTCTATCAGATGACGCCATAACCTGAAAACCCGTTTTCAGGCGTTTTCAGGACCCCTTATGGGCCTTTGAAGCCCACTTCAGTATATGACGTAATTTTCAGTAGGAGTGAAAGAGATAGCACGATTAGAGAGAGGCAGCTATACTAAGAACATTCCAGAAAGGTGTGACAGAGACAGCACAAGACAAGGATAGCACTATGATTCGAGAAAGGTCTAGGCTAGGCAAGACGGCATTTGGAAGGATCCCGAACAGTCTCGTACTGGGTAGTAGGTACCTACCGAATATTCGGGAGTCCTTGACGGCCGGTATATAAGGAGCCCGGGAATGCGACCGAGTTGGAGTTTAATTTGGGAAAGCGACGAGTAAACATCGGAGCGAAAACTGCGACAAGAAGATTTGGAGTGCGATATAAGTGTTTGTGTACTAAGTGTTGTAACGTAAAGTGTGTACAATAAATCCTACTCTACTTCATCGGTTTAGAAGTGCATTTCAATCTAGATCCCACACCCCTAGAACGTAACAATAAGAAGGTTTTCTCCCACCAAATGTTTTAGAGGATTCATTTAAGATAATTTACGATGTCTTGATTAAACTTTTTGTTGTTTTAAGACACGATTGATGTTAATTTGAGTAGATAATTTTGATTTATCAACAACCTTCAATACTGTTTCGAAGAATTAGTTACAAATCCTTTACTACTTTTATTATTAATTGTTCAACTGATAGACGCGGTACTTTTCTCGTATCATCCATTTGGTTTTATTATCCATTGATTAAAAGTATAAATGTGATAACAATCGAAAGATTAAGCTATAACTTAAAATTTGCAAACATTCAAGACAGTAAGATTGTCAGACAAATATATTCCAATAAATGAAATAATTTAAGTATTTGTTTTATATATGTGTAAATAGTTTGTGCTTCTACAATGGTTTATTCTCAATTACTTTTGATTTTGGTAATGTGCAGTACAGTAATGTGCCAAGAGTGCGTTATATTCAATTTTGAAGAAAATGACGATTCAATGTTGCAAACGGGAACCAGTCTTTGTTTCGAATTGCCCCCTTGGAGTGTAAACAATTTTACAGAAGCAGGAATCGAGAGTGTACATCCATCAAGTACCAAGTTTATTACACCAGCACCAGGACCCGATGCTAGGTGTATATCTACAGTTGAATTTCCCATCGAAGGAGGAACTTTTGAGCTTAATGTATACGTTAGCGATTACAAATCCTTCGCTCTCCTTATTAACGTCATGCAAGGACAATATACAATGTTATCTTCAATTTACGATACACGCTCTTCAAATTTTGTAATTGGTTGGAATGTTTTACGGTTGAATATTTATCATCTATTTCCATTTATTGGACACGTAAGTGCTCTTTTTAGATATTAATGCTCTATTTTTTACACCAACACTATTATGACTATTGTAACGATTTTATTATTTTAGGTTTCAATAATAGGAATTGTAAGTGATCCAGGATTGACTGTGTTAATTGACTCGTTTCGCTACATCCCGTATACCGAAGACGAAGTTCAGTGTAACATTTACGATGATATTCCATCGGAATCTACAACAATTCGTTATGAAGATACAGTTTCTACAACTGATTCTGATGATCAACTGATCACTGAGACAAATACTAGTAGCGAAGAAAATGTAGACGAATACAATCCTACCACAATAAATCCTGTTTTTACATCTACATATTCAGGTACAGAACAATCATCAACGTTAGAACCTTCTACGACAACATCTTATTCAAATTTATAGATATCATCCGAAAATTAACTAATTTATTTATGTAATAAAGGCTCACACAACAAGTTACAGTACTAACAGCCCTTAAAACAAAACAAATAACAACAGTAAAGTATTAAGCTAAACTGGAACTCTAAACATGTGGGCACAACTAATACAAATGTACATGAAATATTAGAGGGTTAAACAAAAACCAATTAAGTAACGGTTAAAATACACTTTAAAACTGATAACAACAATATATTGTATTTTCGACAGATGCAAGCGAGTTCACTACTGAAATATGGACCAAAACATCTGATTCAGATGGAACACCGGTTACTACTTCACCACCGCCGTTAAATGATGCATGCTTTACTTACAATTTCGAAGAATTTTTCGATGTGTTATTTCACACAGGTGGTCTTTGTACTGGGGCTAGTACTTGGGCGTTGACCGATTATGATTCAATAAACGTAGATAGGTTTCATGACCAAAGCAATTTCGTAATTTCTCCAAACCCTACATTTAGCTGTGTGACATCCACCAACTTCTTGATGGGCAGTGGCACGTTAGAATTCAATGTTTACATGCGAAGTGAACAGGAGTCTAATATCACTCTCTTTTGGAAGCTTGACATATTAATACAAATGAAATCTGAGTACGAAATTGGCAGAACTATGGCTGTTTTATCATACAATTCACACACTTCAAAATTTAGACAAGGCTGGAATACATTGAAAGTAAATGTAACAAACGAAAAGGAATTCAAAGGACATGTAAGGTTTTCAATACTTCTATTTTTAATTTTATTAATTTATTGCAATTATTTTACGTCAACTTTATTTTTACTTTACATAGTAACAAAAACTTAATTTTAGATCGTATTAATGGGCATGGCAGCAAAACAATCGACAATGTTCATTGACTCGTTTCGATATATCCCTAAAACAATGAGTGAAGATATGTGTAGCATATACGAAGAAAGTTTTACAACGCCTACCATAACAACACTAACACAAAACACTGATATGAATACAAATGGTTCGGAAGAAGATAAAGATGAAACTCAAAGTACAACAGAATATTCGACCACTGTGACAGATCATAATACAACAGGACCAACAGATTTCGAAGATACTACCGCCCCCATTGCTACGACACCACCGGTACGGCCAGATGAAGTAAATGGGTGTATATCTTATGACTTCGAGGAAAATTTTGACACCTTGTTCTCACCCAGTGTACTCTGCTCTCCATCGAATCCCTGGACTTTACACAGTTACGATTCCTTGGAAATAGAGAGTTTCCATCCACTTAGCACTATGTTTATATCACCGGCTACAGTGCCAGGGTGCACATCATCATTTTGGTTTACTATAAAAAAAGGAATTTTGGAAGTCAATTTCTACTTTGAAAGCAACAATCAGCATACTAATGATCATATCAATATATCAGTTCATGGAGGAATCGGTACGATTGTTACAAGTTTTTCATACAGCCCCAACTCCGCTAATTTTGTACCAGGTTGGAGAACACAACGATTTGATATAAATCTTTCAAGTGAAATGAATGTATATGTACGTATATGTTTTATTTTTTAACAAAAAATAAATTTCTTTCGATTAATATTTAATAACAGTAATTTTTATATTTCAGATATTAGTAACGGGTAGTGCCGCCAAGGAGTCGATAGTATTAATCGATTCGTTCCGTTATATTCCCTCAACCGTACCCGAATCTATGTGTGAAATATACAGTGACAATTTCACCTCAACTCCTTCTTACACAAAAAACAATATATACACAGCAACTGAGCCAGAAGCCATTTCAACTGTAACAGAACTATCATCAACAGCTGAAGATGAAGTGACCCCTCCAACAACCTGGATTATATCGACTACTGAACTGGATGAGCAAGAGCCAAATAATCCAACAACTATGACATACACAGCAACTGAGCCAGAAGCAATTTCAACTGTAACAGAAGTATCATCAACAGCTGAAGATGAAGTGACCCCTCCAATAACCTGGATTACATCGACTACTGAACTGGATGAGCAAGAGCCAAATAATCCAACAACTATGACATACACAGCAACTGAGCCAGAAGCAATTTCAACTGTAACAGAAGTATCATCAATAGCTGAAAATGAAGTGACTCCTCCAACAACCTGGATTACATCGACTACTGACCTGGATGTGCCAGAGCCAAATCCTACAGTAACAGAGTCATGGATGACGAGCACTACAGATGATTCTCAAGAAACATCAGATTTAGTATCAACTGAATCTAATATTCAAGTGACAGATTCCACAGTTTCACAAACATCAACCACGGAATCTAGTGATAATGAACTAACTAGTACCTTAGCTGTGACAGAAACTACGTCAGTAACAACAGAATCTTATGTTAACAATGATACATGGGCTTCTTCTGATTTTGACGGGCCATCGACTATTTCGGGAATTACAGATCAAACAACCAATACTGAAGCTTACCAAACAACAACCGGAAAGTGGTCAACGGAATCTAGTGTTACAGAAACGTGGATGACTGAACCTACTGATTTCGACGGCCCATCAACTATCACTGAAGTGACAGATCAAACAACAATCACAGGCAGTTATGAAACGACAACTGATAGGTGGTCAACGGATTCAAATGCCACAGAAACATGGATTACTGCATCAACTGATGATGGACAAACTACTAGTCTAGGTGTGACAGACCAAACTTCAAACACTAACGTTTATGAAACAACGACGGATGGATGGACAACAGAATCTAATGCAACAGAAATGTGGAGTACAGAAACGACAGATTTTGATGAAAATAATAAGCCTACATCTACGGTTCAAGATGCCTCAACAACTACAGTACGACCTGAAATTGAAGGGTGTATAGCATACAAGTTTGAAAACGATTTCGATGCATTGTTTTCATCAAATTCCGACCATTGCTCTAGAATGATGCCTTGGATTCAGAATAGTTATAATTCAATAAATATGGAAAGTCTTCACCCATCAAGCAAATCTTTTATAGCACCGCAGATGACGCTAAGCTGTGGTTCATCATTCAGCTTCATAATGGGAAACGGTACATTGGAAATCAATGTATTTATTAGAGAAAGACATTTTTCGAATGTCGTCAATATTTTGGTAATCGAAGAATCAGAATTTGGAATGGATGCGTATGCCCAAAGCACTCATTACAGTCCTTGGTCCCCGAACTTTGAGATTGGTTGGAAAAAACTACGGATTAATATAGAAAGTAGTCGAGATTTTGTGGGCCATGTAAGTATTTTTTTAAATAAGTTTTATCGTAAGTTTTGAATGAAAGCTATTTCAAAAAAAAGAAAATTATAGGTAACTTTAACTTACATTACTCTTATTTCTTTCCTTCTTTCTGCATGACCTTGAGGTTGTCTGGCAGAAAATGCTTTTAGCATTAAGTCTAGCCTTTATACATTTGTTGTGCAATAAAGTTTTAAACAAATAAACAAATTATTTCAGAAACTGGGTTAGATTGTAAAAATTTTTATGAATTGAAAGCCAACTTTAATTAAGAAATATATTTTTTTCAGGTCGTGTTGCAAGGATCTGTGGCAAATAGAAACTCTCTGGTATTAGTGGATTCATTCCGTTACATCCCATCCACTGTCGAAGAAAAATGGTGCCCAATATACTAATGTTACGACGATCAATTAACGATCAAAATAAAAACGAACAGCATTTTGACACAAAAAGCTTATTTACAACTAGCAGCTTTCCCTAAATTAAATAAAACCCTCAGGGTTTAACCCTAACCTAACCCTTCCAGGTTAGGATACAGCGGTATTAAGTTATTAATTGTGAAAGTTTTTTTTATCGGTTAAGTTTGATAATATTCTATATATAATACTCTATGTATTATTTAAGCTGAGGAAACTTAATTGGTTTATGTGTTATATTAAATCCCTATTTTGTCATGTAATGTTTCCCAAAAATTAATAAATAAAAAAATAAAAAATTCCCTACATAAACTATTAGTAGGTCAGTTATATTCCTAGTATGTGTTATAAATAATACCTATCTATAATTCTGCAAATCTTTTCCGTCTGTAGTCTATCATTATCGAAATGCAAAAATTAAATTTTGGTTAAAAATGTTATCTGTCACTATTTATGTGCGTAGATTTGATAAAAGCATCGTAAAGATATTAATGTTTAATCGCCATTTATCTTAACGCAGACAGGGGATTCACCCTTTAGACATGTATTATGTAATGGATTAAAATAAAACATTTTGATTAGGATTGGTGACCATTCCAACCTTGTTGGTGACGTCTCTTCACAACCACATCCATGCTTTGGAAGGCACCTTAAGCTGTTCGTTCCGGTTGATATCAGAGGCTGGTCAGAGGCCCTCGACAATATCAGACCCTTCATCATTGCGCACTGAGCTCGCGTGGTGGAGCATGGCTGGTGCTTCCTCATAGCTGATATGAGGCCTGTGCCTAGCAGTGGGACGTATAGATAATAGGCTAATGAGATGATATTCCATTTTGTAAGTCCTAAAATATAATGGTACCTTTGATTCATTCGGTTAAGTTATGTCGTAAAGGGACTGTTAAGTCAGCGAACTAATTTATTTACTTAATTATTCGTGCATACAAAGAAAACATTTAACTAAAACGCTTTACCAGTATAAACGGGCTATTTACCCTTAGTCATTAACTTTGAACGTTTAAATCATTGAGATGGATAAAAACCCTAAATAATTCCTAATAGCAAGTTAATTATAAAATTAAACGCAGGTAGGTTTTCCTTAAATCTTACTAGCACATTGCCTTCGTGAAAAAAACATTAGTTGTTTATTTTTTTGTTCCGTAATGGAGCTTAACCGATGCATTTCTAGCCAAATATTAGTAGACGTATGGACTACCTAAGTTCTTTAAAGATCATTACGATATGAAGCTCGGAAACAGCTCGGAGTCGGGAAGTTGGCGGTGTTACATCCCCGTGCCTCGAAAAGCACGTTAAGCGTTGGTCCTGCGCCTTATCTCTCTTGCCGTCTCACCGAACTCTGAGAGTGATGAAACAGTGAGTGCACCTGTGTATTGCGCTCACACTTGTGCACTATAATATCACCTGCGTAGTTGGCTGATCTCTGTTGAGATTGGCCGCCGTGGTCGAAATCGGCCAGGAGGACTAATATACGTTATGAAGTAAATGTGATCACATATTATCATCATCACACTTTTCCGAGATTGCATAAATCGCATTTGATTTCTGAAAGTATGCGATACTTTTTTTGCAAATCCGTAAACGATTTCAAAAATGCTCTTAAATGATTGCACAGGAAACTACTTGTATACTTTTGAAAGAACTGACTCTTTTTTCGAGAGCTTTAAAAAATAGCAAAGGAAATTTATGGACAAAGCTGGAAAAGCTAGTTTGCTGAAGGATTTAAATGCCGGAGTTGAATAAGAGCAATAACGAACGAAGCTTCAACTTTTCAGGGTTCTTTTGCAAATATCAGCATTGCTAGTAGTCAATGAAGACTTGTAAATTATATCGTGATTTATTCAACGTAACTTCTAACGACATTGCATTTAGTCACATAATTATTTCTGTCTGAATAAGATTTCCTTAACAATAAAAAGAAAGGAAACTCATACTTTGCGTTTTCGTCAAGCATCCGACAACACGTACAAAATAGTTGAACAAGTTTGGTATATCACCTAACCTGAGTACCTGATTATTACTGTACTATAAGGGGTTTCCGGAACATTTCCTTTTTTTTTAGTTTATTTGGGTAAACAAACAATAGCAAATGCTTGTTGACAAAACAATAATATTCTTAAAATTACGTCACTTTGCTATCAGCACCGTTTACCACAATTTAGTAACCGCTCCAATGTGTATATAGTTCCACTCCGAAGTAAGTATTTTATATCCAGAACCCGTAAATTCAAAAAAACTTCCACCCATAGCGCTTTAATGAATAAGCCAATTAGTGCTAACAAAACCTACGACCGAGGAAAAATTTAAACGTGCAATCAAAAGATGTTAATTGATGTAATTTTATACCCAGAGGTCACGGGTCCTGATAAATTTAATTCGTTTGCGGAAAATGGAACGTAACATTTTTGAAACTACTTTTTTTATTAGACTGTTTTTTTTGTTTTGCTAATAAGCAAAAAATAACTGACTTTTGTTCTGGCCTGAAACGTTCTTCTATCTCTGTTTAAATTATTCAATACTGACTCATTTTATCTCGATTAGTACTAACATCCAGAAACCAACCATTGTCTCTTTAACAACATGTAATTTGTTGTAAAAAACAAAAAAATAATTAATGATAACCAACATTCGTTGGACCCTTTTATAAATTTAAATGCTTCGCACTTTTGCTACTGTTATTTCCTCGTAATCTGCACTGGTTCATCTTAACACATAATTAAAACATAAAAAGCACTCGCCCTGCTGTAATAAATTAACACTTTTTTGCCTGTTTCATCTTCTCAACGCGTTTTCAGAGATCCTCAATTTAAAATTTGTACACATCGTTCCACAAAAAAAAATTGAGAACAATCATTTCAGGCTACAAAAAAGTTTGGATTTAAGATGCATACTGTCTTTGTGATGAAAACTTTTTACTGCAATTTTTATTTAAGAAAAAACGACGGAACCAATCATGTAATGTTGTATAGTATATACATTTATAATTACATGTATAATTAGTATTTAAAATCCGTATTTACTCGCGAAAAGGATCTTGGTTTTTTATCAATTTTGTGATCATGATCATCATCATTGGAATATAAATGTTTTTGTGTTGTGTAGTCAATTGTTAAAAGTATTTTTTGTGACCCAATATCAAGGCTGTGCCTTAATTTGATTCAAACACTCTCATTACCCAATTAATGAAGCTTTTTTTGATGAATATTTACTATATTCATGGTCATTATTATTATAACATAGGAAACAAAGACATTCTGAGAAATAAATAATAATAGTCCTCCTGGCTGATTTCGACCACAGCGGCCAATCTCAGCAGAGATCAGCCAACTGCGCAGGAGATATTATAGTGCACAAGTGAGAGCGCAACACACAGGTGCACTCACTGTTCCATCACTCACAAAGTTCGGGGAGACGGCTATCCGACATGACCGGAGAGATATCAGGCGCAGGACTAACGGCTTAACGTGCTTAATAATACGTATGTACTTATGGGAACAAATTTAGAAGAGGGAACAAAGTAAACTTTCATTAGATAAAGTTAGTTTTGTAGACCTTACAAAACTAACTTTCTAGTTAAAAATCCCCGAATGAACCAGGAAAAATTTAACGGATGTACGGATTTTGACCAACCATAGCTTTTTTTCATCTATTTTGGTACGTAACAGACATTAATTACATCACAAACGAATTACTTAAACAATTATAGATGTTAAATTAAAGACAACGCGACAAAATTACAACTAATCCATAAATAATACTTTTGTATACTTGAGATGTGTTACAATATAGATATACCTAGGCAAGGTAATTAATTACCTAATTATAAATTATTTCCTAGCAATAAGTAACAAATGCAATAAAACATGGCGGCTCAGTTTTTAGTGCAAAATTATTAAATAACACAGTTATTGCTATTATCATACAATATGGGATTCGAACCCAGGACCTCTCGTATGTAAGGCAGAATCTTTGCAACTACACCAACGAGGCAGTCGCTGTTTGGGTAATGCAAAGACATACATGAACTTGAAAATTGACCGCCTAAATTTAAAGCTGAAAAAGATAATTATTTTAGAACCCAAATACGTCCAACTGAAAAATCTAAAGCTGGAAGTCGCAGGACTTATAATACAACTCACAAGGTGACACAGAAGATGCGCCTGGTTATGGATGTCCGCAAAGTTACGCCTGATTCCATCAACTACGTCTAAATTTAAACAAGGCTTAAGCCCTACTTATCTTATTCGTTAGTGGTAAGGCGTTATCTTTGAACTTCATACCTGCACGTGGCCTACATTAAATATCTATTGATCTATTATTTTTAAAACCAAGAGATAGCAAATAAGTATCGAATGTATGCTATCTATGGTAATTAAATCATCAACAAGTTTAACAGTAAGTTCTTATCTTATCTTAAGACTAGAAGAACGTGAGATATCAAATACTTAATACCTATGTATTTTTAGAACGATTATCAAATGTCTTTGTCAAGGACATGATTTTTTTAAAGTAAATATTTCTTGATATCTATTGAAAATAAATCGCGAAGTCGCAAGGGACGGCTGATTACAATTTATGTATAGTACGAGTATTTAACTGTTATATTTTAATTGTTTAGATAAAATTAAAACAAGGTGTAGGCGTGACGACGTTAATCACAAATAAATTTTATAGCTCACGACTCTTCGAATGACTCATTTTAATAAAGCAATCGATCTTGATATCTAAAGAGCTAATCAAACGGTAATTACGATATAACCACAATAAATTTAAGCAGCAAATCAACAAACAAAACCTCAGGTTACCTATTTCGATTGCATATTTTTTATATTTAGTCTTTGCAACAAAAATAGATAAATTAATTAATGAATATTAATAAATTGTTTCAACGAACACACCAATTACCTAACCCCAAACTAAGCGTTAGCTTGTGCTATGGTGGCTAGATAACGGATACTTAAAAACATTTATAAACACCCATGTGTTTATAAATGTTTTTAAGTATCCGTTAGGACTCAGGTACAAATGCTGTTGGTGCGTGTCACACAAACATTTGCCCCTAGCAGGATTCGAACCCGCGCCAGCCGGTTTTGTAGTCTGGACTAAACCAAAGCTTCAAAGACAGATAACAGTGATTTAGATACCACAGTCCTTCTCTGGCGTAATGTCATATGTACCTACATACGTTTTTTATCAAGAGAATGTAGATTGTAAATGAAAAAAAGTGTAATAAGACAATATTAATAAACAAATAATTATTTTCAAAGAGCAGAAAAGTAATGGATACTAATGTAAATTATTTTCACCATTGTAAAGTTATTTACTTAAAAAATAATATTAAGCACGCTTGCAGTACTCTTACGATTACAATCTAGGTTAAGCTTACTTCATAATATTGGGATGTTATAAGGGTTGTACTCTGTGTTCTTTGAATAAACAAAATAAAATAATGCAGGCGCAGATATAAATTCGTAGGTCCTTAATAGCATCCCTACAGTCAAATGGCCAGCTTCTGCATCGCGACTGCATCGGCGCTATAAGCAGCTATGTGTGTAAGGGTCTAAGATGTGCAAAGAAGATGCTCAGCTCTATAGCGGCATTTTTTCTACAAAACAAAATGAGTAAACGCTAAACTTCACGAGCCACCCCATCTAAGCATAGTTTAACGCGTGGTAAAGACGGCTTAATCTTATAACCAGTGCGTCAGAAAATGTACCAAACGGTTGGTTAGGTCAGGGATTTACTTTCAAATCCTTCCGTACAAATAGTGTGGATGGCTCGAAATTCAATCGTACGATTGTCGCCCTACCTCCGTCGCCACACCAATCAAGGTTGTACCGACTTGCTCAACTTAATCGCGCTATTCATCTCGAACCGTATACACCGACTGCACATTCTTGATACTTAAAATGTGAAGGATTTAGATAATTGGCCGTTTCGCAATGAAATATGCCAAATGATTAGCCATCGAGGTTGTTAGTAATTCGGTGATTTGCTTGTTAAGTGTGGTGATAAAGTCAATTAACATTAAATATAATCTAATTCATAATTATTCACTTGCGTATGAACATGGTATATGGATGTTACAATAAATACAGTGCACGTTTAAGCGGGCAGTATTTTAATGTTGCACCAATTTTATCACATGATGTAAAATATAACGTTCTTTACTTAGATAGTTTCTTATATTATTTTTAAAATAAGCAAATGCACCACTGTTCGTCTCAGGAAGACAAACAAGTAGAGTCAATAATTCATCTAGTCAATTTGTAACTCAAAGAGAGTGAGAGTGAGAGTGCTAACTTGACTAAAAACAGATAGTTGTAAGGGGTAATGTAAGATTATAAAGAGTTAAGTAAAGGCATAACAATACTAACATGTTTAGTTTATGATTCTAAAAAGTACAAACGACATGAAAAAAGCGGACCTACTTGCACTGACTTAGTGGTCTACCGCCACTTCATAAAAAAACATATGAATTTAAAAAAGTAAGCATCAACACACCTCTCTCCACATAGAGTATAGATTCCTAATTTTGCACCCAGTGCATCGGGCTGCGGTTCGAGCAATATACCTTTATCGCTAAGGCACAAATGGGTATGGAATAAAAAAGATTGGCCGTAATTACGCAGTGGAATAAAGAGCCAGTGGTGGGATTTGGAACCTTAGAAGGTTTCAATGATCTTCTTGGTCATGAGTTTGTTAAAAAAACATAACAGTACCAACTAGTTGTCCTAGTCTACGGAATTTGAAACTCATTTTTGGACCCAGAATAGCCTTTTGTGTCATTGCCATGTCAACAGAATTATGTATATCTAAACTAGACTGAAGAAAACCGTGAGAAGATGAGACCTATTTTCGCCAACTCGTCGTGGTGGAAGACGGAGGTTAACTCCTTAACGAGTCAATTAAGTAAGTTCATCAATAATCAATATTTTTGATACCAATAAATTGAATTTTAATAAACAAGTATCAAAACAATTTAATCCGCATAGGGTATAGATTCCCGATCCATTTCGAACACAGTGCACCAGGCTGCGGTCCGAGCAATATACGCGTATCATTGTCAACCCGCAAAGCCTTTATCTTTAACGCTTAGTCACAAATGGGTAGATAGAAAAGATTGGCCGTAAAGATACAGACTGTTGTGATTGTTTTGGTCGCGTAGTTTACGCACTGTGCTAGAAAACCAGTAGTTATGGTATCGCAAAGGGCTTTACCTGATTTAATTGTCAATCACGAGTTTTTGTCCCTCTATCATTGACAACCGCTGTGGTGTAATGGTCAAGAAGTTGACTTAACCAAGAGGTCACGGGTTCGATCCCCGCACTGTTTGTAATACCACTATTGATTCTGATGTCTGTAACACAAGTGCTACAGCTTCTTACCACGGCGTCAGATCAATGTATGTGATGTTGCTGTATAATCATTTATTTATTTATTACTTATCATCTTATCTAATCTTCGGTATAGTTTTGATACCAAAGTATGCACTTCCTGAGTCATGGATGTTTGAACGAAAAATATACATAAAATAAATTGTCCTAGCCACTGTAGCACACGTTCACATTTTGCTTTAAGGGTAGGTAATTGGTATGATTGTCCCAACAATAGGCTTGTTTCCACTATGAAAGAAATATTCAAAAACTGATTTTCTCTAAAATAATTCATAATTTCAGATGCCTTTACACTAATATTTTTCTGCAGTTCGTATTATTTGATTTTTAATTGGAATTCAAATGATAATTAGTCACTCAGTCGGCATTGCACGCGATGACGTCAAAGTGTGTTATTCCCATACAAACTCTGTGAAGAAAAGCGTTTTGACAGTTGATAAAAAGTACGTCAACGATTGGTGGTGTCAACTACCGTATTTTATATTTAAGCTGAACTTAGCGAGAGATCGAGGTATGACGGTCAAGTGCGTATCGGGCCACGCGCATTGTGGGGTTCCTTAGTTGCAAGTGCCAACCGCCAACTTTCAGTTCACACTCACAAATATCTAAAAACGAGCCCACGTCGGACTGTAAATACTCATTTTACATAACTACTAAGTATGAACTAATTTTCAATCTTTGTATTAAATTTTTATTTTCCGTGGACATGGCGAAACTATAAGGGTTCCTTGCTTACTACGGAACTCTAAAAAAGGCTGTTTTTTACTAAATTGACCGCCCAGAAATATGAGAAAATTGTCGGACAAGAGAAAAGATATGTGGATACGACTAGACCAATGTAAGCGCAGCAGAAGGCAGTGTTCAAAATTATCTTCTAGATTCTAGTGTTTGCATGCTTAATACACATTTTGACATTTTTACTCCTCTAACAGCTAGGCCACACGTGCGGCATACCGCCACGACTCGCGATTGTCAGTTATTGCGGATCGGCGATTGGTTGAAACGCTGTTAGAAGCGAGCCGCGGTGACAGATAGCCGCAAGTGTAGCCTGAGCCTTACCAATATCCAATGGTATCTATACTAATATTATAACGCTGAAGAGTTTGTTTGTTTGAACGCGCTTACCTCAGTAACTATGGTTCGAATTGAATAACTCTTTTTGTGTTGAATAGACCATTTATTGAGGAGGGCTCAAGCTATATAACATCACGCTGCAACTAATAAGAGCGAAGAAATAATGGAAAATGTGAAAAACACGGGGAAAATTATTCATCCTTGAGGGCTTCCGTTGCGTGCTGAGAAAACGGTTCAAGATACCAATAATATATGTATAAAAGAATTATTCCTCTTGAAATGATCTAAAAAAATGTCTGCGACAGTATATGTCTATGCCTAAAATAACAACTCCACGCGGACGAAGTCGCGGGCACAGCTAGTGTTAAATAAACCGCACTTCTATTCTCCGTACTCCTCAGACAAAGTTAGTATCGATAATTTCGCTTTGGTAAAAAAGTGCTCTTGCATTCGATAAGCGTAAAAAATCAAGCGCAAAATATGTTTTTCAATATTTAATGTCAAGTGGAGCGCGCCCTTACAAGGGTCAAGTGTACCAGATTTGGGTTATTTGAAAGGGAAATGTTTATTATTATTTCCCATGAAACCTTTCTAACCTCTAATACGGATTCGGTCACTTGGTATGTTCTTGAAAAGTTCGCATGATGTAGACGTTAATTGTTGACTAGCTAATAAGTACATATATCAATGTGTTTTCAGTACAAGTTGTTACAAAAAAACCCGTAATAACTGAAAGGTGTTATTTTTTTGAGATTTCGACCTAGACCTTCGCTTTGCGAAAGTTGTTCAGTTTTACGGGCACAACAACACCCTTCAGTTATTACAGTAGTTTTTATAAAACCCTGTATATATCTCTCTGTCACTTTACTTAACGCCGCTTTACGCCTTTAAAAATAAACTTGATGATATGGTTATAATTATTTATTTATTTATTAAACAAACAACGTTTTAAAGTGAAATAATAGTGCCACAAAACTATTTACATAGATTGTCTGTGGGATCACGAGTCAAGATCACGATTTAGAATATAGTGAATCTGTGTTCTTTGTCTGTCATTTGATTTATAATATTTTTGTACAAAAAAAGAAGACGACAATTCGGAGCATTCGTACAAGCGCGATCAGAAAGTAATAACTACCTTAAGGATCACAATTCACAATTGCTTTAAGCCACAAGTTCTAAACGTCTTTCAATATAATTTGTTTGACCATCACTGATTATCTTTTTATATTTTCTAACGATATTCTTCTTCTTCTTTTTATGGAAAATGGCAATGTGCGTTGCCGCAATTTTTTTTTAATTCCGCCAATGTCACGTGTGTAGCTAACGATATTCATCCATTGCTCTAGTAGTTTGACTGACATAACTGTCATGTCCACAAATAAAAAAATGGTTTTTACAATCAATAAGTGTAAAAAAACCTTTTTTCTTTCCTCGATAAGTCCGATCGCATAATAACTTACAAATACTTTATTTGGCATTTTGGATTTTACTGAAAAGTGTGACTATTCCATATCACACACTTTTCACTAATGTCCCAAATGCTAAATCTAGAGACAAACAAACAAACATGACAAAGCAATTGGATGTGGCTCAGCTTGTGCTAACTTGGGATATGATCCCAAGCAGCGCTGGTTTTCAGGCACACCAATCTCTCCATAGATGTTGGGTGAGAGGTAGGTCTCTAGGGCTTACTTAAAAGAACAGAAATTAAAAAAGCAATGGATGCATTTAAAATAAATTAAGAAGAAACATTATAGAGGAGCAATCCAGCGTGTTTGTGTGTGTGTGTGTGTGTGAGTGTGTGTGTGTGTGTGTGTGTGTGTGTGTGTGTGTGTGTGTGTGTGTGTGTGTGTGTGCGTGTGCGTGTGTGGGTGGGTGCTAGCTAGGTCAACAGTTTTTGACCACGACATTGCATCAAGTTTATCAACCAAAGAGTAAGTACATTATTGTTAAGTACATTAAACAAAAGGGTGAAAAGTTCTAATAAAGGTCATTAACCTAAAATTAACTGTCTTATACTCGTATTTAACCGATGTTCGAACGCTGTCTAACTCGATGTTAGCTTTTGATTCGAAACAGCTTGTTACGTCAGGAAAATTATGTCAACCACTTTGTTGACATAATTTTAACTGGTAAACAAACTAAAACTGATAAATAACAAAAAGTTGGCCCCGTATGAATATGTATGAAGGAATATTATTAATATTTGATCATTTCGTCTGCCCTACTAAGCGATTTACCACTTCACGTTGGACACATAAATATTGAACTCGCTCAACTTGAAACTAATGTTAACAAGCCATTTACTACCTTAAAACTATGATAGTAGGGTATCAATAAATTCACGATGCTACACAGGGTGGCATTTGCACCCCAATGTTTGTTAAACTAGATGGAAGTGTTGTGATAATCTTGTGGGTTTCCGCACAATTGGTTCCTATAAATTAGCTTACCAATTTTCTTTCACAAAACATCAATGTTATTAATTATCTCTTACATAAAAATAAATTGCTGTTCGTTAGTCTCGCTAAAACTCGAGAACGGCTGAACCGATTTGAGCAATTTTAGTATCGAAATATTTCGGGAAGTCAAGAGAAGGTTTAATTAAATGATGAAAAAACAAATTGGAAAAATAGCGAACACAGCTAGCAGGACAACGTCTGCTGAGTCCGCTAGTCTATTATATAAAAATGAATTGCTGTACATTAGTCTCGTTAAAACTCAAGAACGGCTAAACCGATTTTGCTGATTTTGGTTTTGATTTATTTGTGGAAGTTCAGGAAAGGTCTAAACGGAGAGAAAATAAAAATAAAAATGCGAAAACAGCTGGCAGGACGACGTCTGCAAGGTCCACTAGTTAATTATAGTTTCTATGAAGCTTTTTATCGCTACTGAAGACGTAAGCCTTAAAGTTACTGGGCGCTCGCACAGTCAAACTAAAATACGGACAATTTGAACACAATAATAATTATCTCAAATAATGTGCAAAAAAATATGTTTATTTGCACAGTTATGTAAAGTTATGGTGTAAAGTTGACGATCGATTGGTGCAGTGGTCTTCATGTCGGACTTCTAAAACTAAGGGCCGCGGGTTCGATCCTCGCTCAGTACAAGCATATGTGTGCATAAACATGTGTGTTTGTACTGGTCTGGGTGTTTTCTATGTATAATATGTATTTATTTACAAAAAAAAAAGTATTTAAGCATGTTCATCCGTTGTCTAGTACCCATAGCACAAGCCTCGTAGCTTAATTTGGGACTAGAGAATTGTTGTGAAATATTTAGATGTAGACAAGAGGTCGCAAGTTCGACCCCCGCACTGTGCCTACAAACATTTGTGTGCAAGAACATGTCTATTTGTACTGGTCTGGGTGTTATATGTATTTACTAGTGGCCGCCCGCGACTTCGTCCGCGTGGAAAGCCTTTATCTTAAAAATTCTTTATGAATTGTAGCCTATATGTTATTCTGATGTATAAGCTATATTGTGGTAAAGTTTCATTCAAATCCATTCAGTAGTTTTTACGTGAAAGAGTAACAAACATCCATACATCCATACTTACAAACTTTCGCCTTTATAATAGTAGTAGGATTTAAGTTTATTTGTAACTAGTGGCCGCCCGCGACTTCGTCCGCGTGGAAAGCCTTTATCTTAAAAATTCTTTATGAATTGTAGCCTATATGTTATTCTGATGTATAAGCTATATTGTGGTAAAGTTTCATTCAAATCCATTCAGTAGTTTTTACGTGAAAGAGTAACAAACATCCATACATCCATACATCCATACTTACAATCTTTCGCCTTTATAATAGTAGTAGGATACCACTGTTGCTTGAGCTACTTATCACAGAGTCAGATCAATGTGAGATGTTGTTGTATATTTATATTTGTATTATATTTATTTATATATTTATCTTTAATACCACCGACAAGATGGACAGACGACCTTGTGAAGATCGCAGGATCACACTGGATGCCGACCGCTTGTGATCGGTTGATGTGGAAAACTATGGGGAAGGCCTATGTTAAGCTGTGAACGTCCTTTGGCTGATAATGTGATGATGATGAATTATCTTTAAGTTTTTCAGTCAATTTAAATGTTATTTTAGTAGAAAAAATAATAATCACTTACCAATAACCACTGCGAGAACAATTGCCAAAGTAAAATTATCTCTCCTCTTGTTAGCCATTTTGATGGACCTGAAACAACAAAATTCGGTTTTATAATTTTTTTTTAATACACTGCTATGAGGGAATGGCATTTTCTTTTGTTTTAAACCTGATTGTTATATACACTTATAATATAAAAAGGAAAGATTTGATTGTTTTGTTTCTTTATTTGAGTTGAATAGACTCTGAACCTATTGGATCAGTATCAAAATAACTTTTACCATTAGAATTCTACATTATCTCTGAGGAACATAGGCTATATTTAATACGAGGAAAAATAGGGATTCGCGTGAAAATTTTGTGCCACCAATAAATAATACAGATAGGTATGTTTAATATTTTATTAATAGAATTGTTTTTTTATTACTTAGCAATCCAACATTTAAATGCACAATGATTTTAAATTCGCACTATATACTCATTATCTTGCATTGTATATAGCAAGTTAAGAAAGTTGCTTTCATGGCACTCAGCAGTATATATGTTGGTGTCATGTAAAAGCCACATAGCCTATCTTAATTATTTTTGACAACTCTATATTTACCTTACTTTGACGTTATACAGTTTCAATACACACCACCACCACTTTGGCGACCACTTTGGTGTAATGGTTAAAAAGTTGACTATTAACCAAGAGGTCGTGGGTTCGATCCCCGCACTGTACAAACATTTGTGTGCATGAACATGTATGTTTGTACTGGTCTGGGTGTTATATGTATTTATTAAAGTATATTTATAATACTACTGTTGATTCTGATTTCTGAAACACAAGTGCTTAAGCTACTTACCACAGAGTCAGATCAATGTATGTGATGTTGTTGTATATTATTATTATTAAGTATACTTTTACTGTATCAACGAGCGATTTCTGATCTCTTTCATATGCAAATGAATAATTTGGGCATAGATATCCCATATTTATAATATGATATGAATAAACCTTCTTACGTCATTTGTTCAAAAACTCAATAAACTTCCTCTAAAATCTAAATGTTCGAAAAACCCGTTTTACTATCGCAATTTTAATTGGTATGTTTTTCCTTATGTTATAATTCAAATCTAACTTTCATTCAGTATTTCATATCAATTGGTCATAACAAATTGGGCAGACTTTTCCGCATTTTACCTTCCTCATATTTCTTTAATTATGATACTTCGGTATGGGGTTTACCTATCTTTTAACATTTCCGGAAATTATATTTTTAACCCCTTCTAAGCAGGAGGTTGTAAGGAGTTGTATGTTGTATTACGGTGCATTCATTAATTTTATTTCATCAAAAATGCATAAATCACTACACAGTTTTTTTTTGTTTATCCGTAATTCCTCGGATTGCCTCGTCATGACGTAAGAAAAATTTCACATGACTTAAAAAGGTTGATGACTTGACAACTGGTTTTTAAAGATTTGCATCTTTTATTCGTATACAGGTTGAGTTTAAATGTCTTGACGTCACAATGCTCTAGGAACTCAATAAAAACTAAATTATGGTAACTAGACAATTAAGATGTGATTACGTTTTAAAAGGCAATCGGAATACTAAGCTATGGATTCCAAGGTTGAGCCTTTTTTTTTTTCTATTTATTTGGGATAGCAAACAACTACATACTTAGCCTTAGCGAAGATTTGGCATATAGTAATATTCTCAATTGATATTTAGCCGTATTAAAATTATCAATTACATTTTAAGCATTAAAACATTTGCACTACAGCAGAAAATCACGACGTACCTAAACTATACAACATATAATAATACTACAGGGTATTATACTATTATATTATAGAATATAACTATACTAAATACTATACATTTTATCTAAAAACTAGATATATTTTGTAAACAGATAAAAATTAAGTATTAAATGCCGCCTTATTAATTTAATTGCTCTAATTTGTTACAAATTTTATGGAAGGACCTTTGTTTCGAGTTTTCTAATGATTCTAAACTCATAACGAAACCATAACTTCTTAATGGGAAATTAAGATTTGCGTTAGATTAATTTTTTTGCGCAAAATGACCAAATTTTTCCTATTATACGGTTTTAGTTCGGAAGTTTCCAAACGCTCGATTGGGGATGAAAGGTCAATCGTTTGTAGCCAATTTATATTACGTAAAATTGTTTTTCCACGTAAATAAATAATAATTAACTAATTTTCTTTCATGTCCAATGTGTAACACGATAGGTGACTTGATATTTTAAAAAAAAAAGCGTTGATTGATTTAAAAAAAAACTATCAGATTCAGGACACTTAATACAACTTAGAATTAATTAAAGAGTGTTAATTATCTAATTTTGATAAAGCCATTTTTGGTGACAATCATCCAACTTGAAGAGCATGTAATGGACACTTCAGGAAAATTTCTTCGACAAGCAATTATCATTCAAAAAGGTACTTAAGTTAAATCGCCCTGTTTATTATCATTAAATAAAAAAAAATAGGTATGATTGATCGAACTTCCTATCTCATAATCTTCTGTGTACATAAGTGACATATGCGTGATTAAATCATCGTTTCTTATTTTATTTAATATATGAATTCGTTGAATCACCCCTGAACATTCGTCTAAGCCTGAGGCTATGGTATTCTGTTTTATCATTATTTAATGTTTACAAACAATTAGTTTTATTTAATAACCGTTCTGACACAACCCTAAAACTTGTGTATTTACCATAAACTAATCAATCATAGAAAAGGTTGTGTATATTTTCTTACCTAACCGCAGACTAAGCTTACCGCATTTAATTTCACTGATTTAAGCATGGTATTTTGCTTTTACAATGTCATTATTACAAATCAACGTTTCCTGCAAAATCATTTTTCTTTTTGACCGTTAACTTTTTGACGACCGCTTTGGTGTAACGGTCAAGAAGTTAACTATGTATTAACCGAGAGGTCGCGGGTTCGATCCCCGCACCGTACAAACATTTGTGTGCATGAATGATGGGTCTCTGGAGGAGAAATGGCTGGACTGGTTGATGGGATATTGATGGGATAGCGGGACGCCTTCCATATCAAATGTCTCATCTTGATAATCACGGCAGTCGGTGACTCGCCGCTTACTAAATGGGCCGCCTATCAAAAGCTACCAGATGGTAGGTAGCCAGGCAGCAACATTGGTGTAAGCGGCTGAAGGTTGTCGAGAGGTGAGTCTGCGGGGTGAAGGTGGCCGTCGGCCAGCAATCTCCTGGCGTTATGACATTTTACACTGCCAACCTGGAGCACAGGTCCCGCTCTTGCGTTCTCCACTCTTGGCCGGCCAGTTAACTGCTTGCCTTAAAGCAAGCACAAGAGGCAAGTGCCAAATAAGGTAAACCGGGCCCTCGGGAGTCGAGGTATCGCCACGCACCTACAGCACGCCACATGCTGCACCTGCTTCTTATTATTATTATTAATTATAGTAGCAACACACCCTACAAGGAAAACATTTGCTAAGCTAAGCTATTTCGCTTCGTCACCGCTACGAATACGACCACCGTTAGATGGACACTAAAACACATCAAGATAAACGCTCATTCGGCCTTGTAATAAAGGTGATTTTTCTACTCATACTGTTAGTCTGTCCGTGCATCATTTGAAATGTGTGTCAATGACAGCGTTTAACATAAGTACCCCGTAGTCAGCTGATCGTGTGATCCGTCAAAACCATGTGTGACAAGGTGTTGTAATACTGATGTAACTCCATTCATGTATCTGTGATTGTAAGTTACGTGTTAATCTAGTTGGCTAGTGCAAGTTGAACTTACAGGAGAAGCAATGTGTATGGGTTGACAGTCCAAGCGATAATGGTCGTTTCTATGTACAAGCCAACATAAGAGAATACACATATTTGTTACAATAAAACTTCTATTACAACTGCATAAGACGCCTCCGTGTTTCATTAGCCGGTAGCTATCACTAACATAATTTGAACTCTCGGTAAAAAATATTTTGAAGCAATGAAAGGTCAGGATGTACTGGTTATGTAATTAAAACCTTGATGTGCACATTTGAGGTTGTGTTTTAAGAATAGCTACGGTAGAATTTTGATTTGCGAGTTGCTAAGGTCATCTAAATATGGGTTGAGTCATGCTTAGTCGATAAAATAAGCTTCCGAACTCACATTTACTAGGCTGTATAACTTTTATTACTTGAAGTGTTCCATAATGCAAAAGAGTAATTTTATAGATCCTGTGCTACCAAGATTTGGGTATGTAGTGCGAGTAAGCCCTTAGGTCATGACGACAAAAACCGCCTAAATAACATTTTTTTTTTACTTTGATCAAATCAAAAAACCAAGAAACTTTGATCAAACGAATTCCCAATGTCATCAGTTACTGCGAATTGTTCAAATGTGCGTGCGTGTGTGTGCGTGACCAGCCAGCATTTTTAAGTTGACGATTGGATGGACGTACCGTGCCTTTCTCTGTTGATCTTAGCATTTTTTTTGTTTTCTTTGTAGTGATACAAAGTTCTTTTTATATATACAGGGTGTTATAAAAAATTGGTAATGGCTAAAGGGTGTTTTTGCGCCCGTATAACTCATCAACTTTCCCAAAGAAACCTAAGGCTAATCTGGACCTAAAATTTGGACCTCCCATACAAAACTGTCTATCAGCTGATCGATTTACTATGGGAGAGCCAATTTTTTTTTAGAATTCGGTGGGTTTCTTTGGGTAAGTTGTTAAGTTATACGGGAACAACAACACCCGTTAGCCATTACCCGTTTTTTTGTAACACCGCGAGTGCGCGCTTGCCGGGTTGCCAATCTCTTTACTAATACAAGATGTCGTACGAACGCAAGCAAGCGTTCTCCCATGTTTCGTCTGACCGATACCTATAATAAATTATTTATTGATATTGATATTTTTAGTTCTACCTCTGCTAAGTATAAAAAACTTGTTTTAGAAAAGCTTTCCTAAATTCATAAGTAATTTGATCGTAAATAAGTATGTGCAGACGATTGCACGTCAGGCTACCCCTTTTTTTGTTGCAAAACCGCCGTATAGCATTTACAATAATATCGCTGTCTCTGGCCTGGCATGATGTCGACTGTGCCGTGCGGCGCCGTGCCTACTTTAAACATTTGTTTAACACGTTGAATATATTTGTAATTATTTGTAGTTTAACATATACTTTACCATATCCTACCTAGATTTTGGCGAATCTTGTTTATAAGCAATTTACGTGTGTTACACTTACACTGACTTGTTTCTAAACTTGTTTCGATATCAAACAAATTATTATTTTTAATATAGTGTATACTTATCACTTCTCAACTTCCAAACTACTTAGTAATCTGTGGTTATCGTAGTTGATGTCACAATAACTACTTCTTATGTATAACTTTCACCTAGTTTTATCTTATTGTGATATTGTTTGATGACCCAAATAAATGAAAAAAAAAATTACGTGTGTTACACTTACACTGACTTGTTTCTAAACTTGTTTCGATATCAAACAAATTATTATTTTTAATATAGTTTATACTTCTCACTTCTCAACTTCAAAACTACTTAGTAATCTGTGGTTATCGTAGTTGATGTCACAATAACTACTTCTTATGTATAACTTTCACCTAGTTTTATCTTATTGTGATATTGTTTGATGACCCAAATATATGAAAAAAAAAAAAACACCGACTATAGAGTATACCCACAGAAAAAACCTACTTCAAAGAAACTTTATTAAAATCATACAGATATTACGTAACGCATTGAAATGTATATAATTGTAAATCATAAAGGCATCTATTTAACTTTGAAAGAATATGATTTGCTTTGCTTGATTGCAACTGTGTTAGTTTTAGCCAGCTAGAATCTAGACATTAAAGTGATAAAGTTATAAGGCAATTCTGTAGGCATTAGGATGTATAGAACAAGAAATGATATAATTTAGTTCGTAAAAATACCTACTGTGGCTAATTTCACTTGGCATTGATGAATATCCAAATTCTAAAAATACCTATTGTAAACTATCTTCGAAAGGAAAAGTCAAGGGCCTTGCAATTGGCCTCGGCAAAGACATTGTTGAAGGAGCGATGGTGCGTGAAAATTAATGAGTCATTGTTTTTGTCTGTCTACTTATGTCAAAGTAATTGTGCATACCAGGGACGTACTTAGGTCGACGAAGAGCGAGCGGTCGTCAAGTGACATAGGATTCACATATTATGAGCACTCACATAGGATTGACGACCACTTTGGTGTAATGGTCAAGAAGTTGACTATTAACCAAAAGGTAGCGGGTTCGATTCCCGCACTGAACAAACATTTGTGAGCATGAACATGTCTGTTTGTACTGGTCTGGTTGTTATACGTATTTATTTAAAATCATTTGTAATACCACTGTTGATTCTGATATCTGTAACACAAGTGCTTTAGCTACTTACCACGGAGTCAGATCAATAAAATAAAATAAATAAATATTTCACAACAATCACACCAATTCTCTAGTCCCAAATTAAGCTACGAGGCTTGTGCTATGGGTACTAGACAACGGATAAACATACTTAAATACTTTTTTTTGTAAAGAACTACATATTATACATAGAAAACACCCAGACCAGTACAAACACACATGTTCATGCACACATTTGCTTGTACTGTGCGGGGATCGAACCCGCGACCTTTGGTTTTTTATCAATGTATGTAATTTTGATGTATATGTATTTATTTATAGGACAATGCCTTAGTTTATAAGACCTACGTATTAATAGGGGCACATAGACTCATGGGAACGGTATGCAAAAAAGCTTTTGCCTGCGAATTGAAATTGTTTATTAAACCTGTAACAGATTTTAAGAAGCCTTAACACGATCTGCTAATAAAAGTCATGACTAATTACAAAGATCCTGACAAAACAACATACACACAAAATAATGGAAAGAGACAAGTGGTTCAAAAAGTAGCTGAAGGCACAGTCAGTTCAATTTAAATGTAAAAAAAAAATAGAGAAGAATAACTTAACTTCAGACTTTTACGATGCCTTGGAAACAAGTCGAATGTCGCCCTAGGTTCGTTCCTGGCGAAATTGACATCGGTGGTTTAAGGCTATCTTTATAGCTTTGGATGAACTTAACATGACTTTGGAAGATTGTGTAAGACCATGATGACATGACTCATGAAAATAAAATAATTAGGTAGTTGAAATTGGTCACCCCGTTCTCCATTTTAGAGTCAGAGATAAGTTAATTTAAGCTGTTGTACTGTTAACCAGCATGCGTTATATAGGTATTACATGACACCCGCGATAACATTTGATCATCGATAAAGGATTACGAATATGGTCGATACGCCTGGGATCTCACAGACGACCGAGAGTGTATCGGCGACTGCTTGGGGCTTGAGTCGGCGACGATCGCAAATGGTCACCGCCGACGGATGCCCAAGTTGGCCGACCGTCCCTGACGCGTCGTAGGTATCGCCGATGATAGTCTACAGTCGCTGATGTTCCCGATGAGCCGGGTGTTCGGGTTGAGTGGTCGTAGGTCGTCTGGCTTAAGTGTCGCTCCTGAGAAAGGATAATGCAAAAGGACGCCGAATTTTAAAATCGAAGTTGATGTCTTCAGACATATCTTGAAGTCAAGGCCGACACAATTCCCCTTTTTTCCTAACTCAGACCGGCTTCACACGTTAGGCGAACAATTGGCTGCAAAACGAACTCTACAGGCCATTAGAAAAAAGCACCAAGAAAGCTCCTATCAGCGCTTATCCCAAAGCTTTTTTCTAAGTTCACTCATTGGCTGATAGGAATTTCGGCCAATGTTGACGCCATAGTGTGGATCCGGGGTCAGACTTAATATTATAAGCGCAGGAAAATCGGCTTTGCTTAGTTACAAACGCCTCTATAGACTTTTTTATCATTCAATCAAGCGTTAATAAACAAAAAAACTTAATAACAGACTAGCACATCGAAAGAAACAGTTACTTTTGTGATAAAAACAGTCTTATATTTATCTAACTCAATGAGGCGTGAAAAAGGCAACAATTATTTTGAAGCTGGATCATTAGGTTTCTTTACTTTTTTAATGTGAAGGTACCTTATTAAGTATAAGTTAACATTCACTTTTATAGAAATACAAGCACGATTAACAAAATGTATTTCTTTTGTTAACGAGGTAATGACTCTCATGTGTGTTTGTGATTTTCAAATACAGATTTTAGTAGGTATTACTACTGAAGATTTTGATATGAAGTTCCTAGGGAACATAATGAAGCATTCAATTCACACGTTATGCCAGCCAAAAACACGAATGCTAAAAGTTTCTTCGATACAAAATAAATCCGAAGACGTGTCCAAAATCTAACTTTTCCAGTCCTTATTTCGCAATAATTCACAGATAGTAAAAACTTTTGGAATGATATAAAACTACTTATTTTATATCGTTTCTATGTTTTGAATTTTAAAGTTATGTGATTTTTGATGGATTAAAATAAATATATAAATAAACAGACAAACAGGCAAATATTCCAAAAGTAGCGGAATGTGTTCTGTAGTCGATTCTAAGTCATTTTTTTTAAATATCTCTCAAGTTTTTCTCCTATTCAGCTTTATTATATGTAAACCTATACATATAATAAAGCTATAATTAGATAATGTATAAATAATAATATAAGTAAATGCCAAATGCAGTGCAAAAAAGTGGAATCGACCAACTGCCTCGTAAATGCAGTATCTACATAGAACAGTATCCATGTATTGACATAGATCAAGCCTATTCGATCCAATTGGGTAATTTTGAAACTAACCATTACCACAGATTACTAAACATTACGCTCAGAAACAGAATTGCTCGCACACATTGAACTCGGTAAAAAAAAATGGAACTCTGAGCTGTCATCGAAACGATGCCCGCCCTTAATTCCACTTCATTTATTATATATCCACTGTATTTACACTTCATTAAAACAATTGCATTGCAAGATAATAATAACCTTATCACCATAATCCTATGTTTACATTTATGACGAAAACCTCCAAGAGCGTCATTGTTTTTACAGCTTAGTTACTGTCACATTTAAATATTAAATCTGTGAAATGAGTCTTCAGTCACGCTCTTCAGTGAGTTTCAGAAGATAAAACCTCTCGGTGACAAAGTCATTTGCATTTCTGAGCAAAGCAGGGTTGTAAAGGATTTGATATGTAAGATATTCTGAACCGTTGGGTCCTCGCGCTAGACCCCGAAGTAGGGGTTTGGGGCGAACCGTTCGGGGCAACGCACGGCCCCTTTCGATGGATTCAACCACTGCCTGTGAAGACGGACAGTTCGTTAGGGTGGGGGGAGTTAATGAGATCTCACAGCTGTGGTGATGGCGCTGCGAGCTTTGCAGCTGCGAGCCAGCGTCGTGGTCAATGATGGGTTGAGTGAGGTCTGGTTGGGGAGTGTCTCGTCGCTGCTAGAGACGAGGTCGCACGGAAACGCAAGACAAGCCGCAAATATTCTGTAGATCTCTCTGCAGTCATGTCGGGTTGCCGTCTCACCGATTTTTTAGAGTGAAGGAACAGTAAGTGCACCTGTGTATTGCGCAGTTGATTTCTGTTGAGATTGGCCGCCGTGGTCAACGTCGGCTAGGAGACTATTATAATTATTCTGTGAAAATTCTGATACTAGCTTTAGGATGACCTCTTAGGAGGCTTAAAATGGAGGGTCTACTTTAGTAGTCTGGAGTATTGGAGATTATTTAAAAAAATCAATTAACATGAGAGTCTCTAGCCACTTTCTTATGGGACACAAGGGCATGTCCATAAAGTTTGATACCTTCCATCTATCTTAGCACTAGGTCTACTTCAGCTAAAATCCATTTGAATTCTATGCACTGTAGGCCATAGATTAATAACTACTTATGACCATTTTCAGTGTACCATAACCAAACACAAATAAAGATTTCATTCATTCATTCAGATTACTACATTATGGCTCTTTTGAGGCACTGGTTTAGTTTTGACAAATATTGATAAAAAAAAAAATTTCCAAGTTGTAGCGAATATTCATCAAAGAATATCGTGTCAAACTTATTTAGTTCAACTCGGACGGAAAACTGTAATCGGTAAATTATAATAAATTAATAATTAATGCACACGCACAGCTCATGAATAAAAATGAAGTTAGTATGTATATTTTTTATCACTAAGCGAACTCGAATAAAATTGTCTTCAAAGTCCAGACTGAAAAAAAGCCAATGAACAAAAACCACAAAAAATTCGAATATTTTCTGTCAGTTAGTCACAAAAATTTTTGAACAATAAAACCGCGTAGGTTTGGATAATAAACCCTTACTTGATCATAGTTTATTTATTGGAATAGATAAAGGATGGTTTAGGCCTATTTAATAGCTATAACCTGCTGAGTGTCAAAATTATGAAAATTAGACAAGTGGTGCGCGTTCTGGTCATGATATGTCCAGTGCGTCGAAATGGAAATTATTTCACACATAAAAATGGTTTTATTTTTTACAATCATAATTGAAATACTCTAATTAACAATGGTCAGTTCACCCGTGACTAAACAATAACTGTGCCCAGTGGGCCGAGGTGGGATGCGGCGGAAAAAACGGCAAGTACGCGTCGACCGCGAATATCATTGGTTCCGTATCAATTGCTCATTTATGAAATGTTAAGTATGTTTACTTCGTATTTTTGAACGGTATGGTTTTTATTATTTTCTTGGAGAGGATGATTTTGCTAAGTTTACACCCTTGGTTTATTGCAAATAGTCGATTTAGAAGCACCTAAATAGAAAATAAATAAATAAATTTGAAAGTATTGAGTCGATTTAAATTAAGATGTTAATAAAATAACTAAATCAAATCCATAACTTCATCAATATGCCCCTAAAACTCAGTTGATAATATTTTATCCATGGAATTAACTGTCACTTAAATTTCCCATAAACAATAAACTAAATCTTACTTCATGGCACAAAAAATTCAAAACTTGTTCCTAGAAACATTACTTTATCCTACGATGTAATTTACTATAACGACATTAAATATAACTTAAAAAAAACTCATCGACGAAAAATCGATAAGAATATGGTCTCCTATATTAAACTACCTTTGTTCATTAACAGTTTGATACACTGTGCATTTGTGTTCTATATGTAGTGTTGTACTTATTGTGATGAGCATGGAGCAGTCAAAAGTTAAAGTCATTTGACCATTTCTAACTTTCGCTCTACCCTGGCTAGGAAAAACGGGGACATGAGCCAGAAAAACAGCTGGTGAGCTTCAACGGCTGGACGAATTTTGACCAACCATAGCTAAGAACCAACATGATTAAATTATCTTTCGAATAAAAACAATCGCTTTGAAATCGATCCATCCATTTGGCAAACATAGTAACAAATATACACACACAAACATAGGGGTCAAACTTAAAACCCCTCTTTTGAGTTGGGTGTTAAAAAAATAAATCCACTTAAATTATATCATTTGTTCTCTTAATATTTGTATACGGATCTCTAAAAACGGAAGCGTCTTATCTGCCTATACAGTCCGCTGGCGGCTAGCGGTTATCCGGTAACGCATGTAAGAACACTGTGTAAGGAAATTATGATGGCACGGTAGGTTTTTGCTATAGATTTTACACGTATTCTTGAACTTTGAAAAAAGGTGTGGTTTTCTAATAGGAAAGGCATGCTGTTTGTAAGCGGTTAACCCAGCTAGTTTTTAATAGATGGATGATGTTTTGATTTAAAATGCGTTTGGTTATTTATTGTTATAGTAAAATTGAATTGGCGTTTACATACATTTTGAACCTGCCTTGTGTTCTGATTTATGAGTAGCGAATAATCCAAAGACGATAAATATTTATATAAAAAGAGGAAAGGTTCGAATGTCTGTTTAAATTTAATAGACTCCGAAAGGACTGAGCCGATTTAAAAGAAAAAATACTTTTACCATTGGAATTCCACAATATCTCTGATAAACATAGACTAAATTAATTCGAGAAAATATAGGGATCCGTATGAAAATTTCGACATATTGTCCCCGTGCGAAGCCGGGACGAGCTGCTAGTAAGGAAATGACAATATGACAAACATTGCTGCAATCCTAAAGTAAGCTAAATCATCACATCATTCGCTTACCCTTTTCCCAGGTTAAACTGTTATTCTAATCTTATACCTAAGTTTACTTTTCAATGTTAAAAACACGTTTGTACCTAGGCATAAAATAACAATGCAACAAAACAGGCAGTGAAAATTCCAATTCAAAATAAACCCCAGATTGGCTTTTATCATTTATTTTAAACTTTGTTAATGCAACACAATTACGGGAAAAGGTAAATTAAATTACGTACACTGGTTTATAGTTTGAGGAATTTCCTATAAATTTATTTACAGATTTAACCATAGTTAATCAGACTGCGATATATTAGGTATGACGCAGGTCTATATTAAGATCAATTTTAACGACAAAAATAATATATTTGTTTCTTCGGTTTACGCGAACAGTAGACATTGAAATGATACACTTTTTACGGATTATCAGTCTACCTGTGACCACGGACGCTGAAAAGGGTCCGAAACGTCAGGTTAAAACAAAATGTAAATAAATCGCGAAATAATCCGTAAAAAGTGTATCATTTCAATGTCTACTGTTCGCGTAAACCGAAGAAACAAATATATTATTTTTGTCGTTAAAATGATAGGTAACGAAGTTAGAATTATAAAACTTTTAAACAAATAGCAAACCCAGCTCCGTTTCGCCACCAGATGGCTTAGTTTTTTTTAACATTTTGCTTGGGAATTGAAAGATGAAAAAAAAAAAGTTTTTGGCGCTGTGTGTGAAAAATGATTATTCCTATTTTACTGCTTTTCTGTTAAAATTTTCCTGAATTTTGTTTGCTATAAACCTTACGGAGCCCGAGACCTTTCCAACGAATGCAAAACCGTCGAAATCGGTTCGTGCGTTCTGAAGTTATAGCGTCAGGCAGGAAAACCCGACTTCCTTTTTTATATTTTAAATAGATAGGTTAAAAAAAAATTACTAGTAAGATAATAATTAAATTATAATTTTTTCGACATGTTTGTGTCGTTAAATGGAACGAAATTTTATAATTTGACCTTGTGTATTATAGAATCATAGACATAAGACTCAAGGGAAGTTTCGGGAAGCCGGATGCGGGAAGCGCACGTTGGAAATCCTTGGGGAAGGCCTATGGTCAGCAGTGGGCGTCGAAAGGCTGACATGATGATAATGACTCAAGGGAATGGTCGCGCGGAAAACTGTTGATTGACACACATCCAGCTCCGGTAACATCACAAGAAATAATAATACTCGTAGTTTCAACTAGGAAGCATGCCAACGCATTGTTCTATCGGTGTGTTGTAAGATCATGTCATCTACAAGTGATTAACTTGTCAAGGGTAGCTTGACCCTCATAGTTGAGTAAGGCCTGTGCGGTTCATTCAGCATCATTGTAAAGAAGATACAAGAGTGAACTAGGGCCCTGTTGCGATGCTGGTTTGTACACAACAGCAATGCTGCTAATAATCTTTTTTTTTATAACAGTTCCGCCATACTGTAGCCAACAGCACTGACGATACGTCTGAATGAAGCCGCAAAAATGTAACTGCTGTAATATGGAAAGCTTATAAGTAATGAAAAGTACGAAATTAACTATATTACTATTAATTATATACTAACTCATAGTACTAGTAACCTAGTATATAACTCTGAAATCTTTGAAATGCAGTAGCATGAGTTTTTACCGTGCTTGCATTTTGTAAATCTTAAATTACCATAAAGTCATCTGTTTCTGACTTTTTTTTAAATTAAGGCCTAAACTAAAGCCTTTTTTGTTCTTTACTGCTTTTTGCTTAACACAATGTTAAACATCGTGCCCTATGACGTCACACCAACATAAAAATATGAGTATGATACGATACCGGATTTATTACAACGTGATACGAGAACATAACATTAATTCATACAGTCTCCATCAAAATTAACTTTACAATACGGTCTCTATTACAAATGCCTTAGATGACAGAGTGCGTAGTTTGCATCGTGCGTACATTTTTATTATGTTATGCGTTGCTATGCAACCATAATGAGGTATTTCCAAACGGATACAATCCATGCTTGCATACATCACCTTCGTTTTTAACCTTCAGCCTTGACAGGTAGGTTTATCTTTTAACAACGCTAGACTCTATTGTCCACCGTCTTGTCAGATCTGATAGTTAAATAAATGTAGTTAATAAATGTCGAATAGTTAAAAAGGGTTCGATTCCTCCCCGATGACCGGAGCCGAAAATAATTTTTTAAGTGTTATGTCTTTTCGAAATTAAAAATAGCGTTGTGAACGCAGAAAATACTTAACAAATAATAATAATAATATAATATTTCACAACAATCACACCAATTCTCTAGTCCCAAAATAAGCTACGAGGCTTGTGTTATGGGTACTAGACAACGGATGAACATACTTAAATACTTTTTTTGTAAATTAATACATATTATACATAGAAAACACCCAGACCAGTACAAACACACATGTTCATGCACACATATGCTTGTACTGTGCGGGGATCGAACCCGCGACCCTTGGTTTTAGAAGTCCGACATGTAGACCACTGCACCAAGCGGTCGTCGAAACATATATATAAATGACGGGCCGGAACTTGGGTATGCCACTGAAGTGAGCATGAACAACTATCGTAATGAATTTGTAGCGTTTAACAATCGTTGTCTTGTCAATGTGTATGGGAAAACTGACAGTTTCTGACGTTTGAACTATGCGAATACGTTACGACAATGTTCGATAACATTTTCTTCATGCCTGTAAGACACTCTTGGAAGTTAAAGTGTACACTGAAAATTTTGATTTTTTTTACAAAGTTTTCCAGTGAGTAAAAAACCGCCCAAATGGGAGACGGCTTACGTATCAGTACCATTCTATAAAAATCGACATTCATCATATTTTATTTTTATTGATTAACAATTTTATTCAAAAGAATTAAACGTTATTAGGGTCGCATTTATTTAATACCATTCAGGTACAAAACTCTAACTCTAAAAAGCACTAGTTACAATTATAGTTATAGAAATAATGACATTACTTTAGTCCATATCATTAGGTGACGATATAATTTAGTCGTCATAAAAACTGATCCCTAAATGTGTTAAAATGAACTAGTACTGTATGTATTGTCACACGAGAAATTGTTAGACATAGCTAGCTTGTCAGACTTGACTAGATTGAGGATATTAAATTATTATACGCCTACGCGGTCTTTTTTCCTGAACCATTAAGTCGCCACAGAGTTGCAACAAGCATTTCAAAAGTGTACTCTTAAAAAGACACAATAAGATTAGTCGTGAGACGGACTCACAACTGGTGTACGGTCCCCTATACCATCATCATCATCTAATAAAACTTGAATTCAAAAACCTCCGACATGAGCCAGGAAAACAGCTGGTAAGCAACGGCTAGACGGATTTCGAACAATATAACTAAGAACCACCGTGATTAAACTACCTTTTGAACAAAACAAAACCGCATTGAAATCGGTCCTCCCGTTCGGTAGTTACCATGCTATATAGACAGACACATACAAACAGAATTGGGGTCAAACTTGCAACACATCTCTTTTTCGTCGGAGTTTAAAAACGGCAAAAAAACAGGACTGTTGCATGAAAGTCCCTCAAAAATATTAATCCTAATGTTTTTGCAACTTTTTGGTAATCACCCGTAAAATTTTTATCTGTCTTGTTAGGCCCGGACTCCATCAATCAGATATGAGACTCGTCTCATCATAAACATGAGGGATGTTTTTTAAACACCTCATAGATTTTCGGTATATTTACACATCTCGCTCAGCTCCAGTGGAGAGCGCTAAGCGGAGATGTATTAAATGGCGCGATGAAAGCGGAGACGTGAGCTGTGCCCCGACAACGCGCAAAGGAGACGAGAAGATGATATGAGCGACGTGCAGTAAGTGCATACGCATCTCCGCACAGCTTCGGTGGATACACCCGAGTTGAAAAATGACTCTCCTCGTCTCCATTTTGGACTACTCAGCGTGTCTTCGCTTTGGTGGAGTCCGAGTCTTGGTTATCACGGTTTATGAGATAAAAGTGGATGACAGAGTAGTAAAAAATTAATTGAAATGATTAAATGATTAATTTGGGATATTTAATAATTAATAGTAAACAAAAGACGAACCAATACATGGTCGTTGCGTCCACACATAAATGAAGCCAGACCACAGGTCATTTGGGCATCAATATAGCAATATCTTAAGATGCTGATTAACTCAAGAGGCAAGTTGAATGACATAAAATATGGTAACAACATCACATACATAGTACACACTCTGATCCCAAAGTAGCTTATGCACCTGTGTTATGGGAATCAGAAATAACGGAGGTACCACACACATCCCGAAGCGTCCCAAATTATCTGCGTCTGGGGATCGAATTTGAGACCTCATAGATGCCGGCACCGTGCACCCGGAACTTACACCAGTACACCAACAGAGATTGTCAAAACTACTATCATGCATGGATGTTAAACATTAATACAGAAAAAGTATTTGAATTGGATATCTTACCTAAAGGTCATTAGCCCTGTATAGAAACAAACGCACTTTGAAATAAATGGTATTTATTTTCCTCGTTCTTATATATTTCCAATGAACTTCACTTAATTAATTAATCAAGAATTCCATTAAGAATGGTACGAGTACAATTGATCTTCATTAAGGAGGTTTAGTAGTGCCGTTACAAAATAGCCGAAGTTTAATTTCTCTACCCTTTTCGTGCACACTTCCAAAGGCCAAATACAAAAATCTAGTTTATTGAAGGGGTTCATCTAAAGTTTATACCTATATCCCGATGGAATTATCTTTTCTGAACCTAAAGTATAATATCCAAAGAATTTCATATAGCATGTAAGTTTTTAGACCGGCTAGGCGCTGGGCCGATGATATAGGTCAGGTGGCAGGAAAAATGTGGCATATTGTGGCACAAAATAGAAAAGAGTGGAAAAGGTTGGAGGAGGCCTTTGCCGACTGGCAAGCGGACTTGCAGAAAATAAGTAAAGCACAGATCCCGTCGAAATAATCTGCAAAGTCTGACATAAAGGCTGATAATAATAATGTAGGTTCTTATAGCTCGTAACATAAAGATGTCAATTCCCTCTTCCCTCATCCAGCGTCAAGGCGCCACGCATCGTAACTTGCACAATTTGTATCAGGTATGAGTTATACTAATTGATCTACAGTCTGAGGCACAGATGACAGCACATAACGCCACCCATATTTATTAATAATTGTCCGTATCACTAGTGCATAAGATGCCGCGTGGTTACCCTGATGAGCAGTCATGGGTCCAAACCTATAAGGCAATCTGCTAATAAATTTGTATTAAATTACTGACTAAGTCTTCATTTCTAACTGTGTTATAGTTTGCAAGGCATTAACTCGGCTGGTTTATTAGAAAATAGACTTGGAGGATGGGATAAATAGCTGTTTTTCTAAATAAATTAGTTACAAGTTATATAAGTTTAAACAAGTTTGATCCGGCAACCTTTACAAAATCGTCAATATTTTCTGCCTGATGGGTTTTTGCGCTATGTGCCCTTAGCATTAACAATTCATCTACATATCTCTCATTTCTGATTCTGTCGTCAGTATGAATATGAAAATCGCAAAATTGCAACTCTGTGGCAGCTCGTTGTTTCACTTACACAATGTAAATATAAGACAATTGACGTGGGTAGAATGTGTTTCGTAAAAAATAGATTTCATGTAAGTAAGCCATGTCCCGAAAATTACTTCCAGAAAATCTTTTTTATTCTGATAAAACATTTATAGTCTAAAATATGTGATGTCGTTCTTCAAATGGCTTTAGATGTCAATAAAATGAAAAAAAATAAGATAAAAATAAAAATTTAATTAAAATATTTAGATTAAAAATATATTATATTATTTAAATAATATAAGTATATAATATTCAACTAGATTTTAGTCTTTAGCTTGAAAACTTTTAAAGACTTAAACAGATCATATGAAGTCCATAATCTTAGTCGGTTGTATGTTACCGGAAATGATCGCGTGTAGCGTTATTATTACTCAAAACGTTTTAATTTTCTGCTACAGTAATTAATGATGGTATGCTTACTTACTTTTTATTGTTTGTCTTTCACTTCGTTAAGTAAAGAGAGGTTTTGACGTGACAACGTCTTATAAATTGGTTTGCCGGGTGACACCTCAAGAAACTGCGTTACGCTGCTCCGCTCACGTTTCGCGCGAGAGAGACAGAGCGAGAGAGAGAGAGAGAGAGAGAGATAGGCATACACACCGGTTCATGTTATACGAATGAATATTCACATTAAAATTATTTTACCACTCAGAGTCGTTGTCACGTAAAACTTTCGCGCGTATACCGACTTTACAGGCAACCAATTTTTGCCTACAGGATGGATCATACTGGTTAGATAAATCTTATTTGGACTGAAAATTTTATATACTTGGGAAGTTTTCTAATAATATGTTGAAGCTTTTTCTAACACACATAATCAATTTTCAGCATCACACACAATCATTTGACGACAGCTTTGGTCTAGTGGTCTGAGGTCCAGACTACAAAACCGGCTGTCGCGGGTTCGAATCCTGCTAGGGGCAAATGTTTGTGTGATGAGCACGAGCATTTTCCCCGAGTCATTGGTGTTTATACATGTATTTAAGTATTTCTGTCCGTTATCCTAGCCACCATAGCACAAGCTAACGCTTAGTTTGGGGCTAGGTAATTGGTGTGTTCGTTATAAAAATAATATATAATATATTGTTCCTGGGGAATTGTCATTATTTATAACATGACGAATGGATTAGCTTAATAAAAGTGATTTAATAAAACAGTAACTTCTAACATCACAGTTATGATGTAATTAAGGTAAAACAAACTCATAATGGTAAAACCTATTGAATAATTATTCATTTGGAAAGACCGCTAATAGCTTAATTAGCATAATTTAATCATAGTTTTAACGCTTAATTTAATATTGATCTTTTACAATTATTCACAGCACACTTAAATTAAATCGTCTCGTGAAATAATTACGATAACAGGATCTAATAACTATTGGCCTTGAGTTAGTTTGGTTTGTCAGAAAAACTTTTTGATAGCTACAAAATTATCTTGTCATTATAATCAACTACAAGAGGGAATAGGAAAAAGGCCGTATCGCCTTAGACATAGGTCTACGGCCGATTTTCACACTAAAATTTACAAGCTCAGCTAAACCTATTTCATATCATCAGCCTATAGACGTCCCACTGCTGGGCATAGGCCTCCTGGCCTGAGGGGAGCCTCAACTATGAGGTACTCCTCCGAAAGGGCTTGACCGATTTTAATGAAATTTTGAGAGCATATAGAGTAGGTTGGATGATTCTCAGACCTACTCTGGTCTGAGAATCGTCCAACATCTTTTTTTCATACCCCATAGTGATAAGGGTTGTCCACCCTTAACATTTATATGGCAAAAAAAAGTTTGCCGGGACACCTAGTATCGATATATATTAGTCGTTAAGCCTGGTCAGAGGCTCTCGGGTGGCTTAATAACATCTGGCAGTAAGGTTGGTCAGTTACCTTACAAAACAACCTCTCCACCTAACCGCTCTGAGCTCGCGTGGTGAAGTTCCCAGCAGTGTGACGTATATTTAGGCAGATAAGTGAGGGAAGCACTAACAACTATTGTGACGTATTCGTTGCGTTTACCTATTGTTAACTTGTCAAATTGTATGGGGAAGCTGTCAGTTTCTGACGTTTGGACGACACGAATGCGTTACGAAAATGTTCGTGCTCACTCCATTGATGAAACATAATGGATCACAATACGGTAGTTGACACCACCAATCGTTGACGTACTTTTTATCAACTGTCAAAACGCTTTTCTTCATAGAGCTTGTATGGGAATAACACACTTTGACGTCATCGCGTGCAATGCCGACTGAGTGACTAATTATCATTTGAATTCCAATTAAAAATCAAATAATACGAACTGCAAAAAAATATTAGTGTAAAGGCGTCTGAAATTATGAATTATTTTAGAGAAAATCAGTTTTTGAATATTTCTTTCATAGTGGAAACAAGCCTATTGTATTAGTAGGAAGCTTAGCTTAGTAGTACAAAATATTAATAATCATTCGTGCGATACTTGGCCCGTTTTTCCTCTTAATATTAATCTAAATGTACGTAGATCCGTTTGGATGACAAGGCAAACCAGGTGGGTTTACATCTGAGTCATTATTGTTTTAGTTAACTGCCTTAATTGGAAACAATATATTTATTTGTACATCCGTTTAGTGGTTTTCGAGATCGGACCGTTAAGACGCGGGGACTTCCTATTTCTATAAGAATTGATGTCACAATATTAGTAATGCAATATCTTAAGATCATTAAGGAAATACCTAATGGGAAATGAGCAAAGTGATTGTTTATAAGATCTTCCTCAAAGTCCATTTAAAACCAAAGAGATGTGTTATTACAAATTCTTATTTAGTTTCACCTTCTCGTTGTTTGGTTGTTTGTTTGTAATCAAATCTTGCAAGCTGCACACTTCCCAAGGTCCGATTGTGCCGAATATATATAATTAAAATATATATAATTAAAATATATATATATATAATTTTGTATATATCGTTTGGTTTGGATGACAATGCACAATTTGAGTTTAAAAGCTTGTTCGAAATAAAAACTATGTATTTTTTGTTTGTGATTTATTATAATGCATTTAAATACCGTCAGTTGGGGTACGTTTGGACAAGTTTTTATACAATTTCGTAAATTAATTTTATTTCATAATATATCAAATGGCTGGTGAAGTGTAGCTGCCAATTTTATGATCTTTTGATATTGGCTGTACGAATTATACAAATAAGTGATTATTGTTTACCAATAATTATGATAGAAACGGAATTATGCATGGTCCGATCTTGTTTGGGGTAAGATTGGACTACCTTATTTTTTTGTAGTTTAAAACGGAAATCAACAATTTTTTTGAGAGTGTGACAACATTTGGATTCATTAAAGGTATTTAAGATAATCACCTACCTAAAATAGAAGTCACAAATGTATGTATTTGCAAATACCTTAGTTACTTTTTTAGACGCCTCAAACATGTAGGTAGGCAAGAGACAAAACTACATGTTTGAGGGTATATTTCGAAAATTAATATACATTCTCAAATTAATGTAAATAAAAAATCGTCTTCTATTTAAATTATATTTCCTTTTCGAATGATATTTTAAAGACCAGATAAAGACGTTTATTTTGGAAACAACACATATCATTTGTCATAAACAGGAGGCCTTGGAAAAAAGTCAAATTGTTTGTTCATGGTGTGGTCCAATGTTGCACCACTGGTCCAAAGTTACCCAAATCACTGTAGTTGATATTTAAGGCTAAGCAACGCATTCTTAGCGTTACTTCTATATGAAAAGAACATTTTCAAAACACACCGGGCCTTGCCACTTTTGAGGACCAAAATAATGACATCGCCGACAACATTAAAACAATATATCTCGTAGACACCGTATGTCTCAAAGAATTATTAAGGTGCCCTTGTTTCAAGTTAAACGATAATCTTTTTTGAAATTTTCTGTAGCAATTCAGAACCTCAACTAAATAGTAGCCTATTTAGTTGAGGTTCTAAATTGCTACTACTGCTACTTGCTACTGTAATTTTATTAAAATCTGAAACTCAAAAGTTTCTTTTGGGACTTAAGCCAATTACGAGTAGGTTACTTGTTTGTTTAGTAAGAGTTATTTTGAAGCAAAGATCATTTCGAGATTTATAAAATATTTTAATACAACATTCGTATTATATAGTTTAAAATAATTTTTTTGAGTTACGAATTAATTACATATAAGATTATGTAGGACCAACAGTTGAATTTTGATTATAAGTAACAAGCGGCCCTCCCGCAACTTCGTCCGCGCAAACATGTGTATCCCAAAGGAGCATTTAATCGAGATAAAAACTATCCTATAGGTGATAGTATACTTATTCAGTCAGCTCTCATCTCTCATCAGCAGTCATCTCTGTATACCAAATTTCATCAAAATCCGTTCATTAGTTTCAGCGTAGTTGACGGAAAAACATCCAAATATCCTCCGGATAAAAAGTATCCAATCACATAAGTCAGCTTATATCTGTACACCAAATTTCATCAAAATCCTTTGAGTAGTTTCAGCATTGTTGACGGTGACGGACAAACATCCAAATATCCAAACAAAGAAACATTCACATTTATAATAATTATAAGTGTGAAGTGTGATATTTGCCGATCAAAAAAGTCAAAGGTATTTAATTAAAAGTTATCAATATTTTCCATGGCTTTCCATTTACCATATTTATTTTTACTAAATACGACCTCGCTTCCATTGCCCTTAAAAACCGTAAAAGCAGTTCAATAAGAACCATATAGACACCTTATTAGTTCATTTATGAACTATAAAATAATCGTAAAAGTTGTATTTAAAGAATATTAAAACGAATAAGTATTTATACTCATTTTAATTAATATTTTATGTCGTTAAGCAAATCAGTTACCCAATGCTAAGTTTATTTACTTTTTCAAGTCATTTAAGTACAATAATGGTCATGGTATTCCCAGTGATATCGTATGCACTTGTATTAAAGATGAAAATGCCAGAAAAATTAAGTCTCACGTGCAGAAGACTGTATTTAAGTGCAATTCACATGTGTCTTCGAAACAGCACGTCTAGTTAAACATTGCGGTAACTTATGTATTGGTAATAAGGGTGGAGTTTAGAATAAAGTGTATATGATGATGTGCATGCGCAGGCGCAGGTTTAAAGCTAGATTTAGAAGATAGTGGGGTCAAGGCTAGGCTAGCTAACGCAACTAACCGGCCGGCAGGCCAGTCACATGATAGGTATAGTGATGGGACACTGTATGATGGTATTATATCTATCGATAATTATCGATATATCGATCGATAGTATTTATATCTATCGATATATCGATATCATACAGTGTCCCATCACTATATATCATGTGACTGGCCTACCGGCCGGTTGGTTTCGTTAGCTAGCCCGTATCAGCCTTACCATGTTTACCGTGCCATGTTGGTCGTGCATTGTAGGATATAAAATCAAACTTTTACCCACAAAAACAAATTGATAACAGTCTTTAGTTGTTATTGATCAAAACAGCATATAGTTCAAATTGTGACGAGGCATTGTTAATTGATAATGGCCATTGAACTTTTAATAATACATTAGCGTCGCTATAATGCATAGATACTTGTATCTTAATAAAATTAGTGAAGTGGCCACTAATGAGATATAGTAGCAGCTAGTAAACAAATTAAAAATAAAAATATAATTGAACAAGGTACATTATAAGTAGTTACGATAAAAAATCCAAATCTATCTATCGATAAATTTACAATGTCCCATCACTTGTTTGTTATTGACAAGGGCAAGTGCACACATTCGGCAATTTTAGGTTTCGCAATTTGTTGTCTTAAATGTTAATCAACTATGAATTGTAATCTTTAATACAAAATGTAATTGCAGTAGTAGTTGACGACCACTTTGGTGTAATGGTAAAAAAATGACTATTAACCAAGAGGTCGCGGGTTCGATCCCCGCACTGTACAAAAAATTTGTGTACATGAACATGTCTGTTTGTACTGGTCTAGGTGATAAATGTATTTTTTAAGTTTATTTGTAACACCACTATTGATTCTGATATCTGTAACACAAGTGCTTTAGCTACTTACCACGGAGTCAGATCAATGTAAGTGATGTTGTTGTACATTTATTTTATTTATAAAAAAATTCAAAAGTCCAAGGCAGGAATCAAACCTGAGTCTATTAGCATCCGGCCCGTGGGCTTTAACCTCTCCGCCTTCTAGACATTGGCATGGCCTTTTAAAATTTGGTACTGCTTCCCTAACGGAGAAACATTAAGGTATTACCAAGTTATATGTAAAGGAAAAAATTACAATTAGCTTCAATAAAATATTACTGTGGAGACCTGTAAGTAGACGCATCTTTTTGCAAGTTTCAAACCGGTGCGGAGAGCGTCTTCAAATACCAAACCACAACAACAAGATGTTTGTTTCTGTTATTTGGCCTTGGTCTCGCGATTACTTAAGTTAACTTAAGTTGGTTATGTTGCTGCAACGATGCACATTACTGTTTAGGTGATATATTTAAGCACCGTTGCACCATCTAACCGTAACTTAAAACGTCAATGAATCATGAATCATCAGCCGACCGTTTGGTGCAGTGGTCTACATGTCGGAATACTAAAACCAAGGGTCGCGGGTTCGATCCCCGCACAGTACTAGCATATGTGTGCATGAACATGTGTGTTTGTACTGGTCTGGGTGTTTTCTATGTATAAAATGTATTTATTTACAAAAAAAGTATTTAAGTATGTCTAGTACCCATTACACAAGCCTCGTACCTTAATTTGGGACTCGAGAATTGGTGTGATTGTTGTGAAATATTTATTTATTTATTATTATCATTTCTGTGGGTCCCGTGAAGAATGATATTAGTCGACTTTGACTTTTAACAACATTGTCAAATTTGACAATGTTGTTGCACCTTTGTCAGAAAAATACTCTATTTTTCTGTCTAATTCACATTTTGTCAATATCTATCATATTTTTCGTACGTACACACACCAGTGTAGTACTTACCTACCTAAATCTCCTTTTTGGATCACTTATAAATACGAGTATATATATGGTATATGTTAGGCACCATTACCTACCTTTCTAATGTAACAGTATGGAAGAATTGGCGTCTGTCACACAGTTTATATAATATTTAAACTGTGTGACAGACGCCAGTTTATATTATAAACTAGTATAGACGTCAGTAATCCCTATCTTCTTCTGAGAATTTTTTGCTTAGACATATATTTTTATATAGATAATCTGTACTTGTTTTAAGAATCAATAAATTTATTATTATTATTATTATGTACACACGGCTCCACATGAAGCTATTAATTTTTGTTGCAAAATCACTCTTATCACATACACATAAGATACCGCAGTGTCCAACTTGATGTGTAGCCGTGCCTACACACAGGCCCTTATTGAAAAGTAGTACCTAAATTTAGCCCATGAATGTGAGTGTACATTTTAAGCACATTGATAAATATTTATGTTGAGTAGCTAGCAAGGTATTTATGCTCGTTAAGTTACACTTCAACCTTGGTTTTATTTGTATGAGCCCTAGTTTTAGCTCATATTACATGTATTTAGTTTTGGGTTGTAAATATTACGATAGTCTTTTAGCTGTTTTTTGCTTGGGTAAATACATGATAGAGATATTATATAAGACTAGTTATTCAAGCTGGATAGGATTGAGCAGGCGTGTGCTTTTATCTTCGCTTCGAAAGAACATAACTTCTTTCATAGTTATCTCTGTTCTAAAACCAAATTATAGTTTAGCACTGGATCCTAAATTATTATTAATAGATATAAAGAAAGGTCTAGGAAATAGTGTAATAAATTAAATGGTTAAAAGCTGTTAAAAAAACTGGAACAATTTTTTTTAAAACTAAGTTAGCCTTTGAAGTTGCCGTAATTAATGGAAATATTTAGTTGTAGTAAATTTACAGGGTGTAACGGGAAATTATCTTCACGGATCCTATACATAGTTTAAGTTGGAAATATTTAATTTTGCTTAATATACTCGTAAATAAAATTTACTTAACTACGTCACAATCCGAATGCAAGTAATGAGTTAACATTGACACACACTTTATTACATACATTAGTATAACATTTACATAACATGTAAATAAAGTGAGAGTTGTATATTTACTTTTACCGTTCAAAATCGAGTTGGACATTGTGGTTTTATAGCTTTTAATCTGTTAACTGTGGTCTTAAGTTTTGTATTGAGCAAATTGATATTAAAAGTGTAATTTGATTTTTATGTTACCGCAATTCTAACAAATGACTTCTGTCAAAATGCACGAGACTTTTTGAAATAAGTTATCATTGCCATTACTTTTTTTAAACTAAACGTTTCTCTTTTTTCGGTTAAATCTAAGTCTCTGTAGTCTGTACCTACATAATATCTAATTGAAATCGGTTAATCATTTCTCTCTCTGTAACTACAAAATATCTTATTGAAATCGGCGCAATAGCAAGACGCGTAAGTATGGATAAGTAGCGTGTATTTGTTTTTTGTTTCAAATAAGGTCAATATGATTTAGGACGTAAATTTTTGATCTTCGTATTGATTTTATTCTGATCAGAGACTTTACCGGTTATTGCGACCTGAAGTCTTGGGTTCGATTCCTCGGTGACGTAAATATTGTAAATTTTTTTCTTTGGGTTTTTTATTAAGATAGTGGAAAAGAAATTAGAATTTTACTTCAACCGTTCAAGATCAAGTTCAATGGTTTATTCAATTTGACGATGAGGTTTTTTACATCGAGTATGCTCCGGAAATTACAATGTGATTTGCATTGATAATTCGCAATAAGTGACTGAAGTGTTTTTAAAAGAGATAGGGACAACGTGATCACTTAATATTATTACTACCTATTGACATGCAAGTATTTCAATGAAAGTAGAAATCTCTATTGATGTAGATAAACAAAAAAATTCAGTCATTATAATTTACGACTAGCGGACCCGGCTGTTTTATTAATTATTGTATTTTTTCCATATGTTCTCACCGTTTAAACATTTCCTTAAAATTAGTCAAATCGGTTTTAGCGAGACTAACGAACAGCAATATATTTTTATATATTAGATTAAGTATGATGCGGTGAAGTATTAATTTTATGGCATCTATTAGTAAATTTGATTTGTTTCTACTAAGCCATAAGTAATAGGTACTTGCGATAGGAATTATTTATAAAAGCTCTGAAAAAAATATTGGGCAGATAATGAGTGTTTTCAAACTTTTTTTGTTGTTATTAATTTGTAATTTTTCAGTTATCTACTTTGACTGTTTATTTATTAAATCGAGAACAAAAACCGAGTTTGCAGTCATAATTTTTATTTTTAATTTATCGTCTCTTCATTCTGCACGATAAAAAGATAAGATAAGATATATTGATTTACATCAATAAAAACATCATCAACATTAACATTAATAAAAAAATAATTTATACAAAAACATACATCCAAAAAAACATATGTTAAAAGAAAAAAAAGCTTACCGAACAAAAGTAATCCAACAAAAAAAACAAAACACAAACGTCAACAAAATTGATAAACCAACACTGTCATAAATACTGGCACAAAAAAAATTAAACGCGATTTCCGAACAATGTTTTTAAAATATTTCGAAAATCGAACGCCAATCGCGATCGCAGCCGTTGCTGCGCGCGTTCGTTGGAGCTCGGTAAATGATCACCGTATCACCTGTACTGTAGCGCATCTTGCGTACCGCGTAGCGACCTTGTGTCGTGAGAGGTGACGTACGCTACGTCATCAATGTTTGGGGAATCCGAACGCACCGGGCTAGGTCAGGCTTGAACTTTTAATTGAGCTGCCGCAGACTCAACTTGATGTCCAAGCTGTTGTACATAACTTATTCCATAATTGAGACAAAACGCATTTAAATTACAGTAATTATGACCTGACAGTTTTTTCTTTGTTTTCTTAATTGATAGAATTTTTGAATAAAAATTCTGACGCTGAAGGAATTTTATTAATCACAAAATTTTCTTTATGGCATATAGAGCGTCTATTTCCTCTAAGTATTAGTTACTAGCTGTGCCCGCGAATTCGTCCGCGTGGAATATTTATTTTGGGCATCATTTTATTGTTGCAAATTTATTTTTTTGTTATTATTTTAGACAATTTATTTTTTAAGTTTTTTAAATCACATAATTAGCTTAAAGTACTTCTGCGTTAATTATTTTTCTTTCGACTGCCTCGTTGGTGTAGTGGCAATGTTTCTGCCTTACATCCGAGAGGTCCTGGGTTCGAATCCCGGGTAAAGCCAAAATTGTTTCTGAGATTTTCTGTCATGAATTTCTCAAAAACAGCTCGGAGTCGGGAAGTTGGCGGTGTTACACCCCCGTGCCTCGGAAAGCACGTTAAGCCGTTGGTCCTGCGCCTGATCTCTCTCCGGTCATGTCGGATTGCCGTCTCACCGAACTTTGTGAGTGATGGAACAGTGAATGCACCTGTGTATTGTGCTTACACTTGTGCACTATAATATCTTCTGCGTAGTTGGCTGATCTCTGTTGAGATTGGCCGCCGTGGTCGAAATCGGCCAGGAGGAGTATTATTACTATTAATTATTTTTCTAGTTTTATTTTCTTGTGTCAGAAGAACATATTAGTTTTGTCCGCAACGCGTTTGTTGCGATCTTGACGACGCGACATATGTGTGAAAAGCAGTCTTGACGTTAATTAATTGTAACGGTGAAAGATAGCATAAAGGGAATAGAATTCTTTTAAAATTAAAAGGTAAATAATTTGGAATCATTGAAGTGCGAGGTATAAGCACTGTTTGACCAACTGCTAAACCAGTCTAAACTATTGCAACAATCACGTTACATATTGCGAAGAAGTTAGATTTGAAGTCGGGTCCCGGTGGTTTAAGATTTCTAAGTAAAATTATTGGGGCACCTATTTTTAACTTGAGGGAATATGGGGGAAGGCCACTTGTGTTCAAATAATTATTTTATTAATTTCGTCTACGCTACAGTTTCTCACTCCCAATATTGCCCATTGATGATCTTTTTTTTCTATTTCGCTTATTTCAGGGTGAACTTTCGATATAAAGTCCTTTACTCACTCTTAATCCTTAATCTCGTTCAATTGCAATTTTATTTTCAAAGTGAGTTACTTTCGGGTCTCCTATTAAAAGTAACTTTGAAGGAAAAGTTATACTACCTCCCTACCACTGCCTCGTTGGTGTAGTGGCAAAGTTTCTGCCTAACATCCAAGAGGTCCTGGGTTCGAATCCCAGGTCGAGACAAAATTGTTTCTGAGATTTTCTGTCATGAATCTCTCAAAAACAGCTCGGATCGAGAAGTTGGTGGTGTTACACCCCCGTGCCTCGGTTCGCACGTTAAGCCGTTGGTCATGCGCCTGATCTTTTTCCGGTCATGTCGGATTGACGTCTCACCGAACTTTGAGAGTAATGGTACAGTGCAGTTTGAGAGTGCACTTGTGTATTGTGCTCACACTTGTGCACTATAATATCTCCTGCGTACTTGGCTGATCTCTGTAGAGATTGGCCGCCGTGGTCGAAATCTACCTGGAGGACTATTTCTACCTCCCCATAAATGTGCTCTCATATTTGTAGTTAATTTTAAGATGTTCACAAACTTCCATATTGGGTTTTTTTTAGGCAAGACTTTACAATGTCTGACCTTGTTCCCCTTACTATTACTGGTACAGTTTGTTGAAAGTCCCCCGCAAACATAACAGTAATTTTATGATGATGATAGTATCACAGCTTCTTATATCTCTAAGAGTCCTATTTAGACCCTCTACATGAGCTCTATGGATCATGGAACATTCGTCCCAGATTATTATACTTGGTCACCTAGTCATTCATCGTATCAGCCTGTTACAGTCCACTGCTGGACATAGGCCTTCCCAGGGACCGCCACAGCGCACGATCTCCCGCTCTTTGCATCCAGTCACTACCAGCTGCCTTCTTCAGGTCGTCTGTCCATCTAGCCGGGAGCGTCCCACACTACGTTTACCTAAGAGTGGTCTCCATTCAAGAACCTTCCTGCTCCACCTCTCATCGGTTCTGCGACAGACATGGCCAGCCCACTGCCACTTTAGCTTGCTACATTTTTGGACAACATCAGTTACCTAAGTCTTATGTCGTATGAGCACGTTCCGGATCTTATGCCTTAATGAGATCCCCAACATAGACCTTTCCATTGCACGCTGAGTGACGTGTAATCGGTGAGCCAGCTTGACTGTCATGTTCCACGTTTCGGCTCCGTAGGTTAAGAGTGGTAGGACGCATTGGTTAAACAACCGGCTTTTTAAGCACTGCGGCAGGGTCGACGTGAAGATATGACGCAACTGGTCATTAATTAAATCTCATTTTGGTTCATCATGGTAACTCGTATAGCTACACCCCCCTCTCCGCGTCGCTCGCAAGTAACGGCTCTCTTCCTTACAGCGTCATGTTCTGCACATCATGCAGCGCGGGTGAATTTTATAATGGTGTTATTTTAAAATTGTAATATCTTCTAAGATATTAATTGAAATTAAATGATGTCAAAGACAATTTTGTTCAGAATTAAATACTCTTAATCAACAACTCATTTATTTGGATAAAGATTAATATTATTACCTTGATACAACTCTTAACAAATAATGCATTAATTTTGGCCAAATTTGTAACCACAAAAACGGTTCTAGTGACTTGATCTTGAAAGATAGACATATACTGTCGCAGACATTTTTTTAGATCATTTTAAGAGGAATAATTCGTTCATACAAATATTTTTGGTATCTTGAACCGTTTTCGCAGCGTACGCAACGGAAGCCCTCAAGGATGAATAATTTTCCCCGTTTTTTTCACATTTCCCATGATTTCTTCGCTCCTAATAGTTGCAGCGTGATGTTATATAGCCTATAGCCTTCCTCGATAAATGGTCTATTCAACACAAAAAGAATTTTTCAATTCGAACCAGCAGTTCCTGAGATTAGCGCGTTCAAACAAACAAACAAACAAACAAACTCTTCAGCTTTATAATATTAGTGTAGATAATGTTTCAAATATCACGCAGCAGACTACAGATCAATACCATTTTTCAACTATTAGGTACTTCGAAAGAAATCGTTTTTCGTCCTTTTTTTTGGGTGTCCATGAATTTTGTTACTTTAAAGTGCACTTAACCTACAAATTTCGTCAAATATCATGATATTTTAACGATGGGTGGGGCCGGATTTGAACATTTGACGTCTTCTACTAAAATGGATATTGCGGCTATAATTTGCATTCTTAAAGCCTAGAGTCAGATTAGGCATTGTAAAACAGTAAAAGGGTCTAGAATTAGACAATCTGAAGATATGACGGAAACGTTAAAAAGTGTTCAAAGTGGTCCTCCCTCTACCTCTCTACCTTAATTACTGTAAGTAGTCATATATATTTTAGTAAATAAAATAATTCCTTTTTAAGAGACCGTTTAGCAGGTGGTCTTTAAAACCGACTTCAAAAAAGTAGACGGCATTTCCATTCACATTCATTGAGTGGTTGATTTTTTCAGGTAACTTTACATTTTAATGCAAGCCAAAGAGCAAAATAGTAAACAAAAAGTAAATAAAAAAGGTATTTTCCATTGACGGATAACTAATAATCCGCAACTAAACATCTTCTTCACGGAACATAAAACTTTTATGTGAATAGCATATACAAACACGTGCCATGCTTATGGAGACAAGATAATTAGGAGCTATTTGTATAACTAAAGTAAATGGCTAAATAACCATGATTCGTCACTAATTTTTATACAAGTGTGACGTGTGCGCAAGCAGATAATGATTTACAATATTTAAATTGGTCTCTCAACAGCCTATAATCGTCCCACTGCTGGGCACAGGCCTCACCTCAACTAATGAGCCATATACCACCCACGAAGGAGTGTGTGTAAGTGACCAACCTTACGGTCAGATGTTATTAAGCCGCCCGAGGGCGTCTGACCAGGCTCAAAGATTAATATCTATCGATATTAACCGGGACCAACAGCTTAACGTGCCTTCCATAGCACGTAGATGCTTGTTAATAGACGTCACTTGTATAGTCAGAATGGTCACCAAACCCAAACATGACCGCGCCTCAGGTTGCTTAACTTTTGGTATCACTACCAAAGCGTTGCTACCACTGCGCCACAAGCACCTCACCTTAAAGTGGTTATGGCAATGTTAAAGTGGAGAACAATTAGTTATGTTTTAGAAACAGATCTAACATAAATCTGTTATGTTACTTACTAAGACTTGGAAGATGGAACACTGTGAAAATCTACACTGAAATTACAAAGAGAGAAGATTTGTTTGTTTGAATTGAATAGGCTCCGAACTATACTGGGACGATTTATAAAATCTTTTACCATTACAATTTTACTTCGACCGTGCTTAATAATTAGAGGACTGCCTCGTTGGTATAGAGGCAAAGTTTTTGCCTTTCATCCGAGAGGTCCTGGGTTCGAATCCCAGGTCAAGGCAAAATTGTTTCTGAAATTTTCTGTCATGAATTTCTCAAAAACAGCTCGGAGTCGGGAAGTTAGCGGTGTTATACCCCCGTGCCTCGGAAAGCACGTGAAGCCGTTGGTCCTGCTCCTGATCTCTCTCCGGTCATGTCGGATTGCCGTCTCACCGAACTTTGAGAGTGATGGAACAGTGAGTGCACGTGTGTATTGCGCTTACACTTGTGCACTATAAAATCTCCTGCGTAGTTGTCTGAAATCTGTTGAGATTGGCCGCCGTTGTCGAAATCGGCCAGGAGGACTATATTATTATATTAGAGACATGAATTCCATGCGAGTGGAGCTGGCGCTTAGCTAGTCATAGATAATTTAAATGCATCGCGGTCTCGTATAACTCTTCAATAAATGAAAATCAAAGCATTTTTACCAAAACTTAAAATAAATACAAAAACTTTAGTATGGTATAGCAATATAAAACACACTGTTACATAGCTACATTATGCTAAGATTTTGCGCGTATATCTTGTTTGTGTTTGTAGCTTTTTTATATCCTGGTTTGGCCGTTGAAAATTCGCATGAATTACCCACTGCTATGTTGGCGATTGTACTTCCAAAATTACCAGTGTTGCCATCAAAAATAATCCGCTAGTCCCCGTAATAGCGACTCCGTTTCCCCTAGAATGGATAATTAGATCTACAGGGGGCCATGAGTACTTAATTGATGTAATTAAACGACCCTTCTTTATCTTAGGGACACTTAAAAATGTTGTCCTAGCTAAATAAGAAATGAGAGAGATAAAAACGATTGATGTTAAATGAGAAGACAGATGCGATGGTAGATATTTAAATGGAAGGAATTTGTGCAAATATAAATATACAGGTTGTTTAGTTAAACTGATTTAATAATTTATATTAAAAGGTTAAATAAATATAAAGAAATAAATATACAATATATATACGAGTATAACAACATCACATTCATTGATCTGACTCCGTGGTAAGTAGCAAGAAACAACAGTGGTATAGATAAATACATATAACACCCAGACCAGTACAAACAGACAATACAGTGCGGGGATCGAACCCGCGACCTCTTCGTTAATAGTCAACTTCTTGACCATTACACCAAAGTGGTCGTCAAAAATAAAAAAGGGGATTATGATTTATATCAGTAATGTGCCCCGACAAAAAATGGGAACTGAAGAAAATTGAAAGGGAATACAATTTTTAACCTTATGATAGCCCCATCACCCTTCATTTCAGTCACTGGAAGAAAGTGCTAATCACTGGATGGAACTTCGCGATCCAAAAATCCTCTCCACCGATCGTTAATACTATCCTAGTATCCTAGTACGAGAAGCGATTGAAATCAAGGAATACAAAAATTTCAATCGGGATGGCGGATTTAAATTGTCATCAGCGTGGAATCCAGTGATTAATAAGTGCAAACCGCGATTTTTACCTAAAAAGACGTTAAGTACTAACATTTAAATGAAAATGTGAGGGTGGATCTGGAAACTGCGGCCGCCCCGAGCAGACGACGCCGCGCGCCACCAGTCAGCTCGTGACCACGGCTGTGTGCAATCCAGCCGAAACGTCGAGCAGTGAGTATACTCATTAAAATAGATAGACGTTTAGACCCGATAACCAATAGTTAGCACTTCATAAAGATTTTGTTAGAAGGCAAAATAGAAAGTCAAAGATGAAGAGGAAAACCAAGGAGGAGTTTCATGGAACAACTGAAGGAAAAAGTTGGAGCCCGGTCGTACCAGAAAGGCAAGGAGACGGCACAAAACAGAATACAGTGGCCGATGTATATGATTATGATTATGATGCTCCATCAGCAAGAACAAGGCTCTTCAATATGAAGAAGAAGTATAGTATGTAGAGAAAGATGCAGGTAGAGTCACGAAAATTTTCAGGAAAGGGTATTTCTGTAAACCATAATTTCAAAACCGGCAAAATTCTGTACAAACTTATAAGTTTTGCTTTAAATTTATGAAGTGGGTACATCTGTGGAGCTTTAAGTCATAAAAATTTGCCTCCAGTGTCACTTAAGCAGCCTTCACATATAAAGTATATCAATGTTGACTAAACTAACATTCTAGCACAGAAAATGGTTAAAATATGGCGTTTGAAGCATTATCTTTTATGGTCATACAGTTTATGGTGCTTAAAGTGTTGGCATAAATAATATATCTTTATGGACGCGACGGTAAACAAAGTAGGTAAAAAATAAGTTTAATGGAATCGGTATGATGTGTGTTGAATAGATTCTAGTAAGAAAACTCATATTATGTTTATTGGTTGGTTACATAACATGCAATGCTTAAACTAAGAACCTGTTGTTATAATTCACAAGCTAACAAAAGTAGGTCAACTAAAAACGCCATAATAAGATAATTGTGAGGTCTTACTAACCAGGTCTAGATAATTGTTGGATTTTTCCCAATAAGTTATCATCACCTATGTATGATGTTTGACAAATAAACATTTTCCACTTAAAAATATATTGGCTTATGATTGCGGAGAGTTACGCGCTAGAATTTTAAGGCAATTTGTTAAATCTAAATAAGTACTACCTATGTCTCTGTTAGATCCTTAATATGCCTTATCAAGAAATTACTACTAAAATATTTTATTTCTTCTGATTTCTGTAGGTAACACAAGTGCTTTCGCTACTTACCACAGATTCAGATCAATCTAGGTGATGTTATTGTTTTTAATATAGGAAAAAAAAAATAGGTTTCAATAAACGCTTAGTACTTTCGAACTCACCTAAAGCGCATTAGACTATCAATTAAATGGCTCGGTTGATACTTAAGGACCCACACTTTCTCTCAAACTGATTTAAAACACTGACATATAGATTAAAACTTCGTCGTAATCCGATAAAATCAGGTTCTACTTTAAAAGTCTGTGTCGATGGTAATTTAAACAAGAATTAAGATTTGCGAGTGTTAACGATTGAGACTTGAGACGTATTTCGTAATTTTAGGTACTGTTGGCGCCAAGCAAGATTGAATGACATGAATATAAATCCACATGTTACTGGCACAGTAGAGTTCTGAGACACATACAAAAAACATGATATAATTTTATATTCTCAGGGATATAATTGAAAAACACGATATAAATTTTAATGTCCTCAGGGATATAAATGCTTAAGTCTTTCAGGCTAATATGACAATTATTTAATGGTCAAGATGAACTCTGACGTCTCGGGTTCGATCCCCGGACGGACACAAAGTAAAAACCAAATTTCTATGTGACAACATACTCGTACATAGTAGAAGACACTTCTATGGGGTTTGGGAGTTTATGGTAGGTATCTTTGCTGCGTCTTATTTCTATAACACAAGTGCTTAAACTAGTTATGTCAAAATAAGAGCACCCTTTAAGTAAGTATTATTCCTTAAACCCAAAGGTTGTTTCAAAGAGATTGGTCTTAGCGATAAAGCCGCATACACTGTTCATCTTCGTATGTAAAATTTCTGTTCCAATTTTTTGGTGTGCAATAGAGAGTAATCTTATAATATGTACCGAAAATGCGATCACACTAAGGTGTAGCTGGCTGAAAAAAAAACTAGAATAACTTGGTAGACGTTGGATGAAGTGAAGTGAAATAATGTTACTTTGTAAAATAATGTCGTCTAGTTTATCAAAATGTTAGGAGTTAAGTGTGATTATTTTACACATCACTAGAACTCATAACTAGAAGTTGCATCTAGGTTACCCAATACATTGACCTCAGTGAGCCACAGAAAAACCAATGTTTGGTGTAACCGTTCTCTTTTTGTAATAGGGTATGACCGCGAAAAATTGTACAGTAACATTCCTGACATCTACGTACATGACTGAACGTTACTTACATGACCATTGTAAAGCTTAGTTCACAAGAGTACATGTAGCATAGGTGATATATCCTTGGGCCTTTGTCAAAATTTTTAACCGACTTCAAAAAAGGAGGTTTTAAACCGACTTCAAAAAAGGTTATCCTCATGAGGATTGGAGTTTTCCTTTTTTTCGCCTGTTTTCTTGTTATCTTTTATTTTTTCTCCGTGACGTTTTTGACTTACTCTCCACTGTGTTCTTTTAAATTCTTTGACTTTTTCCGAACATTCCTTAATTTTTTTTCGCTTTTTATTTCTCTCTGCATTTACTCTTTTTAACTCTTCATATTTTGCGGGATTTTGGGTCAGCATGCGCTCCCGATAAATTCCGAAAAAAAATGCAGTAATGCAATGATGTGCACTCAGCTTAGGACTCAGTCATGAATGTCACGTTACACATATTGTAACACATCGCTATGTTCATGACAAAAAACTCGTAACACATAACCTCAAATTCAAATATCTCCTAATTTCTACGAGCGAATGAATACCAGGTAGTTGGATTCTACAGTTTAATAATATACCAACATAAACATGGGTAGATAAAACATGTAATACGTGTATTTACATTGCAATGAATCTCCTAAAAAATCGAATATTAGTAACAAAATCGCCGACAACACTAGAAATCAACATTTCACTCCAAAACAAAATGGCAGTTTTTTTTTCTTTTGCTGACACGCTTAGTGGTGTTGCCACTCGTAAAAATATTGGAACGGAAGTAGAATATATTGAATCATAATGGTAGAAAATAGTGTTACTATCATGACGTAACGCACTTTCCGAATATGTGGACATATTTTAAAATAAACATATAAAATATAAAATTAACAATATTCGCTGTAATATTTATAGAAACATGTTAGAAAATGTAACAGAACCTCAATGTATCTTCAAAATAACGGGATATTAATAAATTTCGTAGAAAATTGCATTTTATGATGTCAGGGTAGAAGGTGGACAAACAATTTTTGTTAGAAAGTGAGAATATAGATTTTACGAAATATAAAAATAACGCAATTCTGTAATAGATACATTAAAATTAGTGCTTATAATCGAAAAATAACAAAAGAAACTCCAATTTTTCGAAATAATTACATTAATGGGATAAAATAAATAGTGTAAATCCAATAAAATAAAATTGAGACAAGTGAAAAAAAAATTAGGTACAATTTTTTGCGGTCGTACCCAATAACAAAAACAAAATCAGGATTCTCAGGCATATTGTCGGCTCGGGGAATCCCTGTGTGATAGGATCCCTGTGTGTAAGCAGACACTTTTATCTTTAGGTAAACCTGATTTACCTACACACACCGATTGGTTTTCCCTGTGACTGACCTTTCTGGTTCGGAATACAACATTGTTATATTATGGAACAATGGTTTGTGGTCTTATCCCTACTTCTCAACTAGTATTATTAATGGGACAGTCAGTTTGTTTATTTGTTTGTTTGTCCTTCTTTCACGACGCAACGGAGCCATGTTGCGATGTGTTTTTTGTATGGAGGTAGCTAAGAGGCTGAAGAGTGAAATAGGCTACTTTTTCCGCGACAAAACATCTCAATCCCATGTAATACTTGAAAAATCAACTCTTAGCTTATCGATAGATGGCGCCACTTGGAGATGAGTTTGTGTGAAATTCGGTGGCACGAAACTAAAGTCGCGGGCAGCCGCTAGTAAGATCATAAACTGATGCCATAAAGACTTCGTTTAGGAATTACGTAGAAAATCAAGTAACCGACGAACCTAACGTTTAATTAATCCTCATAAAAGAAAGACAAACTACAAACGTAACTCCGTTTATTCTATTACAGACTTGTCAAAATAAATGTTAACATTTTCGGCCAACCATTTTTTTAATTCATTAAAAAAAACGTTTTATTGTTTTTTTTGACGTGACAACGTCTTAAATTAGGTTGTGGCTCGGAGGCACTCATGAAAAAGTGTAACGCCCGCTCACGTCTGTTACACGCAGCACTAGAGAATTAGGCGCGTTGAAAAGACGTTGTCACGAAAATTTTCGCCCGTAACCCGACTTCACAAGCAACCATTTTTTTCAGCTTTCATTGTTTAGCGCTCTGTGATGAACTGATTCTAATTTAGTCAAGCATTTCAAAATAAATGACATCAAATTATGGATGCAAGTATCTTATTAATTTAATTGCACAAACAAATAACTAAATGATGGTACGAATGAATGATGTAGGATACAATTAGGTGGCATCATGAGTTAGGGTCACTGATAGGGTTACCACCCGTACTTTATAATAAAGTATTGTACGTTATTTCAGGCAATTGTACTCTGTACTTTTTGAACACAATAAAGTACACAAAAACATTTTTAAATTAAAACCAACTGAACGTTACTCCGTTTAACCATACCACGATCATAATCATATTTGTAAGTTCTTGTCAAGAAGGGGTCATAAAATCAAAGCAATAGATTCACCCCGCAAACTTTACTGGTTAACTTTGATATCAAGTTCGGCTGCTAGGGGCAAATGTTTGTGTGATGCATTTTTCCTGAATCATGAGTGTTTATACATGTATTTAAGTATTTCTATTCGTTATCCTAGCCATTATAGTACGAGCTTACGCATAGTTTGACGCTAGCCTATATAATTGGTGTGTTCGTTGAAACAATAAAAAAAAATTGGCCAATACTCAACTTCTTATATGCATTAGGACGATATAATACAGGATATAACATGGGAGGTTCCCAGTCCCAGCATGGGTCCATAATGAAGTGTTAGGCATAAAAAGTGTGTTTCTTAGTCACGTTTCTGAATGTTATTTCTATGTTTGTTTTTGTCGTATGAGAATGTCGGTGGATTTGAACAACGTTCACTCATTAAATAATTACATCATACAAGTTAGTATGAAGTTCCTTCTAAGTGAAGATTTAGAATTTGCTTTTGTGCCTTAATTGCCTTTTGTTTGTTTGCGAAATGGTTAGGTAAAGTAACACTGTATTTCTAAGGATATTTTCTTTCGTTTGAACATTTATTTATTTAGTTAAGTTTAAACTTAACCTACCCATTAATGTGGTAACATTCTAAAGTGCTCCTGCCATCAATGTAATAGCAACATGTTTGATGCCTCAGAATTTGCTTGACATTAAAGCATTTTGCGCGATTAGCTAACTTGGGAATGATTTGTCTTACGTTTTCAGGATACTATCTTATAAAAAAAAATTGGTTGCCTGTAAAGTCGGTATACGGGCGAAAGTTTTACGTGACAACGACTTTGAGTGGTAAAATAATTTTAATGTGAATATTCATTCGTATAACATGAACCGGTGTGTATGCCTATCTCTCTCACTCTCTCTCTCTCGCTCTGTCTCTCTCGCTCTTAGGCGGGTTAACTGTGCTCGAGTGGAAGGAACGCGTGCCTTTCACTTTTTATGTCTGTCTCACTAGCTCTTAGGCGGGCTAACCATGCCCGAGTCGAAGGGACGCGTGCTTCTCACTCGCTCTCATTGTGAGCGCGGAACGTGAGCGGAGCGTAACGCAGTTTCTTGAAGTGTCACCCGGCAAACCAATTTATAAGACGTTGTCACGTCAAAATGTATAATAGGCAGGTTAAAATCAGAAGAGAACTTACTGTACGTCCTCTACTCGTACGAAGAATCTGAACTCAGGCTCGTTTTAGGACCTCTACAAGCTTGGTCGGTGGCTGAGATGTGATCTTCAAAAATATAAATGGCCTAGGTCGACACAATACAAACAAAAAGTAAGGCCATTAACACTGCATTTCAACAAGAATCTAAATAACTAAGTGGACACACGAACGTGAATAATTTGACTTTAAAAACGTATGTCGTATTTAACAAGCTTAAGGAGAAGTTTATTAGGAGATAATTGACTTTGCCGTTTTTCAACATTTCACCTAGGACAATAAGTTTCAAAATCTTGCTGTCAAACCTTGATTATCAAGGTTTCTTGACTAATGGTTTAGCAAACAGCTTTTTTTTGGTACGAAAAATGACAATAACACTGCCTATAAACGGCTCAATTTCACCTGTCATTTAAAAGTCCGTGAATTTATGTAAAACGTCAGGTTAAAATAAAATATATAAAATGTGAAAAAGTGTATCCTTTCAATGCCTCTGTTCGCGTAAACCGAAGAAACAAAAATATATACAAGGTGTAACAAAAAACCCCGTTATAACTGAAGGGTGATGTTGTGCCCGTAAACCTGAACAACTTTCGCTAAGAAACCTAGGTCGAAATCTTAAAAAATCTTTTGGCTCTCCCATAGTAAATCGATCAGCTGATTGGCAATTTTGTATGGGAGGTTCGATTTTTTTTTTGAGATTTTGACCAAGGTATCATTGGGAATGCTGTGCAGTGTTCCGGGCACAACAACACCCTTCAGTTATAACGGGGTTTTTTATTACACCTTGTATAATTCAATTTTTAATTATTTTTAATTTTATTATTTTCGACAGAAGTATCATCCAGCTCAAGCCAGCACCTCAAAGGATATTTAACCGACTTCGGCAAAAGCGTGTTGCAGATTTAAAACCGACGAAAAAGAAGGATGTTGAAAGATTGACCCCTATGTCTGTTTGTGTGTGTATGTGTTTGGGTTTTTGTGTGTGTCTGTATGTGGTATCGTAGCTCCCGAACGGATGGACCGATTTTAAAGCGGTTTTTTATTTATTTGAGAGATAATTTAATCTTTTATTTTATTTTATTTATTCATGGCTCACAAATCAAGTAGCAGTGAGTGAATAACTAAAAGTAAAACAGTATACAGAGCTAGACTGAAACTCTAAGCATGTAAGCACAATTTGTTATAGGTTAAATGAAATGTTAGAGGGTTAAAACTTAGAAATACAGATAAAGTCTATCAACTATTATTAGTTTTGTTAGTAAAATAGTTAAAAGGAACTGATAACAAGAATAACTTACTTAATAATACACAAGTAAATACTTACCTACTAATGGTGATTTACTCGACACGGCAAGAAAGAATCTTATTAATTTCTTTTTTGAATTTGTACAAACTACATGAAAAAATATCCAAAGATGCAGGTTTAGAGAGGGTTTCATTATACAAACGGCACATTCTAGAAATAGGGTTGAAAAATGATTTGTTATTTTTGTAAATAAGGAGGTCGAACAATTTAGGTGCGGAGTCCTGAATCTGATGTTGAAGCTAAGCAAAGAAAGAAGTGACGGCGAATCAATCTCCGAGTGGATAATTCTGTAGAGAGTAACCATCTCATCATTTGACGACCGCTTGGTGCAATGGTCCACAGGTCGGACTTCTAAACCAAGGGTCGCGGGTTCGATCCCCGCACAGTACAAGCATAAGTGTGCATGAACATGTGTGTTTGTACTGGTCTGGGTGTTTTCTATGTATAATATGTATTTATTTACAAAAAAAAAGTATTTAAGTATGTTTATCCGTTGTCTAGTACCCATAACACAAGCCTCGTAGCTTAAATTGGGACTAGAGAATTGGTGTGATTGTTGTGAAATATTTATTTTATTTATTTATTTATTATCTCATTGCATTTACGGCGGCAAGCAAGAGACGGTATTTTAAAGTGATCGAGTCTAGATTCGTATGATCTACGAGTATATCTGCTGCCGCTATAATCACGGTGATTATTGCCAATACCTAACTGGTTAAAATATGTCCAGACATTGAAGCTCACAACTGTTTTCCCAGCTCATATCGGGGTTTTTGACGTGACAACGTCTTATAAATTGGTTTGCCGGGTGACACTTCAAGAAACTGCGTTACGCTCCGCTCACGTTCCGCGCTCATAATGAGAGCGAGTGAGAGGCACGCGTCCCTTCGACTCGGGCATGGTTAGCCCACCTAAGAGCGAGTGAGACAGACATAAAAAGTGAAAGGCACGCGTCCCTACCACTCGAGCACAGTTAACCCGCCTAAGAGCGAGAGAGTGAGAGAGATAGGCATACACACCGGTTCATGTTGTACGAATGAATATTCACATTAAAATTATTTTACCACTCAAAGTCGTTGTCACGTAAAACTTTCGCCCGTATACCGACTTTACAGGCAACCAATTTTTTTGTATAGATAGTGACTATAAAACTTAGTAATAGAACAAACAAAAAGCTCGAAAGGTATGTATCGTCAGAAAAAAAACAATAACATAAAGAAATACAGGAAAAGACATCCACTTAAGAGAAAGGTCCTCATCTCATTACTAAAAGATCTTTTACGCCTATAAAACATTTTATTGCGTGTTCGTTAAGACTAATTAGCTATCTTACTGAGAATTTCCCTTGCCCTCGGATAGTCAGTCGATATTATAATCTGATGGAAAATTTACTTAAATAAATAAAAGCTAGTGATTATAATGGTCAAGTTAAGACTGTATCATATCCTAGCAACCAATTTACTTAAAATGTAAGATATCTCGTTAACTCCATTATTAATATCGTTATTGCCGTAAATTGTCTGTTTCCAAAAGAAATTATTTGTAAAACAAAGAAAACGAAATTAAGTAATTGTAAAGACAAAAATAACTTAACAACGAAAACGCGATTAGGTAATTTTTTAGGGTTCCGTACCTCATAAGGAAAAAACGGAACCCTTATAGGATCACTTTGTTGTCCGTCTGTCCGTCCGTCCGTCTGTCAAGACCCTTTTTCTCAGGAACGCGTGGAGGTATGAAGCTGAAATTTATATCAATTACTCAGGTCTACTGTCCCTTGAAGCTGTGAAAAAATCAAACTTCTAAGCCAACGCAATCAAAAGATACAGCCGTTTATGCTGCAAATTTTCGACACTTGCAAGGGAATCAAAACCTACAGGGTGCTTCCCCTGAACTCAGAATCTTGAAATTTGGTACAAAGCAACGTCTTATAGCATAGATAAAGGAAAAATTACGAAAACCATAAATTTTTAGTTACATCACATAATATTTTTTTTTTAAATAATTTTAAACTTACTACCCATTTCCTCATAAACGCGTAGAGGTATTAAATTGAAATTCATACCAAATACTCAGGTCTATAATACCTTTAAGCTGTAACAAAATCAAACTTCTATGTCAACGCAATTAAAAGAAACAGCAATTTAAGCTGCATATTTTGAAACTCGCAAGTACTCGCAAGGGAATCAAAACCTAAAGGGTACTTCCAGTCGACCTAGAATCTTGAAATTTGGCATGAAGCAACGTTTTATAGCACACATAAAGGAAAAATTCCGAAAACCTTAAATTTTTAGTTACATTACAATATATATATTTTTTAATAAATATAAACTTATTACTTTTTTCCTCATGAACGCTTAGAGCTATCAAGTTGAAATTCATATCAAATACTTAGATCTAATTGCCTTTAACCCGTGAAAAAAAAAATCTAAGTCAACGCAAAACGCAAAAGTACAACCATTGATACCGCATATTTTGAAACTCGCAACTACACGCAAGGGAATTAAAACCTAAAGACCACTTCCCGTTGACATAGAATCTCGAAATTTGGTAAGAAGCAATAGCTTACAGCACAGGTAACAGAAAAATTCCGAAAAGCTTAAAATTTATGACATTATTATATTTCTTATTGTTGGTTATAAGTGTTTCAGTTATATTATAGATAAATGATATGTGTTAATATAAAATAAAGGATTACTCACAGATATATATATCTGTGGGATTACTTAAACGATAAAGAGATCTTTGTCTTAAATTTATGCTCCTCCATCTTTCCCCATTGTAATGTTATGAATTTCATTTTGCAATAAAAATACCATAGTTATGACTCGATTGTCGTAATGAACGAACTTTGTAAACCTTGCAGGTTTGTACGGAACCCTCGGTGCGCGAGTCCGACTCGCACTTGGTCGGTTTTTTTATTTCAAAGTTCACTTACATCAAATTTTTTTTCGAACGAGAATTCACACAATTCGCACACTTTGTCTCACAAAACCTCAAAAATCACTAAATCCAAAACCCAAAGTCTTTATCGTTGATTCGAAACGTTATTCCCGAAATCATTTCCACAGAATCGAACCACTTTTTGCAAAACGCTCAACATCCGCAACACTTTTTTGCAAAACGCTTAACAGTTCAACGTCGTAATTCTTGACTTGCCAATTTTTATATGAACACCTTGCTTCTACATAGGTGTATGACATTGTCATCCAATCACAGCATCCAATTGGCCTATTGTGGTCTACCTACGGACCTTAACTAATCTCAACCGTTAATATTAACTCTAATATGAGGCTGTTAAAGCTGAAAATAGCCGGTCAGAAGATATCCTGGGAATGATAAATCTTGAATGGAATGACTCAGGAAATAATGGCAGGAATTTGCACGTGTCAGACACTTTAGTACTGCGCAGGATTTTGAACTTACCATGTCAGAGGTCGTACTCCCAGACGTTTCGTCTGTATTTTTGGGTCTAGCTAGCGCGTTCGCTCTCGCGGTCGAGCTTATAAGAGTGACAGGGATGGCAACATCTGAAATGCGCCGAACAAGAAATCAGTAAAATGTATGGCTATAGTTCACAGACATTGAAACAGTCGATTTAAACTTAATCAGCCAGTTAAATAATAATAATAATAGTCCTCCTGGCCGATTTCGACCACAGCGGCCAATCTCAACAGAGATCAGCCAACTACGCAGGAGATATTATAGTGCACAAGTGTGAGCGCAATACACAGGTGCACTCACTGTTCCATCACTCTCAAAGTTCGGTGAGACGGCAATCCGACATGACAGGAGCGACATCAAGCGCAGGACCAACGGCTTTAATGTGCTTTCCGAGGAAAGGGGATGTAACACCGCCAACTTCCCGACTCCGAGCTGTTTTTGAGAAATTCATGACAGAAAATGTCAGAAACAATTTTTGGCTCGATTTGGGACTTGAACCCAGGACCTTGTCGGATTTAAGGCAGAAACTTTGCCACTACACCAACGAGGCAGTTAAATAGTCAGAGTCACTAAATTATCTTCAATTTTAGGGCTGTTTTTTCCACAGTCATATAGCGCTAGAAGTCAGTTAAAATTCCTAAATGACCAGCCATTTATTGTTTTTATTTATCTTTAATTTAAAATGTGAATATGAATAAAAAAGAATCGCAAAATGTGTACGTGAGCGCCTATACTCAAGAACGCCTGGACCAATTTGGCCAATTATTTCTTAAGATATTCCTTAAAGTACGGAGATGGTCTTACGAAAACAAAATCGGACAGGGCAACGTCTGCAGGGTCCACAAAAAAATATTTAAATCATAAAAAATCAGTAAGGCCAGTTTCAACACTATATCGAAGAGACATTGAGCATTGACGACATTTTCGCGAAATTCGTCTTTCAAACTTCGGCACGTTAAGCTGTTGGTCCAGGTTAATATCGATAGAATTTGTCGTTAAGCCTGGTCAGAGACACTCAGACCTTTCTTTGCTAAAGATATATTAAGTCGCTTTACCATCGACACGCTAAGAAGAAGAGGTCCTTGGACGACTTTACAACACCTTACAGTAAGGTTGATCACTTACAAATAACCCCTTCACAAATCTGCAATGAGCTCACGCCATGCCCACGCTGTGGAGTATGGCTCGTACCACCTCATAGTTCAGGTGAGGCTTGTACCCAGCTGTGGGACGTATGTTAGTGAGTCATTCAAACTTAATACAAGTACTAACCACTCCTCAAGGGTGTATCAAGTGCTCAATAAAACCGTTGCGTGACTGAAAGCTGTTAAGCAAACGTTTTAATTTATATTAATAAAAAGGACCACGCTAATTACATAATATTGCAATGAAGCCATCATTATATTAAATGGGATAAGCTCACGCGAATCGCGAGTCATACTTCATTGTTAATTACGATTTTGATTAGCCATGTTTCAAGCAACGGAAAAAAATACATTGTCTCTTTAAAAGTTTAGCTCTTAAAGGCCGGTAGACAAAGTCATGGTGGAGGAGTTGTTTGTACGGTAAATGACCAACCTTACTGTCAAATGTTATTAAGCCGCTTAGCCGCCTAAAGGTCCTCCGACCCTTGACGACTTATATCTATTAATATTAACAGGGGCAAAAAGGTTAACGTGCCTTTCGAAACACAAAGATTCTTGTAAATAAGCGTCACTTACATGGTCGGAATTGTCACCCATTCCAAACAGGTTGCTTAAATGTTTTGTAGCTAGCGAAGCGCCATTGCCACCGTGCTACATTCACATAAATATGTGAACTCGTAGAAATAATTCGATATAGATGGCTTTAAATCTTTCTAGTATGTAGTCAAGATTAAAAGGGTACCAACCCTGTCTTCTAATCTTGAAAACAACTCATTCAATAAGTTTTCGTCTTCGACATAGGATTATCCCATATGGCGTGTATTCGCTTTTTCTCATTAGGATTACATCCAATAAGTCCTAAAAGGGAACGAAGAAGCAAATTAAGCCCTTTTCAATTCTGATTTTGAAACCTAAGGCCTTTTTTAAAACACATACCTAAGTGTGAGATGTAATACAGTGTCTATTTATTTTGTATTATTTTGTTGTGGAAATAAACTAGCTAAGTATGAGTCTGAATCGTGCATGAAGGGATCTGTACATTTATTAATAAAAAACGGCAAAAACTACACGTTGTATGGTTGCTACATAAGTATTTTTCGCGTTTACAACGCTATTTTTTTAATTTCGAAAAGACAACACTTATAACATTCTTTTAGGCTCCGGTCATCGGGGAAGAATCGAACCCCCGACCTTTGGAAGTCCGGTCCAATGCTCTGACCACTGAGCTACCGAGAACATTAATGGAGTCGTTGAATTTTGTAAGTGCTTTTTTTAACCGGACTTCCAAAGGTCGGGGGTTCGATTCCTCCCCGATGACCGGAGCCTAAAAGAATGTTTTAAGTGTTGTCTTTTCGAAATTAAAAAAATAGCATTGTAAACGCGAAAAATACTTAACAAATAAAATTATACTCGTATAAGCTTCTAAATAGCGGTACATGAGAAACGGCCTGATAAAGTGATGACAGACGAACAGACAAAAAAAATGTGGTAAAGTAGTTTCTAGATTCAAACAGCTGGATATTGACCAATTTTTATTAACTGGTAAAGAATATTTACAACTGCAGATAGATCAGTTACATGTTCAGAGCGTCCAATGGACGGTTCAAATACTAGAAAGTCGCTATTGGTTTGCATGAGTTTTTTTGGATATTGTTAAGATAATCACAACAATGTGTCGCTTAGAATAAGAACCTTAGGGTGAATCCAGAGGTTGCAGTGAGTGAACGCTAAACAGCGCTATCTAGCGACGCTTGAGGTGCACGTCACGTGTATTACAATTTAGTTAATAGAATCCCGTTTATTCCATTACGGAACCCAAAAAAAGTAGGTACATACTCGTATCAGTATCCATTTTGCACGTGGTTTATCTTTCGTCTATCATTGTAAAAAACAATGATTCATACAAACAAACCGTCACATGACATTTCTTATTTAGGCATGCACGAGTGCATATGGTTATGTATAGGCAAGTTCCATGAAATTTGAAGAGCTATAGTCCATCGACTTCGTAAGTGTTACCTTTGAGATAGACCCAGATTATGTCGGGAACACTTGAAGATGCTGAACACCATGTTTACCTCAGACAGTCAGTCCAGTTAGGTGACCCTAACTTAGAGAATGAGATCTCTCGTTGGGAATGCTCCGGCACACATTCGCGTCCAATACACCTAAGTGTCTCAAGACAAGTTTTTGACCAGTGCGTGATGCCGGTAATGAACTAAAGAAGTGCGACGTAGTCCCTTGCTATGGGTCTCATGAGCTGGAGGAAGACTCAGTGTCGTCCAGCGAGCGATGGAGAGAGCGATGCTGGGTATTTCCCTGCCCGATCGAATCATAAGTGAAGAGATACGCAGAAGAACATAATCGACCGACATTGCTCGAAGGCTTGCCCACCTGAAGTGGCAGGGTGCAGGCAGGATACATAGGCCGGCGAACCGATGCCGAGCGATGGAAAGGGCTATGCTAGGTATTTCCCTGCCCGATCGAATCATAAGTGAAGAGATACGCAGAAGAACATAATCGACCGACATTGATCGAAGGCTTGCCCAGCTAAAGTGGCAGTGGGCGGGACACATAGCGCGACAAACCGATGGCCGTTGAGGCGGTAAGCTTCTCGAGTGGTGACCGCGTGTTGGTCGACATTCCGTGGTCAAACCCCGTACAAGGTGGACCGACGATCTGGTGCAGGTCGTGGTAAGCCACTGGATCCGGGAAGCGCAGGACCGATCGCGTTGGGAATCCTTAGGGAAGGAATGTTACTATCATTTTTGAATGCCCATTGCAAAGTCTGGAGCCTTCTCTACGTCAGGTTACTTCAGGCGTGTCTCGTACGAACTTGATGAACTATATGCCTCTTTGATTGTTTAGCATGTTAGTAATTAAACTTTATGAGGATGTTTTACCAATCAATTTTAATAACTTCCATTATGGTAACAACCACATTCGAGACTGGTTTTCAATGGATGCGGGTTCAATTTCTGTCCTAGCAGTAAAGGCTTTTTCACAGAAAGTCAGTTACGCGTTACGCGTTTTGACATCATCATTGTGGTGATGACACGTCCCGCTGCCGTTACACTATTTCCTTAACAAAGATTTAATTGTTTTTAATTTAAATAATAATCAAATTTACGGGAATTTTATAAATAAATAAATAAAAATAAAATGCATTTAATTCAGGTCATAATAACCCATAATTTGAAAGATACAATTATTACAATTAAATTCGAAACACATAACAATTATTATTAAATTTTATGGTGCAATGATTACTCGTAAATAACTTCAAACATATCCAATGAATAATAATTCAGTGATTTTTCGGCAGTGTTGCTGGTCGAACAGTAAAATGGCGTTTATACTTTGAAAACAAGAAAAAATTCGAAGAAATTAAAATAAATGATTTCTGCAATTCGCATTACTATGATATACCTACCTACAATTTAAATGTCTTGAATGATTGACCAGATCTAGAGTACTAATCTTATTTACAGTTATAAAATAATACTTCGTAATCTGAAGAGGACACCTAATCTCAAAATCTTACAGTCTTATGGTGATAATGTTAAGAAGGCCCTTGAAACTTTTACCTTAGAATTTCCAGTACTTTTTTTTAAGGTTATCTAGTCCAGATTAAAAAAGTTAAGATTTTTTGTTCACTTTACATAGAATTCATAATCTACACAATGAAATGGGTGCGCACGGTACCACGGTACCACGGTTGATTGGGTGGATCAATAGGCTAGATGACACCACCAATCGTTGACATACTCTTTATCATTTGTCAAAAAAGTCAGTACCAACTTTTTTGCGACTTTAATCGGTCATTAAATTTGATTGGAGGCAACGAACTCGGTAAGATGAAAGCTCAGACAGAGAAGAAATAAAAGTTAACACTGTCTTTCTGCTAGAGCAATTAAGATTGATTGACCCACGTGAACGAAACAATTATTTGAAGCGTATTCGAAGAAAACGGTTTGTAAATTTTGCTAATTCATCCATGCTGTCTGGTTGCCTGTTTAACTTTCGTCCGTCTTACGCCGCTTTGAAAAACAAAATACATAATATAAGATAAGTTATTATGATATTTATTTGTATAAACATGGTACATTTTTGTTTCTTATATTTAGGTATCGTGCATACATGTTTAATCGATCTATCGACATAGAAATGTTATGATATCGTCATGCGTAACTACTCGTACTTGAATAATTTTAATTCAATTACAATTCAATTTAAAGCCTATTATGCAATGCATGTTTGACTCCATGAGTTACCTAGTCAATGATATGTTAAAAATCATGAATTGGACTACGATTGGTAGGTACGTATACGAAAATCTGAAATAAATGTCATCATATCAGCCTGTTGCAGTCCACGGCTGGACATAGGCCTCCCCCAAGGAGCGCCACAGCGCACGATCTCCCGCCCTTTGCATCCAGTCACTACCAGCTGCCTTCTTCAGGTCGTCTGTCCATCTAGCCGGGGGGTGTCCCACACTACGTTTTCCTTAGCGTGGTCTCCATTCAAGAACCTTCCTGCTCCACCTCTCGTCGGTTCTGTGACAGACATGGCCAGCCCACTGCCACTTCAGCTTGCTACATTTGTAGCTAGATGGTATGCGTTAATTTCTTATTTTCATGGCTACAGCAATGCTTAGTAATACTTTTTTACGTAAAATGTTGGGTGTAACTTCTCTGAGTACCCCGTTCCCGGAAAATCCCATCTTGGAAGACCCCGATTTTTTTTTTCTTAATGAACTGAATTAAAAGTCCCAATAAATCTACCCAACTTTAGAGCCTGTGAGTTAATAATTACAAGCATAATTTTGTATTTGTTGGCGTTATAAATAGACACGAGTGAGTTGCTTTAATTCTTAGGTAGATAAAAATCGTTCATTATCGGTATGTTTTATGTTTCACAATAGTTCGCAAGGATTCGTGAACTGAAAAAAAAAACTAAATCAAAACAATACCTCAAAGGCAAAGTCTCTAATCCTCCTAATTATGGCATCAAAATTTAACATAACTAGGAATCATTATTAGATGCCCACTGCTTAGCAAAGGCCTCCGAAGGATCTCCATAGCAATCGGTACAGCGCTGCCCGCATCCAGACGCTTCATCAGGCGATCTTTACCATTTAATGTCCCATCTCATCAGCCTATATACCTAAGTCTACGTTATAGGCATCAACTTAACTTAACGCTTAATCTGGATGCTGTTAAGCCGCTCGAGGGCCTCTGACCACGCTTTTATGTATCGATACAAACAGGGCCCAAAACAGCTTAGCGTGCATTCCGAAGCACGGAGATGAGGATGGGATGGGTGATCATTGTGACCATACAGGATGGCGACCAAAATACGACAATGAATTTCTGTCTGTTACGCTTTCACGTCTTAACTACTAAACAGATTTGGATGAATTTTGGTGGACATACATGGTCGTCAACATTTTATATGTGTATTAAATTTCATCCCAATCTGTTCAATAGTTTAGGCGTGAGAGCGTTACAGACAGAAATTCAATTGTCGTATTGTGGTCGCCACCCTCTATAGGTGTAGGGATGTACTTTTATAAATATACTATCCGTATGACTGCAATCATGTCATAAATACATGCAACTTTATAATTATATCCAACAGGTTTTCAGCACCGTATGTTTAAATGTTAACATCTTTAAGTAAACAAAACGTAATCAAGACTTTACAATGTAATTTCAAATGTACATAGATAGCTTGTTTTTTTTTAGTTTATTTTAAGACTATTTTATCTCAGTTCTAATATTCGCTTGGCTATCCTGACACGGGCTTACCTAAATCCTTAAAAACATAATGGCGGATCTTAACGTAGGTCTGTAGATCAACACCCCTTATAAAAACCTATATTACTGTTTTAGGAAAAAAGCAGGAAAATCCGTTAAAATTATGTTATACGAGTAAAGCCAAAAGTTCGAGTTCATTTATATGCATGTTTTTTGTCTTTGTAAATCTAAATGGACGGTATACTGAATGCCCCACGAAGCTTGACGACCACTTTGGTGTAATGGTCAAGAAGTTGACTATTATCCAAAAGGTCGCGGGTTCGATCCCCGCAATGTACAAACATTTGTGTGTATGAACAAGTCTGTTTGTATTGCTCTGGGTGTCTTAAGTATTTATTTAAGTTTACTTGTATTACCACTGTTGATTTTGATATCTGTAACACAAGTGCTTAAGCTACTTACCACGGAGTCAGATTAATGCACTTGATGTTATTGTATATTTAAGTATGTATGTATGTATTATAGCTTACAATCAAAAACGTGTCAATCCAATAACATTAAAAAGTAGGTGAGTAACCTATAGAAATGTACCTAGCGCTAGTTCAACCGACAATATATTTTGCTACACCACGTACCTATGTATCATCGGAAATGTCGATCTCCATTTGTAACATATTCTCACGAAAAGGCACTTCAAAGACAAGGAGTGACGTATTACAATGACTGTGACCTTATTTCATGCTTAAATTAAAAAAAAAACTTACCTCCGATTTCCAGACTTTCGTAAAAATGTCGCTGTTGATATGTGATACTCCGATATTTATCTTTAAAAGGAATTACCGAACTACAAAAAAAAAACTCAAGTTCAAACGTAGCTAGAAGCTATTGAAAAACGTAGTTTCTTCTTGAAAATTTTCATCTTTCTCTTCACAAACGGATCCACTATGACGATTTTACACCAAGAATTTTCGAGAGTTCCCTCAGAGAACGTCCAACATTTTTTCGTACGTATTTTGCGGATACTGGCTGAATATCTCCGACGCGGTCGGAAACCCTTAGCTTTGTGGTTCGACAGAAAAGTTTCGCGGGAAAATTCAAAAATAGAACACAAGACACGTCACAAAATTCGTGCTAGCGCGTAGTCGTAAGCAAGATGTAAGTGGACTGCTATTTTGACCGTTGCGTGCACTTTATTATTTCTTTTTATTGGTAAATTGGCTTGTACAGGAACTCTGAGCCCACGCAATAATCGTACGCGACTGAGAGCGAACCGTACACGTCTTCAAATTCTCTTTAATAATTTAAGACTGTCGTACTGTGCAATATAGATCTCTTTATAAGGCGCGTATTGATACAATGCACTCATAATATTGGCCAGTAACTAGTGTTCGTACGAATTTATGTCAAAGGGTAAGTATGTGAACAATTTAAGTAAACTTAAAATAGATGAATATATTAAAAATCATTAATGTGATCATGGATCTAACATGTCATCAGAGCCATAGTGGCGTCCTTATCTATAAATAATGATAATTCTCTGATTCTTTTACTTAGCGTATCCTCGTTCTTCAAGGACTATTTCAAATACCTACTTTACAAAGACAACAGGTTGCAAGGTTCGCTTATAGTACTAGATACATAAAGTTATTTATATCGTTAGGTTTTAAGAACTATAAAGCCTGTCACTTTCTCGAACGATACGTTCTATATAATTGAAACTAAGTCTTATCATAATGTAACACCTAAGTAAGCATGTGTCATCTCTCCAGATCAGCCAGTAGTGTCGAGTTACTGAACATCCTAAACGCACTGTGTCATCGAGTCTTCAGATAAGTTACTGTTTGAAATCCTTGTACCGTGTCTCCTATGTCACTATGTACATTCGTGATGATACATATTGATATCGAGATGATAACACCGACGCGATGAAAATTTTGCGATAAAGATCACTGAAATGAACATAATTTCCGCAACAAACTGTAAATGACTGTCTGAGTATGAGTTGGACAAAGTGTTCTGTGCCCATACCATATGAATAATAGAATCAAGCTAATGTCTGTGTATTTCTGAAAAAAAAAACAGCATTCAGGTCCCGTTTTACTTCCTTTGGGTACGTAAGGAACCCTAAAAATAGTTAATCAGAAACAACGTACTGATTAAGTACTACTCGCAGTACAGCTCATTTAATTACAAATAATGTAGGTATGTTTAGAAAATTGTTAACTGTTTTAAGTTTAAGTTACTAAAACTAATTGTTTAAGTTTAATTTCCAGACCAGGGTCGTGGCATTCCTGAGATGCTACAACACATGCTGAGTGGCCCACCTTTTCAGTATCTTGTCTGTGAATGTCTGTTCTGTAAAGTATGTGATACTGAGTAAACATGTTTTCTTTCTTTCAATTATATTATGGGACACCCTTACAGAGTTTGTACTCTAAGTTTCCTATAAATACATTTTTGCCTATTTTTGCCTATAAATAAATAATATTACAATGTAATGTTTTCGAATACAGAGTGGGATGGGATGTTTGTATTAATATAAATAAATAAATAAGTAATTGAAGCGATCATTTAACTTCAAAAACTACATTCATATTACTACAATAGGTACTTATTTAGACACTGGATTATTTGTAATTATCTTGCATCTAAGTTTAATTTCCTACAATCCGCACTGAGCCTGCGTGGCGGAGTATGGCTTATACCTCCTCATGTAGGACGTAAGGCCTGTGCCCAGCAGTGGGACGTATATAGGCTGATGAGATGAAGTATAATTAAGTGGTCTAAACCTCTCTGTATGATTACTAGTGACGTAAATAGTATAGACTTATATCCAGTTACAACTATAATTTTGTACTAGACAGAACGCCGCCTACAAACAACACACTTGATAACTCCCAATAAAACGTCTTATCAAAACCGAATGTAACAAGAACTTGGTAATAAGTTCAATGGAAGTTGAAGATTGGATTATTATTTCTTTGTTTTCTCAATTTGGTGAACTTTTGCAGATTTCGCTTTTACAAAGTTACGCTAGACAATTTCGTTATTGTTTTCAGAGATGTTAATGGCAATTTTGTTTGTGTATTATAAAGATTGTTGAAAGGAAAGTATCTGTCTTAAGTAATAACTTAATACAAATCTTCCTCAACATCGAATATGCAATTTAAAATGATACGGCCTGCACTGAAAAAGCCGGCAACAAGGCAACAACACTAAATCACATTTAGTGTTGTTGCCTTTTTATAGTACCTACAAATTTTAATACAGTATTGAGTAAATATTTTAAAATCATTTCTTGTATATATATTTTTTCGTGTGAAATGCAAACGCGTCGGTGTGCTAGAGGCTTTAGGTATTAGACCTCTAGCACACCGAAGCGACTCGTTGGCATGCGGATGCGAATCTCTGCAAAAATAACTGCGGTACAAAACTTCTGCGGTTCTGCAGATTTTTTGCAAAGAATTCTCTTATCGTTTAAGTGGATCACTGGAAATTTGGAAGATACTTTAACCAGAGTAATATCCAAGTTCCTACTTCTTTTTATTTCGTGTCGGCAAGAACACGGGTTTTAAATCTTACTTGCCCAGAAAGCCAGAAAGCTCTGGTTACTGACAAGTAAGTCCGCACGGGAGCAGGTGGTCGGGCACGCGGGACAGTTCATGAGGTGGACAATGGTTTGCAATAATTCCTACTATTGGTAATAGCAGATGCGAAAAGCATGTGTCTTTGTAGTGGCTATTTCGCAGTTACCTGCGAAACCGTACCGATAAGGACGCAATCATTTCATCTTGCTAATTCTAGAGTGAGCATATGCGACACGCTGCCATACAACTGGCAGATTTTTCGTTTGCGTTGTAGAGGCGTACGTATCTACTTGTAATTTAATATTTCATCAAATAACGCCTCCCTTTGTTATTTTTCGAATATGTCAAAATTCAAGACCCAATGCAAAATTTATCTGTAAATACAGTCTGTTGCATATCATAGATTAAGATTCAGTTATTATCACTGATGAATCATAATCAAGTAAAGCGCTTCTATCAGACAATTTAATTAAGAAACCGTATTTAATGGTATGCAATTCAATATTTAAGGTCGTTAAGACTAAAGCTGTTAGATCTGATTCTCCTTTGAGGATCACTTAACTTGGTGCGGGGCGATAACCGGGGACGTAGTTACATTTTCAATTTAAAAAGCAGATGGAATCAACTCGTTACTACATAATAGAAAGTAAATGGGATTCGGCATGATATATAAGTGTTAAAAATGTGGGTAATGTTTTATTTATACAGAGTAATGATGTGGTCGAGGATGGGTCCTGTCATATCTCTCTAACAAAAATGGCATTCACTCTCTTCTTGAAAATGTTCAAATAGTAAAGTTTCGCCGTTTACTTACTCTGACAACCATGGTCTCAAAGTAAGTAACAGAATGGATTTTTTCACAGGGCAAAACCGAACATCGCAGACACAATCAATGTTGTATTCTAAAATTATAATGCAAAGAAAGACAAAAGTTAAAATAGTTAGCTGTTGAGTAGTTTTCGACAGACTATGCTGCCCTACCAAGCTAATACACGGTATTTTTCAAAAACTACTTTTGAGATATTTGAGAAAACAAGTTTTTAAAGGATTTTGGCTTCTATCGTGTTTGTTAACTCGAAATTTAATATTTTTATTATTATACAATAAGGTATATATGTCTTCTACATAGCCATGTATTTTTTTCAGATTAGTTAACTCGTCTAAAATATATGACCGATAACTTGTTCTGCGAAGATTGGCCATATTTGAGTACTAACCCTAAAAAGCCAAAAAACTGTGTAGCTTTGTACAGTGTATGACAATGTGTTATATGCATGTGTTTATTAAGCCCTAATACTGTATCGTCGTGAAAAGAAAACACAATTTAATTAAAGAATGTTTCTTTTTTTTTCAAAACATTTAAGGTACTTTTCATAAAGTAAGTCCTGGTAATGACCAGTTTATAATTCCCTAATAGATAAGGAATCAAATATTTGTTTTGTTACGTGAAGTATTACATAAGCTGAGCCCAAGAAAGCATATATGAACCTTACTGTATAATAATAAAAAATATTAAATTTCAAGTTACCAACCACGATAAAAGCCAATAACCTAAAAAAACTTGTTTTCTCAAATATTTCTACAGTGGTTTTAGAAAAATACCGTGTATTGGCTTGGTCGAGCAGAGCGGCGATGACGTGTGTCGCGTCATGTAACTTACGTAAATTGAATTATTATAATCATGCCGACAAGGCAGGAGAATCTTCAAGCGTGCGGGAAAGAGCGAGATAGCAATCATGTTGTCAATTTAGCCTACGCTGGTTAGCTAGCAACAATGTGCATGTATCTGCTCGTACCAAAACACTGTAATTTTTAATTACAGCAAAGCACCGAATTTACAGTCTTCCTGTTAAATTGAACCCTAATTTTTAAGTAATACAGTGATTTTTGTTTGCTATATCGTCTAAAATAACCGATATTTTTTTTATAATGTCACTTAAGGGTATTATAAAGGCAAAAAGAAATCGATAGGGCTCTGTTAAGCAAAAACTCTGTAAGGCGACTTACATTATTTTGGTTATGCACGGCAGTATGGGTCGATGACAAAGAGGCTGCATTACTAGATTAATAGATAATAGGTACACAGCTTCGACACCTGTCTCAGACATATTTTGACCACATTGATTCACGTTTTTACCGTGACCAACACGGTCCTATTAATTTGTGGTAAGGCTGTAAACCGCATCTGTATCCTTTTCATTTCTCGTGACTCCACCCTTATAGTTCTTTGGTTTGAAGCGTAGAACCCTCGTACGGAGAAGAACGCAGCTTATCACGACTGTTGGGCACTCCACGCGTCCGCACTCGCACCAAAGCGCAGCGTTCTTTCCCAACTAGTGATGGGGGAATATACCCACTTTATTTGTTTTCGCGCAAAAATTCCACTTGCTTGGGATCCTGTTTTAGGTAAGATTCAAGTTAGACCCCGCACTGCAAAACCTCAAGATACTATTAGCTCATTGTGTGTAGATAGGAACGTAGCTTAATTTTTTTGAGTGTGGTAGATTACAATTTTTTCAAAACTATGTAATGACAACCAACACCTTAGTCTACCTGTGACCAGGTCCGCTGAAAAGGGTCCGAAACGTCAGGTTAAAATAAAATGTAAATAAATCGCGAAATAATCCGTAAAAAGGTGCATCATTTCAATTGTTACACTTTGTCAAAGTGACCATTGACATTTCCTTCGTATCCAGATGACTCTACCTATCTAGTTCTCTGGCTTGAAGCGTAGAACCCTCGTACAGAGAAGAACGCAGCTTATCACGACTGTTGGGCACTCCACGCGACCGCACCCGCACCAAAGCGCCGCGTTTTCAAGCGTTCCTTCTCAACTAGTGATGGGAAAATATACCTTGTTATAACGGGAATATTTATAATGTTACCGGAAACTTTTTTACTTTTATTCCGCCAACAATTCAGCTTTCAGCATTCCCATTCGGTTTATCGTCTACTAGCTTACATCTAGCTCTCCGGCAGTGGCTTTGCCCACGTGGAAGTCGGTGTTCTATTGGGTTAAGAATGTTACTATTCTTATCAACCTTTCTTTTGAATCACCATACAAATACTGGAAAAAAACTGCATCAAAATCCGTTGAGTAGGTAATCTTAAAAAAAAATCATTATTTGAGTAAAAGTACGGTATTTACTTATCTAAATAATGAAAAGTTTAACATGAAAACTTTTTAAACAGCAAGCAAAAAATAAAATCAAAAATAACAGTTATGTACCTACCTCGAATGCCAATTCCCCTACTTTTGAAATGAAATTCGTTTATTTGCAATACACGTTTTAAAGATCTTTGCCGGCCGGATATTGTCGTTAAACTTGTGAATATTCCCAAACTACCCGGGCATCATCACATCACTATAATATTGTCCACCAAACTCTTAGGAACCTCTCAACTCTAACTCTTGAGCAGTAAGACCGAAATTGCTTTGACAACCATATACAAGAGATTCTCCTTTGAGTCTCGTTTCAAGATCTACATCTCGGTACTTGCAGATAAGATAAAAAATCTTAGGTAATTTATAATGTCGAGTGATGTTTATTTGCATAAGGATATCTTGAAACTAAAATAAGAGATTTATTTAAGATTTAAGGAAAACTCTGTGCAAGACATACCTAAACTAATTCCCCCTTTCTGTGAATTAAATGTTCCTTTAACTGAAAGTTTTCTGGAAGAGATCGCCACAAGCGATAAGACCGTCTAAATTGTACATCTTTCTTTGTTAGACTTGTCTGTTTTTTTTGTGTTGTACATTAAAGTGTTTATCTATATAACGATACCGTTTCTTGCAGCCTGACAAAAGAAATAAAACTAAGTTACCTATTATGTCATTTTTTTTGGTCTCTTAAGGAAATGTTCTGAAAATAAACTACCTAATTAACTAGAAATCTAGAAAATACCTAAAATATCTCAACCAGCACTAAGCAAAGGTAAAATAAAAAGGCCTTACATCCGCCAGCGTCAAATATCAATGGGAACATATTAACTCTTTTGAGACAACTGTTTTTGACGTTAGCATTATATTCCTCAAAAAAAACTACCTGGTATGAGTATGAATAATAATTCACTTTTTCCAATCAGACCAACATCACCAACAGCTTAACGTGCCTTCCGAAGCACGGAGATCCTTGTAGACGTCACTTAAATGGTCCGCATGGTCACCCATCCCAAACATGACCGCGCCTAAAGTTGGTTAACACTGGTATCACTTCACTACCAAGCACCTTACAGAATAAAAAAACAAACAAGTAAAAACCCTTTACATATATGATGCACTTTTACCGTCATGGTGTTATTTTTTAAAGCTGAAGCTACGTTTCGTTACACCACAAAAACACTATCTAAAACTTAGAGTTAAGTGAAGGAGACGGGTCATTTATTTCCTACAAGGGACCATACATTCACCATCAGTATAAACGGTTGTAACAACGCAAAGGCAACCTTGAATAAAGCTAAAATACGGTTGAAATTACTGAAGCGTAATTTTGGAATAATACAGGATGGTAGGTATTTCGCGTCTAGGACCCTTCTCTCTGAGCGGTTATCCGTAATTTCGGATGTACCCATCTCTGCCACTCTTACAAGTTTGCCCGTGCGAGCGAACGAGCTAGCTACACCTGAAAATGAAGGAAAAACTTTAGGGAGAATGGCCTCCGCATTCAGGCATTTCGTAAACCACCCTATAAAAGGGGAGAAATGCGTTTCATTTGCTCATTAGTGTACAATGTAAGGTTAAACTGGTGCAAAATGTCGGACATTTAAGTCAGTATGCATGTAGCATTTTATTTAAAAGGACCGGTGTGTTTCTGATACATTTTTTTGCTTATTTTAAATTAGCAAAAAAAGTGTAAAAACTATGGAAGTTCGCGTTGTCAAATGAAACTTTCTATTTCGAAGAATCAAAAGGAAAAATAACTAATAATAATAATAATAAATGTTTATTTCATTACTAAGTTTACAACAAGATAGGGATTGGAAACTCCTTTTAAGCATACAATGCTTGTGCCAGGTAACTTCAAACCAGGTTAAGATACGGATACGAGGGGGACAGGTAATCTCTGGAACTACTGGAAAAATATTTAACCACCACCACTTTCTTACGTATTTGATTTGTTTATATAATAATAGTCCTCCTAGCCGATTTCGACCACGGCGGCCAATTTCAACAGAGATCAGCCAACTACGCAGGAGATATATGTGTACTCACAAGTGTGAGCGCAATACACAGGTGCACTCACTGTTCCTTCACTCTCAAAGTTTGGTGAGTCGGCAATCCGACATGACCGGAGAGAGTTCAGGCGCAGGACCAACGGCTCAACGTGCTTTCCGAGGCACGGGGGTGTAACACCGCCAACTTCCCGACTCCAAACTGTTTTTGAGAAATTCATGACAGAAAATCTCAAAAACAATTTAGACTCGACCTGGGATTCGAACCCAGGACCTCTCGGATGCAGAAACTTTGCCACTACACCAACGAGGCAGTTTTTTTATATACATGCTGACATAAAATCCTATGTATACGAAGACAAAGTTGCAGGAGAACGCTAGTGTATTATAATTGCCTATCCACTAAGGATGCAGCAAAATCAAGAATTTAAATCCTTAATTAAAAAACTAGGTACATTGAGCTTGATAAAAACATAAAACGAGCTGCAATCATGAAATCATTGCTCTTACATGTTAAAATATCCCTGTTAAAGTATTTAGTAATCTGTGGTTAAAGTCTAGGCGCGATATAAATACGGCCCTAATTTTGTCATGAACTAGAAAATTGTCCAAGGAGACCACATAATGTTGGCGCGTCGTAAAACAATGGTTTACAAACTGTGCTTAATGAAAATTATTTCTGGCATGTTTGGAACCTGGTTAGTGGAAATGAGGCGTGTTATTCACGTGTTGGCATTAGGGTTGTTGCGAAACGTTAATTTAATTTGTAGGTAGTTACAATATAGGTATGTAAAGCTGAAAAAGATGATTATTTTGCTTTAAATTTCCACTAGACGACGCCAGCGCAGGACCCAAAATCCATCCAACTGTAATCACCTGAAAAAAGTAGAGCTGGAAGTCGCAGGACTTTCAATACCTACAAATCACAACGTGACACAGAAGATGCACTCGGAATCACAACACTGACACCAACAAAACACTCGACGCGTTTCGCCACTACACGTGGCATCCTCAGGAGATGTTGTCGCTTCGACAGACTACGAGCGACTGAACTGACTGAGCGTACGTGTGTCACGTTGTGATTTGTAGGTATTGAAAGTCCTGCGACTTCCAGCTCTACTTTTTTCAGGTGATTACAGTTGGATGGATTTTGGGTCCTGCGCTGGCGTCGTCTAGTGGAAATTTAAAGCAAAATAATCATCTTTTTCAGCTTTAGTCATGGATTTCCGCAAAGTAACGCCTGATTCCATCAACTATATAGGTATGTACCATTAGAACTTTTTAAACAGTAAACTAAAGTGAGTGCTTACCACTAAGGGGCTCCTATGGCGACCTCGTTTACCTGAACCGATTTGTCTTATTTAGTCTCGAAATATTCGTGGAAGTGTAGGGAAGGTTTAAACGGTGAAAAACAGCGGTCAAAGACGCTTGCCGAGTCCGCTTGGCTCTTATATCTAAAAATACATTGCTGTTAGTCTCGCTGGTACTCGAGAATGGCAGAGAACGGCTGAACCGATAATAAATAATTTTGGTCTTGAAATATTCGCAGAATGCCAGGGAAGGTTTAAAAGATAAGAAAATATAAAAAAAGAAACGGGCAGGACAACGTCTGCTGGGTCCGCTAGTCGTAAATATTTTTTTTCTTTAAAAAAAAAATAAGAACGTTGCCAGAAAACTGAAAGCAAGATCGGTATACGGCCCCTGGATCGCTCTCGGTTCCACTCTGAGGGATATCAGACATAGGTATAAACACTTAGGTTAACTTACTTAACATTTTTATTAGGTGTCCCCGTTTAAGTTTAAGTATTTAGATGACGTATATAAAATACAACTTTCTATACTAAGAACCATTGTACCAGCAAAAATTAAAGATAAGCACAAAGACGATTATTCCAAACTATTTGACCATTGTAAAGCAATAAACGTTTTCGATAGGTTTCGTTTGTCTGTCATATGCGAGGAACATTGTAAAATTGCTAAGTTATGTAAAAAGACACGCAATAACAAATTACACCGACTAGATTCCTACTTACCTATGTATGTGTTACCGCGATATAATAACTTGTACGGAACGAGAAAGATGGAATACCTTTTGCCTAAAATATTAAATACTCTGCCGAAATCGCTTCTCGAAAATATTTGTAACTCAAACTACAAAAAATGTAAAACTCTTTTAACAAAATATTTTATATTACATACATGTAAGCCCGAACTCGCCTACTGCGAGATAAACCCACTTGAGGTTTTTTAGAGTAGGAATCCGCTTAAATTAGAATAAGTTTTGATTATTGTAATAAATAAATTTAAAAAAAAGTGCATCAGTGTCTTTTTCACGTGCCACTTTATAGGACTAAGTATGCTGGTAACTCTTTTTTGCCTCGTACTTGTCATAGCTTTAATAATAATTTTCAGTCAGTTGACATTTTTGCGTTAACTTTTGTTGAGTAAAAAAAATAAATTCATAACTTGCCCCAAAAATAAGTAATTGTTGTTTCTTTGGCATTATGTCATCTTTATAGTTTCACATTATTTTATAGTTTCACATATTTTAATGTTTTCAACAACATTTTAATTGGTTTTACTCTATGTAGGTACTTAGGTATTATTTAAGCTGAGGAACCTAATTGTTTTATGTGTTATTTTAATTACCTATTTTGGTACGTAATGTAAAACTGTATGTTTCCCAAAAATTATTAAAACAAAATAAACCAATCATAAAGTTTTGGTGTTCATGGCACAGGGACAAAGTAATCATCTTCCTGACGATACTATGTGAGCTGCTTCTGAATATTACCACAAAAGAACAAATAACACACAACTTTCAATCTGGACAGTTTCAGGAGAGGCCAGGTCCACACATTGACCGAAGTGTTGGCCCAAAAAGTTTCGCCAATCAATAGGCTTTAGAAAGATGCACCAATGAGCTTTGAAGCCAACACCTATACAACCACTCATTCGGCGATATGTTTTCATGTCAGCTTATTGGCATACTAAGGTGCAACTATCTGGTAAAATATAGGTACATATGCATAAGTTAATAATAATTATAACATACCTATTTATTTATTCTGTCACAACCATCAGTACATTATGATTACATTTTATGGATGAAATTGATGAGTTGAGTTGTATATGTGGCCAGTTGATAGGAAATTCCTATTGTTGATCGATATAAATAGATGTAGTTAAACTTACCAAGTAAGAACGATAAAATATTTCACTCTAGCACTTTTTCACATCTTAACACAGACCGACTGAGATCAAACAGTATAATTTCCATAGATGAGATAAATAATGTTATCACTTATCTAATCTTCATGTAATTCGACTTAATATTATCATAATCTGCTCAACAAGGTGCATTATTTTGAGGATGTTTTCCTGTGATCCTCAAAAACATATTGAGAAGTAAAAATAGTTTGAAATGACTGCACTGAAACCCGCCCTGGTTTTCATGCTGAAAAGGCTGAAAAGTTATTTTTCTGTACCGTAGTATTTTAAACAAGTTTTTATTTTTCAATCGGTTCAAGTAGTTTCAGAAATTACCCCGTAAAAAATACAAACTTAAAACCCTACTTCATCTATAAAACCTTGTAAATCTACTGGTAACTACCTAATACCTTTTCGAAATTAAGTCCAAGTTTCATTCATCTGGCAATTATTTCACAACAAATTTCCTCAAGTACCTACCTAGTAGTTTGCAATGAAAACTGGAAGCTTAATTCCGACTGCCTTTTTAATGGTATCGAATGAAACCCAATTACTGCCAATAATTATTCCAATTGCTTTTCAGAGGAAGCAGTACGTAGATAGCTCGGTAGCTAGTAAATAGGTATCAACTTACAAGTAGGTACAGTTACCAACAAGTAATACTCGTAAATAAGTAAGAAAGTAAGGGAGAAGGGGAGTAATGGAGAGGGGAACGGCTGGTACCTATATACACTTTTAAGATACACATAATTTAAGATACACATAACAATTTAAGATACACATAATCTTCAGATTCTCTAATGTTAGCACCAGAGACCTTTTGACTGTTTCGTCTATGAAATTATAGCCGATATCTATTTTCGTAGAAAAAAAATATTGATGGATATAACTTTTTACCTTCTAGTCTTCGCGTAGGGTTTTTTTTGTTATTAAATCCTAGACCGTTATTTGAAGCTTACTTGTTTGAGATAGGCCCTATCTGTTTTCCGCGTATATGTCCCTCTCTTTCTACCCTATATAGTGCATCTCTCTCGCACACTCCTACCACTTCCGATAACAGGCGGGGAGAGCCGACGAGTTTGCTCGGTGGCCCACGTTGAACGTTCGTCACCATTGGCGTCTTGTTTTCCGCGCGTAAAGGATGTCTATGAACAACCGCTACAGTTCTTCGTTAAAATTTAAAACCGAGTGCACTCAAAAAGCACAGGTGAGTACTGAACATATTTCAAAGTGTTTTCTAACTGTTTTACCGTTCGATGTGTTATTTGTGAAGTGATGTTTTATTTTAGTCCCAGTGTTAGAATATCTTACACCTACCCTCAAAAAATTGCGATATTTTTCTGGGGATTTTATTTTCAATTTTGTCGTTTTGCTTGTAGAATGAGTGACTCAAACGTTGTAACGTATGAAGTAACCACTGAAATGACAAAGGCTAGGCGCGCCACATCTCGTGGTCGGGACCGTAAACGAGATAGAACATTCAGCAGCAGCTCGTCGTCCTCTTCGTCCAATGCGAGCACCTCGGATTCGAGTTCCCCACGTCGTTATCGCCGCCGTCATCGACGACACCGTTCCATAAAAGGGGGGGGGGGGGGGAAAGCGTAGTGAAAGGCTTTTAGGTAATCTAGCGCAGCAGGTTGGTGATCTTTGCAAGCAACTCGCTCATAATGATCACGAGCCTGCTGTATTCACACATAGCCAAAATGAGGATGAACTTGGCGACAGCGTTAGTGGTTTTCTATACCAGTCTGAACCATTCGTACACGAATCCCACAATACCCAACCTTTTAACTTTAACGTCGCAATAAAAGAACCCACAATTCCCAAGGCACCCGAACACATGGTTCAGTTGCTTGAAAGCGTTCAACATTTTGACAAAAAAGAATGGTGTAAGGTACGTTACTCTGATGTACAAAAGCAATATAATCATATCCCCGGTTTCTCATACTTGGGAGGTTAATGAAGAAGTCCTTGTTTACGACCAATTAAAACACTTGGCTTACTCAGATATGGCTTATTCTGCTCTTAACTTTTGCGTTTTCAAACAAAATGAAGAATTGTCATCAAGTTTTCTCCTATCTTGGGCTAGCACTGAAAGTAAACTTAACGTGGAAGGTTTACGCAACAAAATAAGTGAACTTTTCTGTAATGGGAACTATTTCAAGGCATTTTCGGATTTGTTGCAACTTATTTCTGGTCACAGAGCCGAGGTGATACAAATGCGTCGAGACAGCATAACAAACTGTGTTCGCGACCCACTAACCAAATCGACTTTGCGTGAGATCCCACCTTCTAACCAGCATCTATTTAGCTCTGAAATGTTCACAGCAGCACTTGAAAAACCTGGTGGGGTCAAGAAAGCATTTCTACCCCCCCAATAAGACATCAAATTTAACTACTGTTTCGCAAGCAGGGACTAGTAAGCCACCTAGCCACCCCCCGCAGGGGTCGGCACACTATCGTGGACCCTCGCAGGGTATCAATCCAGCGTATTGCGCACAGCAACACTATTACAACCAACCCTCGCAGGGTTTATTTTTATTTATTTAGGACAATAAACAATTGTACAATTCAGGTTACAAACTGTTTTACATTAATATGACTTATTGTACAACCAGCACCATTATCCCCTTCTTACATGTAAAGATTTTAGTCTCTATTTTTATACCAACCTAATAAGTTAAATAAACGAAAAATCATGTGTAGTTTTCAATGAGATCACTCCGGAAAAACAAGTTACATAAGTTAGTTGTAATTAATTAACTCAAGTATATATAGGTAGATATTAATCTAGCCAGAACTGCAAAACAGATTCTGATGGAAGTATATTATGAAACTTGTTAGACACTTAGGTATTAATATTATTCATTTCATGTAGTTTGAGTTTTACTTGTTTTTTAAATGCCGTGGATGTAAGCTTAAACAAATCGACAGCTGAGAAATACATATCATAGGACTTCATTAAACGTTTTCCAGCATTGGTTCTACAAAGATTAGGCTTAAATAGACAATGTGCGTGAGTGTCACGTAGACGTTGAGACGGGCTAGAGACTCTGTAATGCATTTGATTTGTGAGGTCATTACAGTCAAGTTTGCTATTGCAGATATTAAACAACACTCCTTGGTCTAATAGAAGTCTCCTAGCTTCGAGCGACATGAGTGAAAATTTCCGCAGTAATACGTCGTATGAGTAGGGTTGTTATCATGACCGACCCTCGCAGGGTCTCTATTCTGACCGTCCCTCGCAGGGAACAAGTGGTCACCCTCTCACGAGGAAACTTTAATAGAAACCAGGATATCAATAGAGGTAACCGAAAGCGAGCAGGGCCGTCTGCAAACATTAATTCAGCCAACAAGAAAAGTAAGTATTAACTCGAGGAGTTTCAGGCCAGGTCGTCTGGCATTTTACTACGACCATTGGAAAGACTTAGGAGCTCCACCAGTGGTATTACGCTTAATAAAAGGGTATCGCATACCATTTGTCCGAAAGCCTCCTTTGATAATGCCAGACCTAAGCGGACCTCATCGCACCATAGAATCTTCGAGTATGGATTCAGTCAAGGGGTTTTGGAAACTGTTTGAAAGTCTCCCAGCTATCTATCCTCAATGTTTCTGGTGCCCAATTACGATGGATCGAACTGCCTACAATTCAATTTAAAGGCTCTCAACAAGTAAATAATTACAGAACACTTCACACTGATAAATGCTTTTCGTGTACCAGATTTCCTTCAGAAAGACGACTGGCACAAGTGGATCTCACTCAAGCGCACTTCCATTTGCCGGTGGCAGTTGAGTCACAGACGCTTCTTACGACTGGCATACAAAGGAGAACTGCTACAAATAACGTGTCTCCCCTTCGGGTTGAGTACAGCGTCAATGGTGTTCGCCAGCTTGACCAACTGGATGGCCCAAATGCTGAGAAATCAAGGGTTACGAGTAATTGTGTACCTCAACAATTATCTGGTTGCTCATCAGGACCAAAAGACTTTGCAATTTCACGTCGATCTACTACTTGATCATCTTTGTCACCTGGGATGGAAAGTGAACACGGAAAAATCAATTCTAAGACTAACAGAAGAGTCTTGTCTTTCTAGGAATCCTCTGGGACCTCTGGTTAAATCAAAAAGTACTCCCAGCAGACAAAATTGCTTCTATTATCAGCAAAATAACGAGCAAATTACAAAAAGGCAAGACAAACCTAAAAAACTTACAGAGCTTAAAAGGACTGCTGAACTTCGCAAGCTACGTAGTTCGAAGGCAGACTACACTTTCGAGCTCTTCTCACGTTCCTAAATTCAGTACTGAACAGTACTCCTGTCTGCCTGCCTGCCTCTTAATGCAGTCGAGGATCTAAAGTGGTGGCTTGTCGGTTGTCACCAATCCTCAAAGATCCATCTCCATGTCACTTTGTGACCACGGATGCCATCGATGTGGCTTGGAGAGCACAAATAAACGGTTAACCTGTCACGGGGCCGCGGATCGAGGAAGATAAACCTCTTCATTGCAATCTGAAAGAGATGCTAGCTTTATTAAAGACATCAGAATTGCACGGCGAGCTTCGGAGCTAATCGTCAATCCTGTTTCAGTGCGACAATCGGACAGTAGTGTCATATTTGAAAAACCAAGGTAGAACTCAATCACAGAATCTGATGAACTTATCATAAAAGGTACCTATTTCATTATCTGAAGCTGCACCAAATAGATTTAGTAGCGAATTACATACCGGGATTATACAACAGTCTGGCCGATCACTTATCCCGGCACAAAGCTCCACCGGAGTGGCATCTTGTGTCGCAAGCCACGGAAAAGATCTTTCAGAAGTTCGGGATACCAGTAGTGGACTTATTTACTTCAAGACGATCACACGTAGTCGAAAATTACGTGACTCTATACCTTAACGACTTGGAAGCACTGTACCACAATGCCTTTTCTCAAATTTGGACTTACCCTCTTGCGTGGGTATTTCCTCCGCCTCACCTAATACCGAAAGTTCTCAATCACCTCAACTCAGCGACAGGAACTTATCTACTGGTTGTTCCTCGATGGCACCAGGTATTTTGGCGAGCAGACCTGAAGTCCCGAGCATTGACAGCACCTTACACAGTCATGGATCTCAAACAAAAACTCATTGACATAGCGACGGGCCTACCACCTCCCAAGGTCCAACAAATGACTTTGGAAATATGGAGATGTAAGCTCCCACGTCCTTCTCAGACATATATTAAAGTCGATTGCCCTAAACAAACCTGTTTCCCAGAAACCACCAGTGTGGAATATAAACCAACTTGTCTCTTACCTAAGCAATGTAAACGCAAACATACTGCTTTTGCTGTTATGTTCAGGAAGACGGGTTCATGATCTAACCTTACTTGCCATAGACTCTGATCATTTAATAAATAACACTAATAACCTGATTTTATGGCCAGTCTTTGGTTCCAAGACCGACAATTCCGATCACAGACAATCGGGCTGGAAACTTTACTTGAAGCTAGAAGAAATTTGGCAAAATCATTTCATCTCTTCGTGACGGTTAGAGGTCAACCAAAGCCGGCCTTCCGTACAATAATTGCAGGTTGGATAAAGGCAATACTAAAAGAGGCGGGCATAACTGCAACTCCTGGATCTTTCCGTTCAGCGGTAGCCTCCAGAAATTGGGTAGATAATTTACCCTTAGATGATATTTTGTCCAGAGGAAATTGGCGCTCAGGAAAGACTCACTCGTTACTACAAAAGGGAAATATTACCTGCTAGCATTAGTAGTAATACAACTCGTTTGTTTGACCCTGTTGATTAAAGCTTAGAGCTAATTTAACCTTTTGTTAATTCTGATTTAAGTGCACATTTGCAAATATATTGTTTTGAAATGCAAATACAAATGTATGTAATTGTATCTCTCTCTTGGATTTTATTGCCTGCATTAATATAGTAATAAAACAATTGCTTATAAACACATGTTTGAACTATTTACTCACATTGGCGTCCACTTCCGCCAGGCGAATACAAACACGTCTCAAACAAGTAAGCTTCAAATAACGGTCTACGATTTGATAACAGCGTTTAACCTAAAATAAAACGCTTATTAAATACTTACCTTATTTGAAGCTTACATTTAATTTCTGCCTGGTGTTTTCGACTCAATGACGAACGTTGGCCACGGAGCAAACTCGTCGGCTCTCCCCGCCTGTGATCGGAAGTGGCAGGAGTGTGCGAGAGAGATGCACTATATAGGGTAGAAAAAGAGGGACATATACGCGGAAAACAGATAGGGCCTATCTCAAACAAGTAAGCTTCAAATAAGGTAAGTATTTAATAAGCATTTTATTTTAGGTAAAACGCTGTCATTAAAACTACTAAAATAAATTCTGAATCTCATTCACTATTCAGTATTCACCTTATTAGCAGCAGTATCTTTATACTATTGGATAAATTGGAAAATATAAAGGTTCGGTCGCCAATTTCGCCATCACAATATTCATCTTAAGCTACTTACCTTAATGAAATTCAAAAATCAGTGTCCTAAAGAATGCAAAGTTTCCAGATATTTTTGATGGTGACTATACCTACAATAAAAGTAACTAAAACTACATTTGGCATCAGATGATTAGATCTCAAACGCCTTCTCAGAAGCTAGACCAAGTTCCTTACCAAAACAAAAAACCCTGACATTGCGTGCCATTATTAATTGCACTTATTCAACAGTTTATTGAAATAGATTAGAGTTTGCGTAGGCATTGCTAATGAGTGCAATTTTTTAATTAAGATCTTTGAATACATCAAGGTCTTTTCTATAAGCAGAACAATTAGTAATCTGGAATGATATGCTACGCAATTCCACATTTTGTTTTGAAATCAAATCGATGATGAATAACGGAATAACGTTTCGTTATGTAATCGATAGTATACCAAGCCACGCTCTACGTTGTTTAAAAAGTAAAATGTCAACTGACAAATGTCAAAATTGTGAAATGACATTTCAAAATCCCGTTTTCTTTCAGCATGATTGATTTTATTTTTCACGTTGTTACAAACAAGCATTTTATCGTAAAATTTCATATGTGATGTCTTTACTCGACAACGCTGTGTTTAATTCCACCCTTTACGAGGCTTTGTATCTTCAGATTGGCGATACTTTAGCTTTGGCAAGGGAATTCATCGAGTCTTGCATTTCGGCTTTGCCGATCGAAAGTTTTCCCAAATCAGTAGTAAACTTATCTGAATCATCATTTTACGAGGAGATAGCAAGTATATTTTACTTCAATGAGTTCCAGTTTTTGTTGTTGAAGACATTTTTGCTGATTTTATTGTTTACATTGCTGCTGATTTTCATTTCTTGGCGAGTTTACGGGAAGAGAATATCAGAGCGGTTTATGAAACCAGGTGAGTTTCTCGTCGTCTCCTGTTGATTTTAATGACCTTGGCATGGATTCGAACACAATATTGCTCTGTGTGTTTGTTTCCGTCGAAAGTCTTACACCTAGTTTAGACTTGTTTTTTCAAAGAGTGAATAAAATTGGGCAAGCCTTTTATTTGTATTTTGCTTATAGCTAGATTAAATTAATTTATATAATAGCACTAGGTATGTATTCATTATCTAGACAATCAGTAGAATGCACTTATGATAAATTTAAAATGTAGAATTTAACAATTTCAATAGATCCATTGTTATTATTGCACAACCAACTGAATGCATTGTTTGATGACTCACTGCAAAAATTAAATTGCGTGTAAAACTTTGTGCTACTATGTAGTTTCAAAATTGATTAATATTAGTGAATAGAGTTGAAGTATTAAAGGCCCCGCACTAGGCAGACTGGCTGTGGCAACCAGTATGACATATATGAATTAGAGTATGTATTGTATGAGAGTTTGTGCCCTAAGCAAACACAAATACCCGGCTACAGCAGCCAGAATGTGTGTAGCAAATGTACATAGCTACTGTCAATGTCCAGGCACAAGTTATAGCAGCCAGGTATATTTTGCGATTTGAACTTTAATAAGATTACTTTCAATACAGAGAAACCTATTGATTGGCTGCTATAACTGGCTATGCATTTCTGGATGCCACAGTCTGGCTGTACAGACAGGTTGCCTAGTGCCTGTTAGCCCTTATTATTACTCAGGTTATCCAGAAATTACAGCATAGATATTGTTGCATTTAGCATGTAGGTTTTTACTCCTTGTAACTAAAAACAATATTTGACTGACTTTTATTTTACAGCCACATCAGCTACAATTGAGCAACTGAAAGAGAGTGTTTCAAAACTGAAATTGCCTAAAGAACACAGTCCCCGAATATAAAAAAAGATGGCGGACAAAATAAAAAAGTTTTTCCAAAAGAAAAAGGTGGAGGCCAAATTTAAGTTGGCAGGACCCGGTCATAAGCTCAGTGAGTCTACAATAAGCAGCCACAGTTCAAACTCCAAGAAGGATGCTCTGGCGGTGAAACGGTCGGGATTATCGGAAGAAAGTAAAGTGGCAGCAGAAGCAGCGTTAGCCCGATTGCAACAGAAGAGGGAAAATCCTTCATTTAACACTTCATTGGCTGCTATTCAGGTACTTATTTTATTGGGTGCTAGCAGACCCTGTAGACTTTGTCCTGCCCATTGTTTTTTTTCTCTATCTAAAAGTATTATAAAATAATAATTTGCAAAATTGGCTTAGCAGTTCTCGAGATTTGTGTTGACCAGATAATTTTGCAATTCCTTTTTTATATTTAATTTTTTGCAATAGCCACAACATTACTAATGAAAATACCCTGTGATAAGTTAATTCAGTAGGGTTTACCCAGATTTAAAATACATATGTTAAAATACCATACATTCACACATTAATTGGTATGTAATTTCAATATAGTATGATAAGAACTTGGGCAGTCTAGGGCATACTTAGAGAAATATGTTTTAACACCTATTTATGTAGGTAATTTATACTATTTTTTTTTAAATCTAGTTAAGGAAGCCTTATTTATTAATTTTAATTAACCATCTGATTTTGGTAGTTTTGATTCCAAGAAAGAAAAATAAGATGTTCTTCATAGCATAAAGATAAACAATAATTTAATCAAAATATACTTTCAGGCGCAAGTTCGTAAGGAATTAGAGAACGAAAAGGCTTCATCATCATCAGCACCATTGCAGAGTGTAGAACCAGTTTTAGAGAAGAAGGAATCTGAAGTGGACCTGCCTAGGAACTTTGCTGCAGCTGGCGTTTATTTCAGGTACCTAGAAGTATAAGTCGCGCCTCATAAAAAATATCGCTAACGGTCACCTACGCTCTAATAGACATATTTACTTAATAGTTCACGAGTATTTGGAAATTCCAACAATTCTAGTGTTTTGAAAAAGCGTAAAAGTAAAACTCTTCTGAGATTGGTCAAACCGTTTAAAATCTTACGTATGGATATCCGTTAGTTTATAAATTTACCACGAGATGTCGCAAATTGATAAATTTCCGAAAATGTAGGCGTAATATAATACAATTTTTCTCCCGTTTAGAATCCTACGAAAGCTTATAAATTTCCTAGGAAATTTATAAACTTACGGATCTTATTATCTTCCGGTGACAGAAACATATTTTGGGTTGTAATCTAGCGAATACATTTAGTTGTCTTATTGTATTGAATAACCTTACCTGATTGTAACCTGTTTTGTGTCTACATAATAAATAAAAATAAAATCTAGTATTATGACATGGTACTAAAGTATCACTCTATTTGCGATGCTGACTGTACGGAGTGAAGAGAGAGTGAAAATTTCGTTCATTGCGCGACCACGCCCGTGCGTGCGAACGCGATAGCGACTGCTCTCATGCGCAAACTCCTCCCCAATAGCATTTTATTTACGTAGCGCGGGTTTTATACAGCAGTTTCAATTATTTGATTGCTTTTTTTTAAGCACAGATTACAGATATCAGAATCAACAGTGGTATTACAATTAAAGTTAAATAAATGCACATAACTCCCAGACCAGTACAAACAGACATGGTCATGCACACAAATGTTTGTACAGTGCGGGGATCGAACCCGCGATCTCTTGGTTACCCAATAGTCAAATTCTCGACCATTACATTTATGACAGTATTTTAAGTAGGTAATAAATGTAAATATAAGCAATCCATGTAAAGGCAATAAAGTCAAAAATGTAGGAGCAATATTTTAGATACTTTTGTAAGTTTTGAAGGTTTTCAAAGTTGATCCTCAGAGCCGCAATAGCCATACGTAATAGATATACTATTACTATTATAAACGATCACCCCCAAAAAGGGAATTAGTGCATTTGCTTATAAATAAGAACGGCAGACCAGCTGCCGCATCTATTGGATCTGAGCCTTCGCAGCGTGCACATCGGCAGTATTTTGCGATAAATATCATTTAGTTCCTCCTCGATGACCGGAGCCGAAAAGAATTTTTTAAGTGTAGTCTATTATTATTAGTGTATTTTTTTAATTACATTTGTTAAAACTTAACAAATAAAAATACAGTTGTTTGTTAAGATGCTCTTTGTCTGATTGTTCGTTTTGTTTTTAAAATTGTGTTTTGAAATTAACAATAAAAAACAGATTTTTTATTTGTATATTTTTAAGTGTTCTTAAACTATTGTAACGTCGATGATATCATACTTTTGATCCTCAAGCAGTTAATGTGAGGTCTACAAATTCAATTAACAGTACCTACGCCTAGCGCGAACAATATCGTAATGTATTCCTTTCTACAAAAAAGTCAGAAATTGACAGTTTTCCTTACATATTGATTAGTTAACGAATAGTGAACGATACGAATACGTTACGATAGTTGTTCGTGCTAGGCCTACCAGAGCTCCAATCTGTATTGTATTAAGCCCTTATACGTAAAACTACTTCTTAAAAATATTTAATGGCAATTAACGTAGTTTTGTATTACCAAAATAATAAAATTTCCCATCAACAAAAACATGTATCATATAATCTTATTTTTATTTCCAGATGTCCAATAATTAGCAATGACATTCTACCCCGCGATGAGTGGAAAGCGAATATAAAGAGCTTCCTATACGAACAGCTGGAGGAAGAAAGAGGGCTGACTGCCTGTCTCATTATACAGTCTTGTAATTATAACAGGGAAAAGGTAATTTTTTGAGTATGATTTTACTTAAGGCGCGTTCACATAACATTTTTACAGGTCCGTTTCTACTTCTATTTTATTAGCGTATTTCGTTCTAGAGCGAGTTCACACATGATACGTAATGGTCGAAATCGGCCAGGAGGACTATTATTACTATGTCCAGTAGCGACGGATCCGTTAAAACGGACTTATGTGAACGCGCCCTAAGTGTTTTAATTTCACTGTTTACTTTTTACCCATCATCATCATATATGATACAACTAGTGTTTAATTTGAACTATCTCTGTCACCAATGTCTAAACAAAATTTAAGACTCCTAAATAGATAAAATCAATTTATTTTTGTAAATAGACTTACAAGTAGCACTTTCACACGTCAAAACATATAAATCAACCCAACCACCGCTTCGGGACATTTTGGGCCATTGCTGAGAAGAAGCGGCGCAAGAAACACAGTCACTATTGTCATTGCCTTTTTTTCAAATTTGATTTAAAATAATAGGCATGATGAAACCTATCTTAAATATTTTCGAGACCATGGCGTTTATAAAACACAGCCCCTATGAAGTTAATACACCAGTATATTTCCAAAAAGCTGTAGAAACCATTTTTAAAACACACAAAACTCAACAAATTGTCATGAAATTGGTCAATACGGTAGTTGACACCACCAATCATTGACGTACTTTTTATCAACTGTCAAAACGCTTTTCTTCATAGAGCTTGTATGGGAATAACACACTTTGACGTCATCGCGTGCAATGCCGACTGAGTGACTAATTATCATTTGAATTCCAATTAAAAATCAAATAATACGAACTGCAGAAAAATATTAGTGTAAAGGCATCTGAAATTATGAATTATTTTAGAGAAAATCAGTTTTTGAATATTTCTTTCATAGTGGAAACAAGCCTATTGACTTCGATTTCTGATATATGACCGTGACGTCACTTTCTTGTATTCCCATGCAAAATCTATGGAGGCAGACCGTTTTGACAGATAATAAAAAGTATGTCAACGATTGCTGATGCCATCTAGCCTATTTGAAATTGATCCAGTGGTTTAGGGTTCATGTAGGTTTATTGATAGTTATCCAATTTTTTTTCAAAATCATAAGGACTTCAGCTTAATTGCAAATATTACATTGAACGATGTTTTTTTTTCAGATTGACACGTGTGTCGAAACATTATGCAAGTATTTAGAGAACATAGTCACGCATCCAGAGGAGGAGAAATATCAGAAAATTAGAATGTCAAACAGGTAATAATTGTACTATTCTTATCCTAATGTTAAACCTCTTTTACCTCACTCAACCTATACGAATAAAGCTGAAAAAGAGGATTATTTTGCTTTAAATTAGACACATCTCCTGAGGATGCCACGTGTAGTGGCAAAACGCGTCGAGTGTTTTGTTGGTGTCAGTGTTGTGATTGCAGGTGCATCTTCTGTGTCACGTTGTGAGTTGTATTGTAAGTCCTGCGACTTCCATTTCTAGTTTTTTCAGGTGGTTACAGTTTGATGTATTCGGGTTCCTGCGCTGGCGTCGTTTAGTTTACAGCTTTAGTCGTGGATTTCCGCAAAGTAACGCCTGATTGCATCAACTATGAGAATAAGTCTAACTATTAAATGCAATTTTTAACTCTATGAGCCGTAATCTGTATGAAATTGGTTGCGAAAAGATAGATTTGTTTTTTGATAAGGTATCATGCACTTTACGTACTTTATTTATTGTGTGGATCAAATCTTTCGTTAACTTATCGATTTTCTGAATTTCCTTATCGTGGCATAATCTTGCTGGTGACGGTACTACAAGATTTCACCTTTTTCCTTTTGATATTATCAATCAAAACAACCTCATAGTGACACATATAAATATAGTTACAGTATTATGCATTTTAAGAGAGACCTTTGACCAGCAGTGGGATACACTAGGCTATGATATATTATATATGATGAAGCTTATGCATTTGTATTTAGCATTACATATGAAAATTCAATCAACAATTATATAAATCACTGAACAATTGATGCTTTTAAAGTTCTTCATAAAAGATTTGTTTTTTTTTATTAGTATAAAATTCACAGCTCTTATTAACAAATTAAGCTTATCTTACATGCTAAACTTACAGCCAATAACGAATTTACTTTAAATAAAAAGAACAAATAAAAATCTAAGTTGACACGGGTTGACAAAATACACAAGTTTGATAATGTGTATGTGTAACTTGCTAACAATGGTCTAAAATTCACATTGAACTAATTTAACATTAATTTTAGATGTATGTATATATTTATCAATTATTTATATAGTTACAAGTTTTGACGCGGATACAACTGTTTACAAACTTCTACTTTAAATTTATAAATAAACAGAAAACTAAAAATTATTCTTTCTCACACTGAGAGAGTGGCTCTAGTACGCTTATAACCCCGTTTTTGAACCTTTTTCGATAGTAATAACTAGGCCCCTGGAAAAAGTTTCTTGAATTTGATGACGAGAACCATTTCACATACTTATGACGACCACTTTGGTGTAATGGTCAAGAAGTTGACTATTAACCAAGAGGTCGCGGGTTCGATCCCCGCACTGTACAAACATTTGTTTGCATAAACATGTCTGTTTGTACTGGTCTGAGTGTTATATGTATTTATTTAAGTTTATTTGTAATACCACTGTTGGTTCTGATGTCTGTAACACAAGTGCTTAAGCTTAAGCTACTTACCACGGAGTCAGGTCAATGTATGTGATGTTGTTGTTCATTTATATATTTATATTTATGTTACACAGTAGCTATAGAAAAAAACATGTATTAATGGTTTATGATAACTTCGAAATGAATTGAGATTATAATTCATCATTAACTGCTGCAACTTTATCTAAGGCGTTGTCCTACGTGATCGAAGCGATACGACACGATGCGACTAACACTTGTGTCATTGTCGATCGCGCTTCGTCATGTTGGACACTATCATAAACGTACATACATTTGTTATTGTTGCTCACGTAAGAAAACGGGTTAAGAACCTAAGATATACTTAAGCTAAGAAAACTAAACTAAGAAAAACTAAAAATAGCATAAAATACTAAAAATATATATGCAAAAGTTTTAACTAACTATTAGTTTGACAATTACAAAATTACCGACTTACCACTTTTAGAGACCGATTTCATCAAATAATATCCCATTAAGTACAACTTTTTTAAAAGTAATTAGAAGCTATGAAAAGTATTTGCTTTAATTTATTTTTACAGTTGACAATTCCATTCTGTTCTGATTGTTTCCAAAATTTTCGATATCGATACTTTTTGTATCTAGTTTCAATGTAAGAAAGGAGATTATTATACTTATAAAATTACAGTTAACCCTTAACTGGTTTCGTACGTAACTAATCTCATTACGTCGCGACTTACGGCGGGTGCCGGATGTTCGGTGCTACAGCTTTTACCAAAGCTGAGGCACGTGCGTTTTGGGGGCCGCGCGACCCCCACAATACCAGATACGTAAGTTTAGAGTTTTTACATTATTTTATTAGATCGTGTTTTTTTAAGAATCATTTGAATCACGAGAATTGCGACAAAAGATTGATCGTTTGTATCATCTTACAATGCAGCTGGAACATCTGCAACGAATTTTACGCCTGAAGTTGCCAGCTCGAGCCAAAACGCCCTAAAATCAGGGCGCTGTCACTTATGTGACAGAAAAAAAGACGTTGAAAGAATTTGATACAAAATGCAACAATTGCAAGTATTTCATTTGCAAAGAGCATAGTAAAACAAATGTGCTATGTGATGATTTTCAAGACAGAATATACCATTTAATGTTCCTTAGCCTCTAGAATTTATAATTTGTGTTGATTTTTTACTAAAAGTTAATCAGAAGATTATTTCAGTTTTTTTTTCGAAGTTTATATTATAACGAATATGAAAACAAACATAGGTTGGCAAGTAATCGTTTATTTTTTGGATAATTGTGACATTGGAAAAAAAGATAACAGAACAATATCAAATTTTTGTGATCTATTGTAGTACAAAGGTAAAAAGAGTCATATAAATAAAATGTTATTGATTTTATCAAACAGTTTGTAACAGTTTGTTATTTATTGTTTCCAAATAAGTTTAAAATAAAACTCTGGAAATTTAAATTTTAGAAGCTATTTTCTATTGGGGGCCGCGTGACCCCCACAAAACCAGTCACGTTACTTAAATTTACGATACCAGTTAAGGGTTAAAAGGCATTGTATTGAAAAAAAATACTGAAAAAAACTTAGCCAAAAAAAAGATACAATATTTTAATAATGAAATCCTAAAAGAATAAAAAAAATATAAAACTCGAAAACTTCAAAAAATCGCGAAACATACATGGGGGTAAAATCGATAGGTATGGTACTCACTGAGCCGGTGCGGCTTGACACTCTAAAAGATACACCCTGTATTACATAACCGAATTCCACGCGGGCATTCGCACTGGCTTGTCATACATACATAAATCGTGCAACTTGTTTTTCCCAGAGTGTTCTCAGATAAAGTGCAGCCAATGGAAGGCGCCATGGAGTTGTTGTTCGCCGCGGGCTTCCGGCAACAGAAACTGACCAGCCCGGACGGCACTGAGGAAGATTACTTGGTGTTCGGTAGAGAGAATGTGGAGTCTGTTGAGAGTTTAGTGGTAAGTGTATTGCTGATATCTATACAAGTGTTTTATAATACGAAATGAACAAGCTCCGAAACTACTGGACCGATTTGAAAAGAATATCATTAGAACCCTTCATTATCCGTAATGAATATAGGCTTAATAACATTACATTAATAACATTTTAGACATCTAAATATATAAAACTCAAATGTGACTGACTGACTGACATGGTGATGTATCAACGCACAGCCCAAACCACTGGGCGGATCGTGTTGAAATTTGGCATGCGTTTAAATGGTTTGACATAGGCATCCGCTAAGAAAGGATTTTGATAAGGGATTTTCAACACATAAGGGGATAAAATATTGGTTGCAAATTTGTATGAAACTCTGTGGCTAAAAAACTAAAGTCCCACGAACGAAGTCGCGGGCGGCCGCTAGTTATACACATAGACCTTCTAATAACCTCTTGAATAACTATCTATAAAAAAACTGCATTAAAATCCGTTGAGTAGTTTTAACTTTCTAAGCATACATTTACATATTACAGACATAGGGACGAAAAGCGATTTTGCTTTATACTATGAAGTGATTTTACCTATATCCGCCACATTTAATTTTTCGACCAATTTTAAGATAAAGATTGATTGATGTATTTTTCATCTTTAATCAATAATTGTGTTATTTTCGAACGCAGTTTTTCATTATAACTCTTTTATTCTATCCAGACGTTAATCGACGCATTGCGCACGGCAGAGCCGATACAACTAGAGTTGGATAGGAACCTGCAAGTGCTTCTCCCATCGCAGGCTGCGTCTAAAGTTCAACTCCCGGCCTCGTTCTATGCGCTTACACCGGAGGAAATAAAAAGGGAACATCAGTTGAGGTGAGTAAATAAATTATTTGATTGCTGTCCCTTTCACTCGTATCGAGATATTGGCATGAGTGATGAATATGGAGAATAACCAAATTTTATTCAAGTTACTTTTGTTCAAGATATTTGTTTGCTTGGATATAATGCAATTTGTTTCTTGTAAAATTAATAGGTTAATTAAAGTATCTATCAACAACCCAACCACATAAGCTTTGACCAACCGAAAGTTTTCGCAAGAGAACGTCGTTGTCTTCCTCGTATGCTCCGTGAGGCCATTGAAATTAGAAGACACCCTAATTTTAATAGAGAAGATAGTTGGAAAATTCCACCAGCTTGGGATCCTGTTTTAGCCAAGACTCAAGCTTGACTCCGCACTGCAAGACCTCAAATGAGCTAACAGTTAGCTTATTTTGTGTAGATAGGAACGTAACATAATATTTGAGTGATGGTAGTTTACATTTCTTTCAAAACTATGTAATGATAACTAACACCTTAGTCTACCTGTGACCACGGACGCTTAAAAGGGTCCGAAATGTCAGGTTGGAGATAAATGTAAATAAATAGCGAAATAATTCGTAAACAAGTGTCATCATAGGCCTTATCCGTCTATTACAGACGATTTAAGCAGTGTCTGCTGCAAGGCACTTTTAACTGTGGCTGAATAAGCCAATCCGGGAGCGACAAACTTTTCCGCATTTAAGGCTAGGGAAGGCAGCGGCAGGTGGATCAACGCCGCTCTGATGCCTTCTTTCCCTCCTGTCAGCCAGCACATTGAATCGGACATCGTCGTGGAATTTATGTCCATCCTTCACACGTAATACGCAACTCGTCCCTGGAATCAGCAAGCTTCTCCCTCTCGCCTCTCCTCCTGTTTGATGTTAAAGGCGTGTATGTCCCGCTTTGCACAGTCAAAAAACGAAGCATCGGTCTACAGACAAGTGAATCATTTCAATAAAATACCTACTTTTTTGTATGTTACAAAGAAACATTTAACATTGTCAAAAATAATAAATACCCAGCAGAGTCACATAATCGACTGCACAAGGACTGTTATTGCCATTTCATTCATTAATAAAATACAAATCGAATTAAACAGCGATACGGTCCACATCGGTATCATATACAGTGGTGGTCATATAATTAAGAACGCTGATATAAAGGGTGATTTTTTCAAACTAAGACGCAAACTAATTGCATGCTTTTTTTATTTCTCTCGGTATCGTAAAACTTTCCCATAATACCACTGCATTCATTGATACACATGATTAGCTAAAAATAAATAGACAAACTTTTTACACTACCTCTAAACATAGTATTTCTATTTACTGGCTGGTCACGTAATTAAGAACGCTAAATAGTTTATACCTTTATTCAAATTTAAATAGAGAACACTCAGTCATTTGTTACTGTTTGTATAATTTTGGCGCCATTTAGTGCTGTAAAAAATCAAAAGTGATTGCTTGTTATGAAAAAACAATGGGAAAAAATAAAAGTTGTGATAAATCTACAAGGGAAGTAATAATAAAACTTCGCCGGAAGAATTGGTCTTATAAAAAGATAGCCGACCATCTGCAATGTTCGAAAACTATGGTTTTCCACGCTGTAAAGCATTTTGCTACGAATCAAATTACTTCGAATGTTCCACGTGCACCTAAACAGAGAAAAACAACTCCTCGAGATGACCGAAACATCGTTCGTATGGCAAAACAAAATCCTTTTTAAGGATCCAATGAGCTGAGAAAAGAATATTTTGGTGAAAACAACCCTTCAGCAATCTCAACACGCACTATTCGAAGACGTTTGGTAGAAGAAAAATTGCACGGTAGGATAGCAAGAAAGGTACCCATGTTGAAACTTTGCCACAGGCAAGCGCGACTTGCATTTGCGAGAAAGTATGAAAACTGGACTGTACGACAGTGGAAAAATGTACTTTTTTCTGACGAGACGAAAATAAACAGAGTATGTTCTGATGGGAAACGATATGTACGACGTCCCCCGAATACAGCATTCGATCCTAAGTACACGAAAGTTGCATTAAAACACGGTGGTGGAAATGTGAAAATTTGGGGGTGCTTTTCTGGACATGGTGTTGGACCTGTAAAGTTGATAGAAGGTAACATGGATCAGTTCCAATACAAAAATATACTGGAAGAAACAATGTTACCTTATGCTGAAGACGTTTTACCGGTTATTTGGACATTCCAGCATGACAATGATCCAAAGCACACTGCACGCACCGTAAAGGAATTTCTTACAGCACAATCAGTTTCTGTCTTAGACTGGCCAGCTAACAGCCCAGATCTAAACCCAATAGAGAATCTGTGGTTCGAAGTAAAGAAAAAGGTTTCAAATACATAGTGTAGTAATTTAAGAGAGCTGTACGACGTTTTTTTAGAAGAATGGAACTCTATTTCTCTTGAGAAATGTCAAAAATTAATAGAGTCAATGCCTCGCCGGTGTAAAGCAGTAATTAAAAGCCGTGGATATGCTATTAACTATTAATTTTAATTAAAAATATTTTAAATTTTCCACGCTTATTATTATTGTGATTTTTTAAATGTAAGTGACATACAAAACAATTCCCGAGCAGTTTAATAAATCGTTCTTAATTATTTGTCCAGCCTCAGTACTATTTGAATGTGTTACTTTGGTAAAAAAAATAAAATGTAAAAAAAAATAGTTTTTTGATTTTATTCTTTATTCATAGTGCACGTTGCTCTATTAATGTGGCTATTTTATAACATAACTAGTTGCCTCCCAGAAGATACACATTTAAGTGTATGACATGATTTAAATAAAAAACTTCTAGAACTTCAAATCGTTCTTAATTATATGACCACAACTGTATACGGTCTTATATTTTTGAAGTCGGTTAAAAAGGGGCTTGACTGAATGTCATGTGTCAATTTCTACAATCAGCATTTACGAATAACATATTATCTCTTTCAGAGCCGAAGCAATTGAAAAAAGTCAAATGCTCCGCACCAAGGCGATGCGAGAGAAAGACGAGATGAGGGAAATGAGGAAGTACAAATTCGCAATCATACGGGTTCGGTTCCCGGACGGGATCTTGTTACAGGTATGATAATCATTTGATTGTTTGATTGATGGTTAATGGAAACGCACCGGCGGCGGACCGGGACAATTCGGCGCCGTACTGAAACCGCGCGTATACCGCGCTGAAGAGCCGGACCTGCATACTCGATCGTCGAATCGTCGATGCGGTTTCAGTCCGGCGCCGGTTCGGTTCCGGCGTCGTCTACATGATGCCAAAGCGACCTTTGTGAAGGGTACCCCAGATGAAGCAAAGGCGTGGTGGATGTGCGAGCACGAACAACTATCGTGACGTATTCGTAGCGGTTACTATTTGTTGACAATGTGTTTAGTTATCTGACAGTTTCTCACTTTTTGATGATACGAATCGAATACGTTACGATGATGTTCGTGCTCACCCCAATGGAGAATGCTACGACACTACTCCGTTTCTTCAGCTGTATCGCACTTAAATGTGATTAGCTATAAAAGCAGCACTGCTTTCTTCGCAAGATAATTGATATCTGACTTTACCAATTTGTAGTACTCTAATGAATATGGTTTCACCGTTTTCTTTTAAGATTCTTACTAGGACCCAGTTTATCTACACTAATATCATAAAGAGGAAATATTAGTTTTTTTGTTTGTGTAGGGTGTGTCTACAGCTAGGGGATGTGTTGAGTGCTTACGACTTGAGAGGGAAGTTGTAGAAAGAAACAAACCCGTTGTATGCCGTTCTAACACTGTCGGTTGATATCTGTTTTATTAACGTAAATGAACATGTATTTATAATAAAGTTATAGATTGTAAACAAGTAAAGATATTTAGATGTGTGCCGTCGGTGTAGAGTGCCGACGGTGCTCGTTGAGGGTCCATCGGTCAGCCGCTGTATGTGGGTCGCTGACGCCGCTCCGAGGTTGGGCAATTTCCATGTACGATGCTAGCTCGTACATATTGGCAGCTCCAAAAGATGAGGAACATGATGCTGCACCCGTCTCCTGGCAAACGCTGCTGAAGTGTGGATGGATCCAATGTATGGCGTGGCTCGTACATCCTAGCCTCTCGAAGAAGTGAGATGCTGCTGATGTGGATGTGGTTGGCGTCAGTCTGTTGTAGACCCGCTGCGGTTGTTGGGCTAACCCGATGGATTGATGTGGTTGTGGTTGAAGTCTTCTGACTCGCTCTGAAGTGGGAAGCCGATGTTGAAGACCTTCTTCGTTGAAGTGGCAACCCTGGCTCTGCCGATGTTTCCTCTTGATGTAGGATGATATTGATGTTGATGGAGCTCGCTGATGGAGCTCGCTGATGGAGCTCGCTGATGAAGCTCGCTGATGAAGCTCGCTAATGAAGTTCGCTGATGAAGCTCGCAGATTGAGCAGCTGACGATGCTCGCAGTTGGAGCAGCTGATGATGCTCGACGATGGAGCAGCTGATAAAGCTCGACGATGCTTCTTGCTTGAGGACTGACAGCATTGGTGGGATTTCAGCTACTGGTGAGACCCTCTTCTGGGAGGCCAGTAGCCGAACCGCTGCTGCCAGTGTCTTGATCTTCTGTCTTCTCGATGGTGTTATGTCTTTACGACGTCTTAACTGTTGTATCGTTTGTAGGCTTCCTGAGACGCCCTCCGTCGGTCGATTCTCAGGATGCTGGAAAGGACAAGGGAAGGGATAGGTTGATAATGATAAAGTTTGCTACCTACCTATTCATAGTCCCTACTAAGTCCTGTCATGTCCTTGTCAACGTTGTTTTGGTAATGATAATGAAGTCATTGTAAGATATAAGTTGATGAAATACGTACCTTCCAAATGTAAATGGAATTACGCAGTTTAGGGGTCGTAGATCACTGTTGTTCTCAAGTGTCGATGAGAAGTGGTCCACATTAAAATTACTGTTGCATCTAACAGTTTGCTTGTTTGATAAATCTATGTTTGATAGTTCTTTGGCCCTTGATTGATTGAGTGCAAGGATGTTGTAAAGCTGGGATGTCGTTCCCCGTCTGCTTGTGTGTGAATCCTGCCTCCTTGATTGAGCTCAAAATTAACGATAAATTGGGTGGTGGTTGTAAGGCACCGACCCTGTTTGATAAGTTTAGTTCGATAGATCCTTGGCTCCTTGTTTGAGTCCAAAGAAAGTGAAAAGTTGGGATGTTTTCCCTGCTTGGTAAATCTTTGGCTCCTTGTTTGAGTCCAAGTTAATGATAATGCTAAATGTCATGTCAAATGTCAGTTAATTACTTGAGAAACCCCTTCTTGAGCCCCAAGAAACACTTAGCTACTTACTAATGTCAATGCTTTGTATGTCTTTGTCTGGAGTGGTGGTTGTAAGGCACTACTCCCGTTTGTTTGACATGTTTTAATTTCCCTAACCTACCCTACCAAAATTGTAAAATGTGAAAAAGTATGTCAAGTTAATATGTTAAAGTAGTTAATGTTTGTCCCTCGATAAAATTCGAATATGATGCTTAAGTTAGGTATTGCTGAATTGCATTTGATAATAATGCGAGAATTCTTGACTTCTCACATTTCTCTTGCGATGTAAACAAGTGTCGTTAAAATGAATGCTATATTTGATTGAAATTTAATTTGAACAATGTAAGTACTGCACGGAATAATGTTTTGTGGAACGGCAGACTTAATGTTTGAATTGATTTTCTACCAGTCAACGTCTTTGTCACTACTGCAGTCAGTCAGTATGTCTTTGAACGTTGCTAGTGGATAGGTCATTGAAGGTGTGAAGGTTAAGTCTATGACGTCAGAAAGGAAACTAAGTCCCTAGATGTCCCTTTACCCCAAGACACTAAGTCCCTAGAGCCCTAGCCCCGCCTAATAATAAATACTTAGATATAATACGGAGACGATGCGTGATGACTGCACCCAGGTCGGCCGGGTAACAGCATCACGACGGTGGGTAGGTGGCGCGGACCCGCTGCCAGCCGGGCAGACTCACCAGGCTGATCATAAGGACTGCTAAAGGTGTCTTGGCCGCAGCGGAGGGAAATGAGAACCAACACGGACGGTTGATATCTGTTTTATTAACGTAAATGAACATGTATTTATAATAAAGTTATAGATTGTAAACAAGTAAAGATATTTAGATGTGTGCCGTCGGTGTAGAGTGCCGACGGTGCTCGTTGAGGGTCCATCGGTCAGCCGCTGTATGTGGGTCGCTGACGCCGCTCCGAGGTTGGGCAATTTCCATGTACGATGCTAGCTCGTACAGTTTGTTTAAATTAAATAGGCTCCGAAACTTTAACTATCTCGTAGGGAGTAATAAAAAAAAAACTTTTACTTACTTATTATTAAAATCCTACAATATCCAAATATTTAATTCGAAAAAAATAATGATAAGGAACCCTGTGAAATTTTTGACAAATATTTTTACTGTCTTCCATAAATCAAAAAGTTATCCAAAAAATATCGTCCCGTTAACGCTAGGCTATTGTTGCGCCCTAGCGGCAGTACTTTGCATTAATCTTCTCACATTTTCCAGGGAACGTTCTCCGTATACGAGCGTTACAGCGAGATCCACGAATTCGTCCAAGAAAATCTCGAGCACAACGGTCTACCCTTCGTCCTTAACACGCCCACGGGCCACAAGTTAATACCGGAAGAAGACGCGAATAAGACCCTCATAGACCTTAGATTAGTACCAGCCACAGTGCTCACTTTCGCTTGGCACCCCTCCGTTATAGAAGAGATCAATAATAGTCCGAACAAAGATGTGTTTTTGAAGCCTGAAATTATGGTGTTAGTGCAGGAGGTTTGAATGTTATTGTTTATTTATTAAGTATTTTTTGCGTTCACAACGCTATTTTTTAATTCGAAAAGACATAACACCTTAAAAAAACCTTTATCGGCTCCGGTCATCAGGGAGGATCCTCCAGAACCGAACTTCCGAAGTCTGGAGGTTCGCAAATAAAATTTACCTTCTTTCATCTTAACCGATTGTTAAATATTTGTAAAAATATTTCTCTCGGGTATTTTGAGGGTGTCTCTCACAATCATTGATGAAACATACGCTGGCTTAATGCGTTAGAAAGCACCTACAAATTTCAACGACTCCATTAAAGATCTCGGTAGCTCAGTTGGTTATAGCATTGGACCGGGCGTCCAAAGGTCGGAGGTTCGTATCTTCCCTGATGACCGGAGCCGAAGAAAGTGTTATGTTATTGTTTAATTTTCGAAGCTTATTTTTTAATTTATGTTAATTAAAATTGTGTACAAGTTTATTCTCATACTAGCGAACGTTAGCGTATTCGTTCGCGCAAAAAGGTTTCCCTCATCGCAACGATTACATAAAGGTTTTGTTTGTGTTCGAAAAAATATATCCTTTTATGCTATTAGTCATTACATTATGAGCTTGACTCGCGGTCGGCAAAACGCGGCTCTCAGGCGACTTTCTCGGGACTCGTAAATGTTTTGTAAATAAGTTATAAATATCCATATATCCATATAATTAAGCCTTAAGAACGCGTCGCGCTCTGTCGGAATATTTTTTTAAATGTTCACATCTGCAACTGAAGGAGCTATGTACCTAACATATGGCAAAGTAAAGATGTCTGTAATTGCAAGATTAATATTGTAATTGCCCTTTGTTGATGCTTTTGTATTTCTTCCGAAATTCGGTTTAATATCTCGCGAAACTTACTTCTTACAGGTTGTAACTATCAAATGAAGATAAAATTAATGGCCACTATTTTTCAGCCTACACCTTTTTAAATTGGTGTAAAATTTTATGGTACAAAGCTATTTTTTTTTAATTCGTATTTCATACAGTTCAGCTGTTGTAATTGACCGAAGTATTTAGTAGCAATACGCTTCGTTTCCTGCCGACTTGTTATTAGAAATTTAAAAAGGAGCACCAATTTAATCAATCATTCACTAATTTATGTAAAAACCTTAATGGATGTTAATTAACGTTATCTTCCACGTATCGAGTAAGTTAGTCTTATTTTCAAAAAAAAAAAAATATCCCTCCATTTAGTAGCCGAATAAATTCAAGCTTCATGTTATATCACATTGACTCGTTTTAGTTCCAAAGATTCCGGAGATATTATTTCAACTTATTTTATTTCATTTAAACTGTTTTGTGTACAAATTGTAGAGTAAAAAGGATTGTTAGATTGTTTCTTTAATTCTTCATTTGGATTTCTTTAATTATTTATTACTATACTATTTGTCAGATTAATAAGAGGAAATGGTTGTTTTAAGAACTAAAATAAAAAACGATGTAAACCAGGCACTCATACAAGTGAAGGTTATCGATAATGTTTGCATTTAAGATTGTTAGGGTGCCTGTCCACCGGCGAGAAGCGAGGCCGCGGAGAGAAGAAACGGATAAGTATTAACTAATAGGATTTTCAATTAAAGCCGAGCGGAGATTTTGTGCAATCTTATGGTATACAGGATGGCGACCACAAACAGTTGAATTTCTGTCTGTTACTCTTTCATGCCTTAACTACAGAACAGATTTCGATGAAAATTAAATACACATACATAATGGTGTGTACTTTATATGTGTACAAAAATTCATCCAAATCTGTTGAGTAGTTTAGGCGTGGAAGCGTAACATACAAAAATTCAATTGTCGTATTATGTTCGCCGCCCTGTATATCCTCACTCCGCGCCGATGGACAGGTACCCTTAATGGCAGATAGCAACTGTAAAGACTGTTAGTAAAGTAGGCAAAGAAATTACATTGAAATTTTAAAAAGTTAAACTTTCTTAGACGGTAATCGAATCCGCGTGGATAGCTAGCAGACTAATTAATACTTTCAAAGGATAATTTGCTTAAACCTTTATTGAACATATTTATTGGATTCTTAAGAAGATTATATTCTTCTTCGTAGTTAGACGTTCTCTTTGTCCATTCTCCTTTTCCATTTTACTTATATTTTTAAATACACATAAACTATGGCTGAGAAAACACAGCAAGTTATTTAAAAGTTTTTTTTCTAATTTACTTAAAATCTTATTTTAAATGCACAACATGCATATGATGTTAATTCATTGATTAAAACTGTGTATGTATATCGAGGTGTTAACCGATATTGATAAAAACATTTAAAACCCACGTTAAAATTAACTTGTTTTATTTCTTAACTAGTTTTATTACATTATATAAAATCTACATTAACTTTGAACAAAACACACAGCTGTTTTAAAAAAAATATACCGCATAAAAATCTTCTTAGGAAAAAAATGCATAGCTCTTTTCTACACGGCATAAAGTCCTTCACTACTTTTAAGTCTCACAACTATCATCGGGCACTGATTACTTTAATGATTCCGCTTTGTTTCTAAGCGTAAAAACTAAACTCCTCTCAGGAAATAAGATCTATGCAGCAACGTCCCTCACAATTTGTTCGGGCACTTTATTCTCTATGGTCACCGATTTAGTGCAGTCCTCAGTCTTGTAAATGCCGACGAGACGGTTGGACACTTCAAACATGTTGTATCGAAGCGATATGATAATGAATTGGGCGTTCTTTGTGCGCTCCTGTGGACAAGTGAAAAATAGATTAGGTTAGGAATGATAAAGATGAAATTGCTTGGTTCAATCGTCCATTTCAAAACAGACCTACAGCATGTCACATATTTGTTTCTTCGGTTTACGCGACCAGTAGACATTGAAATGAGACTTTTTAGGGATTATTTCCATTTTGTTTAACCTGACATTTTGGATCCGTGCTCCCAGGTAGACCGTTCTACCTCTACAAAATGTAAATAAATCACGAAAAAATTCGTAAAAAGTCTCATTTTAATGTCTACAGCAGGTCTCTAAAAAAGAACTTTTAATAAATCTTACGACTCAAAACAATGTAGAACTAAAAAGACACAAAAGAACTTAAGACTCGGAAAACTTATTAGTCTTAAGTTCTGCAAAAATAATTCATCCGCAAAATCAGGACTAAAAGACTATTGAAAACTAGAGGGTTTAATTAAATATGTTAGCTGGCTGCAGGAAAGAAATAAAAGGACGGAGCGTGATTTTAACTACGAGTTCTATAATGGCGATTGAATCGAATTAGTACAGGGAAGTAAAAAAAAAAAGACAGATGGCGACAGTGTCTCATCAAAAGGCGCGTTCAATAATCGAAAAAACTGAGTTGGAGGCTGCGTTCAATTTTCTTCAAAGACTCAGTTCTATTACAACACTAGACCTGCCTCAGTAACGTTTCGTCCTTATTTTCGGTTCTAGCCAACGCCTTGCCTTGCGCGGTCAAACTGACAAGTGGGGTAAGCACGAACATTTTTGTAACGTATTCGTGTCGTCCAAACCTTAGAAACTGACAGTTTCTTCAAACAAATTGACAAGGTAACGAATAGTAAACGCTACGAATACGTTACGATAGTTGTTCGTGCAAATTTTAGTTTTTAGCGTTTTTATATTACTTTTTTAGTTTAATTTTGATGTAATATTCCACACAAAGATATTGTTATGAATAAAGAATTGATTGATTGATTGATTCCTCACCCCAAAGTCAACGAATAGTAAACGCTAGGAACGAATACGTTACGATAGTTTTTGAGTTCATCCCACTGACATCGGCTTAGAAAGTAATCAGTTTTGAAAACGTTGCTTCACTAATAATATATTAAACTAGCTGACCCGGCAAACGTTGTTTTGCCATATAAATGTTAAGGGTGGACAACCCTTATCACTAAGGGGTATGAAAAATAGATGTTAGCCGATTCTCAGACCTACTGAATATGCTTTCAGTATGAAAAAAAAAATTCATTAGAATCGGTCAAGCCGTTTCGGAGGAGTATGGGAACAAACATTGTGACACGAGAATTTTATATATATAGTCCTGCAAAACTAATATTGAGCTGTGGTGATTACTTAAATGAAATATGAAGAATGGTACAGATATCAATATTCCAGCATTTAGAATGTTAAAGTTCATTAAGGCTCATTAAAAAATATGTATTCCATATTTTAAAATTTCATATGGATCTTTCCTGTTGTAGGAAATAAACTATTTTTTTTCTTTTTTTTATTAAAAATCCATAAAATACCTTGATATAATTAGCAACGATAGACACATTCTTGAAGTCCAGCGCGGCGTCTATTTCATCCATCACATACAACGGAGTCGGCTTGTAATAATGCAGAGCGAAGACGAGCGCAAGAGAGGAGAGAGTCTTCTCACCGCCAGACAGGTTTGATATGTTCTTCCACGATTTGTTTGGGGGACGGACACTGGGAAATAAAGATGGAGAAAAAATTACACAGAATGGTCTAAATACCGAAACAATAACTAGAAAAATAATGTTTTTTCTGCATTGACCAGTCAAAAGTCAGTCTTTGCTTTGCTTATTTTAAATCATATGGGGGGTGGGGGAGTCATGATGATGTTTACGTCATCAGTAGTTCTGTCCTTTTTCTCACGAATTTTGTCTGCCTCACATTGTCTTTCGGGGATTCCCGCAAATAAATGCATACGTTTAGTAGGCACTCGCTTTAGAACCGATTATGGAAATTACCGCGCGCTATTCACTAGTCAAAAAATTCTAAGTTACCCGAAAAATGTTTACCTAAGCAAAGGAGGGAGGGGAGGGGGTATGAGCTTTTCTTACTTTTGCTGAAGGACGGATGGGGGTAAATAATTGTAATAAATCTGCTTATGTAATAGATGTTGTATTTCATCATCGTTAGCCTATATAACGTCCCACTGCTGGGCACTGGCCTCACCTCATCTATGAGGTGGTGCGAGCCATACTCCACCACGCGGGCGAGGTGCACCGCGGTGGAGGTGTGTGTGTAAGGTAAGTGACCAACCTTACTGTCAGATGTTATTAAGCCGCCCGAGTACTTCTGACTAGGCTTAACGACTAATATCTATCGATATTAACCGGGACCAACAGCTTAACGTGCCTTCCGAAGCACGGAGGTGCTTGAAAATAAACGTCACTTGTATGGTCAGAATGGTCACCCATCCCAAACATGACCGCGTCTTAGGTTGCTTAACTTTTGGTATCATTACCAAAGCGCCACAAGCACCTCATGTTGTATTTACCTGAAAATAATTCCCTCTGTGAACGGATCCAGTGAGTCGACCAACTCAAGCTCTGCATCGCCTCCTAGCGTGATCATCTGGTACATTTCCTTCAATTTCGTTGTAATCGTGTTGAACCCTGAAATATTACGTTAAAAAATTTAAGTTGATTTTCTTTTGGTATAGTACGTACGGCCACGTCAAGCTAATCACGGTATATAATGCGTATGTAATAAGGGTGATTTTATAATTAAATTACTTTATTTTTTAGCGTTTTTTTATTTTTTTTATTTAGCCTATATCATCCCACTGCTGGGCAAAGGCCTCCTCCAAATCTCTCCACCTGTCCCTGTCTATTGCCAACTTTTCCCAGTCCCTTGTTGTATTGACCAAGTCGTTACACCATCGTTTCTTGGGTCTGCCTCTTCGGCGAAAGCCGTCTGTAGGCACCCATTCGGTGACGACTTAGGCCCACCTCTCTGGATGCATCCTGCAGATGTGACCCGCCCACTCCCACTTCAATTAAACGGTTTGATTGCCCACATCAGTGATACCGGTCCTGGAGCGGATGGTAGTATTTCGAATTTTTAGCATTAACAATGCAAATTTCTTTACAATATGAAATTTAAACACACTTAAAGAAAAATGGACTGCCACAAACGGGACTCGAACCCGCACCTCTCGTAAGCCGAGCGATTGTTCTCCCAATTGAGCTACCGTGACACTTACTCATCGGTCCAAATTTATTAAAGTGCTCCTTAGGCTGCAACCGGTCATGATTCAGCACTATTGGGATTAGATACCTACAACAAACCGTTAACCGATTGTTAAACAGCTGTAAAAGTGTTTAATTCGAACGCTTCAACATTCGATATTCCATTATAGTAGACTAGATTTCGCCCGCGGCTCCGCCCGCGTGGACTAATATTTTTCGTATCCCACGGGAACTGCATATTTTTCCGGGATAAAAAGTAGCCTATGTGTTATTCCAGACTATTATCTACCCCTGTGCCAAATTTCAACAAAATCCATTCAGTAGTTTTTACGTGAAAGAGTAACAAACATCCATACATACAAACTTTCGCCTTTATAATATTAGTAGGAATATTAGTAGGATAGTATTAATTTTTTCTTCAAGTCTGTTTTAATTTCACAAGGGTGATTTTGCAATGAAAATAAGTAGCTTGATGTGGAGCCGTGTTTACTAGGTATTAAACAATATTTTTCACTTCCTGATAATTATTTTTTGTTTGTTTGTTTTTTACGTGTGAATTTTCAAAGCTAGAGTGAACAGTCATCTTTTAGGTTAGCTCGCTCCGTCTTAGACTCAGTCTTTGCCTCGTTGGGCTTAGTGTTGGGTCAAGAGCCAACCTATCCTATATAAATAAAATAAAAAAAGTCGCGCCTGCACTTGTAGCGTTTGTCGCACGCGTCGGACAACGGGTAATCTGATCCATGCAAAAGTTATAAGTTACTAGCTGACCCGGCAAATGTTGTTTTGCCGTATATATATTTTTGACAACCCTTATCACTGAGGGACATTAAAAATAGATGTTGGCCGATTCTCAGACCTACTCTATATGTTCACAAAATTTCATGAGAATTGACCGTTTCGGAGGAATACGGGAACGAACATTGTTACACGAGCATTTTAATATATAAGTTAAGTACATCTTACCACACAGGAAATCCGTCGTTCTTTTCTTCCGCAGCTGGTCGTACAGCGCTCTCATTTCGTTTCTCTTCGTGGTGATTTCGTCGAGTTCTGCCGCACGTTTCAAATATAGTTCTTCTTTCGCTTTGTAGTCCTGTGTGCAATAAGACGAGTATTTAGTAATTAATTGTATTATACACGGTTACTGGTAACTCGACGTATTCCTTAAAAAGAGACAAAGAAGAGGTTATCAGCAACAAAAAAGGTTCCATCGACTAGGCTTTAGCAGCAATTGATTTTTAAGATATCGTGCATTTATGATTGCGAAATTTCTTGTTAAAGGGGCTTTATTTTGTAATTTTTCGACCCCTACCCTACCCTTTGTTGATGTGACCGAAAAGCTATTCGGCATAGTTGCCATGTAACCAAGTTTCATCAAAATCGGCCCATAAACAAAAAAGTTAGCCGCACTCTTGGATTTTTCATTTTCCCCACTGTAAAAACCTTCCCCCCCCCCAACTTGTAAACACTACTTGCAAAAATGGTACCACTAACCAAGTTTCTTATCAAAATTTACTTAGTGGGAAATTGCAATTTTTAATTATAAAGACGCGGCAGTACCTTCTTGAAACGTACCCAGCAGCATACAATTCACTTGTATGCCAGCTGGGTACGCTCCCGTACGAGCCATACTCCACCCCGCGGGCTCAGTGCGGTACGACAGAGAGGTTGTTTGTAAAGTAAGCGACTAAACATTATGGCAGATGTTAGAACATAATGAATGATTAAGCCTCCCAAGGGGCTGTGACCTTAACTAACGACTAATATCTATCGATATTACCCGGGACCATCGGCTTAACGTGCCTTCCGAAGCATGGGGATGTGTAGATACAAACCTTTTTAAACTTATAAGGTAATGTGACCCTCAGGTGTCGGAATGTCCATTCGACATGAACATAACAACACCTGTCCAGATGTTGTGACTTCTATACAATGTATTGATCTTTCGTACTACACACACAGCCCTTAACAGTCCACTGCTGGACTATAGGCCTCCTCTACATTAGAGGGGTTTGCCATTATCTCCACGCTTGGCAGGCGGGTTGGAGATCGCAGTAATAAAGGTTATTTCACAGAGAGCGCTGCTGCCCGTCCTCTGACCAATGTATTCCCTTTGTCGCCTCTTACGACACCCGCGGCAAAGATAATGGAAAAAGGGAAGATTGTCAATGTAGAACAAATTGCTTACCTTGGCGAAACTTTACAACGTTCACCGGTACTTGCAATACCGACTTATGACATATAGCTGGCATTACTCTGCTTTAATAATGTGCTGAAACTTACTGCCATCTATGTCACTGTTGTTGACTCATCTGCATAAAATTTTCTCTGTTACGCGGCTACGTCTCACGAGATGGCGTTCAACTCGAACGACAAAGTAACTACTATAAAAGCTATAAAGATATGCTACTAGAACTACTTACTAGAAAGCTACAAATTCGAATCTCATTTTTAAGCGTGTGCTGGTCTAATGGTCGAGACGTGGGAACTAGGAATCAAGTTGATACTTAAATTTAGGGTTTTTGATAAAAGTTTTTTTTTTACCTTGTTGTCAAGTTTTACCTTGTTTTTTTTACAAATTCGCTTGTTAAGAATGAAGATAGGTAATGTTATTGTTATTAAATTAGAAAAGGAGTTTGGAAGGCAGTTACGCTAACTCACTTTACATTTTCTTTTATATTAAAAATACTCGTATAATAATCATATAATAAGTTAGTACATTTACCAGGTATTCTTGTTATTTTATAAACTGGCTTAGATTTCATGTGTTATGCATTTACTAGGCCGGTGTTATTATTTTGCACTGACAACCTTTACGCAATGCTAGCTCACTCAGTAGTTTCTAAATAACTATGTAGGAAGGTAGTCATCGTTTGTTCGTGTTCATAAATGAAACAAACTAAGGGCGGCTTGCTTGGGCATCGTGGTTAAATACAGTTTAAGAGCGACGTAAATACATTTAGTCAGCTAATTATAATTAGCATCTTGCACATCAAAAATATAGGCACTAATCACTTTTAACGAACTGTCAAAGTTAAAAACCCAAAGATGGCTAGGTATTTAGCGTCACGAAATACGTTTAGTAGCAATCGCGCGTCATCATTTTGAGGTTATAGAAATCTTACTCATAGGTAGGTATTTAAAACAAGACTAAGTGAAGTGTACAACGCACAAAAAAAAATGGTTGCCTTTAAAGTCGGTTTTACGGGCGAAGATTTTACGTGACACCGATCATGTTTGAGCGGGAGAGAGACGCAAGGCATTCGCCGGTCCGGCGGGCCTCTCTCTCGTTCGGTGACTCATCGTAACAGACGTGAGCGGGCGTTACACTTTTTCATGAGTGACTACGAGCCACAACCTAATTTAAGACGTTGTCACGTCAAAACGTAAAAAGGAACGCAAGAAACTGATTCGGCATCCTAACGGACGTGAGCAAGACCTTTTTAATTGTATTCAGGCTAAACATATTTAGCAAGATAAACGCATTTAACTATATTTTGTTTAGACCAAATGTTGCTCAAGCCACCCTAAGAAGTTTATAGAAAGCTCTAAACATGCATTTTATGTTGTTTTCGTTTGTCTCCAGACAAGCTAATGTTTGCTGAACGTTATCTTAAAGCTTCTCGAGGATCAAAGTCCAAACCAACACATCAAATACATATTACCATACACGACCGGCGGAAATTAACAACAAAATCACGCGGTTACGACAACGATCGCAGTGAAGTCTGGGTATGTTGTACACACGGCTCCACATCAAGATACTCGTTTTATTTGCAAAATCACCATTATTACGTAGGTAGGCATGAGATACCGCAGTGATTAACTTGATGCGTGACCGTGCGTACACACGATTCCACATCTAGCTACTCATTTTCATTGCAAAATCACCCTTATTACGTAAGTATAAGATACCGCAGTGATTAACTTGACGTGCGGCCGTGCGTACAACATCCATCACTCATACAAATATACGAATTTATTCAACATTGAATAGAATCGAATGTTGTGAACCGGCAACACGATCGCGAATGCACTGCGATGTGTACACACTGCTCCATATCTAGCTACTCATTTTCATTGCAAAGTCACCCTTATTACATGTAAGCATAGATACCGCAGTGATAAACTTGACGTGCGGCCGTGCGTAAAATCATCCATCACTTATACAAATATACCAATTTATTCAAGATTGAAAAGAATCGAATATTTTGAACCACCAACACGATCGCGGTGCATCCGCGGACAGACAAAACCCTTACTCTGTCCAAACTTTAAAGTCTCTTCGTCCTGCTCTCTCGCACGGTGAAGCTGGCATGTATGAAAGAGGTAGCTTAGTTCGGAACTATGACGTGACTATGACAAAGGCTTACAGTCACGGATGCGTCAATAATTGGTGTCGGTCGGTGTTGCAGTTTGAGTTGAATGAATAGGTTAAGTATCATTTAATAAAAATGTTATTTAGCTCCTTTGTTGAAAAATAATGAACAGTGATAGGAATAGGTATGCTTATTTGCCTAAACTTCAAAGACGGAACGAAAAAAAATGGAGACTTCTTTACGACAACTTTTTTCCGGGACAATAATATTTTTAATTGCTACCCGAAAATTTGGGACAGCTATTGAATGCATAAAGTGATTATTTTAATTGGAATAATAATCTTATGTTAATTTTTATAAGACAAAACATAACATTCGTTACAACCATCAAAATTGAATATTCTATTTTCTTTTTGGAATATTTTTTAGTTAACAGCTAGTTGATCTATTTGAACATTATACGTATGTAAGTATTTTGGATTATAATAGAGGATTTATTATTTTTTTAAACTAAAAGTGATTGCCTTAATTTATTTTTTCAATAATTTTTAAATGACATTTCATAGTGACAAAATAATTGCTGAGAATACAATTAAGAAAGGTCTTTACCTATGAAATTGCTGTTTTTACTTTGCACTTGAATATCTTTGGACTGGGTAAGAGTTTAAAATTCAACTTTGTCTTAAATTAAAGCTTGGGGTAAATTGTTTAAAAACATGCATGTTAATTGTTTTATATAATTTGAATTAGCCAGGCTTGGGCTACGACTGCAGGCGTGGAAAAATGAAAAAAAAAAATTGTTCCATGGTGTCATTAGTGCTACAGAAACGGTAGAATGTGTTTTGAGCCTTTATAAGCAAGGCAATGCTACCCCTTGCATGACTTTTTGTTTTAAAAAATTAAGTTTTAATTTAATTAATGTAATTGCTTTTTGTATGGAGAAATTCATAACTTTAATTGCTTATAAAGATACGTTTTTTTAAAGCATGGTATCCATTGATATACCGTTGGATTTCTGTTGTGTTAAATAACCTATTTTGGTAAACCAAACACACAGGATGTGTGATTTTTTCCGTTTTTCTTTTTTTCTATTTTTTTTATGTAAATCCAAAAAAACAACAAAAAAACATGTAAGCGATAGTGAAGCTTAGAAAAAAGATGTCCAGGACAGATTGAACCGTTCCTGGATGGATTTAGCTTATTTTCTTAGCTCAATCAAATTATTCAAAAATAAATAAAAGGTCAACACTATTTCAAACACTATTCTCCTAGCATTCATTTTCGATAAGCGAAAATTCAACTTAGTCTAAGTTAAAAAAAAAGCGTGGGATCTTTGGTATAGTAGTATGTGAAAATCAACGTATTATTGGCACGTATAAAAGAAAAGTTACAGCACGTATAAAAAAATCGTTAATAAAAAATCTAATAAAATCCATTTATTTCTGTAAGTAGGCTAACAACTAGTACTTTTACACTTTTACGTTATAAAGTGCACCCCACGCTTTTTACTCTACTGTAATATAAATTCCGTGTACTCAGAAATTATTTTCTCTTTTTAATTAGCAATAAAAGTGTGTTTTTGTAATTATTTCTACTTTTGAAAATTTGTAATCACTTCAGTGTACCCTATTCTAAAGCAAATAAATTATTCTATTCTATTCTATTCTACTATTATTTTTTAAATTGCATGTTAAAAATAATGCCAATATATCTTTATTTTTTGACTATTAAAAAAATTAAGGTAGGTAATACAAATATAACACCTAAAGGTTCATCATATAAATTGTGTCGGGTACTACGCCAAAACGCACGTAAACGGCGAAATAAATATAAATCACGCCTTTATTTATGTAAATTTAACACTTTCTAACGTATTTTATTATTATTTGGTTATTATTGTAATGTCTGTGTCATGTCACTAATTACTTATTTCGATTGACATAATTACTTAATGCATTTAATGGCTATCCCAAAATTTCGGGTAGCAATTTAATATATTAATGTCCCGGAAAAAAGTGTCCGAAAGAAGTCTCCGTTTTTTTGTTCCGCCTTCGACGTTGAGGCAAAAAGCACAACCTATTCCTATCACTGATAAAGAATGACGTTATTTAGGAATTCTGAAAATTAAATAACCCTTATCTAAAGTGGTTAAAATGGTAGCAAAAATTGTATGGTTAATTTTTGATTGACAACAGGTTTACTTGAATTTTTTTTTAACTAAATAAAGTGTTATTTTGTGGAATGTATGTGTGGGACCACACGGAATTGATTAAATCACGAAACACGATATTTATGTTACAGTTGATTATTTCACAAACGTCACGGGAAGTCTTACAACACACACAACTAAAAATGAAGGAGTAGGACAAACGGGATGGCATACGAAGAAAACAAAACATTAACGAATTCCGCTATAATATTAGCCGTGCGCGATCAGCTGTTTTCAAGAACCTAAATCTATAAGGTCTAACTGTCGCACGCGCGCACATTCCACAGTTCGCGGGCGCTTGGAACTCCTCGGCAGAAGCACGGTAATATTATAGATAATATTACCGTGGCAGAAGTCGCCGCGCCGCGGCGCCGGCGCTCAGCCGTAGTCCGGCCGGTCAGATACCTACTAACGCACGGCCTAACGCGCGGAGCGACAAGCCCGTCGAAATCCTTAATATGAAATCAAGATTGTTTGTTTGTCGACTCAAAAGTTATTATGACTTATGTTAAATAATAATTAATATTCATGAGTTAATTAGCGTTGTAATTACTTTTTAAAAGGTTAGGGAAAATTGTAAATAGTAATTTAGGTATTTAGTGAATGTTTAGACTTACGACTACGGTCCTAACGATTACGGTCTAGGTATTTAAATTAATTTTAACAAAAATATTATGATTTTAGGTTTTTTTATACAATGCAAAATATTTCAAGTACCTAGGTAAACCTAATGAATATTATTAAATAAATGTGATGGTACGCCACAATTAGAGTTGCCACCCGTACTTTATAATAAAGTATTGTACGTTATTTGGCAAATTGTACTCTTTTACTTTATGATAACAATAAAGTACACGAAAATACATTCTTTCTTTGTGATATCGAAAAGTTTAGTCGTTAGGATCAATATCATTATACTTTGGAAGTATAATTAACTATTTGTTGAATATGTTTTTAAATATAATAAATAATAAAGAAATATAAATCGTAGGTACTTTATTTTGATACTATGTACTTTTTTTTCGTACCTTGTAATAACCAATGTACTTTGCTGTTGGTAAGAGCCTAAGAGCATAATTCGAGGACGCCTAGACCAATTTGGCCAATTCTTTTTTTATGACATTCTTTTAACTACGAAGTACGAGGATGGTTCTTACAAAGGAAATTAAAAAAACAACGAGCAAGTCATAGGCTTGTAGTCTCCGTGGTCTTGTACACCACAGAGGCGTTTAATTTTCTTTATTTCATTATAGCAAAGATAATGGATTTTCATTATCTTTCTATATCTTTGTTAATACCTAGCTTTCTATTCCGAAACGCGCTGACAATAGGCTTATCAGCCTGTAGTCAGCGCGTGCTAGTGTGCGAGAAGGACAGAAGTGTTAGCTACCTAGTCTAGCTAGAAGGTGTACCGTCTACTAAACCACATTCAGATTAACAAACACTTCGATATTTTTTTATGTAGGTATCACATAATAGTTCTTATCTTTAACGTTAAAAGGTCAAAATGAGAGTGACCAAATAGTTGTATTGGTTGTAATAAGTAGCAGGAAGAAGTTTATTTTCGCTTTTCTATGAATATAGTGAATCTTTTGATAAAAAATAGCTGCCTACTTAAATATTTTTAAAATTTATTTTACTTCATTTGAACTTGGTAATATAGGTACCTAGCTAGCAGCTATCTGTAGTTATATGCGTAATAAGGCTGCTTTGTTTGACGGTTTGTGATTGATGTGATGATTATACATCTGTGTGTAGGTATTTTGATAGTGTGAGGGTGGCGACACGGCGCTTTGACGAGACCTACTCACCTACATCACTTAAGCCGTTTTCCGTAGTTTCGGATGTAGCCTGCTGATGTCCCTGTCACTCTTACAAGCGTCTCCGTGCGAGCAAACGCGCTGGCTAGATTCGGAAATACGAACGTTTAGGGAGTATGTATGGCCACAGGTTCCAACTTCGAATCCCGCTAATCTATGTTAAAAAATGCTTTCTGTTACCCAACTGCCGAAGGAGGGTTTTTTTTTTACTTTTTACGTGTTTATTTATTATATTCTGGAGATTCGGTTATCTTAAACTAAAACTGAGTTTGAAGGTAAAATAACATGATTTTAATGTGAGTCTGCGCCATCTAGCGGTTCTAGCAAGTGAAAAACGCTCGCTATTTGGCATGCTTTAGTTTTAAGCAATAGGTTTAAGGTGAAAATATTGAAATTTAAATACATTATTTAAATATAGCTTGTTTTGTGCGAAAAGTAATAAATACGTGCATGAATATTAATCTTATGAAAACATTGAATGATAAGTAACAAGTTTATGCGTAATTTCGTGTGTTTTAGAGATTTTTCGTTACTTGGCGTTTCTTCAGTGACCGGTAACGCCATCTTTTGAAGATTAAGGGGAGTTAAATCAGGTTTCCTATACATTGACAATCTTCCCTTTTTCCATTATCTTTGCCCGCGGGAAGAAAAGGGGTGGTGACAATTATATTCTACTCTGCCGTCACCACACAGCCAACGTACTACGCGTTATGTTAAATCCTGTTGTTATTCTGTTTCAATCGTATTATATTTCTGCCAATATGTTGTATAAATACACGTCACTTATATTATCGAAATGGTCACCCATCCCAAACATAACCGCGACTGAGGTTGCTTAACATTTAGTATCGCTACCAAAGCGCTGCGACCACTGCGCCACAAGCACGTACCTGTATAGCTTGTAAATTAGGCTTAGCCTCGCCTAGCCTAGCCTTCTGCGCGGCAAGTCTATTTCTTAGCTCATCCACGGCGACTTCTTCTAACTCTTCCGGTGTATGCCTCTGTAAGGGCTCCGCGCGTTCGATTCCCGGTATATCTATTCCTGGGTCTTCGAGTTTTAGGGTTGATAGCTGGGGAAAAATATGGGTAAATTATGTTTCTTCGGTTTACGCGAACAGTCCGTGGTCATAGGTAGACTCGACCTGTGACCACAGACGCTGAAAAGGGTCCGAAACTAATAACATTATATAAAATAAAATGTTATGTTCTATTCTAAACATATTCTATTCTATTCTATTCTATTAATGTTATGTTGTTTTTCCTATTAAATCGCGAAATAGGGGTGTAGTAGGGTATCTAGGTTTGGTACTAATCGTGGCGTCGTGAGCCGGCCCTTATAAGGGTAGCGACGGCCGACACTAAATCATAGATAGCCTATAATTTCTCACCAGTGGCTCCAAGTAGCTGTTGTACACGCAGCGGCCACACCCCGGTAAACCACTTCGGCTCGTGGGCTAAACCTGGTTGAGAATCACTTGCTTCAGTAAGTGACCGCAAAGTGGAAACCTCCCACTTAGTGTACGAAGTCTGGCTCGGCAGTGAAGGCAAACAACAGTAGATATACAAATGATATTGGTGGAAATGGCGAGTCAGCAAGGCAACGTTGAAGGCCAAGGGCGACAGTAGAGGTTAGGAGAAACTGTCGGCCAGAGACTGCATCCAAGCCTTCCGCCAATTGTAACGGCTGTCCGTTCCATTGGATTCAGGAGGGCAAGGACGAGTGAGTGCGTCTGTACCAGCGCAACTACTTACGCACTTAAATATGTCACGCGCATCTGACTGCTTCTGTTTTTTCCGGATTCCGATCGTCATTTCAAGTCCTACGGCGATGGGTGGCGGTAGAGAGGTCGGGTAGTGGTGCACACTCGGCTTTGTCCAAAGCCTGCACGTAGGCGACCTAAGGAGAGTGGTCGTTTCTGCGCTGCAATTGGGCGACAGCGTGGATTGGGCAGCACTTTAGGTGACGAAGCAGCCCTGTTTAGGGAGGCACTGCTTCCCCCGCTCAGCCGGGGAGGGGACTAGAAAAGGTGTCCCAAAAATTGCTCGTCCTGTTCACATTGGGGGGGTAGCAACCGCGGCTGCCCAGGCACCCCTTGCTCGCGGTCGACGTCACAAGAAACAAACAAAAACAAAAACAACGGTTATGACATTTGGCGCCTGGAATGTGCGCACACTGATTGACAATGACGGTAATCTGTGCCCGGAGCGTAAAACTGCCGTGGTTGCTCGCGAACTTGGTCGCTACAATATTGACATTGCTGCTCTCAGTGAGACTCGCATCGCTGACCAAGGCGAACTTGAAGAAATAGGCGGTGGCTATACATTTTTTTGGAAAGGGCGCCCTCAGACTGAATCTAGGCAAGCCGGTGTAGGATTTGCTATTAAAACAAATGTAGCAAGAATACTACCAGAATGTCCACAATACATTTCGGACCGTATCATCACATTACGGCTTCACCTGGAGAATAACAACTTTCTCAATGTTATAAGCGTTTATGCGCCTACAATGAGTAACGACGATAGCGTCAAAGACCAATTTTATGAAGATTTGAGTCAGTGTGTTAGCCGAATTCGTTCAAGAGAGCAAATTCTATTACTCGGTGATTTCAATGCAAGAGTTGGTCGAGATTATGAGTCATGGCCACGTGTTCTGGGAAAAAATGGTATTGGCGCCATGAATAGTAATGGACAAATGCTTCTTACTCTCTGCGCAAGATTCGACCTTACCATCACTAACACTTTATTTAGGCTGCCCGATAAATATAAGACCACCTGGATGCATCCACGTTCTAAACACTGGCACCAAATTGACTTTGTGATCACCCGACGAAGAGACACACCACAAGTGCATATTACCAGGGTTATGCGTGGCGCAAATTGTTGGACGGATCACCGGCTTTTAATTTCAAAATTAAAACTTTGTTTGCACCTCCCTCGAAGATCTATCAGACCTAAACCAAAATCTCTGAACTTAGATAGACTGAGCTGTTCAGAAGTGCGGGAAGACTTTCAAGTAGCCATAACAGAATTGTTATCTGTATCTGATGCTCCTACCGCGGATGAAGAAATGTTGTCGCAGTGGCAGTTTTTATCGTCCTCTGTGCATAAAGTTGCCTTGGAAGTACTAGGCCCAAAAAAACGAATTAACGAGGATTGGTTTGACAAAAATGATGGGATTTTGACAGCGGCTTTAGAGAGACACCGTAACCTTTTACTTCGAGCCAACAGCAACGACAGTTTGAGTGAGGAGATCAGGAAAAGTGGAGCGGAATTAAGACGAATTACCAGGGAGTGCAAAGATACTTGGTGGCTTGAAAAGGCCAAACATATTCAGTGGCTCTCAGACACACACCAACTCGGTGCCTTCTATGAGGAAGTACGAAGGCTAACAGGTACTTGCGCTCGGAATAGTGTGCCATTAAAATCACGCGACGGCACTCAAAAATTATCTGCTAAGCAGGACATACTGGAGCGTTGGGCAGAGCACTTCGATGATTTGCTCAATGTTGACCGCGGAGCAGATCTCAATCACATTCAGGCTATTCCACAATTGCCCAGGGATAACAGTCTTGTTGAAGCGTTGTCACTGGATGAGGTCATTAAAGCCATCAACGAACAAAAGAACAAGAAAGCAGTTGGCATCGATAACATTGCTGGAGAACTGCTAAAGTACGGAGGAGAGCGGCTACATCAAGCAATCTGGCAAGTATTTCAGCGCATTTGGGATGAAGAAACAGTACCACCTGAGTTCAAGATGTCTCGCATGCAGACACTTTACACGAACAAAGGGGACCGTTCTGACTGCAACTCCTATAGGGGTATATCGCTGCTTTCTGTTCCTGGGAAGATATTTGCCAGAGTGCTTCTCAACCGACTTTTACCTCTTTCGGAGAAGTTGTTGCCGGAGACACAGTTTGGGTTTCGTCCAGATAGGGGCACTTGCGAGGCTATATTTTCCATTCGCCAACTTCAGGAAAAAAGTCGCGAACAAGGGCAGTCACTCTACATGTGTTTTATTGACCTGGAAAAAGCCTTCGACTGTGTACCTCGAGAAGCCCTATGGACCGTATTAGGAAAACTGGGATGCCCGGAGAAATTTGTTCGTTTGATAAGACTCTTGCATGACGATATGACCTGCTGTGTAACCTACAACGGTGAGCAGTCAGAGTACTTTCGGGTGAGCTGTGGCGTCAAACAGGGCTGTGTGCTTGCGCCGACATTGTTTGCGCTCTATTTTTCAGTAGCAGTCAGTGAAGTCATAGAACAGGTTTCTGCCGGCATCAAAATACGTTTCCGGAGCGATGGTGGATTGTTTAACTTGACTAGACTTAAAGCCCGCACTAAAGTCTCTCACGCAGTCATAACGGAGATCATGTATGCTGATGATCTGTGTTTTGTAGCTAACTCCCCTAAAGAGCTTCAACTACTAATCAAAAACCTCCATGAAGTGTGTTGTCGTTATGGTCTCAAAATCAGTGTATCTAAGACCGAAGTAATGGCAACCGATTTCATTGGCCACCAAGAACCATTGATTATGTACATTGATGACTATGAGCTGAAGCAGGTGGAGAAATTTAAGTATCTAGGCAGCACAATCACATCCAAATGCGACCTTGAAGCCGAAATAAACCACCGCATCGGATGTGCGGCAGCGGCTTTCGGAAAACTTCGGTCTAAAGTGCTGCGATCACATGATCTGAAGCTCTCCACAAGGGTCTCCATTTACATGGCTGTAGTGCTTCCAAACCTTTTATACTCCTCGGAGACCTGGGTCTTATACCGAAAGCATATACGTACGCTAGATAGGTTTCATCTCAAATGCCTGCGAGACATTTTAAACATAAAATGGTCAGATCGAGTAAGAAACACTCAAGTACTTCGACGGGCAAATGTTTGCGGTATTGAGGCGTACCTGATGAGGCGGCAACTCCGTTGGTGCGGTCATGTCTCGCGGATGGCTGATGAGAGAGTCGCGAAACGCATTTTCTTTTCTGAACTCCAGGACGGCAAGCGGAAACCAGGCGGCCAGTTCTTACGTTTTAAGGATGTTCAGAAAAGACATATGAAGCGATGCGATATTGACCCGCTAAAATGGGAGGAAACGGCAAGACGTCGCCCTGAATGGAGGCGTTTAATTCTTAGCAAAGTCAATGACTTTGAAGAGCAACGAAAACTTGACCTAGATGTCAAACGCGATGCTCTAAAAGCTAGACCTCCAGCGGCTATATTTTATAATTATGTGAACGGTGTCTTAACGTGTGGCCAATGTTCGCGCACGTTCTCAAACAAAATTGGCTACTGTAGTCATAAAAGGGCACATGACAGGGCAGCCCAACTTATCCCATCTTGAAGAACAGAAAAAGGAATCAGAAAGCGGTCACCGTAGCCGAGATCGGCTTGGGAGTATATATATTAAATCGCGAAATAATCCGTAAAAAGTTACTCATTTCAATATGAGAAAATTGTATATGTAAAGGTTTTGGTCATAAAACAAGGAAACTTCCCACTGCGTTAGAAAAAAAGGCGTATTTGGGAGGGGTGCGAGTATAACTAACGTTCTCCAAGACGCACTTAATGAGCGTGAACGTTAGGAGCGTGACAGCAAAGTATATTGGCAGTTAGTGACGGCAACAGGCACTGAGATATTTGTTAAAAAAAAAACTTTAGGCCTTAGACTCTTTGCATTCTAGTAATAAAGTTAAGCTTGTAAGAAAGTGTGAGGGTTAGTTCTATATGCTCTTTAATAACCGTTACGAATGACCAATCAAATCGAACGGGTTTATTCTTCTAACATAACGTGAATGTGTAAGTTTTCTTACACTAGTTCTCGTACAAATCACCGTGAATAATTAACTTTCAAACAGCTTTCTTTCTTTCTTAAGAAAACAGCTTTGAAGTCGGTTTGAACACAAAAAAATATATACACCCACAAACAGACACGAGAGTCCAACTAATAACACTCCTCTTTTTCGTAGAGGGTTTAAAACATTCAAAATCATAAACTTACCTCTTTCTCCCACATAGGGGTCTTACTCCGGCAGTCGTCGATAGATTTCTCCATCTTATTCACAGCGTTGTTTGCTTCTAGTCGTTCGCTCTTGATTTTGTTCTCTTTGCTTTGCAGTTTCGCTATCTCCTGTTTGAGACCAGCGAACTCACCTGTGCCTTCGCTTATTTGCTCCTCGAGCTAGAACGGAAAGTACGTTTTATTGAATACTTGTTGACCTGGCAGACGCTGTCCTGCCCGCTGTTTTCGCAATTTATCAATATTTTCTCATCGTTTACACCTTCCCTTGACTTCTACAAATATTTCAAGGCTAAAATGTTTGAAATCGGTTCAGCCGTTCTCGAGTTTTGGAGAGACTAACGAACAGCAATTTTTATATATGGAAAAAAAGCGATCGGCCTACCTGATTTTTCCCCACGGGAATGCGTCATTTACCCGTTGTAAAAAGTAGCCTATGTCCTTTCTCGGGTATCAAAATATCTCCATACCAAATTTCATGCAAATCGGTTCAGTAGTTTAGGCGTGATTGAGTAACACACAGACAGATAGAGTTACTTTCGCATCCTACTACTATTATAAAGGCGAAAGTTTGTAAGTATGGATGTATGGATGTATGGATGTTTGTTACTCTTTCACGTAAAAACTACTGAATGGATTTGAATGAAACTTTACCACAATATAGCTTATACATCAGAATAACATATAGGCTACAATTCATAAAGAATTTTTAAGATAAAGGCTTTCCACGCGGACGAAGTCGCGGGCGGCCACTAGTTTATAATACTATTATGGATGTGATAACCAACTGTTCAGTTTTAAAAGAATAATCGCTAAAACAGATAAATTTACTGATTCTCTCGTAAAAATTCTAATACCTAAATGAATTATTTTAAGTAGGTAAACTTTTAAAATCATTTGGGTTTAGTTACATCACTTTTCGAGCAACCAAGAACACCATCCAAATGAAATATAAAAGACTAAATCATGGTTAAATAACTCCCCAAATCTTGAGTTAGCCAGTTGGTTATTGTATATGTATTCATATTCATAATAAAATAAAATGTGATACATATAAAATAAAATGTATTTACCTCTTCTAATTCCTTTTGGAGCTGCCCACTTTCTATGGTAAGTTGTTTCTTCTGACTGTTCAAGTTTTCAAAATTCTTCTCAGTCTCTTTGAAATCGGCTTCCATTTGGTTTATCTTGTCTTTGGATTTTTTTGCATTTCTGTGGGAATACAGTGTTTATATGTAGCTTATCAAATATGCTAAGCCGTAAAGCCGTTGGTCCTGCGCCTGATCTCTCTCCGGTCATGTCGGATTGCCGTCTCACAGAACTTTGAGAGTGGTGGAACAGTGAGTGCACCTGTGTATTGCGCTCACACTTGTGCTCTTTAATATGTCCTGCACAGTTGGCTGATCTCTGTTGAGATTGGCCGCCGTGGTCGAAATCGACCAGGAGGACTATTTACACAAATGCTTAAGCTACTAACCACGGAGTCAGATCAATGTTTGTGATGTTGTTGTATGCGTATTTATTTGTTTACTAGCTGACCCGGCGAACTTCGTACCGCCTTAGCGATTGAACAATGTCATCGAATGACATTGACTTTAGTTACCCGCGTTTTTTAAAATATGCAAAATTAAATGTATATTTTTCAATATTTCCGAGATAATTTCTATATATTTTTTTCCGTAAGAACCTTCTCCTAATAATAACAAATACAACAAAAAAAAAAGAATCAGTGAAATCGGTCCAGCCATTCACGCGTGATGCCGTGACCAAGGAAAACGGGTTTCATTTTTATATATATAGATTATTGACACCCTTACCTAATGCTTGTGTTGATAGCTACTTTCAGCTTTGTGATCTCGGTGGATATCTTGTCAATCTTCTTGGTGAGATCGTCTACATTCTTCTGTAGATCTTTCACCTTCCCGCCGGCGACAGCTGTGATTTGTGCGTCTACACCGTGGACTTCTTTCTCCACCTGGGAATATGAAAAAAAGTTGGTAATGCTGTTTTAGCGTAATTCTACCTTTTGTACACAAGACATGGGGCGGGTAGTGGTTTTGCCCGGTACCCTTCAGGCGGGTACCCTGCACAATTTTTGCCGGGTACCCGGCAATATTATTATTATTATTGGCATTATTATTATCCCATATTAAGTAAAGTGTCGGCAAAGTATCTCTCCACACCAGTTATCTCTATATACAGTGAGCGGCGGAAGCAGGGCTAATTACCTCACCTCATCAGCCTATATACGTCCCACTGCTGGGCACAGGCCTCACCTCAACTATGAGGTGCTGCGAGCCATACTCCACCACGCGGGCTCAGTGCGGATTGGTGGAGGGGTGTGTGTACGGTAAGTGACCAACCTTACTGTCAGATGATATTAAGGCGCCCGAGGGCCTCTGACCAGGCTTAGCGACTAATATCTGTCGATATTAACCGGGACCAACAGCTTAACGTGCCTTCCGAAGCACGGAGATGCTTGTAAATAGACGTCACTTAAATGGTCAGAATGGTCACCCATCCCAAACATCACCGCGCCTTAGGTTGTTAACTTTGGGTATCACTACCAAAGCGCTAATTAATGAAAAAAAAACGAAGCCGCTTAAATGCTGATCGCGCTGAAAAGTTGGCGTTTTTGCATCATAATTTACCAATATTTAAATATCAGTACTAATAAATATCGTTTTTCGTTAAATGATATTACTTAATTATAAGATTACCATTTTTTTTTTAAATTACCCTGCAATGCCGGGTACACAGCCCCATTACGGTACATGTACGGTATCCGGCCGGATCCTCAAAAAAGTGGCGGATCCGCCGTGTACCGGATCCATGCCCAATGTCTATTGTACACTTCTCTTGTACAATACGAGTTTAAAATAGATAACATACCTATTAAATTTAATGGTAGTTAAACAAATTGTTAATACGAGTATGATTGTGCTTACCACCTTAAGGATCACAATTGCTTGCACACATTTAAGTCACAATTTCTAAATGTCTATTTCATACTAATTTGATTGACGATAGTTTTTTTTTAACGGAAATCAATCAAGCCTTATGAGGTTGATTGACACTGAAAATAGATCCATTACCATAAAGTGATACAAAGTCTTTTTTTATTCTCAATGAGTCAAATTGATGTAGTTTTTAAAAGTTAACAAGAAACTTGTTACAGCATTTTGGACTTAAATGATAGAAGTGTGTTAAGGAATCTAATTAAAAAACTGGTAAACACTTTCAGACCGCAACCGCACCACAGACACCCCGTCTCGTCACAACTCACAACATACTTTAAACATACATACGTAATAATGTACTCGTATGTCTATGATTTTTTATGTATTTGTATTTCATTTTATTTTGATAATTTGATAAGATATTTATTTGTATAAACATGGTACATTTTTGGTTCTTATATTTAGGTATTGTGCACATGTTTAATCAATCTATCGATATACAAATGTTATGATATCGTCATGCGTAACTACTTAACTCAAACGTTAATAAAGTTAATGATTGAAGTTAGTACATTTATAATAATTTGAATTCAATTACAACTCAATTCCAAGTCTATTATGCAAAACAAAATGTCAGTTCATTAAACAAAACTACACAGAAATAAATGGATAAAAAATAAATCAACAAATGTCCGTCCATTATACATAAATAGGGAATCAGTCAAATGCATCAATCCTTAATCTGCGGTCAAATTTTAACAAAGTCACAAAGCATTAATGTCAATTTCTTGGGAAGAAGTTATTATATAATTTTTTGAGGCCACCATTACTACAAAATTGCATAAATTCATCGACGCTATAAAAACATTTCTCAGCTAAGATTCTGAACATAATTCTTTTAAAAACGACAAATGGCAGAGTTTGGATCCGATCCGGAAGTAAGTTAAACAACCTGACACACATGCTGTAACTATTTTTGCTAAAACAGGTTGTACTTGCTGATGGGATTGTTAATTTGTTTGGGTACCTTGTATTAAAATTGCAGTCCTCTCGTTTTTTTGAAAAAAGATTGATGTTCTTCTTTGCAAACAATAGACTTTCGAAGATATATAAGGATGGTAGCGCGAGTATATTCATTTGCTTAAAGAGAGGTCTGCATGATTCCACCTGTCCGACGCCACAAATAGATCTTATACACTTCTTCTGCAAAATGAAGACCCGATTAATGTTTGTTGAATTATTACCCCACAGAATCAGTCCGTACCTCAACAGAGAACCCACATATTCATGATATGCCATCAGCGCTGTGTTTTGATTCGCCAATTGTGATAGGCGGTATAGAGCATATACAAATCTAATCATCTTCTGGCATATCATGTCAATATCGTGATGCCAAGTCAGCCCCGAATCTATTACTATACCAAGGAAAGTCGTAGACGCGGTTTCTGTGGTTTAGCGTTTTTGTTGAAAAATTGAATGAAATTTGTTTTTTTCGTGTTTATAATTAAATTGTTTTGTCTAAGCCAATTACCTATTTTATATATCTCACTGTTAATTTCATTGTTGTAATTTTTTTCAGGTTTTTTATGAATCGTTACAGATATATCATCTGCAAAGAGTGTGACCGGGTATTGCGTACATTTAGGGAGATCATTTATGTATATAATAAAGAGCAATGGGCCTAATATGCTACCTTGAGGAACACCTGTCGTATTTTTCCTATTTTCTGATCTATGTATTACTTTTTTTAACCTATCATTTAGTTTTGAAATTTCCACAAACTGAGTTCTCTCACTAAGATAACTTTGAAACCAATCATAGGCCAGTCCCCGCACTCCATACAACTCGAGCTTTGCAAGAATGGTTTTGTGGTTGACAAAGTCAAACGCCTTGCTCATATCGAAAAATATGGTTGATACGGGTACCTTTCTGTCCATGAGTATGGATATGTTCTTAATGAGGGAATAGCAGGCAAGGGTTGTTGATCTCCCTTTACGAAAACCAAACTGTTCATCGCTAAGTATGTTGTTTCTTGTCAAAAATGAACTTAATCTAGTGTACATAGCCTTTTCAAAATTTTTTGAGGGAATGGGAATGAGGGCAATCGGTCTATAGTTCCCCAAGTCATGTCTCTCTCCACGCTTGAATAATGATTTAACGACGGAGATCTTAAGCGAGCTAGGGAATTGACCCTTTAAAAAGCTGCCATTTATAAAATACACTAACAGTGGTGCCAGCTCGTTAGCACATGATTTTATTATTTTAGTAGATATGGCATCATATCCCGTGGAATTGGTCTTATGTAAGTAATTAGTTTGTATGTTTATAAATTTATTTTGTACTTAAATAACTTCAGTTAAATTGTTTGTTTTTACTTTTTACTTTATGTGCAACGCCTGAATTTTCTCTGCTTGGCCCTATGGTTGACTGGTAGAGAATGCCTTCGGCATTAAGTCCACCATTGTACACATGTTTGTGCAGAACTTAAATAAATAAATAAATACCTCTCCAGCATCATGCTTGGCTTTATCAAGCTTTTCTTCAGCTGCTTGTAGCGCCGCTTCCAATCGAGCCTTTTGCCTTTCGTCGACTTTGCTAGCAGCCGCTTTGCTCTCTTGTTGTTTGATTTGGTTCTAGAAGAAAAAAAAGTGTATTTATAGTACAAGTTCACACAGTTTTATGATATTTCGTGATAAGCATTCACGTTGCACACTAAAGATAATAAGTGCACATTTGACGACCACTTTGGTGTAATGGTCAAGAAATTGACTACCAGCCAAAAAGGTCGCGGGTTCGATCCCCGCACTGTACAAACATTTGTGTGCATGAACATGTCTGTTTGTACCTGGTCTGAGTGTTATATGTATTTATTTAGGTTTATTTGTAATACCACTGTTGATTCTGATATCTGTAACAAGTGCATAAGCTACTTACCACGGAGTCAGATCAATGTATGTGATGATGTTGTATATTTAAAAAAAAATCATTTAGCAATATCAATTTATTTGTTTTACGCTTCGGTTTACGCGAACAGTAGACACTGAAATGAGACTCTTTTTACGGATTATTTACAGGTAGACTAAGGTGTTAGTGTTAGTCTACCTGTGAAAAGGGTCTGAAACGTCAGGTTAAAACAAAATGTTAATAAATCGCGAAATAATCCGTAAAAAAGTGTCTCATTTCAATATCAATATATATGTCACCGGAAGATAACAAGATCCGCAAGTTTATAAATTTCCTAGGAAATTTATAAACTTTCGTAGGATTCTAAACGGAAGGAAAATTGTATTATATTACGCCTACATTTTCGGAAATTTATCAATTTGCGATATCTCGTGGTAAATTTATAAACTAACGGATATCCATACGTAAGATTTCAAACGGTTTGACCAATCACAGAAGAGTTTTTAATTTTACGCTTTTTCAAAATACGGCAAATAACACACTGCTCTCTGACTGGTTCAATGTTGATAGTCGCAATGCTTGAGTCCATAGACTTTAGTACAATCAGACTTGCCAAACTATTTTATCAGTTTCGGTTCAACTATAAGGTAAGAAGTACCTCACAGTATCAAAAAATAATACATTTTACATTTTACACTCATTTTTTTTAAAACAACGAATTGCCAACTTTGTGTAATTCATTCCTTTTCTCTATGACTTACTTTGCCGACCACATTCTTGCTATTTAAGGGGCCTCTATCTACTTTTGGAACTACAATTTTTTTGATAGAGGCCGAATTTTATGTTTTATGATTGTTTTTGCTATCTTAATAAACTCCTTTAATATCGTTGATTACGATTTCTGTTGTTTTATTTTTTTTATAGTGATGTCTTAATTACCATATTACGTAAAAAGAAAACCAATAATTTGTGTAGCTAACTAGCTTTAAATTAAAGATACTGTGAGGTACTTCTTACCTTACAGTCGAACCGAAACTGATAAAATAGTTTGGCAAGTCTGATTGTACTAAAGTCTATGGACTCAAGCATTGCGACTATCAACATTGAACCAGTCAGAGAGCAGTGTGTTATTTGCCGTATTTTGAAAAAGCGTAAAATTAAAAACTCTTCTGTGATTGGTCAAACCGTTTAAAATCTTACGTATGGATATCCGTTAGTTTATAAATTTACCACGAGATATCGCAAATTGATAAATTTCCGAAAATGTAGGCGTAATATAATACAATTTTCCTTCCGTTTAGAATCCTACGAAAGTTTATAAATTTCCTAGGAAATTTATAAACTTGCGGATCTTGTTATCTTCCGGTGACATATATATGTATATCAATTTTAGCTGATAGTGGAACATGTTTGTTTGTTTTTTGGAACAAAATTGCCAAGTATCTCGGTTGTGATGAAAAATGTGCCCTATAATGATGAAGTAGAGACAAAAGTAATATACGTCATTTATGGTGTTTTTTTTTTTGCTTCCAAATTTTATCATAAATTGGGATTATGTGACTGACTTGACTTTGCATGACTTAATTAACTTTGAGTGGAATTTGTCTATTCCTTTTTTACATCCTATCTTTCAATATCATGTTTACCTTGAAACTGTAAATATTATAAATATGTAAATGTTTGCTTGGTTGGGTGGTGACATCTCCAAACCTCAGTGGTTCCCACAGATAACCAGCGCCATGGGTTGCCGTGTCAATAATGCTGAGTAGGGACTAATTTGGTCATTTTGATACATTTTTTTTTTGTTTTTGCTAAGTTTAAGTTTTCATTATATTGTAATGTAATATGTGACAAATACATATTTTTTCTTTGTTTCTTCTTACCTTCAAAACCGGCACTTGTTCAGTCAAACTCCTCAGTTCCACGTGCAGTTTGTGTAACGTAGTCTTGCCTTCGCGAGTGTTTCGTTGTAGCGTCACGACCGTGTCTTCCAAGTTCACTTGTTCGCCGCGGAGTTCTGTTAGCCTGACGGCAAGAAAGTACGATTGTAATAATGTTTTTTTTTATCAAATAAATCAATGTTTTTTTGGTGCATCCGTTAATCGTGAAATGAAATGGCACCAAGGGTTTTAGGTCAAATACGATATCGCTCCTTAGTCGTTAAATTTTAATATACCCAAAAATCGTATAGCGCTCTGCGAAAACATTTTAATAATGCGTTCAGGGCATTGTTGGGGCTGCCGCGATATTCTTGTGTCTTGAATATTCGAGGCACTAATAATAGTCCTCCTGGCCGACTTCGACCACGGCGGCCAATCTCAACAGAGATCAGCCAACTACGCAGGAGATATTATATAATAGTGCACAAGTGAAAGCACAATACACAGGTGCACTCACTGTTCCATCACTCTCAAAGTCCGGTGAGACGGCAATCCGACATGACTGGAGAGAGATCAGGCGCAAGACCAACGGCTTAACGTGCTTTCCGAGGCACGGGGGTGTAACACCGCCAACTTCCCGACTCCGAGCTGTTGCAGAGAAATTCATGACAGGAAAATCTCAGAAACAATTTTTGGCTCGACCTGGGATTCGAACCCAGGACCTCTCGGATGGAAAGCAGAAACTTTGCCACTACACCAACGAGGCATATACATATAGAGTTGCCGGCTATACCGTGCAAAAAAGCTGGCTCACTTTTAAGGCGAGTACGCGGCAACCGCAACAATATCGTGAAGGTCATCGCCGACAGTGGGGACTGTCCGCTTGTCGAGCATTCATGTCACGTTTAGTTATTAAGTACTAATAATAGTTATAAGCTTGTGGCGCAGTGGTTGCAGCGCTTTGGTAGTGATACCTTAAGTTAAGCATCCTAAGGCGCGGTCATGTTTGGGATGGGTGACCATTCTGACCATTTAAGTGACGTCTATTTACAAGCATCTCCGTGCTTCGGAAGACACATTAAGCTGTTGGTCCCGGTTAATATCCATAGATATTAGTCGTTAAGACTGGTCAGAGGCACTCGGGCGGCTTAATAACATCTGACAGTAAGGTTGGTCACTTACCTTACACACACCCCTCCATCGCACCGCACCGAGCCCGCGTGGTGGAGTAAGGCTCGCACCACCTCATAGTTGAGGTGAGGCCTGTGCGCAGCAGTGGGACGTATATAGGCTGATGAGAGACTAGTTAAGCTTTTTGATACATGCACTAACACCTAAATAGATTAATGTTGTTAGAAAATAAACATTTTTTATTTAATTTATTTGCCTTGAAAAATGATTTAAGCTTTCCATTTCTTTACCAAACAATTTACATTTCTATAGACTACTTATTGCACACGACTGAAAACCGACACCTGTCTGTTTATAATTAACACGCTTTTATTAGCTCGGGCTGTATGTATGTAACGGAATCGTTGAGTTCAATTTTTACCAACTTCCAGAAATAGGATTAGTTTGAAATTTTGCACATGTATCAAGTACGGATTACAATGCAATAATTTGAAAAGAGTTTTCAATTATCCTTATTACTAAAAAAATAAAAATAAGTTAATAAAAACACGATTTTATTTCTAACTAAAAAAGAAAAAATAATTTCTGAGTACAAAGAATTTATATTACAGTAGAGTTATAAACGTGGGGTGATTGGTATAGTATATATTAAAATCATTCTATTATTGGCAACTATAAAAAGAGAACTATAGAAACGACATAAAGTGCACCCTACGCTTCTGACTATTGTAATATAAATTCTTTGTACCCAGAAATTATTTTCTCGTTTTCAGTTAGCAATAAAAGCGTGTTTTTTTAAAAGTTTTTTTAACCATTATTTTTACTCTTTTTAAACCGACGAGTCTTTGATTAATATGTTGTCTCTAACTGAAAATGGATTAGATTCCATTCATCATTTTTATGGAGTCAGATTTTGACGCTTGAGGTAATCTTACCTCTGTTCTAAAGTAGCGAGTTTCCTCTCATTCTGCTGCATCACCCTGGGATCCTGTTCGCTGGTGTCCTGCTGAACCGAGCTGGACATTCTACCTCGCATCGTTGTCTTACCACCACCGGACATAGTACCTGAAATAAATAATAGTACATTATGGTACTACTCGTAGTGTGTAACATTGGTGATTACCGCCGAGGCGCCATTGAGACCCGAGCCGTAGGCGAAGGTCTTAAGAGAGTCGAGGACGGTAACCATCAATACGCACGTGTATCATACGACGTTTTTCAACACACTTGTGAATAAAATAAGAATAAAAACTCAATTTATTTAGTAGATAAAAAGTTTATTTTCCGCGGACAGGGGTTGCGCCTATTCTGCCATGTACAAAATGGGGACTTTAAAGTTTTCTTTTTTTAAATCTATAACTCACTAGTACTCACTAGCAATGAAAAAGTCTCAGTTTATTATATAGGTGTCATTATTAGTCTAATTGCAGTGAAATTACAACCACTTTATGAGCAAGTGTGTTGAAAATAAATATTTCACAACAATCACACCAATTCTCTAATCCCAAATTAAGCTACGAGGCTTGTGTTATGGGTACTAGACAACGGATAAACATACTTAAATACTTTTTTTTGTAAATAAATACATATTATACATAGAAAACACCCAGACCAGTACAAACACACTAAATATACAATAAATAAATAAAAGTACAACAACATCACATACACTGATCTGACTCCGTGGCAAGTAGCTAAAGCACTTGTGTTACAGATATCAGAATCTACAGCATTATTACAAATAAACTTAAATAAATACATATGACACCTAGACCGGTACAAACAGACATGTTCATGCACACAAATGTTGTACAGTGCGGGGAACGAACCCGCGACCTCTTGGTTAATAGTCAACTTCTTGACCATTACACCTAAGTGGTCGTCATGAATTAGTGAGAAGGGAGGCGAAAATAGTAATAGAAGCGAAGAAAGTTACTTGAATGAAGGTAAAACTTTCTACACATATAAATTTGTAACATCCGATCATGTGGTTATAGACACACAAAAGTGTTGGACATAGAGGGTGGCTACCACAATACAACAATTAAATTTCTGTCTGTTACGCTTTCACGTCATAACTACTAAACAGATTTGGATGAAATTTGGTACACATACATAGTCGTCAACATTATATATGAGTATTAAATTGCATTCCAATCTGTTCAGCAGTTTAGACGTGAGAGCGTAACAGACAGAAATTAAACTGTCGTATTGTGGTCGCCAGTATAATAATTTCATTTCATTTGGATGGATGTTGATGCCGCATTTGGCTGATATTAGTTTAGAAATGACACACATTGGTTAGGTCTGCAGAAAAGTAAAAGTACGAGGAATTATTCACAAGCAGAATTCAAAAGTTATCTATTCGCATTACCGCGTGCTTGACTAGTAGAGAATTCGTTTTGGCATGAAGTCCGCCAATTAAAAGTGGCCCTATCGGTGTGAAGTTAAAAATAATTAAATTAAAGTTAAAACGCAATAAAATGTGAACGACATTAGTTAAACAGTTTTGATTCAAAAGTTCTTTATAGTAATAGTCCTCCTGGCCGATTTCGATCACGGCGGCCAACCTCAACAGAAAACAGCTAACTACGCAGGAGATATTATAGTGCTCAAGTGTGAGCGCAATACACAGGTGCACTCACTGTTCCATCACTCTCAAAGTTCGGTGAGTCGGTGACCGGAGAGAGATCAGGCGCAGGACCAACGGCTTAAGTGCTTAGATCTTTATGGACTGACTGTTGAAAGCTATATTCGTGTTATATATAAAACACTAGTGGCCCCCCTCGACTTTATCCGCGTAAAATCCCTTTGTTTTCACAATCGCGGTCGAACGGGATAAAAAGTATCCTATGTTTGTTTCCTGGTTTTCAGCTACCTTTCTACCAATTTTCAGCTCCGATTCATCCGTTTTTGAGTAATAGTGTAACTAACACCACGTTCTTTTATGTACCTATATAGATTTATTTTAATCACAAAAAATCTTACCAGCAATCTCGATAACATCTCCATTCAACGACACCACCCTGTATCTAGTGTGGCCGTACGCGATCCTCGACGCTTGCTCCAAATCCTTTGCTACTAATGTGTCTCGAAGCGCGTAGTAGAAAGCTGGCAACACCCTTTCGTCTTTAACTTTAACTAGGTCAAAGAGACGGGGAGCGTTTTCTGGGCTGTAAAAAAAAATTGTTTGATTTGTTATTCGGTTCACATTAAATTATTTAGTCTTTATAGCACAACAAAACTATGTACAAATGGATGGTGGATTTAACGCCGGAGATTTTCTCTACGAGTAATTACCTTTGGGCTAAGCAGAAACGATTAGTGAGCGGTGCGACAAAGGAAAACTAAACTCAAAATAAATAAAAGAGAAAACACAAAAATAATGATACCAACAATATGACAAATGAAATTAAATATAAAATATACGACAAAGTTATAAAAGAATACGTCTTATTGTAGGGTTACATTACTGCTTTGTAAGCAAAAACATAATGGAACTCGGGCACGCAGCGAACACACGCCAGTCGTCTCCTGTTCGTTCCCGAATATATACACACGTAGATATACTTACTAGGCGTGTAACATATAAGTTACTTTTAGACTGTGTAAACTTCGAATTGAGAAACAATATATCCATAAAACCTTCTGATAGTTTAGGAGTATAGTAGTCACACACATGACCTCACCACAATATTTATTAATTGACAATTTAAGTACGTTAAGGCGAATATTGCGGTATATTATACACAGGTAATAAGGGCGATTGAGATGTGATGTTGTCTGTACATTTTTTTTTTGTGATCTTCGATTGCTTTGCTTTAACAAAGCCTTTTGCGCAAAACAGGATTAGGCTAATCCTGCTTTGTTTTTTTTTCAGAAAAAAACAAAATTTTGTCTCTTGCAATGTAAAAGACGTTGTGTGTTGGGCTTTGGGTGTGTGTTATAACAAGGCTACTTACACTTCCATGGGCTACCCATGTAGACTAGGTTAAATCTTTTTACGGATCAAAGTATTATAATAAGGCTACTTACCTTATTATAATACTTCGATCCGTAAAAAGATTTAACCTAGTCTACATTAATAAAGACTTTTTATCAAAAATAAAGGCTGTTTATGCAGGTTTGTTGTCACGATATTTAGAAAAAAGATTACTTATTGACATAATATTTTAGAGAGGCGTAGATATGTTATACTTACTAAGACACCCTCGCCTCCATATTCCTAACTCAATGTTATGTATATTGTATTTCTTCAAATGTTCCACACAAGCTGGACTCATTAAACACCTCTATCACACTTAAAGGTATAAGAAGACACAAAACACTTACTAAGACACCCTTGCCTCCATATTCCTGACTAAATGTTGCTGTTTATCGAAAGCCACGAAAGTAGCTCGACCTATATCATATTTCTTCAAACGTTCCATTCAAGCTTGATTTATTATTTAACACCTATTTCACACTTAAAGGTATAAGAAGACACAAAACACTTACTAAGACACCCTCGCCTCCATATTCCTAACTAAATGTTATGTATATCGTATTTCTTCAAACGTTCCACACAAGCTGGACTTATTAAACACCTCTATCACACTTAAAGGTATAAGAAGACACAAAACACTTACTAAGACACCATTGCCTCCATATTCCTGACTAAATGTTGCTGTTTATCCAAAGCCACGAAAGTAGCTCGACCTATATCGTATTTCTTCAAACGTTCCATTCAAGCTTGATTTATTATTTAACACCTATTTCACACTTAAAGGTATAAGAAGACACAAAACACTTACTAAGACACCCTCGCCTCCATATTCCTGACTAAATGTTGCTGTTTATCCAAAGCCACGAAAGTAGCTCGACCTATATCGTATTTCTTCAAACGTTCCATTCAAGCTTGATTTATTATTTAACACCTATTTCACACTTAAAGGTATAAGAAGACACAAAACACTTACTAAGACACCCTCGCCTCCATATTCCTGACTAAATGTTGCTGTTTATCCAAAGCCACGAAAGTAGCTCGACCTATATCGTATTTCTTCAAACGTTCCATTCAAGCTTGATTTATTATTTAACACCTATTTCACACTTAAAGGTATAAGAAGACACAAAACACTTACTAAGACACCCTTGCCTCCATATTTCTGACTAAATGTTGCTGTTTATCCAAAGCCACGAAGGTAGCTCGACCTATATCGTATTTCTTCAAATGTTCCACGCAAGCTTGGGCAGTTTCCACTGTATCGACGACAATGTTGTCCAAAGCGCCGCAACAGGTCGATATTGCGACGTCGTATTTCGTGTCTATGCCGCCGAGGTCGCCCTGTATAATAAAAAGATGGTAATAAATAAAGTATATGAGAATATTGTTGACAATAATATGGCAGTTCGTGAAGTACTATGATTTTCTGAAAAGGCCGACGTTTTATGTGCCCCTTAGGTAATAGGTACTTAACCGCAACAGTGATGAATTATGGCCAGCCTAAGGAGCACTTAAAGACATTCGGACCAATGATTAAGTGTCACGGTAGCTAAATCAAATAAATAAATATTTCACAACAATCACACCAATTCTCTAGTCCCAAATTAAGCTACGAGGCTTGTGTTATGGGTACTAGACAACGGATAAACATACTTAAATACTTTTTTTTTGTAAATAAATACATATTATACATAGAAAACACCCAGACCAGTACAAACACACATGTTCATGCACACCTATGCTTGTACTGTGCGGGGATCGAACCCGCGACCCTTAGTTTAGAAGTCCGACCTGTGGACCACTGCACCAAGCGGTCGTCAATTGGGAAAGCAATCGCCCGGCTTGCGAGGGTTCGAGTTCCGCCTGGGGCACTCTATTTTTATTTAAGTGTGTTTTAATTTCACAACTTATATGACAATTTAGATCGCGCTGTCAAGCTCAAAATAAGGTTTTTTCTTGTTGTTTCTCGACAATAAACTCACCAATCTCCCAAATATGCCGGGCAACCGTCCACTTTTCTTTTCCTTCATGAGAGCGTCGAGCACTCTGCCTCGGGATTTGTTTGCGCTCATAGCTTGCCTGGACTCTTCTAGTTGGGCCCTGGAATAATTCATATGTGTGGATATACGGAAAAGGAACTAAAATACGTACTTTGTTAATAGGTTAGATGACACCACCAATCGTTGACATACTCTTTATTATCTGTCAAAACGGTCTGCCTCCATAGATTTTGTATGGGAATACAAAAACGTGACGTCACGATCATGTATCAGAAATCAGAGTCAATTGACCGAATATTTATTGAGTTTTGTGTGTTTAAAAATTCGTTTCTACAGCTTTTTGTAAATGTACTGGTTGAACTCAATAGGGGCCATGTTTTATAAACGCCATGGTCTTGAAAATATTTAAGATAGGTGTCATTATGCCTATTATACGTCGTGAACTATAGGATTATGAAAGAGATTGAAGACGGGGAGAGCAAGAATAAAGGATTCTGTCGAGGGTCTCTTGTAGCTGGCTGTGTGCAAGCGCCATTTGACGTTTCACGGAACTGTTCGAATTGGGAACGACAGAGGGCGCGTTCAGTTCTTTCTTTTTTTTATTTTCTGCCATTAATTTCTCTGCAACAGCTCGGAGTCGGGAAGTTGGCGGTGTTACACCCCCGTGCCTCGGTGCGCACGTTAAGCCGTTGGTCCTGCGCCTGATCTCTCTCCGGTCATGTCGGATTGCCGTCTCACCGAACTTTGAGAGTGATGGAACAGTGAGTGCACCTGTGTAATGCGCTCACACTTGTGCACTATAATATCTCCTGCGTAGTTGGTTGATCTCTGTTGAGATTGGCCGCCGTGGTCGAAATCGGCCAGGAGGACTATTACTATTATTAATTAATGTAAGGTAGAACAGAAGCATGTGCGTAGGTTCCAACAGTCGGGACTAAATCGTCAACCTCTCTACTCGCGTCTCATTTAGTCAACCCTGTACCGAATACCTACCCCTTCTTTCCTTGTGCTCGGATATTATAATGATTAAATTAATTTCGGTTGTTTCAAATTATGGCTTGAAAATCACTTATTTTATTTGGCATCCCTGTTTTCCTTTTCAGTATAAGACAGAATTCAAAAGGTGGAGTATAGCAAAGCGAACTGATTGTTTACCGACTGATTATGTACCTCAAAGATCGCACTTCGCCAGAAACAGTCGATTCTTCTTTCTTCAAAGTCTGCAGTTGTGTTTGTAGTTCGCTTAGTTTCTTCTCATTAGTAGGTACAGACGAGTTCAGTTGATCTTGTAACCTGACCAGAAAAACAATCAAAATTAGATCATAACATTTTAGTACAATGATACACAGGCGGATAGACAGACAACTGGTGCTTGGTATACCGAATGTCGAATGAATAAGCCACCATTTAAGTATTACGTAAGCAGATTTATTACAATTATTATCGAAAAGGGGGTTCGGGGGAGATCCCCCTTTTCGATAAAAGTAACGTAAACATTCTTCGGAAAATTTTGACAAGTGAATAGCGCGCGGTAATTCCCCTACTCGGTTCTAACTTAAGCAAGTCCCTAAACGTATGCATTATATGTGGGAATCCCTGATAATGCGTTTCGTGTTCAAGTATTTGTTTTGCGAGACAATATGTTGTCATCCGTTTTAAAAAGTCAAGAACTACTAATGACGTAGTCATCATCAATACTCTCCCACCGCCCATGTGATCCAAAATTAGCAAAGAAAAGACCCCTCCCCCTCGCTCCCCCATAGCGCTCACGTAATACTTAAACGGGGGGCTTAACAAGGTACTCTGCAAAAAACTATTAATGGTTAAAGTTGTAAAAGAGGATTATTATGCTTTAAATTTCCACTGAACAACGCCAGCGCAGGAACCAAAATACATCCAACTGTAATCACCTGAAAATCTAGTCTTATACTAGAGCTGGAAGTCGCAGGACTTACAATACCTACAACTCACAACGTGACACAGAAGATGCACCTGGAATCACAACACTGACACCTCTGATAATCCTCTTTTTTAGCTTTACTCATGGATTTCCGCAAAGTAACGCCTGATTCGATCAATTCTATAAATGGTTTTCAATCGGTATAAGACCGCGATTTTGCTGTATTTTTTCCTAGCTGAAATTAATACTCGATTGGCGTAAATGATATGTCGAATTAAAGTATTAACTAAAGCACTTTTTAGGAAATATGTACGCAATTTGGTAGTTTTAAAGTCATCGCATATATAACCGGCACGGCTCAAACCCAGCACTTGACTTGCCATTCAAATTAGAGCATTGAGTTGAGTCGTACAATATATTTTGCAATATAAATATGGAAAAGCCAACGGCGTGCAGTCAGCGCGCTTTCCGCTCAACTCGCATCAACTCGCTTGCGTCCTTACAGCGCGCTAACGGCGTGCTTACGCCGGCTGCGGGCAGTAAGCGCACCAACATCGTGCTGCAGCCTTGCCGGTGCCAAGCCGGTAAAGTGAGCGACTGTCTTTATTTTTAGAAATGGGAAAATATATATTTTTTATTTTTCTTAATATTCATATTAATTTTAGCGACGAAATAGTGCTTTTTATAAAATTATTTTTAATCATATAATGTAAATACACCTAGTATGCAAATGTGAATAAATGAATGAATGAATGATAAATATTATGTATTTTCAAGACTGGTTCAAAAGGATCGACTGGAGATGAGAGACCGAGGATGTCAGTACCTGCACCCTTTTTGGCAATAACTTAATAACGATCGCACTTTTTCCTATATATTCCCCCAGATCGACCCTCATCTGGCTCACTAACTCCAAAGTAATCTTTAAATTTGGGTATATACATAAGTACATACCTGCTTACTCCTAACGTCATATCCACCACTTTGACTTATTATTATAGTACCTCGTGGTCAACTGTAATTGGCTAATTAAGTTATTTCCTCATGTAATTTTTAAGTTGTAATGCTGTTGTTGTCCCTACTAAATAAATGAAATGAAATCCCTGTGTTCTCTATCGACCCTCTAAATATCAACATCGTTCCACCAAACACCCTGTATATTTTTTACTCACGTAGTCTTTTCTTTCAGATCTTTAGCCGCTTTCTCGTACGCCTCTCTCATTTTCTCCAACTTTTCCGTCTCTTTCTGTTCAGTACTCAAGTATATTTTCAGTTCGGATTCCGCTAACTTGTAATCTTTGTTCGTTTCGTCTACTATTTTTTTGAGGTCCATTAATTTGGCTTGGAGTTTGTCTTTGGCCTCTTGTAAGCCTTGGGTTTTTGATCTGTGAAGTCATAATGTACCATTGTTATTAAAACTGTCCAAATTAACACAGAAACATAAGCATACAGTGGCGATCAGATAGTGTTTACCACTTTAAAGATCAAAAAAGCTAGCACACATTTAAGTCTAAGTTCTAAATGTCTTTCTCTGTTTCTCATCAGCCTAATACGTCCCACTGCTTGGCACAGGCCTCACCACAACTATGTGGTAAGTTCTTTAATTGACCATATAGGCTTATATTTTTTCCAACGAGAATCAACCATTGCTGGGATAACATAATGTCATTTCTACAAATTAAGAAATGAGGTTATTAATCAAAAAGTGTACAGACCTTTTTTCTACTATCGTTGGAAATTTTTTTCTATTCTCGTTGACTTTTGAAAGGTAAGAAGTAATCTGATTTAGCATTTTGGACTTTAATGAAAAGTGTTTGGTATGAAATCTAACAGCAAAACTGGCAAACATTTTCAGATCGGGACCGTACATGGCGCTAAGGTTTGGGTATGCTTATTTAACACAATCTTAGCACTTAGTAAAATGTTTTTGATGATCTTATCGATCGTTAGGGACGGTGCTGTAGCTAGTTGAATGTGAAAATATCAATAAATTGTTTAAAGTTTAATCGTTAAAATAAAGCTTTTAAGAAATATGGTCAAAAATACAACGAAAATGAGGTTTTAACTTTAAACTGTACCGTACCTTACTCCAGCCATAACTGTTTGCAATTCTTCTTCAGCTAATCTCTTGCTCTCCTTGTGTTTGACGAGTAGCTTTTCACAGTCTTCAATTTCTCTTTTATTTTTGTCGGGAATCTAGAAACAACTAGATTTAAAATCTACAAACGATACAGAAACCTTTTCTAAATGATGTTTTACTCGAAGAAAAAGTAAGTTTTAATATGGACCTTCTCTAGGACCCATTGCAGGGTTATTATAGCATCTAAGTTAAGAAAGAAGTATTATAGAGTACTGTAAGAATAATTAAAAAATGGATTGAAACTTAACAAACCGATGTTTCTTTTGATCGTTTATTTTGGCAAAAGAAGATTTTAGCATGTCCATATTATGACAATGTTTCAAAAATATCCTCAAAATACCTTTATGCATTCGAGATTCAGGATCCTTGTATCATATTATTTAAATATAATTTAAAAATTCTAAATCTCGAATACATAAATTATATACCTAGATATTTAACTATATCTAATACTAGCGAGCCGACGTCCTTCATATAAGCCAACCTCTTGAATCAATCTATTTAAAAAAAACTGTATGAAATCCTTTGAGTATATCAGAATTGGATCCTGATATTATACTCAAAGATACAAACATACCGACAGACATAGGAACAGACGCGGAAAGCGATTTGGCTTTATACAATGCAGTAATGGTAGTAGATATATTATGGGGATCAAATATAGCAGTTCTTAGATTAGATCTCATACCAACTCCAAATCCATAAGTTTCCCCTTTTCTTGCTCAAGTAGCTGGTCCAAATTCTTCTTCTTCTTGTTGGACTGCGTGATGTCAGCTTGCACTGTCACCGTCTTCTTTTTACACCCTTGCAACTTCTCCGCTATTTCCTCCTTCTGTTTTTGGAGTTTGTCGTACTTTCTGCAATACAGGGATACTTTGATAAATAATGCAATGTGGCGAGCTAAGAAAATTGCGATAGAATTCTATTCTACACATTTTAAGAATCAAATTCCGTTTTAGTTTTCTATCCGAGAATGACACAATGATATTTCGACAACAGGTTTGGTCTAGTAGTCTGAGATAATAAATAAATAAAAATTAAAACCTTTTATTTCCTTAATAGTAGTAAAATCCAAGTTGGCGAAGCATATGTGAGGGATGACAAAACACATGAGTCTAATACAATTTTCTTCATCTTAATTGAGATATTTGATTACAAAATAGTATTTTAAAATGTTATGTTACGGTGCGTTACGTTGGGCAAACAATCTTTATGTTTGCACCCTAATTTCAGACCCACTCACTATTTTTGAAGTTAGCGACCCTTGTCATCGTGATGCTAGCTTTAGGTATTGCCATAAATTAAAAGTGTTTAAGTGTTCAAGAATAATTGAAGTTAAATAAACATTTTACTGGCAAGCAACTTACTGAGTCCCTTGTTTCAAAACGGCAGTTTTCTCTTGTAGTTCCTCCTTGATGGTGTTGAGTTTTTCATCAATCTTAGCCAGATTATCTTTCAATTCTTCCATTTCTTTCTGCTTTGTGTCGATCAACTTGTTTATTTCATGGCTGAAAAGAAAAAAAGTTTCATCAAATCAAATCAAATTTATTTATTTTGGAACAAAGGTACAAAAAGCTCTTAATTAAAGTAACGTCCCACTGTGACCTGTCTTATCAGACATACAATATTACAGTTATAGTTAACGAATAGTACCTACAAATTGAAAAATAATAGATAACAAAATTAGTCTAAAAACTTACGTCAAAATATCATTCAAATAGTCTTTAACTGAATAATAACATTTTTCTGTCAATAGCCGTTTTAATTTATTTTTAAATGTCACTGGATCAAATTTTGTTAAACCATCCGGCAATTTATTAAAAATTATAGGGCAACTCATATTTTCTAGTATAGAGAGAGACACCAAGAGTGTGTAAGAGAGAAAGATAGAAAGAAGAATACTTAAATATACTATTGTAGGAGCGTATTTCTCGTTCTCAAAGCTTTATTAGTAAGTTATCCGTTCCACAGCATCTTTTAAAGGCTGCTCCAATTTCAAGTTTTCTTATTTCTTACTTACTTGAAGATTTTCTACTTAAAACCGAAATAAAGAGACGAATAGTTACTTCGGACAGGCACCCTTAATAAAATTTTTTTACCTCAAAACTACAAAGAATCGTACAGTTACTTACATGCATTTCTTTTTCCCTCACAACGACATCTTAATTTACTGTCACAATGCAAGTTATGATGCAGTATGGAGGGAGGGGAGACAGCGATTGTTTCTGAGAAACTTTAGAAAGAGAGGAAAGAACACTCACATATATTTCTGCAACAGCATGTTCCTCGTCCTCAAAGCGGTATTAGTAAGCGTCATCTGCTCCACAGCTTCTCTCATAGGCTGCTCCAACTTTTGCTTCTCTTGTTCGACCAGACGCACTCTGTTTAACTTCTCTTTTCTCATCTCGCTGTACTCTTCTACTTTAAGAGATAGCTTTTCTATGGGTTCCTGTTGGGATTTAGTGAAAGTTATTTATTTTTTAATGGAAGGGAGGATAATCTATTTAAGAACATTTAGGCGTAGGCTTCACAACATAGATTTGAAGACCACTTTGGTGTATTGTTATAAAAGTTGACTTTTAACCAAGAGGTCGCGGGTTCGATATCCGCACTGAACAAACATTTGTGTGCATGAACGTCTGTTTGTACTGGTCTGGGTGTTTTATGTATTTATTTAAGTTTATTTGTTATACCACTGTTGATTCTGATATCTGTAACACAAGTGCTTTAGCTACTTACCACGTAGTCAGATCAATGTAAGTGATGTTGTTGTATATTTATATTTATTAACTAGCGGCCGCCCGCGACTTCGTCCGCGTGGATGTTAGTTTTTTGCGACCGGGCTTCATACAAATTCGCAACCCCTATTTTATCCCTTTGGGGGCAGAATTTATCATATGTAATATATGTAATATTATTTCTATCCTTCTTTACCTTCCAAGTAATGTTGAGTCAAATAAAAAAAAGTCCCATTAAAATCGGTTTAGTAGATTCTGAGATTCAATTTCCTGCCTGCCCCCTAAGTTCATCGGCGTGATTATTTATATCCCAGTTTACTCTCCAGGTGATACTGAGTCAAATAAAAGAAGTCCCGTCAAAATCGGTCCAGTAGATTCTGAGATTAGCCCGGACAAACAGACAGACAGACAGACAGACAGACAGACAAAAATTTTAAAAATTGTTGTTTTGGCTTCTATTACGGTAATTAAGACCCCCTGTAACAATTTTTCATAAAAATCTTCAATGTACAGAAATCGATCTTTTACAGTCTTATTATATGTATAGATTTTATTTACCTTGTATCTTGATGTTCCTATGATGTCTTCCAAGTACTCCAACATACCAGATTCATGCTCAGTCAAACCCTTTGGCTTCATCATAGCGATTTGTTCCACTTCGCCCTGAAAATAAAAATAGTTCAACATAAATATAAATAATAAATAGTATTTTATGGAGTACCTTGCGGAGTTTCGGTTGTCAATCAATCTTGATTTACCATAGCATAGTTAATTAATATAATATTCCGATTTTAATTTAACAAAATAAATATTATGTTATTATGGCACGATTATACAATACCTGTAGGTATTGTATAATCGTTTAATCAAAGCAGAAAGGCTTTAAACTTAATATTAAAATGAAATAAACATGGAAATAAATCAATATTACATAAGAGAACTAATTTCCCCAGAAATGTAGTCGTTATTTTCTTTATATTTTACTTGAAATACAACACAATATTTATCCGATATGCAGGGAGGACGATAACCTATCTTTGAGATGGGTTATATTGTGTACCATCAAAAAGTTTTGCCTCCTCACATTTTGTACAGAATAGCAAATTGTATTTCTAACTAGTTGACCCGACGGACGTTGTCCCGCCCGTTCCTTTTTTTTTAATTTTAGATCTTTTAAACCTTCCCTGGACTTCCACGAATATTTCAAGACTAAAATTATTCCAATCGGTTCAGCCATTTTCGAGTTTTAGCGAGACTAACGAACAGTAATTCATTTTTATATATAAGACTAGCGGACCAGGCGGACGTTGTCCTGCCCGTTGTTTTTTTTTTTTTTTAAATTTCTAACCTTCCCTGGACTTCGACAAATATTTCGAGCCTAAAATTATTCAAATCGGTACAGCCGTTTTCGAGTTTTAACGAGACTAACGAACAGCAATTCATTTTTATATATAAGAGATTTATATTGGTTACAATATCCTATCTATTTTTGACTAAAAGTTAAATAGAAATTAGTCGCATTGAAGGTTTCATTGTAAAAGCGATCAGATGTAACATTGGTATGAACTGACCATTCAGTTATCCATCTTTGAGAAATCATCGAACCATCGAAACCAGCTCTTAAACAAATCGAAATTAATTGAGCCTTATTTTTCGGTGAAGATTTCTTACTTACACGTTTTACGGAGTGTGTTACTAAGGGCTGGGGCCGATTTGTCATACTGAATAGGCTTGATGACACCACTAATCGTTGACATACTCTTTATCATCTATCAAAACGATATGCATCCATAGATTTTGTATGAGAATACTATAATTTGACGTCACAATATACAGGGTTACAGGAAAAGTCGACCTAGATCCGTTAAGGGCGTGTAGTACACATCATTTCTGAATGATTTCACTATGGAACCCCCCATCCTAAACTTAACCGTTTTCGAGATTTTCGAGTTTTATTTTTTTTTATGAAAATGCCCAATTTTTCGGCTATTGAATTGAATATTTTGAATTTTTTTGACTCTTATGATTATTTTTTTGGTTTTTTACATGAAGAATGAGATGCTTAATGACCTCAATGACTAAAATTGCACGTAAGTTAACTAAATAGGTCGTTGTAGACGATCGAAACTTAAGAAAATAAGTACAAATTATAAAAGAATATTTTTCTTTTCTGTAATATCGCAAAAAAATATTATGGCACTTGCTCTGCAGATATGCTTAAAAACATCTACATTTTATCAGCTATCCAACGAGGTATAACACTCTAGGGTATTTATTAACCTCAAAGGTGAAACTTAGTTTCTAAGGCTACATGGCAGTCAGAATAAATAGCGCTTATTTAATCTAAATAATTTGACTTAAGTTCAGCATCATCATTTCAGCCTACTGGCTTCCACTACCGAACATAGGCCTCCCTCGGCTAGGTACAACCTTCATGCATCCATCGATGTCCCGCTATCCTACCTAGCTACGCTACGCTATCTGACCTAGGAGATCATTCAGTTTTTATAGCATTTTTTTTGTTCAGATCGTCGATCGTACAAATAATGACCGTACGCCAACCATTAGTTGAGCGTAAGTGACTAGTTACTGGCTTTTGTTTGGAAAATAACGTAATCGGTGCGTTGTTAACGCTAGTTCGCATACAAAGTCACTCACGCTCAACTTATAGTTGGCGTACAGATCGTCGGTGATTTTAGTAAGCTAAATGAAACAATAAATCAGTTCAAAATAACATTTATTCACCTAATGTTTTTGAATAAATTTTTATAGTTCATGTTCTACGTGTCCACCTCTATTTCGCACACATTTTCTTATTCTTTCACGTAGTCCACTTTTCACTACACCAGTGGTTAATGTTCTTCTTATGTCGTTAGCAGCATTAATTATCCTTTCTTTGAGAACTTCCACTGACGATATGGGGTTGGGCTCACTGTAAACAAGGCTCTTCATGTGCCCCCATACATAAAAATCCATGGGGGTCAGGTCGGGACTTCTGGCTGGCCAGGGTAAAGGCCCACCTCGTCCAATCCATTTGTTAGGATAGTTAGTGTCCAACCATTCCCTAACGCTGCTTCTGAAATGAGCAGGGCAGCCATCATGTTGAAACCACATGTCCCGCAGTAATTGTAATGAGAGATCATCTAGTAGGTCACCTAAGTCACCTCTTAAGAAATTTTCATAAGTTTCACCATTCAGATTGTCTGGAAGAAAGTAAGGCCCAATCAAATGGTTGGAAATGATGCCCACCCACACATTTACACTAAATCGTCGTTGTGACCCCTTTATTCTTTTCTTATTTGGATTGCCTAGTTCTTTAGGAGCCCAATAGTGTGCGTTATGGTAATTAGTAATCCCGTCCTTATCGGATTTGGATTCATCTGGACCCGTTAGACCTACTACCTGAACCTTTTTAACTATGTTTTTTTCTATGACTTTAAATACAACCCTAGGTTGTTATACCTTGTTGGATAGCTGATAAAATGTAGATGTTTTTAAGCACATCTGCAGAGCAAGTGCCATATTATTTTTTTGCGATATACAGAAAAGAAAAATATATTTTTTTAATTTGTACTTATTTTTTTAAGTTTCGATCGTCTACAACGACCTATTTAGTTAACTTACGTGCAGTTTTAGTCATTGAGGTCATTAAGCATCTCATTCTTCATGTAAAAAACCAAAAAAATAATCATAAGAGTCAAAAAAAATCAAAATATTCAATTCAATAGCCGAAAAATTGGGCATTTTCATAAAAAAAAAACTCGAAAATCTCGAAAACGGTTAAGTTTAGGATGGGGGGTTCCATAGTAAAATCATTCAGATATGATGTGTACTTCACGCCCTTAACGGATCTAGGTCGACTTTTCCTGTAACCCTGTATATAGTATAAGAATCGAAGTCAATTGACTGAATATCTATTGAATTCTATGTAAATGGAAATTGGTTTCCATAGCTTTTTGGAAATAAATTGGTTTTGAATAGCTTCATAGTGGTTATGTTTTTAAAACACCATGGTCTTGAAAATATTAACGATTGTGTCTTCGTGCCTATTATGTAGGTTTTAGTAATACAGGGTGTTTGGTAGTGGAGTGCAAAGCTTAGACGTGGTGATAGTGTAAGACATAAGCCCTTATCTTAGACACAGTATGATAGTTTTTTTTCATAAACATAATTCAAAAATGAAAAACAAGGCCTTAAAAAAACCCTTACCTGAAGAATAAGAAACCTATTGTGGTCCAGATCAATTCCATGCGATCTGAGCATCTTGGCGACCTCCTTGAATTGCACCCTTCTCCCGTTGAGTGTGTAAAACGAAGAGTTGTCTTTGGACGCCGATCGGGATACGACGATCTCACTGTTCGGCACCACAGTGAACTCTTCACCTTCCTGGAACAAAATATAAAATCTTAACTTATAATAAAGTAGGTAGTAGAAGAGACATTTAATGAAAACTCGAAAAAATACCTCCAGGGGTAAACTAAGAAACAGATGACAAAAATATGATTTTTGAAACGAGTACTTTATGGTGACGTGGAAAACGTCATCATCAGCCTATATACGTCCCACTGCTGGGCACAGGTCTCGAGGAAAACGTATACGTAAGAAAATAGTGCATTAAAGGGGGCTGAAATAAAGTTTGTATAAACATCCGAAACTAAGGATTAAGAAGTCGCGGCCGTCCGCTAGTACCTAACAAAAAAATTGCAAGCTTGTTCTCATTAAATTGTGCATTGTCATTCAATTAAAACATATTAAAAAATTCAGCACATTCGGACATTGGAAAGTGGGAAATAAAATTGCAGGTTTTGATTACAAACAAACAAACATATTATTAACATAAACGAAACAGGCGAAACTAAATAAAAACTAGTAAAAATATTAGTTTAAAAAACTAAAAAAACACGCTTTTATTACTAACTAAAAAAGAGAAAATAATTTCTGAGTACACGGATTTAAAGTATTTTTTAATGAATAAGTATAATGAAAAACTCTTATCAAATTATTGCATTGTCATCGGTACTTAATACATGTGCAAAGTTTCAAATTAATCCGATTTCTGGAAGTTGGTGAAAATTGAGCTCAAAAATTCCGTTACATACATTCATACATACATACACCCCGATCTAAAAAAAGCGTGTTAAAAAAGGAATTATCGGGTATGAGCCTAAGCAGGGGTCGCATTCCCTAACGTTTCGTTGGTATTTTCGGATCCAGCCAGCGCGTGCGCTCGCACTACCAAACTAGATAAATCTAATTTTCTCATCAATTTACCACAATGAAAATAGAATACCGTGTTACATTTCATCTATACTAATATTATAAAGCTGAAGAGTTAGTTTGTTTGAAGCCGCTAATCTCGGGAACTACTGGTTCGAATTGATTTTTTTTTGTGTTGAATAGACCATTTATCGAGGAAGGCTTTATTAGGCTATATAATATCCCGCTGCAACTATAAGGAGCGGAGAAATAATGGAAAACGAGAAAAAAAACGGGGATAATTATTCACCGTTGCGTGCGCTGCGAAAACGTTTCAAGATACCAAAAATATATGTGTGAAAGAATTATTCCTCTTGAAATCATCTTAAAAAATGTGTGCGACAGTATATGTCTATGCCCAAAATAACTATTCCACGCGGACGAGGTCGCGGGCACTGCTAGTGTCATAATAAAGCCACTTTTCGTCGAGTCGATTCTAGACTGCTTGCCCTTAAATTCTGGTTCCATGATTCACATTACTACAGATAGACCAACCATTCAAAAAGCAAACAATTTATGAAGCACTGAAAACAATTTATAGTGGATAAAAATCGGAAAAATCCAAGCAGTACGAGAACAAAACAGAGGCTATGATCCTTTTTAACACGCTTTTATTAGATCAAGGTGTACCTATGTGTGTATGAATGTATGTAACTGGATTTTTGAGCTCAAAGGAGGTGGGTAAAGATCAGCCTTTTTTCGCCTATCTTATTCGTGAAAATCCCTAGTTTCGATTTTGGCCATTATTATCATATGTATATTAAGTTTAAGTATCTTTGTATGCATCTACAATAAATTGATTGAAAAAATAAAAAGACAAGTAACAAGAAAAACCCTTCAAACTTGAAATTTTTATTGAATTTTTGCTATTTTTGGCGTTTTTTCAAACTTTGGTTTTCAAAAAATTCATTAAGAGCTTCGTGCACCACAATGATCTTATTTTTTATATATTAGGGTCAATAAGCATATAAACTAGCATTCATTTGTTTTGGTGCATTGAACGCACCTATGTGATACAAAACAAAACACTTTGAACGCGAGTTTACCGCACATGCGTCGTGTACATGTTCCGACTTGTCTGAGGCTCATATTTATTGTTTAATTCTACATTGGATTTTTATTTTGTTTTGAGGACACATGTTAGAGTAATTATGTGTGTGATTTATGTCCAAAAATAATGCCCGGAATTCAGTGCGATTCTTGTAAAAAGTGGTTAAAAATTAAAAGTTCTCGTATTGTTTCTAATAACAAAATAATATCTGTTCTTAGACAGCATAAAAACTTTGCTTTACAAAAAGGACAGAAAGTATGTTCTGCATGCCGAAAATATGCATATCGTAACTTAGATACTAAAAATCGTTCTACATCTTCTTCGAATATTGCCGACAGTGTTGAACCGTCCACAAGTACGAAATGTGAAGCAGAAAAACCTAAAGTAGTGTTGTCATTACCTCGGTGCCACAATTCAAATGTACGTTGTATAATATGTAATAGTCAGAAGAACCTTGTTACAGTACCTCATGCAGATCGAACACATGCATTTATTGAAAGAGGAATATATGTAACGGCAGGAAAACGAAGTTGCAAAGATCATCTTTCTAAAAAAGTATTCACAGATGCGTCGCTTGCGGATTTAAAACCAATAAGAATTAATACACATTTATATGAGAAGGATATTGAAACTCTTTTGCAAGATATTAGAGGAATCGCAAAAAAGAAAGGTCTCGATTTTGACACTCCGGGACAGTTAAAAGATTCCGATTATTATTCACTAATGGGGTTAACTATTGAAAACTTCGATAAGATTTTTGATTAAGTAAAGTCAGGCATTCATTCGTCAGAATACAGATCAAGACGCACTTGTTTAGCTATATTACTTGTGAAGCTTAGAACGGGTCTCTCAAACGGAGTTCTCTCCGCATTATTTAACTTAAAAAAAGATTGATTGCTTTCTCTATACAATCTGCTCGACAAGCCCTGATAAACTTCGTTCCATTATATCTTGGAACGCAGCATATTACAAGAACTAAGATTATTGAAGACCATACGCGTCTATTGGCAAAAAAAATATTTATTCCGGACGATAATAATGAAACTGTTGTTCTTGTCGCTGACGGCACATACATTTATATTCAAAAAGGTAGCAATTATTCTTTCCAAAGACGATGTTATTGTATACACAAAGGAAGACCACTTGTTAAACCCATGATGTTAGTGACGACAACAGGGTACATATTGAATGTTTTTGGACCCTACTTTTCCGATTCCAAAAATAACGATGCAAACATTTTTACACATATATTAAAAAGATGCTCATAATATCAGAGACTGGCTTAAACCTAATGATATTATTATCGTTGACAGAGGTTTCCGAGACTGTTTGAAGCTTCTCGAGGACATGGACCTAATTCCTAAAATGCCTTCATTTATTAATAAACAGGCACAATTCGTGACGGAGGACGCTAATGAGACAAAAGTTCGTTGGGTTGTTGAGGCTGTTAATGGCCAACTCAAAAACTGGAGAGTACTGAATAATGTCATACTAAATGTCCAAATATATATATTAGAGATCCATATATTAGAGATTACGTTCAAATCGTGTGTGCAATTCTTAATGCCTTCCACCCAACAAGAATTAACAGTGATGAAGACAACGATATCATGGTCCAACGGATGCTTGATTTAGTGAAGAAACCTAATCACCTACAGAAGATGGTTGAAGAAAATGGGTGGGCAAGAAAGAAGGCGATATGGCGTCTGTTAAGCGAATCTGATCTTACAGATTTCCCACAGTTAACACGGGAGGAGCTGCGAAATCTCACTCTTGGAATATATCAGCTAAAACAAAGCAGATCTTACACTCAGGAACACATTAGCCACACGGGAATGTACTCCCTATACGTTCACCGAGAAGATGTCTCAGTTATCTGAATTCAGTTAAGATCACGACATACAAGCTCAAAAATATATAACATGTGGATAAGAACAGCCATAAGTCCTATCATAAACATTGAATGGTATTGTCAGTGCAAAGTTGGCGCAAGAGTTGTCGGTTGTTGCGCGGATGTTGCATCTGTATTATGGTACTTGGGGTATTGGCGCCATAATCGTACAGAAACGAAAACACCAAGTCTTGAATATGCTAATACATTTGAAGACGCTGCTACTGGATGGTCCAGTGACGATTCAGATAACCAACATGACGAGGAAGCATAATTAAATACATTTTTTAATATATCAAATATACCATTTTTAATATAATATTTTGTTTTAAATATAAATAAAAATATTTTCACAATAAACCTAGCATTTTTATTTCTACTGGGTATAAATATTAAGAAAATAATAATACATTACCAATTGCCTGATAGGCGAAAAAAGGCTGATCTTTACCCACCTCCTTTCACCAACTTCCAGAAATCGGATTAATTTGAAACTTTGCACAAGTATTATGTACCGATGACAATGCAATATTTTGATAAAAGTTTTTCTTATTTTGTAGTTTCATTTTATGAAAATATTCATTAATCTGGCTTGAAATAAGAAACTTGTTTCGCAATCTGTCATTTACGTTCCATTTCATGGTATTTACAGTCATCTGGCCTATTGGCGATGTAGTTGAGGTTTACAATGTAATTAAGGCGTAGAAAAATCTTTTAATACTGTTTACAAAAACAAATTTATGTGCAATAAAATTCAAATGTTTTTGTGTAATATTGTGTGTTGTTCTATTTGTCAAAATTATTGAATTGTTTATTAGACACGGTGGGAACTGAAATTGATAAAATAATAAAGCCTGGTACATACTGAAAACGTAAAAAAATAACAAGGTTTTAATGGAAATTGAGCATGAGTTTTTAGCTTTCTGTTTAGTTTACCATTTATAGACATTTCGATCTCAAAGCCTCAGCTTTGAATACAAAAGAAATGTTTAACTTCAGAGTGTTTTTTTTTGGTAGAGGCCAATATCAGTAAAAATTATTTGTAAATCTTTTTTTAATAGTTATTGATTGCAAAATTCTTTTTAAGTTTTTCTGAGTAGTTTCGGCTAAGTTTTTCGGAGCAGTACGTGCTTTGTAAATTATTCATTGGAATAAACCAAATCTTTATAAATACAGATTCTTAGTGTTTAACATGTTATCCTATATTACCCTTCAAATAATATATGAGTAGTAACTAGCAACCGCCCGCGACTTCGTCCGCTTTCAAGTTTGAACATGTTAAAGTTTTGGCCCAGTCTACTCGCCGTGATCTTTATAACGGTACCTCAATTATATTTTTAGGTCCTAGCACCGCGACACAGACTGGTGGGTAAGGAATGCTCTTACACAAATGGTATATAGAGAAAATAGTTTTTAATGCAATTGCAAAATAATATCTGAATTAGGTGAGCAGTTTAGGAGCGAACTATTAACAGTGTGACTTGGCACGCGCCCTGGCCGCGTCAGTTGGAATTGAATTGAATTTCCATTTATCCTAACATGGAAACCAGAATAATCAGTCCGTTACACTCCATGAATGTCCATTTAAATATGACACGCAGACATAGAATTTCAGTGCAACTTTGTAAGCAGAGTAGAAAAGTTTAAAATGAAGATTGTACTTCTCGCTGTTTGTAAGTTGACATTTTAACGAATTCATTGTGACCAAATTGTGAACCAGTTTGGCCCAGCCCTCCTTCTCTCTAAAAATAAAACTAAACGTGTCAGTTGCGTTTAAACTTATTTAATAGTGCTCTGGCTTATGAACTTTAATTTGACATTTTATTATACTAATCGTACGAAAATGCCGGCAGTTACGAGAGATAAACCAAACAAATATAGCAAAATCGCAGTCTTATTATTTTAAAATTGAATCTAAGTATTATTTTTGGTCCCAGAATGTCTTCTTTAGTGTTCTAAGGGGTTATTGATGTATGTTTCGAATTTTAGTTGTAGTTAATCTAAAAGACATAACACTTAAAAAAAATATTTTCGGCTCCGGTCATCAAACCCCCGACCTTTGGAAGTTCGGTCCAATGCTCTAACTACTGAGCTACCGAGGACCTAAATGGAGTCGTTGAATTTTGTAGGTAGTTATTTCTGTTCAAATATTCTTTATACCATAGTACATAATGACTAAGTATTATTCTCCTTCTTGTTACTTTTCTCTCTCATTGCTCATGGCCCGTAGACACCACCAATCGTTAACGTACTTTTTATCAACTGTCAAAACGCTTTTCTCATTCAAACTCTACAGTTTGTATGGGAATAACACACTTCGACGTCATCGCGTACAAAACCGACTGAGTGACTATTTATCGATTGAATTTCAATTAAAAATCAAATTTTATGATCTGCAGAAAAATATTAATGAAAGAATCTGAAATTATGAATAATTTGATAGAAAATCAGTTTTTGAATTTCAATTAAAAATCAAATTTTATGAACAGCAGAAAAATATTAATGAAAGGGGATCTGAAATTATGAATTATTTGATAGAAAATCGGTTTTTGAATATTTCTTGCATAGTGGAAACAATCCTATTTCATAAATCGCTGTCGACAACACGTTTTTACGTGGAAAATGTAATTTCCATTCGTTTTCATCGCTTCTTTAGCTGCGTATGCATCTGTATCTTTGCCTACGGGCCCTCATTTTTGTATGAAGAAAGTTTTAACAGAAATGACTACTAAAGAAATTCTAAACATACATCAATAACCTCTTCGATACCCAGAGAAGACGCGCGAGAAACAAAAAGGGATACTTTGAATTAGTTTCTTTTTGTATTGTTTGCACCAACTAAGAGACCGCAATTTCGCTAATTTGTTCGGTTTTATCTCCTGTATTGGCATTATAATAATTATGTCAAATTAAAGTTCATGTTTTAAATAGTTTGAACGCAATTTGTTGATTTTTATCGATGAGAAAAGTTAACGTTTTTTAACATAATATGTTAACTTTAAAATTACTTCGAGCAACAGCCATCGTTTCGTACAACACCCTGTATATTTAGTATATTAACCGGAAGGAACAGCTTATAGTGCCTTACAAGTGTAAAAGGATGGGAATATGACGAAATGAAATACGTGTTGCTTCAGTTATAGGTCCAATATAATGCGTCGAATAACGCTTCCAACTGCTTACATACTAGCTAAAATAAGGTTGAAGTGAGCACACAACACAAGTACGAAAACTTGTAAATAGACGTCACTTATATAGTCGGAATGGTGACCTAAACATGACCGTGCCTTAGGTTCCTTAACTCTGTACCACTACCAAAGCGCTGCAATTACTACGCCACAAACACCTTAAACATTTAACTGAATAACACTTTTATATGATTTCAGTGTCCATCGTGGGCGTGGCGTCCGCAAAGATCGGGCTGTTGTGCGGCTGAAAACCAATCAAAGAGCCGGTATGCGGAAGCGACTTCGTCACATACCCGAATGAGTGTGAAATGAAATGCAAAAACCGCACCTTGTATGTTTGGTACCATGGAACATGCGGTAATCCGCTGCGACCAGAGCCAACACCCTACCCTAATCCGAACAACTACTACCCGTACGCAGGGGCTGGGTTAGCGTCCCCGGTGGGGTCGGCGGGACCACAGGACTGATTGTACCCATGGTGAAACCCCTCTGGAGTAATACCGGAGTTACAGATCTAAAAGTTTTAATGTCACAATATAAAAAAAAATACTAATAAAAATTAACACATCACGTTAAGTAGACGTTGTTTGGCATGTTTAAATATTTGTTTACCCTGTTGAGTGTAATTAATGTATTTTCATTGGTACATTATTATAAAATAATGACACATTTGATTAATACTTTTTTTTCGATATTTTAAAAATACAAACGAGTTTGCTGGAATTGGACAAACGGGAGTTAACATCTGCCTCGGTTTGCATTCAAGTCACAATTTACACTTGGAGAATTCAATTTGTTGAGCACATAAAATGAACCTCCATACAAATGAATGAATATCTTACGACCTAAACGTATAAACAAACTTTTAGCTCAATGGGACACTGGGAAGTAAATAAAATATTTTAAAAAAAACTGATAAACATCGAGACAGGTTAAACTAAAAAAAACTTGTAATTGTCTATTGAGAGCCGAGGAAGAGGTCGCACTCCCTTACGTTTCGTTCATATTATCGGGTCTAGCCAGAGCGTTCGCTCGCACAATCAACCTTGTAAGGCGGTGTCCTACGTGACGTGAACGACGCAACGCGACACATACTTGTGTCAATGTCAATTGCGCTTCGTCACTATCACGTAGGACGCTGTCATAGACGTACCAGGGCAATCAGAAAGGTTTGCAAAAAAAAGGTTTTTTCTTTATGACACACTGGCTGGTTATAATCTATTTTGAAAATATGAACCTTTTTTAGTAAAAAAAGATACATTGCTATATTATTTGCCCGCAAACAAGGGGTCTTTTTCTTTAACGACAATAACTGTTGAAGTAATAGACCGAGAGCAGTGATTGCTACATCAATTTGTTAAGTAACTCAAATTCAAATAAGTAATTTAAAAAAAGGTATGTCAATGGTCTCGTTTTAGTACTATCTTGGAATAACTTGCCGAATACGTAAAAAAACTGTAAAAAAAACTTTCTCCTTTCGGAAATTAAAGAAAGGAGTAATTTGATAGCATATTTTTACTGTATTAGTTACACCATACCTTCTTCTTTAAAATAACACAAAAATCCAGGCCCTATTTTTTCTGTATGACAAACTGGCTGTTTATAATCTACTAGCTGTGCCCGCGACTTCGTCCGCGTGGAATATTTATTTTGGGCATCATTTTATTGTTGCAAATTTATTTTTTTGTTATTATTTTAGACAATTTATTTTCTAAGTTTTTTAAATCACATAATTAGCTTAAAGTACTTCTGCGTTAATTATTTTTCTTTCGACTGCCTCGTTGGTGTAGTGGCAATGTTTCTGCCTTACATCCGAGAGGTCCTGGGTTCGAATCCCGGGTAAAGCCAAAATTGTTTCTGAGATTTTCTGTCATGAATTTCACAAAAACAGCTCGGAGTCGGGAAGTTGGCGGTGTTACACCCCCGTGCCTCGGAAAGCACGTTAAGCCGTTGGTCCTGCGCCTGATCTCTCTCCGGTCATATCGGATTGCCGTCTCACCGAACTTTGTGAGTGATGGAACAGTGAATGCACCTGTGTATTGTGCTTACACTTGTGCACTATAATATCTTCTGCGTAGTTGGCTGATCTCTGTTGAGATTGGCCGCCGTGGTCGAAATCGGCCAGGAGGACTATTATTACTATTAATTATTTTTCTAGTTTTATTTTCTTGTGTCAGAAGAACATATTAGTTTTGTCCGCAACGCGTTTGTTGCGATCCTAACGACGCGACATATGTGTGAAAAGCAGTCTTGACGTTAATTAATTGTAACGGTGAAAGATAGCATAAAGGGAATAGAATTCTTTTAAAATTAAAAGGTAAATAATTTGGAATCATTGAAGTGCGAGGTATAAGCACTGTTTGACCAACTGCTAAACCAGTCTAAACTATTGCAACAATCACGTTACATATTGCGAAGAAGTTAGATTTGAAGTCGGGTCCCGGTGGTTTAAGATTTCTAAGTAAAATTATTGGGGCACCTATTTTTAATTTGAGGGAATATGGGGGAAGGCCACTTGTGTTCAAATAATTATTTTATTAATTTCGTCTACGCTACAGTTTCTCACTCCCAATATTGCCCATTGATGATCTTTTTTTTTATTTCGCTTATTTCAGGGTGAACTTTCGATATAAAGTCCTCAATGTTACTCACTCTTAATCCTTAATCTCGTTCAATTGCAATTTTATTTTCAAAGTGAGTTACTTTCGGGTCTCCTATTAAAAGTAACTTTGAAGGAAAAGTTATACTACCTCCCTACCACTGCCTCGTTGGTGTAGTGGCAAAGTTTCTGCCTAACATCCAAGAGGTCCTGGGTTCGAATCCCAGGTCGAGCCAAAATTGTTTCTGAGATTTTCTGTCATGAATCTCTCAAAAACAGCTCGGAGTCGAGAAGTTGGTGGTGTTACACCCCCGTGCCTCGGTTCGCACGTTAAGCCGTTGGTCATGCGCCTGATCTTTTTCCGGTCATGTCGGATTGCCGTCTCACCGAACTTTGAGAGTAATGGAACAGTGCAGTTTGAGAGTGCACTTGTGTATTGTGCTCACACTTGTGCACTATAATATCTCCTGCGTACTTGGCTGATCTCTGTAGAGATTGGCCGCCGTGGTCGAAATCGACCAGGAGGACTATTTCTACCTCCCCATAAATGTGCTCTCATATTTGTAGTTAATTTTAAGATGTTCACAAACTTCCATATTGGGTTTTTTTTTAGGCAAGACTTTACAATGTCTGACCTTGTTCCCCTTACTATTACTGGTACAGTTTGTTGAAAGTCCCCCGCAAACATAACAGTAATTTTATGATGATGATATTATCACAGCTTCTTATATCTCTAAGAGTCCTATTTAGACCCTCTACATGAGCTCTATGGATCATGGAACATTCGTCCCAGATTATTATACTTGGTCACCTAGTCATTCATCGTATCAGCCTGTTACAGTCCACTGCTGGACATAGGCCTTTCCTAGGACCGCCACAGCGCACGATCTCCCACTCTTTGCATCCAGTCACTACCAGCTGCCTTCTTCAGGTCGTCTGTCCATCTAGCCGGGGGGCGTCCCACACTACGTTTACCTAAGAGTGGTCTCCATTCAAGAACCTTCCTGCTCCACCTCTCGTCGGTTCTGCGACAGACATGGCCAGCCCACTGCCACTTTAGCTTGCTACATTTTTGGACAACATCAGTTACCTTAGTCTTATGTCGTATGATCACGTTCCGGATCTTATCCCTTAATGAGATCCCCAACATAGACCTTTCCATTCATCCATTCAAACAACCGGCTTTTTAAGCACTGCGGCAGGGTCGACGTGAAGATATGACGCAACTGGTCATTAATTAAATCTCATTTTGGTTCATCATGGTAACTCGTAGAGCTACACCCCCCTCTCCGCGTCGCTCGCAAGTAACGCCTCTCTTCCTTACAGCGTCATGTTCTGCACATCATGCAGCGCGGGTGAATTTTATAATGGTGTTATTTTAAAATTGTAATATCTTTTAAGATATTAATTGAAATTAAATGATGTCAAAGACAATTTTGTTCAGAATTAAATACTCTTAATCAACAACTCATTTATTTGGATAAAGATTAATATTATTACCTTGATACAACTCTTAACAAATAATGCATTAATTTTGGCCAAATTTGTAACCACAAAAACGGTTCTAGTGACTTGATCTTGAAAGATAGACATATACTGTCGCAGACATTTTTTTAGATAATTTTAAGAGGAATAATTCGTTCGTACAAATATTTTTGGTATCTTGAACCGTTTTCGCAGCGTACGCAACGGAAGCCCTCAAGGATGAATAATTTTCCCCGTTTTTTTCACATTTCCCATGATTTCTTCGCTCCTAATAGTTGCAGCGTGATGTTATATAGCCTATAGCCTTCCTCGATAAATGGTCTATTCAACACAAAAAGAATTTTTCAATTCGAACCAGCAGTTCCTGAGATTAGCGCGTTCAAACAAACAAACAAACAAACTCTTCAGCTTTATAATATTAGTGTAGATTTTGAAAATATGAACCTTTTTTAGTAAAAAGATACATTGCTATATTGAAAGTTCCCTCCACTTTTTTACGAGCCATTTCAAATTATCGTGTCTGAATGAAAAATGGAACCGGAACATTTTCGCGGTCTGATTTTCTTTGATTTTAAGTGTCGCCCGAAACTGGACGATAGACATAAAATGACATTTAGGGATAAGGGCCTTTTAAAAGAAACTGTTTATCGTTGGTATAACGAATTCAAGAGCGGTCGAAAAAACTTTGGGGATGAAGAAAAAAGGGGTCACCCTTTAACGGCTGTTACAGAACAAGCTTGGCAGCAGTGAAAAATCTGGTTCAAGACAACAGGCGATTTACGTATCAAGAGCACATAATACAGATTGTATCAGGAAGCATTAACGACATTTTACTCAACCATCTTCGCGTGAGGCGGAAAGTTTCACGCTGGGTGCCGCACCACCTAACGGAGGCACAAAAACAGCAATTTAATGCAGGCTCGTAAATTAAAATCTTGTTTCGCAATCTGTCATTTACGTTTTATTCCATGGTATTCACAGTCATCTAGCCCATTGGCGATGTAGTTGAAGTTTACAATGTAATTTAGGCGTAGAAATATCTTTTAATACCGTTTACAAAAACAAATTTATGTGCAATAAAATGCAAATGTTTATGTTTAATAATGTGTGTTGTTCTATTTGTCCAAATGATTGACTTGTTTATTAGACACGGTGGGAACTGAAATTGATAAAATAGTAAAGCCTGGTACAAACTGAAAACATATATGTATGGTTTTAATGGAAAATTGAGCATCAGTTTTTAAGTTTACACAAGTAAATACAAACATTCGTTTTGAATGTTTAACTTCAGTGTTTTTCGGTAGAGGCCAATATCAGTAAGATTTTTTTTTCAATACTTATTGATTGCAAAATTATTTTTAAGTTTTTTGAGCAGTTTCGGCTAAGTTTTTCGGAACAGAATGTGATCTGTAAATTATTCATTGGAATAAACCAAATCTTTATAAATACAGAATCTTGGTGTTTAACATGTTGCCCTATATTACCCTTTAAATAATATATGAGTAGTAACTAGCAACCGCCCGCGACTTCGTCCGCGTTCAAGTTTGAACCAATGTTAAAGTTTTGGCCCAGTCTACTCGCCGTGATCTTTAAAGTGGTACCTCAAGCACCGCGACACAGACTGGTGGGTAAGGAATGCTCTTACACAAATGGTATATAGCGATAACAGTTTTTATTGCAATTATTTTTGAGATTTTTTTTTACATTCTAAAGTATTATCTAAATTAGGTGAGCAGTTTAGGAGCGAACTACTAACAGTCTGACTTGGCACGCGCACTGCCCGCGTCAGTTGGAATTTAATTTAATTTCCCTTCATCCTAACATGAAAACCAGAATAATCAGTCCGTTACACTCCATAAATGCCCATTTAAATATGACACGCCGACATAGAATTTCAGTGCAACTTAGTAAGCAGAGTAGTTTAAAATGAAGATTGTACTCCTAGCTGTTTGTAAGTAAACATTTTAATGAATTAATTGGGACCAAATTGTGAATCAGTTTGGCCCTAAGCTAACTACTCTCTAAAAATAAAATTACACGTTCCTATTGCGTTTCAACTTGTTTAATAGTGCTTGACTTTATGATTGATGAAATGATGTATGTTTCGAATTTCAGTCGAAGTTATTTCTGTTTAAAGTTTATTTATACAACTACTTTTCTTTCTCATTGCTGATGGCCCGTAGACAAAGTAACAATAGGGTAGTTGACACCACCAATCGTTGACGTATTATTATCAATGATTTTTGAGTCAAAATAAGGAAATAATACATGGTATTATACATAGAAAAAAAATTACAATGTATGATGCATAAGTTTACTAAAAAAATATGTGCACTCGCAAACAAGGGGTCTTTTTTTTAACGACAATAACTCTTGAAGTAATAGACCGAGAGCAGTGATTGCTACATCAATTTGTTAAGTAACTCAAATTCTATTAAGTAATTTAAAATAAGGTATGTCAATGGTCTCGTTTTGGTACTATTTTAGAATAACTTGCCGAATACGTAAAAAAACTGTAAAAAAAAAACTTTCTCCTTTCGCAATGCGATATTATAATAATACTACTAATTTATGCAATAGCATATTTTTACTGCATTAGTTACACCATACCTTCTTCTTTAAAATAACACCAAAATCCAGGCCCTATACGACGTGGGACTCAAACCGCCGTAAATTTTCCTAGTTAGGAGATTTTTGTTAAAATAAAAACAAAAGTCACTGCAGTATGGTGGGGTTTTGGAATTGACCCCCCATATGGGGTACTTTCGTCGATAAAATATCTTGTAGATATGCTCCTGAAGTTTTATTACTACATCCCTGGACAGATTGTATTGTTTGCAACAACTAAGAGACCGCAATTTCGCTAAATTGGTTCGGTTTATCTCTCGTAGCTGCAAGTATTTTAGCACGATTGGCATTATAATAATTATGTCAAATTAAAGTTCTAAAAAGTTTTAAAAAGTTTGAACGCAATTTGTTCTGAACATATCATGTTAACTTTAAAATTGATTCGAGCAACAGCCATCATTTCTTAAAGCACCCTGAATGTAGTATATTAAACGGAAGGAACAACTTATAGTGCCTTACAAGTGCAAAAGGATGGGAATATGATATGATATGACGAAATGAAATACGTGTCGTTTTAGGCATGGGTTCCAATATAATGCGTCGAATAACGCTTCCAACTACTTATATACTAGCTTATATAAGGGTGAAGTGAGCTTCATACAACACAAGTACGAATACTTGTAAATAGACGTCAGTTATACAGTCGGAATGGTGACCCATTCCAAACAACACCGTGCCTTAGGTTCCTTAACTCTGTATCACTACCAAAGCGCTGCAATTACTGCGCCACAAACACCTTAAACATTTAACTGGATTAAATTTAATTAAACTTTTATATGATTTCAGTGTCCATCGTGGGCGTGGCGTCCGCAATGGTAGGGCCGTTGTGCGGTTGCCCACCAATCAAAGAGCCGGTATGCGGAAGCGATTTCGAAACATACCCGAATAAGTGTGTAATGGGATGCAAAAACCCCACCTTGTATATTTGGCACCAGGGAGCGTGCGCTATTCCGCTGCGACCAGAGCCAACACACTACCCTAATCCGAACAACTACTACCCGTACCCAGGGGCTGGGTTAGCGTCCCCGGTGGGGTCGGCGGGACCACAGGGCTGATTGTACCCATGGTGAAACCCCTCTGGAGTAATACCGGAGTTACATATCTAAAAGTTTTAATGTCACAATATTAAAAAATTACTGATAAAAATTAACACATCACGTTATGTAGACTTTTTTGGTATGTTTAAATAATTACATAATACTTGTTCAATATTTGTTTTCCCTGTTAAGTGTAATAAGTGTATTTTCATTGGTACATTATTATAAAATAACTAGCGGACCCGCAGACGTTGTCATGCCCGTTTTTTTTAATTTTCATCGTTTAAACCTTCCCTGGACTTTCATGATTATTTTGAGACTATAATTATTCAAATCGGTTCAGTCGTTCTCGAGTTTTAGCGAGACTAACGGACAGCAATTCATTTTTATATATAAGACTAGCTGTCCCGGCAAACGTTGTTTTGCCATTTATTTATTTTTTTATCACTTAGAGGTATGAAAAATAGATGTTGGCCTATTCTCAGACCTACTCAATATGCTATATGCTAGTTTCTACCGTCCCGCTGGACCGACGCTATAGTAGCAGTTACCCGCCTAAATCTCCAAGGCTCTATACACATTGCAGAGGATCGGACCAACATGGAGATCCCTTCAAAGTAGTGCGATTTACGGTGGCCACGAGGCCACGGCCATGAGGAATCGACGGAAAAGAACAAAAAGAATTAGTTTATATTTACTTAAACACAAATCGTCTTCCTGGCCGATTTCGACCACGGCGGCAAATCTCAACAGAGATCAGCCAACTAGGCAGGAGATATTATAGTGCACAAGTGTGAGCGCAATACACAGGTGCACTCACTGTTCCATCACTCTACAAGTTCGGTGAGACGGCAATCCGACATGACCGGAGAGAGATCAGGCGCAGGACCAACGGCTTAACGTGCAAACCGAGGCACGGGGGTGTAACACCGCCAACTTCTCGACTCCTTTTTGAAGAATTCATGACAGAAAATCTCAGAAACAATTTTGGCTTGAGCTGGGTTTCGACCCCAGGACTTCTCGGATGTACGGCAGAAACTTTGCCACAACACCAACGAGGCAGATCGCGAGGCAACTCGCCGAGATGTTTAAAACAGTACCTCAATCATATGTTTTGGTCCCAACACCGCGACACAGACTACAATATGAATTACGTGAGCAGTTTAGGAGCGAACTATTTACAGTAGGGATTGAAAATTTTCAAGCTTTTTAGCCTCTTTTTTAGACTCGCAGCCTTATTGACAGGGCTAGGAAGCTAAAAAGTTAAATAGGCTTTAAACCCTCGAGTTTTTTTAGAGTTAAAAAGGCTTTTGGCTCCTTCCTCCTAGTTTTTTAGAGTTGGTCATACATGAGATATTATAAGAAAATGTTTAATATTTATTATCAAAAGATTATTGTTTCATTCTCATTTATAAATATTTATGATAAACACATCATCATCTCATTATTGACCAAAGACAGAATGACCTATTTGATAGCTGACTTGGACGCTGAGATTTGTGTGAATATTGAGGGTAGTTGTAATTAGATGATAGGTCAAAATGACAAACTATGACGAGTCTTTGTAAATATATGTCAGCTTAGTATATCAACCTTTTAAAAATAATAATAACATATACCTGATTTAAAAAATTATAATTATTTTTTTGCATAATATAATGCATTAATATAATTAATATGCCCAATAACTGAATAATTACTTTAATTAATAATATCTGGTATTTCCAATAACCTGACTAGTGTCCGACCGAAGCTTCGGTTTCGGCTTCGGCTTCGGCCACCTTCGGCGAAAGGTTTCGCCGAAGGTCCGAGCGTCCATCGAAATTGAACGAACTGTCACGAAAGTCATGAGGCAGCGCGGATTCACTGTGAATATCACATTGCATGCATCAAAATAAGTTCATGTATTTAAACGAGTGTTTTGTTTTGAATTTGTGTTTATCAATTAAATTGTGATACATTAGTAATGATTTACAAGTGAAAAGGACAATACTAACGTAAGTATTTGATTAGTAAAAAACCAATAGGTACCTACTTATACGGTAGTTATTATTAATTAATAGAAAATTTCTACTAGAAATGAATGAATGACAATATGGAACAAAATTTATTACTGAGTGCTGAGAGAATATAAACCTTCGGCTTCAGCCGAAGGTTGTGGCGATAGTCGATTAATCGGCTTCGGCTTCGGACAAAAATAGACCTTCGGTCGGAAACTAAACCAGACCCTCAAAGCGACTTTAAGCCTTTTTAAAAAAGGTTCGAATTTACAGTGACTTGGCACGCGCACTGCCGCGTCAGTTGGAATTTAATTTAATTTCCCTTAATCCTAACATGAAAACCAGAATAATCAGTCCGTTACACTCCATAAATGCCTATTTAAATATGACACGCAGACATAAAATTGCAGTGCAACTTAGTAAGCAGAGTAGGGAAGTTTAAAATGAAGATTGTACTCCTCGCTGTTTGTAAGTTTACATTTTAATAAATTGATTGGGGCCAAATTGTTAACCACTTTGGCCCTTAACTTAAACTTAACTAAAAGTTTCTTTATAAAATATCACATACCTGCTTGTAGTTTCTAATTGTTACCTCTCATTGCTCATGGCGATTAGACAAAGCAACAATTGCATAAGTCGCTGTCGATAACATGTCTGTTCCAAGACAAATGTAATTTCCATACATTTTGCATCGCTTCGTCAGCTACGTAGCTGACGAACCTTACGTAGCCTTAGCCTACGGGCCCTGAATATTATATGAAGAAAGTTTTAACAGGAATGACTACAACAGAAATACTAAATATACATAAATATCCCCTTAGAAAACTACAAAAGACGCACGAGGAAAAAAAAAACTTTGAATTAATTCAAATGTTTATTTTTGTATTGTTTGCACCAAATATGAGACCCGCAATGGGTATAATTTGCTGAATTTGTTCGGCTTATGGCTCTGTCGTAGTCGCCTGAATTTTCTCAAAATTGACATAATAATATGTATAATTTGTGAACTTAAAGTTTATAATCCCGAGCCATAGTCAAAGTTATTTATTTTTAAAGTCAAACTTTAAAAACGCAATTTGCAAAAGTAAGTAGTTTTATTTTTAGCTATGAGAAAAGAAAACTTTTCTTTAACATTCTTCTTAATGTTAACTTTAATATTGATTTGAGCAACGAACATCGTGCCGTTAAACACACAACAGGAGAACAGCTTAAAGTACAAAGATGCTCGTAAATAGACGAAATGGTGACCCATCCCAAACACGACCGCACCTTAGGTTGCTTTAGTATCACTCCCAAAGCGATGCAACCACTGCGCCACAACCACCTTTAACTTTTAACTGAATTAAACTATTAAATTGTTTCAGTGTCCATCGCGGGCATGGCGTCCGCAATGAGCCAGCCGCCAGGTTTATACTGCGCCTGCCCTCCATATAAAGATCCGGTATGTGGAAGCGACTACGTCACATACCCTAACAAGTGTGAAATGGGATGCAAAAACCCCACCGTGTATGTTTGGCGCCAGGGACCGTGCAGTAATCCGCTGCGACCATCACCGGAGCCAACACCCAATCCTAAACCGTACTACCCACCTCCTCCGATAGTGGTTCCGGTTGATAATAATTATCACTCGTACCCTACGGCTGAGTTTAATCCCGCTGTGTATTATGCGCAACCTGTGGGCTGATTAACCCTCTAGTTAAACCTCTCGAGTAATACCGGAATTAAAAATGCTTTTGGCTATCGAAAAATTAAGACAACACATTTTATAGATATTTTTTGGTATGATTAAATTATTACGTAATACTTGTTATTACTCAATATTTGTTTACCCTGTTAAGTGTTATATTTTTTTATTGGTTCATTATTTAAAAAAAAGACACATTTTGTCTGAATTAAAAAAAAGACATACCTACCACATTTTTAAACTTTTTACTCTACCAATAGCATGATTCACTTGCTTTAAAGATTGTAGCAGATTGTAGCAAAGAGTATTTATTGCAAAATTTTATGAAATGAGTATTTTCTTGTGACATGTGTAAATATTTGTGTATATGAGAGCTGACCTATTTATATTTAACTCTGTAGTACAAAACAATAGATACTGTTATTGAATGGTTTATGTTATATTCTTATATTTATTATCCAAAAGGATAGGTAAGAAGGACATACAGGGTGGCTGGCCACTTTCCTGTAAAGGAGATGTAAAGTAAGTTATCATTAAAATTTTCAAATATATTAATGATAACTCACTCACTCCCTCAACATAAATTCTCAAGTTTAGGTCAATTTTGTGGTAACTTTCATTAACATTATGATGCTGGTTATTAAATGCATAAATAGTTCATGAAGATTTCGCTGTAAAGAGAAACAGTTAGAGCAACTTTTTATTTATAAGGCTTTAACTGTCGAGAGACTAGACAAAATGGAAATAATATTGTTTGAGGGTCACCAGTGACCACCATGGCGCACAATGTGTTAATTTTATTTTTCAAACTTTACTCAAAAACTATGAAGAATTGCAGTCATACAAAGGGGTGATTCAGATACCTCTCAACATGAGGCATTTCTGTTGCCTTTACTTAATAAAGAGAACAGAAATACTCACAATGGCCCAATGAAGCAGCTACATGGAGATATAGCTCAGCTGAACTCACTAATTGTTAACTTTTCACCTTTGTATTTAATCAAAAAATGAATTAAAAACATTTTGTAAGCTGTCTATAGGCAGCTGTATACAGTGTAACTATTATTTTAAGTTCTTTGTATAAGGTTGTGCAGATGCAGATTTGCAAGTCTGTTTGCCAGTTAACAAAGGGCTCCCCCAACCTTTTCCACTCCTCCCTATCCTGTGCCACTCTTGGCCACCACCTGGGCTATATCATTTATCCCAGCATGCATGCACGGAAAGCACGTCAAGCCATTGGTTCTGCACCTGATCTCTTTCCGGTCATGTTGGGTTGCCCTCTCACTGAACTTTGAGAGTGATGGAACAGTGAGTGCAGCTGTGTATTACGCTCACACTATAATATCTCGTGCGTAGTTGGCTGATCTCTGTCGAGATTGACCGCTGTGATTGAAATCGGCCAGAAGGGCTATCATCCCAGCATTTAGCTGGCCTGCCTCAGTGTGCCAAATACAGAGTATTAAGTTACTGTATTTTTAGCATTAACAATGCAAATTTCTTACGATGTGAAATTAAAATACACTAAAAAAAACGCATTTGTAAAAAACACCACCGCACAGCTGCAGCCTAAGGAGCACTAAAAGAAATTTGGACTGATGAGTAAGTGTTATGGAAGCTCAATTGGTAGCACAAATGTATGGCTTGCAAGAGGTTTGGCTTGGAATCCCGCCTGTAGCAGTTCAAACTTTTTCTTTAAGTGTGTTTTTATTTCACTATACAGAAGAATTACTTAGCTTTAAAAACTCACCCCATCAATTATTTGGCAGAAGTGAACTGCAACTGTTGCGCTTGTGATGTTGGGAAACTTGCTGGAGGAATGTATCAGTACAGAGATCTTCTTAGATCTGATCTTAGTCGCTCGGTAGCCAAACACAAACAGCATGGAGTCAATGACATTGCTTTTGCCACTGCCATTTGGCCCAATTATTGCTGTGAAGCTCTGAAACACACATTTTGTAGGAAATAAAACAGAAATATAAAAAAAAGTTTGTATCATAAGCAAAATGAACTTGGCAAAATTAATGATTGTCGCATGGCAAAGGCTATGTTTCAGGTCATGCAGGAGTCAAGGGCCAAGTATTTTTTTTTCATTTCAGCAGTTTTTCAGTACTTCGAGAGTAAATATTGTCTTACCTTGTGAAAGGGTCCCAGAGTTTGCACGCCAGCGTAGCTTTTGAAGTTTTCGTTTACAATGTGAGTTATGATCAAACGTGGGCCCGTGGCGTCGAAAGTCAGCGCAGGCTTTGGGGCTGGAGGTATGTAGATGTCTCCGATGCGAACTCCGCCCTCCTCGTCATCAGATATGTGGTCTATATCTCCGTTTAAGTCGGCATCACCGTTTAGAGATGATACGGGAGGATCGTCAACTTCCATTAGCTCCTCCTCAACCCGCTTCTTTTTGGTCTTCTGCATTTTATGACTATTTTAACTGCTGAGAAGTTTTATGAGCGTTTATCCAAACAGAAACAAGCAAATTCGAATGATAGCAAGTAAAAATATTATGTATATTTTGAAACAAAACCGTTTGATTTGAGTACACTAACGCGCGGCCGCGGCACTGAATACTGATTGACAGTCAGTTGTCTAATAATGTCATGGTGACGTCTGAACAACTTTAGTTTTTTTCCTTGTAAGGCAGATCCAAACATTGTAGGTCGAATCCACACGCTAACCGAATATTGGCTGTAAATAAAATGCACTATGGCTGGATCCAGACGTTGGTAGAACAACATTTATATTATCTTGAGATCTGCCATTTTGTCCGTGCAGGTAGCGTCTACACGCTGGCTCACATACTATTTCAATGCTGGCAGGCCACACACTTCACATTCATTGAAGAATTTTATTCCGCATCAACACTGTTAGCCGGACCCAGATCTGGTTGTGGATCTTGTCCATTTCAAAACGTGGAAATAATACGGTGCAGCATTGCGTCAACGTGACTTTGACAGGTAGTAATAACAAAAAAATGGCTAACCGCACGGTAAAGGACGCGAAATCTATTCGCGGTACAAATCCGCAATATCTTGTGGAAAAGATAATACGGTCACGTATTTACGACTCCAAATACTGGAAAGAAGAATGTTTCGCTTTAACAGCAGAGCTTCTAGTGGACAAAGCTATGGAATTACGCTACATCGGTGGAGTGCACGGCGGCTTCATTTACCCTACACCTTTTCTGTGTTTAGTGTTGAAAATGTTACAAATTCAGCCCGAAAAAGACATCGTGGTTGAGTTTATAAAGAACGAGGAGTTCAAATATGTGCGAGCCTTGGGCGCTTTTTACTTGCGACTCACAGGATCATCGGTTGATTGCTACAAGTATTTAGAACCTCTGTACAACGATAATCGTAAGTTGCGGCGGCAGAATCGCGTTGGGCAGTTCGAAATAGTGCATGTAGATGAGTTTATTGACGAGCTATTACGCGAAGAACGCTTGTGTGACGTTATTCTGCCTAGAATTCAAAAGAGACACATTCTGGAGGAAAATAATGAATTGGAGCCTAAAGTTTCCGCTCTAGACGATGATTTAGATGAAGATATGCCTTCAGATGACGACAATGCAGAACTTGAATCCAAAGAAAATAGGCGAGACAAAGATAGAAGGGATAGAGACAGGAAAAGGGACAGGTAAGTTGTTTGCAGTGCTGTGGAGCCAAAACCAATGTCTGTATTTGTAAATTCAAATATAGCTCTATGCAGTGTACAAGTTCAGACTTGTAAAGTACATACATATATTTTTGAAGTTTCAAAAATGTATTAGACTTCAGTCAATTCAGCGCTTGTAAAATCACTATATTTCTGACTAATAGAGCTGACGCTCTTATAATTGACAGGGGTGATAATTAGGTTATGTTTAGACTTTTTGTGCGCTTAATTGCAATCACTCCTCCACCAATCGGCACTGGGCCCGTGTTAAGGAGTATGGCTCATACAGTCTTGCAGTTGCGGTGAGGTTTGTGCCCAGCAGTGGGTTGTACATAGGCTGATAAATATATAATACTAGTGGACCCGTCAGACGCTGTACTATTAATATTTTTCTTTATTTTTTAGTTGTTTAAACCTTCCATGAACTTCCACAAATATTTCAAGACAAAATTATTCAATTGATTTGATTGATATTACTGAATATTTTTTTTTTCAAATTATTCAAATTTATCAAAAAAATTATTCAAATCGATTTGAATAATTGGTGTATAATGTCTCGCTTTAGCAAGACTAATGAACAGCAATTCATTATTATATACAGTGTGTCCGGGATACCTTTAGAGATATTTTAAGGTCAAGTTATACATAAAATGTTATCGCCAAAAATGCCCCCTTTGGTCAAAGTTACTTAAACCCATTCAATGACGCCAGGTAGCTAACCGCTTTGGTGCTTGCGCGACGACGCCACTCATATTCTAACAACAAAAACTTTTTGAATAAGTAACTTAGAGCCATGAATTTAGTGTTATTTTGTAGGTTATCTCAAATTCTATTAGATAACAGTAAAAATAATGTACCTTAAGGAGCTACTTTTAACGTTACAAAAAAAAAACGTGCAAATTTCGACAATTTTGGCCTTATTATAAGTAAAAAACAAAAAAAAATTACCACATGTGTTTTATTATTTTACACTAAATTTTATTAAAACCTAAAAGGCCATGTCAATAGCTTTTAAATGAATCCTATTTCATGTTTGTAGGACCTCTAGATCCATTGTAATTAATTTTTTTTGTAGGTCTATGATAAATTAAAAATAAAAATCAAAAATAGCTGACATTCCGAGGGGAGTGGAGATAGACCCCCCAAAGGGGGCATTTTTGGCGATAACATTTTATGTATAACTTGACCTTAAAATATCGCTAAAGGTATCCCGGACACACTGTATAAAGAAGATGATGGCTCAATTTGGTAGTCGCAAAACAACAGTTGTGCTTCGAGCATTGACTTCTAGGTGAAAAAGTACCTAAAGCTCTTACTTATTCAAAGTACTATAACTTATTTCAGATCACGCGACCGGGACCGTCGCGACAAAGATCGTAAGAGGGAAAGATCTAGAAGCAGGGATCGTGAACGCAGAAGAGAACGAGAGAGGGAGCGCGAAAAAGAAAGAGAGAGAGATAGAGAAAGGGCCCGTGAAGTCAGAGAGAGGGAAAGAGACAAAGAACGTAGAGAAAGGGACAGACACGAGATAGAAAGAAGAAGAGAAAGAGGCGGTAGATATTAAGATTTTAAGTAATAAAATAATTTTCTTTCATAAATGACTTTCTTTTGCCATAATATTAGTGTATGTAGCCTGGCCCGTTGGGGAAAAGAAGTGTTGGAAGGCAAAGGAAAAGATGGGGTGATGACATTGTAAAGGCAAACTGGATGAACATAGCCACTAATAAGGAAGAATGGAAAAGATTGGAGGAGGCTTTTACCCTTGGGGACCATTCATAATGGGAATAAAGCTATAATAAAAAAATAATATAAAAATGTACAGCATATTTATGCTACTTTGCAGATACAGACTTAAAAAAGAAATTATTTTGTAGTCTCCACCATCCCTAATATTGCCAAAATAGTATGCAATAGTAATAGGGAAATCAGAAACAGGAAACAAAATATGGTATTATTTTGTTCCTGTTTCTGATTTTCCAAATGCTAGTAATTTTGTTAAATTACTATTGAATCTGTGTGCAATAAAGAATGCTGGCCACATTAATTTATTCATGCCGCTTTGACTTACCGAGGTAAAATTTAATCAATAAAATAAATAAATTTATTTTTTGTAAACAGACTCACAAGTAGCACTTTTACACATCCCAACATATAAATTAACCCTACCACCACTTCGGTCATAGATGATCATTTAAGATCAAGGAATTATTTGAATAAAAACATAACATTTAACAGAGAATGTAATTTATTTAAATATTGTTAACAATTGAATGATGATTCCCAATGGAATATCACAGTAAACTTCACATTTTGTAGAAACAGTACATAAATTGTGAAGTAAATAATAGAAAAATATGCATGTAGAATGTATAATAATGTACATAATTCATATATCAATCAATACTGAATGGACCTGAGTAATATGTACTTAAGTATATGAAATGTTTATATTGGAGTAAAACAATTTGTCTATTCAATTTCATTCCATTTAAGTTAAAAATAAAGTGTTTGTACTTTAAAACATACAATTGCCTTGTTTTTAAAAATACTAGAAAAAGCAAAATCATTATGGGCTTAAATTGAGTTAAAAAACCTTTTGAATAATATTTTTATTTTCTTGTAAATATAATGTGTTAGAAGTCAACACTTTTTTTTACTAAGCTTTGATGTTTTTTCAATCATCACGCGGATTTATTAATATGAAATGAGAAAAATAAAAAATTAAGAATTCATCTATCAATCCCAAGGGAATGTAATTAATCTGGAACTCTTTGCCACTTCATGAAGTTGTAAAATTGCATCTACAATATTTCTTTAACTATTAAATTCCATCACTCAAATACAATCATTTGGCAATAAGTTATAAGTTCTAATATATGATGAAAAGCTTGATGTTAAAAGCTTAGCTTCAAATGCTTTTTTAAATAATGATCTTTATTTACATTGTAATTACAGTTAATATTCATTCACTCACGCTGCAATAAGTTACATTTTTGTTTCTCTAATGCTGTAGATATTGAATTATTAGTAAGCACCTATATTTTTCTGAGTCATACTGTACTAATATTTCATTATCACAGCCTTCCTAGTTTTTCTAGTATTGACATACTAATATTTCATTGTTTGGAAAGTTTGAACCGCGAAGTTATCATTTATAACACTTCCTATTATCTATATCCTAACCTGCAAGCTGGATGTCAATTTTAATTAAAACACCCATTTTTTATAAGGTTTTGTCCCACATGAGCAACATAACGCGAAAAGCGCGAAGAGATTAATACTTTTATCAATATCAATTGCGCTTCATCAGAAAGGACACTGTTATAGACCCTATAGATATATATATATATAGATTTGATATTGACAACAGCTTTGGTCTAGTGGTCTGAGGTCCAGACTACAAAACCGGCTGTCGCGGGTTCGAATCCTGCTAGGCAAATGTTTGTGTGATGAGCACGAGCATTTGCTTAGTTTGGGGCTAGGTAAATGTGTGTTCGTTGAAACAATTTATTTATTTTATTAGCTGACCCGGCAAACATTGTTTTGCTATAAAAATTATTTCTCTCATCACTAAGGGGTATGAAAAATAGGTGTTAGCCGAATCTCAGACCTACTAATATGCTTGCAAAATTTCATAAAAATCGGTCAAGCCGTTTCGGTCGAGTACGGGAACCAATATTGTGACACGAGAATTTTATATATATATATATATATTATTTCGATACCAGAAGTATGAATTAAGGTAAGGGACAAAACATGACTTTACAGGAGAGCGAAAAAACGTTTTTGCTTTTTGTAATCTGTGTATAACTTTTTTGTTTACAGGCCGATTTAGATGAGGTCTATGGCAAAGTTTCTTAGAATTTAATGTTCTTTTATGCTATAAAAGCTAAATACAATAAAATCTTATAGTTTAGAAAATAGCCTGTCCCTTACCTTAAAAATGTGAATCACTTATCCATTACGTTAGTCGAATTTGAGTTCAAGGCAAAGTCAAAATAATGTAAGTAACACAAAGATACGAGAACTTGCATAATAAAATAAGGTAAATAACTTCTACTAAAAAAAAATCTATGTAAGTACAAATGTATAACATAAAGATTGCACTTTATAGCAGGACCTTAACTGTATAGCAATACAGCTTATATTGGGTTATTTAATAAAGCTTAATTTCAAAAGAAGTGTTTTCTGTAGACAGGGTGATGTGTTTATTTTTAAAAAGTGCCATAAATTACAAATTTGTTTTTAAAATTATGTCATAATCAACAAAAAAAAACAAATATTATCATAATCAACTTTCGTATTTTCCAAAGAATAATGAATAATAATCTCTAATTTCTAGAGTTAAAACAAAAAGTAAGAAAGAAAATAACCCCGTAATCACGGGGTCAGTTCCTACATTGACGATTGCTGCTTCAGACTCCATGTACCCCTCTTTCATTGAGTCGTGAGATGCGGTCCTGCTGCTGGAATCGGAAGCTATGTTATCAGCCTGGAGATCTCGGTAGACGTCAAAACTTTTTTGCCGTCTCTCTACTCGAAGTTTCTCTCTCTGCTTCTCAACCTTTGAATCTACGTATTCTGCAATGGCTCTTTTCTGCATGTCTTCTTGGGAGTCGAGGAGTTTAAGAATGAACTCTTCGTCTGGCAGGATTATCTCCACGAAATCTGTAAGCTCAAAAACTGCATGTATGGGATCCTCCAAGGGGGCAGTTCTTAATATCTGCTCTTCTAAATCTCGAATCTCGTTCCGGGCAAGAGAAGCAAGTTTGGTGGCCTTTTCCTTCTGTTTTGACATCTCTACTGGGTTCTCTTACTAGTGTTTTTCTCAACTTCTGATGGAAATGCTAATTTGAGAAAGTAGTTAAAAACAATGTCTTTTGTCGTTTGTTTTGATTACAGTCCAATTCGGGTTTTTCTATACTAATAGGGATGAGAAAGCTTAGGCGATCCTCCTCTGGGTGCTGATGAGGTTCAGGATCCTCTTTGCTTCTTTGTAGAGGTCAGTGGCTCTGCCGCCGACTAGGGTTTGGAGGGTCTGCCGGGCAGACCCTCCAAACCCTAGTATCGACGAGTAGTCAGGGCAGACTCTGCCCTGACTACTCGTCGATATTAAGACCGACTTGCTGCGACTGGGTGAGGAGGAATTGCTTCAGTTGTCTTTTGTTGATTGTAGCAGTTGATATTTTGGCTTTGTATTGCTCTAAGGTAGTCTTTGTGTGTCTTCACCTCCTCCATAACCTGTGCTGTAACCACAAGATCAGCATACTTAAAAGCCGTAAAGGCTTGGGTATGAGGCATTATGAGGTAAAGATATTGAATATGGTCGGACGGGTACTTTTCGGCTTTTAACTTGTCCAATACTTATTGTCTCTCCTGAACGTAGTCGTTTAGTTGTTTGGGAAGGGGCTCCAGTTATGACACAACTGCCCCGGCTGATCACTTGCTGGATTAATGAGTAGGTTGTCATTTCCGAGAGTGCTGTTAACATCTTTATATGGACCTTAACGGCAGCAGGAACGATGTCGTCAGTGGTGGATGCAATTACGTTGTAAACCAACCGACGGACTGGAGTGCGAGAGACAACTGTCTCGTTAACTACAGTTCCTCCCCTCTGATACTCTAGATATGTATTGATCTCAGCGGTTTGCAGAACAGATGCTATAAAGGCTGCATACCGTTTCATGATCCACGTCCGGAAGTCTCGTTTGTTTGCAACGGGACGACATATACTGTAAGCACCATAAACAGCCTGAAAGGCTTACATGCTGTGGGGGATCTCTTTCTCTTCCCTCTTCATCTCCCCATAAACGGTTCGGTGCTCCCGGGGTATTAGAGACAAGTCGTCGGTGAGAATTGTCATACCTTTATCTTCGCAAATCTGGTCAATGAAGTTAATGTCCGTAACATATTTTATGCAACTTAAGTAATATGTAATAAGGACTCTACCTATTGAACCGTCAAGGGTATCGGACTGAACCTGGAAGAGATCCCGAATTCTGTCCAGGGGATCTTTTCTTCCATTGAAGAAAGCTAATATCACGCCGGCAGCTGCGGATCTGTTAAGAGGAACCATAACTGGCTCCTTCTTGTCTAAAAGAAAGGTAAGCTCTTTCCCTGCCCTTGCGTATTGGCGAATGATGCCTGGGAGGGCCGGAAGGCGATCACTGGTGATGTCCATGATGTGGTCATCCCGGTCCATGACGCTGACCGTTACCGGCAATTACCTTAATGTAGCTGTGCTAGTTCATGACTTTAACTAACACAACCATGACTTTAATGATCATAACTTCCTATTACAACATGTATTATCATATCTTATGTCTACACATAATATGTTACTTAATTATTAAAATCATATCAATAATTAAGTAATTGGAAACATCAATCATTTTATATTGTGAAATATAGCTTTTTGCAAGGAATTACTGAACTAGTAAATCGAGGAGAGACAGTGATTATTGAGGGCAAAATCAAAAGTGTTTTAAGGATCATGAGGGAGCAGTCATTCATGATCAGAACTATTGGTATCAGAGGATTCATCATGGGAAGAAGGTGATTGAGTGACTGAGAGCCATGGGAAGATTTTGTCTACTGCTATAATAGCTTCATACCGTTTGCCCTTTCGAGTGATTGGGGTGTCCTCAACAACATACCGATCATTAGGAAGAACCTTTTTAATGCGATATGGCCCTCGACATTTAGGTTCAAGTTTCTTTGACTGACCCTCTATTCCAGTAGGTGCGCGTATAACCCTAACTAAATCGCCTCCTTTGAATCTAACATCTTGATTTCGTCGGGCATCATACGAGGATTTGTCTTTAATTTGTTGAGATTTGATTAATTCGCTAGCTTCGGATCTTATTTCTGGAAGCGATACTGGTGTAGAGGAGGCAGTTGCCGTAATAACATCATTAAAAATACTTTGAGATGGGTTTGTAACCGTTCTTCCAAAAAAAAGTTCGGTTGGTGTCTTTTTTGTTGTAGAGTGAACAGTCGTATTAATTCCTAATTGTATGTCGGTAAATGATTATCCCAAATTCCGTTTGGTTTATCATGATTCATGGCTCCAAGAGCTGCCAAGATGGTGCGATTGTACCGCTCAACCTGCATGAACAGTGTCAGATGGAATTTCCACTTTAGGATTTGGGTGTAACTCACCTGCCTTTTTCCCACTAGGCAATTTATGATGGGCACATTCTAAACATGTAGCTACATACTTCTTAACGAACCGCCTCATTTTTGGGAACCAGTAATGAGCCTTAATACGTCCCAACGTTTTGTCATAGCCAAAGTGGCCTATGTCATCATGGTTTGCTTTTAATAATTGCCACCGCGCACCACGAGGAACTAACCAATGTACGCTAGAGTCATCAAGTATTCTATAAACCCGACCGTTAACTAATTTGTAATTTTTGAAGACTTCTGCAGTTTCCTTAGTCTTTAGGTCATTCAAGATATCAGGAATACGTTTTAATATGGTCAAATAATGTAAGCACCAAATTTGCAGACGCCAGCGTAATGTAAAGGACACAAGAGACGATAATAAACTTTAAACATATTAGCGTAAGTCCATTCTGTGAATGTTTTTGTAAGACATTTTAATGTAAGGGACTTGCAATATAAAAACTCCATTTTGCAAAAAGGCGTAATGGTCATGATTTATGAATTTATAAATATGAGTATAAGGTAAAGTTCGACAAATTTTTATAAGGTTAGTTACTCTATTTGTTCGTAAAGGGGTAACAATTTCAAGCCCCTTAAAGCATTTTTTTAGTGAAGTATCAGTCTAGACTATCAAAAAATATGTACTGTAAGGGACATTTTTTGCTCGATATTGAAATTCTAAGTACGCCAGTTGATAAAGCGCAAAATTCCGAATCCAACGGTATATATAACTCATTTTGGCCAAATTGTCCCTTACCTTAATTCATACTTCTGGTATCGATTTATTTATATTTATTTATATATATATATATATTTATTTATATTGTCGCGTCGCAGTTTTCACGTTATTCGCTCACATAGGCCAACGAGTAACGGCTACAAGCATTCACATCACACTGCACTGAACTGAACTGAATTAACTGCAAGCAGCAAACGAGTATTTTCACATCACTGTTATTTTTATCACACGACAAAAATATCACATCACCAAATTCTGAGCGCTGTAGTTTCTTATAGAGTTCTTTATGTACCCGCTCAGATTGGTTGAGGGCTAGAAAGTTGGTGCGTTCATTATAAATATCCTCTGTTCTTCGCGTTTGATCCATCTCAGGAGACGGTCGACTGCTTTGATCGCTTGATCTTTGTCCATTAGAGGATCGAATGTGACGTATAGTTCGAAGCCGTTTGTCACCTGAAATTAAAATAAAAAGACTTTCTTGAGCATCGATTTATCTAAGGCGCATTTAAAGGGCGACGAATCGTGTTTTTTTTTTCATGATTATAATAAAATTAGGTAGCGTACCTATAGATCTTCCAAATGATAAAGTGATTTCCTTAACAGCGTTCTGATTTTTAGAGGCGTCATTGGGATTGGGACCCCGTCAAATTGCAAAAAAGTCTTACCACAAATAACAACACTTCCTGGCAAACTTATAACACTGTGTCACTTAGGTATTTGTAGTTAGGTTGTAGGATTTGCTTATGCATCAATTTACATGAATGATATACAATACAATGAAGAATTTTTTACGAATGCAGCAGGATGACCTCGAGCAGGGAGAAATGGCGGGACATCGTGAGGCGCATACGGTGGGGTGAGCACAAACATTTTCGTAACGTATTCGTGTCGTCCAAACGTCAGACACTGACATTTTCCCCATACAAATTGACAAGTCAACGATAGGTAAACGCTAAGAATACGTTACGATAGTTGTTCGTGTTCACCCCACTGTCGGCTTCCCCCGACAATACACGACAACAACTAACACTCTGCCAAGGGGCTGTACAACTATTAGTCCAGTCAGTCAAGACAATCAATTCATCATAATTCCAAAAGTTTTTAAATTTTGATGTAAGGTCGGGAATGGTATTAAAACAAACTATAAAATTTTGCAACCTGTTCTGCGGTCCGGAACATTGTTAAAAATGCAATAAATGATAATTTGCTCAGTTCTTGAGACCAAAATTCCAAAAGTTCTGCAAAGTTGGAGTGGTGTTAAATATATTATTTTACATCACGTGTCAAATTTGCAACCAATTTAAGTGTACGGAACATGCAAATTTTTAAATGCATCAGAATAGATGTTTTCGGAATTTGCAACCAAGTTTCAAAACTTTTGTAATTATTCCGAGACCACCTTACTCGAAAAAATGACCACGAATTAAAAAGAATTATAAATAAACATGTTCCGGTCAACGAAAAAGGTTGCAAATTTATACAACCGTTCGGTATATTTTTCCGATATATGTGTCAAGTTTGCAGAACTTTTGGAACGTTTTCATTCAGTTTAATAAAGAAAAACATTAATTTTCAATAACAAAAAATGTTCCGTACACTTAGATTGGTTGCAAATTTAATACGTGATATGAAATATTATATCGAAAACTTCCCCAAGTTTGCAGAACTTTTGGAATTTTTTTCACGATCATACAGCAAAAATTAATTTAATTGCAATTTTAACAATGTTCCGGACTGCGGACAAGGTTGCAAAATGAGATTTATTGTCGTCCCAATGTACCATTCACTTGACCGAAGTTTAAAAACTTTTGGAATTATAGTTAAATTTTCGATTTCGAATGTCTATAATGACTGGACTATATACTTTACGTGAGTACTAGGCAGGGGGTCTTTGTTTGCTTAGTTTTTATGGGGGTTAGATGAGTCTAGATGATGACGAATTACAACCCTCACATTGTCTTTGATGAAACACGAAACTCAGTATCGGGGATTCTCGCAAATACATACAAATGCATACGTTTAGGCACTCTTTTTAAAACCGTGGAATTGCCGCGCGTTATTCACTTGCGTAATTTCCGGAATAAAATGATTACGTAAGCATGGCGAGAGGGATGAAGAGCTTTGTTTGCTTTTGTTGACAAGGGCTTGTCACCCAAATGAATAATATGATGATGATACCACCAATCGTTGACATACTCCTTATTATCTGTCAAAACGGTCTGCCTCCATAGATTTTGAAAGGGAATACAAACACGTGATGTCACGGTAGTGTATTAGAAATCGGCGTCAATTGACCGAATATTTTTGAATTTTGTGTGTTTAAAAATTAGTTTTTACAGCTTTTTCGAAATATACTGGTTGTATTAACTTCATAGGGGCTATGTTTTTAATGTGTTATCATGCCTATTGTAATAAAACTTCCTATGTAATACTTTAACGGCTCCCAAGAGTGAAACAGCAAAGAAGAAGAATAATGTTCCAACACTTACCCAAGCCAAAATAGTGTCGTCCGAATTCGACCTGAATATCAATTTGGCCGGAACAGACGTACAATGTATCTGACTGCAGAACCTTCTGTAATTCCTCACATAATCTATATCTGTCATTTTTTCAATCTTCTTCACTTGTATATCGCCGCCTTCCTTATGTTTTATCCTGTAATCTTGCAACCTATCTAGGCTTATGGGATCAGACGTGAAAAGTTGTGCCGTCGACTTGCATTTGTACATAAAATGCCTTATTTCTGGTATACCAATGTGTTTTAACGGGTTGGTCGTAGGTAGTTCTTCGTTTCTGTTCAAAGCGTCGTTTATGGCGACTAAACAATTCGATCTTCTCAGTTTGTCTGCGATCGTGTGTTTCGCCTGAGAGAGAGGGAAGAACGCGTCTCGCTGCACTGTTAGAAGGAGAAGGCAAGCTTGGCAGTCCTCGGATATGTAGGAGACGTGTCCGTGGAGGAATCCTCTGTAATTTACAAATGGAAAATTTTAGTGCAGTGACTTCTACCAAAGAGCACTTGTCTAGTTAGCGTCATTAATATCTTATCACTTTAGAATTAATGGACAGATTTCAAGTAATTGTGAAGGGTAGTGCTTAAAATGTTATTTTGAAATGTTACTAAAGAGCCAAGATATTTGTAAGGACTTAAAGGACTTGATTGGCCGGTTAAACTAAATATAATGTTAAAATATTCAAGCAGTCCCAAGACTGTATATTTTGTTTATATCAAAAATGAATTACAACACTTTAATAGCAAAAAAATCTTGCACACAGAAGAAAACAACTTCTTGACATAAGATACATTTGCATGAATACAGTAAGATTGCCATCTTTCTGCATGACCTTGAGGTTGACTGGCAGAAAATGCTTTTAACATTAAAGCTGTAGCATTATGCAATAAAGTTATAAATAAATAAGATTACTGATGCATATACATCTTAAAATAACACATTTTCAATACTTACGTAGCATCAAACTTAGGCAAACAAATAGGTGTCCAACTCTCCGCTGTCTTGAAGGACTCCGAACTCCTAACCAGATTAAACAAAAGATGTATATCGGACGGATGCAATGTGTATTTCTTCATACGCACTAGAGTAATAAGTTGGTTCCCCGCTATGAGTATAGCGAATACTAAATCTCTTATTTTGTGGCATGTTGTGGTTATTGCATTTGTTATGTTCTCTCTCGCTTTCTCTGGGAGAGGTAGACATCTGACGGCACCTGAAAGAGATAAGAATGTTATTATTCGATTTCGAACATGGCAGCCAATCTCAACAGAGATCAACCAAATGCGCAGGCGATATTATAGTGCACAAGTGTGAGCGCTATACACAGGTGCACTAACTGTTCCTTCACTCTCACAGTTCTCAAAGTTAAGATAATAATCTTAATCAGATAGTGCAAGACGTCAATTGCCCAATATTGTTTGACGAAACTCTGTATAGGGCCCCTAGTCATTGTTACATTGCATAGTCGACGAAATTCGATATCGATTTCGTGAAGTGGAAATGAAATTCGTCTTTGCTATGCTGACCCGTAACTTATCGAGGGTGAATGTAATTTCCCTTTGATAAACAATGGATATCGATAGCGATTTTTATTGATTAGTCAATTTAACTTCGTCTAGGCCCCTTTATAGCCCGTCAACTTCACTCGGAGAACGCTTGAGGTAGCAAAAACGCGGACACGATAAGTGCAATATTTGAAAACACGAGAAGGTACGCTACCTCGACCCCTTCACCTCTTTACTACCATAACCACACTGCGCAGAAAGTTCATGGACTATAGCCTGTTCGAGCTATCAGAAGTGACCAACCTAAGTATTTTGATATGAACTTATAATAATAAGATTTATTTAATTTCATACAAATAGTAACATAACATGCAGCAAAAATTGGTTGCCTGTAAAGTCGGTATACGCGCGAAAGTTTTACGTGACAACGACTCTGAGTGGTAAAATAATTTTAATGTGAATATTCATTCGTATAACATGAACCGGTGTGTATGCCTATCTCTCTCTCTCTCGCTCTGTCTCTCTCGCGCGGAACGTGAGCGGAGCAGCGTAACGCAGTTTCTTGAGGTGTCACCCGGCAAACCAATTTATAAGACGTTGTCACGTCAAAATAACAAAATTTTGATAAAAAAATAAGATAAAAAAACCAATAATTATAAAATTAAATAAAATTCTAAACAAAATAATGTGAAACTAATTGAATTAACATTAACTTATATTAAAAAGAAAAAAATTGTATGGACCCTCTCAAGGCAAAGGCTTTTTTACTCCGATATTAACTTACCTAATATAAATGCCGGATCCTTCTCCATAAATACAAATAAATTGTCAATAAGTCTCTCGGCCCCGGACAGCAGTCTTCTCAAATCGTAATTTCTTCTCTGTTCAAATATCCTATTCAGTTGTGTTAGTGTTAAGACTGAGACTATTTGGTTGAATGCATATCTGAAAATTTAATAGTATATCATAATTAAAAAAAAAAACCCGACATAAGCCAGGACAACAGCTGGAAAGCTTGAATAACTGGTTGGATTTCAACCAGCTATAGCTAAGAACCGCCGTAAATAAATTATTTTTCGAATAAAAAAAACGGTTCGATATCGGTACATCCGTTTCGGAGCTACGATGCCCCAACAGACACACAAAAGAAAACAAACAAGACATCGGGGTAAAACTTATAATACCCCTCTTTTTCGGTACGGGTTAAAAAAAGCAGTGACACTTGGTCATTGCCTTTTACCATCATCCCTACCTACTTAAATTAATGGAATGGTAACATACATCGTGGCAAGAAGATTAATTTTCAAAAAGGCGACATATCAGCGGCATTCTCATAGCATTCAATGATTTAGGCTTAATTTTAGCCTACGTACGAATTTAACAATTCATTGCTATTGTAATTTACATAGTTCGCTATTGCGCAGATATACACGATACCAACTATCTCACTCAGTATCCTAAATGTAGAATTCCTAGACGTTTCGCAGACCTCTATAGATAACGTTATGTTATGGTAAGGTTTACGTTAGGTTACAGTTGCGTTCATGTTCTCATAAATTTTTGCACATAGTCTTTTACAATGACTCAATTAAATTCATATGATACAATATAGATTGATAGTATATTTTGAATCATAACTATAAATACGAATATAACACCATGTGTTGAACAGATAACAGCAAACACAGATATCTTAAAACATGACCGTAATATGAATTAATAACTGATTTAACCAATATAGGTCAGGTCAAAATTGTTAAAATATACAGGTGATTAAAAAATGGGGTTAAGGGTATAGCAATGCGGAAATCAAATTGTGATAATGGCTTTGATTGAACACTTTTCATTGAAGTAATTTATCTAAATTTTATTTCGTTATTTGATAATTATTATTATTATTAGCCTTTATGTCAGACTTTGCAGACGCTTCATTATTTCGACAGAATCTGTCCTTTACTCGTACTTATTTTCTGCAAGTCTGCTTGCCAGTCGGCAAAGGCCTCCTCCAACCTTTTCCACTCTTTTTTATTTTGTGCCACTCTATGCCACATTTTTCCTGCCACCTGACCTATATCATCGGCACAGCGTCTAGCTGGTCTGCCTCTCTTCCTATGGCCTTCTCTAGGTTACAACTGGGTCACTATTTTGCTCCATTTCTCGCTGCCTCTTGCTGTGTGACCTGCCCATCTCCATTTTAGCCTTCTTGTCTTTTGCCTTATGTCCTGTACTTTTGTTTTTTGTCTGATGATGTTGCTTTTCTGCCTGTCTGATTTCTTAACCCCCAGCATGCTTCTCTCCATAGCTTTTTGACATTTTTCAAGTTTTCCTGTGTTACTTTGTGTTGCAGACCAAGTTTCACATCCATATGTCAAGACAGGCAAGATACACGAGTTAAATAATTTTGTTTTGGTTTTTATGTGCAATTTGTTATCTTTCATCAGCTCTTTCATGCTCCAGTACTTGTTCCAGCCTTTGGTCACTCTTCTACTAATTTCTTTGTTGATATTCTCTTCTGGTGCTATCAGCTGTCCAAGATAAATATATTCTTCTGTGTATTCTATTAAATTGTTTTCCAAAGTCACTGCATGTTTTTCTACATTCGTCATAAGTTTTGTCTTGTCAGGGTCGAGTTTGAGACCAACTTCTTCACTTTCGCTAGCCAGATCCTTAAGCATGCTGTCACACTTGCATGCACAAGCACGCAAGTGTGACAGTTTACGACCGTCGATGTTTATTCCCCTGTTATCCCATTCTAGTTTTCGAAAGATGGATTCTAACACTGCTGAAAATAATTTTGGGGACATAGGGTCTCCTTGTCTTACTCTTTTTTCGATGGCGAATGGTTCTCCCTTCTTTTCGAGTTGTATGTATGCAGAGTTTTGTTTGTATATATTTTGAATCAATCTGATATACTCATGCTCAATTCCTTGGTCTTGAAGTGCTTCCCATATTTGTTTGTGGATCAAGGAGTCAAAAGCTTTGCTATAGTCTATAAAAGTATATTAGTTGACACTCATTGTATTTTTCTATTATTTGACGTACAGTGTTTGATAATAGTACATTATGATATAAGTGTGGTAAGTTGAAAATTGTAGCTGAAGCGATATTGCTAGCCATAGGCGAGGGTAATAAGAAGACAGAGGCTGTAATTTTCGAAGTGCACATATGTCATACGACCATATTTGAGAGGAAATAAATAATAAAACAATAAGCGGAGAGAAAATGCGCGCGAGATAATTTTTACTTCTCCACAAATTATCGTAGCAATGCGCGCGCATAAACATTTTTTTTTTCAGGTACAAAAACAACCAGTATTTCTAATAAAGTAAAGTTAGTATTTTTGTGTTTTTCTTACTGATAAATTTGGGTGTATTTTATTGTCAAAATTAATTAAATGAAAGTTAATTTTATTCATAAAATATTGACCAGTAATAACAGCCACTTTGCGAGAAAATATGTTATAAGCATAATTAATATGCTGTTCATTAACTTTTGCAAGAGGAAGTGATTTTTTTTAATTTATTATTTTTATGTATTTTTGTTCAAATGACACTGACAATAAAGGAAAACAATTTGAAATGCAAAATATTTTTTAGAAGAATTCATAATGGAAAATATTTAAATAGAAGTAAACTTTTTTCATTTCAATTTTAAGCCTCAAGATCAACATTAGTTTTGTAATACTCACGTTAACTGCAGTACTAGTTGTGTCTCACTCTCATTCGATTTTGATACCGCTACCAATATCAAGGGGCCTTTCACTAGAAACACCGTTTTGCAGTCTTTAGTGCAGATAGACCTAAGTATATCTTGGTTCTGATCCTCAATAACACTGACCAACGCTTGGATTACACCACATAGACCTGCTAGTTTGTCTTCATTACCATACCTAAAAAATTTTGACAAAGATTATTTGCTGCACAGACAACAGTACCTACATCAGAATAGCCATTTTTTACCTTGATGTGCTATCATGAGTACAATGTCAATGGCTGTTTATGATCTTTTTACTGAACAGAGTGTGTCATGGGATACTTAAAATTGTGCATCATTTAATTTATGACATCCTCTAAAACTTTAACTATGAACTTATGTTTTTAATCCAGTAATACGGTGCAATCACATCTAATTTTCGATATAAAAAAATCTTACCTAGAATAAATAGGTTTCCCAGCAGAACTCAAGACAAATATGTGTTTCTCTTTGTTCACCAGCTCTGGTGACTGCAAGTAATCATCCTTGTCTCTGTCTACATCATCACCATTCTCCTCAATCAGGTTTGAGCTGCTTGCCGATGCTGACATGTCTCCCTGTAATATGTTGTGAAATGAAACTTGAGGTTAAAAACCCAAAAAGAATTCATCTTTTTAGAAAACCTAATTAAATAGTTTTTATTTTTGCCTAATTAAGTACTAATGGTACTTATCCAGCTTAAAAAAGTAAATCATACCTTCCTGCTCCACTTGTTTACTTGGCGAAACTAATGAGATTATACAGTCAATGTCAAGATACCTTACAAGGAGGATTGATAGTGTACTACAATCAATATGTATTTTGGGTACACATACATCAAAAATACATCTTCACAGCTGGTGATGAGCCTCAACATGAAAATTTCACCCAGTGCAATTACAAAATTAGATGTAAAAAAAAACAAAAACACTTACATTCTTACTTTGTAGGTCATCTGTTGATTTTGTACTTTTCATCTCCGTAATATTCTCATTTTCGCCAATCTCGCTCTGGATCTCCGATATAGTACTGTTCTTGATGGCCAAAGATTTGTTCCTCTCCTGCAAAGAGCAGCTCATTTCTGATGCGAACTCATCAAAAGAATCTGTCGGGTTGAGAACACTCTCCGGACATGCTCCCGGTTCTAAGTCGTCGCCAGGATGACTTTGAGCGCTGGTGCCAGCTTGCACATTGTCCTTTGAGGTAGACGCCATCGCACTGGTTCGTTATATACTAAATAACTCAATAAAGTGTTAATTTTTCGACGAGAAACTGCGTTTGTTTGCTGCATCGAATTTTTGGGAATGAGAAAATGACGTTTTATCATTGATGTGCTTGACAGTGACATTGGCATTAGAATACGTCAAATTGATACCTTTCAAATGTCGCCCTAACAAAAAACATTTCTGATGCGTGTTCGTTGCGAATAAAGAGTGGCACCGAAAGTTGGCACAATTTAATCAACGAACATGCTTTGGGAGCATTACAATTAAAATTTTATTGCCTGTAATTATTATGTAACGAATTTTGCGACCACATCTTACAAAATTCTTCAATACAGTTTTACTAACTGGTTCACTACCACGAAATTTCTGCCACTCGAATATACTTAATTTTGCTGCACAAAAAAGGTGACAAGTCCGATATAAATAATTACCGTCCGATCAGTCTGATATCCCATATTTATAAATTGTTCACCAAAATAATCCAAAACAGAAAAGCACACATATTAGACAAACATCAGCCCCCTGAACAAGCAGGTTTCCGCTCACACTTTTCTACCACTGATCATCTACATGTAATTAATCAAATTAAAGAGAAATTTAATGAGTTTAACAAACCATTACCTATACCTAGCGTTCGACAGCTTAGATCACGGGTCGATCTTTAATGCGCTTAGAAACCAAGACATTCCACCTACTTACATACAGCTTCTCCAGCTAATCTATGAGAATAGCACTGCCGACATAAAGTTACATGCACCTGGACCATCATTCCAAATAAATAAAGGCGTCAAACAGGGAGATCCACTGTCACCAAAGCTATTTACCAGTGCCTTAGAACAGGTTTTTAGACGGGTAACAGATGATTGGAGCAATAAAGGAGTAACCATCGAAGGCAAAACGCTCAAAAACCTCCGATTCGCTGACGACATCGTACTATTTGCCAATACGTCTGAAGATCTCGAGACCATGCTCGAACAGTTGAGATCAGCAAGCCTTGAAGTTGGGCTGAGGATGAATAGGTCAAAAACCGAAATCTTGACAAACGCTACCAAAAACACTGTGGATTAACTATTGGATGGGCAGGCGATGCGATACGTTGACGAGTACGTATACTTGGGCCAGATAGTCTCCTTCGGAAACAGGCAGGATAAAGAAATCGAGCGCCGCATCGATAACGTCTGGAAGAGCTTCTGGTCCATGAAAGCGTATATGAAAGGCAACTTGCCTATATCGCTGAAACGAAATCTCGTCGACACTTGCATTCTGCCCATTCTTACCTACGGGGCGCAAACCTGGTCATTGACTGAAAGTCAAAAGCAAAAACTCAAGGTTTGCCAACGGGCCCTGGAGTGGAGCATATTAAGTATGAAACGGAGTGATAGGATCCGAAATACTACCATCCGCTCCAAGACTGGTATCGCTGATGTGGGCAACAAAGCCGCGAAATTGAAGTGGGAGTGGGCGGGTCACACCTGCAGGATGCATCCAGAGAGGTGGGCCCCAGTCGTCACCAAATGGGTGCCTACAGACGGCTATCGCCGAAGAGGCAGACCCAAGAAACGATGGTGTGACGACTTGGTCAATACAACAAGGGACTGGGAAACGTTGGCAATGGACAATGACAGGTGGAGAGATTTGGGGGAGGCCTTTGCCCAGCAGTGGGATGATATAGGCTAAATAAAAAATAAAAAAAATATTATGTATTGTCCTGACTCCGTGGAACTGCATATACGAGCTAAGGAATATCATTTCCTTAAAATAATGTTAAACTTCGTTATGTACAAGAACTAGAATCAATTAAGCATATTGTTTGATTGCTCCAGCTGGCTGGGCTGGGATTCAGTTGTACAGACATGCTCAGGCAGAATTTCTCCGGGAGGATGTAGTTTGGGAACATTGAACACTGTTAACACTTTTCACTAACAGGCTGAGTCAACTAAAGTGGGCCGTTGCCACTTCAGTGAACTGAAGGCTCAGGGAGAATAATAATATAACATTCCCCGATGATATCCGGTTACATTTGCTTTTAAAAAAAAGCAATGAACAAGAAACACTACTAACTATGTAAGTAAAAAGACGGGGCAAGGACGAACCAAACCTATTTTTCAATAGATCATTGTCATTTTTAAGACTCTTCGCGATACGTCTTTATAATATAACTAGGTAAGTGTCTGCCCCAAAACCAATTTGCGCGGTTTTGTGTAAAACATAAAAGCCAATTTTGTGAAAGGGCCCGCGGTCATTAATGTTGAAAGGTATTTTTTAAGCGGGATTTTTCATGGATTCGTCGTAGGGATGTGCGTTGTAGTTAAGAAGTGGAAACCTTTTTTTGGTTTATCGCACATCTTATTCTTTTGAAGCAACCACTGCGCCACAAGCACCTCAAGTACTTAATAGAGTCGTATAAAAATAAACCTGCGTATCTCAATTTTAGATTTTTTTACATTTATGACTATAAAAAACTATTTGTGCGTTATATTGATGATGTTACTATAATAGATACCTACTATGGTTTTGATTATTGCGATTCAGGACAAAATTGCTCAACATTAATCCATAGATTCTGTACGCACGACATTTTTTTTTGCATAGGAAAGCAAAATTAATTTCGACTGGTCACCCCGTATTTTAAAATGCAACTTTTTTCATCACCAAAGCTTGAATCCAGAGAAAAAATTGGGTGCACAATAAATAGAGCGCGAGTCAATTTGCATTTTAGTTCATCCAAGTTATTTTTATCGATGTTGTTTTTTTTTTATTCGAGCCACGAGCAGCACTCGCCCCGAGAAGAATGGTGAAACACCCTGATTGATTTATATTTGTTTGGCTTTAGAAATTTGGCGTCATTGCTTTTTTGCTGACCTGACTTTTGTCGGTAATTTACAACTGGGAAGTATTCACCTCGGGATGTATTGTCTATCTTTTGTAAGCCGTTTTTGGGAAATGGTGAACTCGAGTGAAAAGCAAAGGGTGTATTTGTAGGTAGGTTTTAGGCCAAACAAAACACCTAGAATGAAATGCAAACCTTAAAAAATTATAAACACCCCACATGAGTCAAACAGCCGGTGAAACAACGACTGGACGCATTTTGACAAGCTTTAGCTAAGAACTATCATGATTAAAATTATCCTTCGAATAAAAAGACACTAAAATCGGTCTATCCGTTCGGGAGCTATGATGCCATAGACAGACACAGACAAACATAAAAGTGGTGAACTTATAACACCCCTTATTTGTCGGATGTTAAAATGACGAAGTTAACCGCGAACGTCAAAATCTTGCGTACTATTCGATTCGCCCCGAGCCTAATGTGTACACCATGAGGCCCAGTGGTTAAGCGATTTCTCGGTATGGTTTGGGTTCAATTCCCGTCAAGTTTGCTAATTAGCACTTTTTTTTACTAAATTCGTTAAGTCCTACCTACCTTTCTATCACCCTTACTAAGAAACCACGAACCTACGTGATAGTGTCAAAATAGGTATCAGACACGCAATACCGCCACTTACATTAAGTTATTTGAATCACCAAATGAGCTAGTTCAATCCATTTATTAAATGTGCTAAGGTATTATTAGCACACAAAAAAAGAAATTAATAAAATCCAAACACCATTACCTTAATGAACGCTTAGTTTCAGCTATCACCTCGTGCTGATGGCTAGGCTGTTTCATAGAATCTACCCTCTTTACTTAATGTTTTCTTAGTATTTCATAGTACCCCTCAACTCCAATCATCATCACACCATATCACCAGTCCACGCCATTACCTACCTGAGGTTCTACTGCGAGCTCTTTCCATATTACCAATTTGGCTATCCCATTTTTGCTTGCACGGTAAAGCTGGCATGAATATAAGGAACCTTTAATGGGGGACTACATCATAATAATCGTACACAATGACATAATACATAATAATAGTCTTCCTGGCCGGTTTCGACCACGGCGGTCAATCTCAACAGAGATCAGCCAACTACGCAGGAGATATGATAGTGCACAAGTGTTAGCGCAATACACGGGTGCACTGACTATTCCATCACTCTCAAAATTCGGTGAGACGGTGTTCCGACATGACCTGAGGGAGATCTGGCGCAGGACCAACGGCTTAACGTGCTTTCCGAGGCACGGGGGTGTAACACCGCCAACTTCCCAACTCCGAGAAATTCGTGACAGAAAATCTCAGAAACAATTTTGGCAGAAACTTTGCCACTACACCAACGAGGCGGTCATGTGTGTCGATGTATGTATACGACCTGAACTACACCGGCTTTTAGAATGGAACCCTGAAACTATTCGTCGCGAGTTTCCGCTGCTATCGGCGCGTTCCGGTCGACCGCGCACGTGACACATTGCCACTTCAATTTGCTGCACTTTCAGACCCTACTCTTGGAGAGCGCTGAAGATTTTGACAATGGATGCTGGAGAAGAAGAAGAAGCAAATCCTACTAATATTATAAACGCTAAAGTTTGTCTGTATGGATGTTTGTTACTATTTTACGCTACTAAACTACCTACATAAATCGATTTGGCTGAACTTTAGAACAGTGAAAGATTATATATAATCTTAAATACAACAAACATATAGGGTACTTTTTATAATTCTTTATAAAATCATGACAGCATAAAAATAAGCATAAACATGGAGATGATGACTGTTATAACTGCTATTCGGGGTAAGTTTAAAAATACTCATCATTTGCCTAATTACGCTACATTAATTTACTGAATAAGTTATTCCTACTAACACCGCTATAATCTTAAATTCCAGGGACAAAAAAAACTATCTTTCCAGAAAAAAAAACTGAATGAGCCAGGAAAAATTCCGGCTGAACGGATTTTGACCAGCCATAGCTAAGAACCACCATGGTTAGATTATATTTCGAAAAAAATACACACACAAACACATACAGGGTGTAAAAAAAACCTTAACGAAGCTGTCAACCACGCGTTCAGTACATTAAACCAAATCGTATAAAAAAGAAATTTTGGCTGGGAAACAACTTTTATTTTTTCACATCAAAAAAAATAATTTAATTTCTGTAAAAATCATCAATTTTTTTTCAAACTTTAACCGTCCCAGGTATGGTGTAAAGGAAAAAAATGATCGTAACAATTGGTACAATATGTGGTATTAGGCTTCGTTAAGGTTTTTTTACACCCTGTATATGATGTTACAAAATACCAAATAAAGGAGGTTGTTGTGCCCGTAAAACTAAACCACTTTCCTAACGAAACCTCGGTCGAAATCTCAATAAAATTTGGGGTTTCCATACATAATTGTCAATCAGTTGATACATTTACTATGAGATTCCGACCAAGTTGTTCAGTTTTTTTTTCGCCCGTAAAACTGAACAACTTTCCTAGGTTTCTTTAAGAAAGTTGTTCAGTTTTACGGGCAAAACAAGCTTCTTTAATATTTATTTGGTATTTTGTAACATCCTGTATAAACTCAAAAACTAATAACACCCCTCTATATCGTCCGGAGTTACAAAGCTACTAAACCGCCAGTCCTCCCTGCGTAAAGATACAAAAGCCTCCCAATAACAGTTTAATCAAACATCTGACTGTCGCAAATTAGTCCATTCCGCAACAAAGAGCCTTCACACACCACATTTATACCATCGTAAAGCCTACGTGACTCGCGTATTGTTGAAGAAAAAATTCCCAGCGTGTAATTTATTCGTTCTAGCTGAAGTATTGCCGTTCATGAATATGAACCGGCCTGTTTAAACTGATCTAAATTTTTATTAAAACGAGAACTCTCTTTTTGCCGCGAGCAATATAATATTTCTCGGGCGATTTCCTCCGGCGACGAAATTTCGAGGGAGAATAATCGACAGTCAAAAAAGAAATTGTAAACAAGAGAACTGCGGGTTACAGACAATACATTAAAATGTTTTTAAACGCTGTTGTAATTGTTTGAACGTGTCTTCCTAATTGTGCTATGCAACCGTGTAACTCAAAATTGTGTTTCCAAAAAAAAATGAGAATATCAGAATACTCGCAATAAGTATTTCTGCTATCATAATAAGATGTGTCAACAATTTAAAATTAATTTCTTTTATATTGTAGGTACAAAATGAAAGTGATGATTAGGCCAGCCAACATTTATTTGCGATTTGGCCCAAACTAGGCAAAAACTCAAACTCAAACGTTTATTTGCCAAGAACACAGTAAGTAAAGATTACATTTTAAAGTCATTAGCGCATGTGTTCAATCTGCTCGCAGACGTGCAAAAATTCAGTTAGGAAATTAACAATACAAATTAAATTACAATATATTAATGTCAATTAAATTACATAAGTATAATTATATTGTTGAATGAAATATTAAATTATATTTAAATTAAAGATTATTATGTTGTCGCCAATTAAAATAATCATTATAACTATAAAAACATTTGTCCAAAAGCCAGTTGGACAATCTCCTCTTAAATATTGGCCCTTGAAGTGATTTTATCTCTTCCGGTAGCAAGTTATACAATACAATACTCTTATTATATGCATTTCTTTTATATATGTCCTTGCGACAGGGAGGTTGATGCATTAGGTTTATGTATTGCTGCCTTAATTGCCTGCCCGCGACTTCTATTCGTGTTTTGTAATAGCTTGGAAATGACCTTACAAATAGACAAGCTTCTCTGATGTAAGTGCAAGGAAGTGGAAGCAGATTAAGCTGTTTAAAGAGGGGTCTGCAGCTGTCCAGATACCAGACGTTACACAGAGCGCGAATGCATCTTTTTTGTATTTTAAAGGCTCTGTCTATAATATCTACTGAATTGCCCCACAAAACTATGCCATAACTCAGCACTGATGTCACGTATCCCTGGTATGCCGTGAGTGCAGCCTCAGTCGATACCGTTTGTCGCAATTTTTTTATAGCAAAAGCAAATCGCTCTAGCTTTTTACATATAACGTCAATGTGTTTTTTCCAATTAAGATGTGTGTCAATATATAGTCCTAAGAATTTAAAATAGGGATGTGGACTGTACTCAAATAAGTATATAATTTTACCACAAAAGGGTAGTTTCTATAATACAAATCATAAAAAACACAAAATTTTCTTCAATAAACAAGGGAATATTTATTTATTTAATAAAATGTAATTAAATATTTCACTCTCAAGTCACGTGACAATGAACACCAATCAAAATTCGTCACGTCACCTGTTGCCAAACAAGAATTTTCACTGTCAATTACTATGGTGTTTGTTGATATTTGGATAATATTATTGTTGTGATTCCTGTGAAATTTCTTCGAAATTCGTTCAATTTTCTTATTGAATCGATTTTTAAAGGCTTTCCCATAATGGCCAGTGGATTTATAAAGGCAGATAAGTTCAAATTTGCCAAGAATCGATTGCTTAACGGTGGCTAATTTCTTCGCAACAAATAGTAACTTCTGCTCTGCTGAATTTAGAAATGTGAAGACCTCCATGTAAGTAATAAGTATACTCAGGATACATTATAATAGCAATCGTAGGTATTTAAACTGGAAAAGTTACATTGATTAAATTAAATGATTGATGTATGATTTTGAGGTTATGTTTTATCTTTATAACAAATTGTTTCATTTCTTTTTAGCTCCTCGAGGCGGTCATATGGAGACGAAGCTGTGGGATATGTCCAACTTCGTCGAGATTCAAAATTGTGCACAGTTAAGTGCAAAATTTGCCCGGAGCATAAAGTTCGTAGCAAACCATATTCAGCCACTATGGTTGTGGATGAAGATGCTGTTCGCAAAATCGTAGAGATTAAACTTGGAGCAAAAATAGGAAAATGTGGATTAATGATTTCTCAAGAGTATTTGATGATCGCTGGTTCACCAGATGGTATAAGTGATGAATTTGTCATCGAAATTAAGTGCCCAACTAGTGCCAATAATTACAAGAACTATGTTCAGGAAGAACAACCTACAAAATTATATTATGCACAAGTGCAGTTACAAATGTTTTTGTCTGACAAGAAAAAGAGTTTTTTTTGTGTAGCAGATAATAACTTTGAAACCAATGAATATGTGAATATCATTTGTGTTCACTTGGATGTTGACTATGTTAATAATTTACTAGTTCAACTTTCAGCATTTTGGAAAGAGTATGTCTGTTTACCCATTGTTGAATAAAAGTGTACAATAAAAAATTAAACAATACTTTCCGTTAACAATGTTTTATTTTCAAACAGCCTTTCTAATATTTAAAATGATAGTTACTGTTTCACGGAAATTGTGAAATATTCAAAAGTTACACTTAAATTTTATCTAGACTACTGAACCGATTTGAGTGAAACAAAGCTCAGGACCATCTCGATTAAATTGGCTTCAAAATAAAGAAAACTGCATTAAAATTGGTCCAGCTATATGGGAACTACGGTGCCACAGGCAGACATACAAAAGTCTGTTTGTATGTCACACTTTTAATACTCTCCTTTTTGTAGGGGGTTAAAACATTACATAGTAAAACTTAAGTCTAAACCTATCAGATATGATTCTCATCATCCCATAGTATAAGTCCCACTGCTGGGCACAGGCCTCACCTCAACTATGAGGTGGTCCGAGCCACACTCCACCACGCGGGCTCAGTGCGGATTGGTGGAGGGGTGGGTGTGTGTAAGGTAAGTGACCAATCTTACTGTCAGATGTTATTTAGCCGCGCGAGGGCCTCTGACTAGGCTAACGGCTAATATCTATCGATATTAACCGGGACCAACCGCTTAACGTGCCTTCCGAAGCACGGAAATATTTGTAAATAGACGTCACTTAAATGGTCAGAATGGTCACCCATCCCAGACATGACCGCGCCTTAGGTTGCTTAACTTTTGGTATCACTACCAAAGCGCTGCAACCACTGCGCCACAAGCACCTTATTAGGTGTGATGATTGTAATCAAACTAAACATGGTCGTTTTTGTACGTGGAACTTGAATAAATAGTTTTTTAGGTGTTTTAATAGTAGTACTTTCACACTGCGGCACCGCACAATATTTATAAAATTTAGAATCCATCTTAGTAGCACAAAACTACGAAATAGCTTTCTTTTACATACAACTTCGACAACGTTTTGGAACAGGTGACGTCACAGCGGTATTTTGACAGGTTCGTTCGTTCTGGCGCGAAATTTGTAATACAATTTTAAATAATTAATTTTAAAGGTATTTGTTGTATTAAAAAAATAAATAAAAATATTTAGTGCTATTTTTGGTACTTATATATGGTTTTAAACACTTTCCCAAAAATAGTCCACATCCCTATTATCTACCGCGTCAATTTTTTCGCCATTATATTCAATTTTTAATGATTGTTTTTGAGTATTATATGACCGAAATTGAATGACTACAGTTTTACTGATATTTATACTCAGGTCATTAGCACTCAACCAGCCTATAATGTTTTCTATGTTAAACTTTTCCTTGAATCCATTTACCTTCACTTATTCAAGCGTTGATCCTACGTAACGAGTCTTCACAGCTCTACCAATTTCACTATACTTCAATATGGCGGCAAAAACTGTACAGAATTTATCCACGCTTCGATTTTAAAGTTCGCCACCGAGCCCGAATATGATTTTACGAGCGTATTTTTACGAGGATCATCGTCACTCATGCGATTGGACGGAATACTGGAAGATTTGTTATTAAAATATCATAAAACAGCGGCGACTTTATACGACGACCGGTTAGGGTGATAATACACTATGGCAAACGAAGCGAACATGTATGATTATTACAAACATGATATAAGTCAACAATCGTTGGCATATTTTATCATACACGTTGAATTTTGTGTGTGGCTTACAAAATAAGTTCATGTTCACCCTCTGGAAGGCAAAGAGAACGACATCGATGGCGGAACAAAAATACTTTAGTAATTTGTCTTGTTTTAAAAAGGGATTAGGATAATCATTGGCTGCTGGTAATTACCTTATTCGAATTCATTTTGATTACAATGTAATGTTTAGAAGGACATTGAAAAGTACTTCACTGAAAATAAGGAAAACGCGATCCCATATTGTAACTGAAAACTTAGAACATTTCAAGTAGAGAAAGAAACTCCATGAAGGGCGGTTTTCAAATTCTTCGTTGAACCAAAATATATGATGAATTATAATATGAATACGAATGATGAGAAATTATAGATACAAGATAATTATAACGTAAATTACTAAATTACTTTAGCTTAGTGATGTTACAAACCTTAGTGGTTTTATACTAAGTTAATGTACCTACTTACATGTTTTATAAGATTTTTTATTTGTTAATAAATGAAAAAAAAATAGAGTTTCTAACTAGCGTCAACGTTACTTACCCCGCAGAAAAAGGGTGTAATTAAGTTTGATCCCACGTCTGTTTGTGTTTGTATATGTGTTTGTGCTTTTGTGTGGTTTGTGTGTGTTCACTGAACAGACGAATCGATATCAGTGCATTTTTTTTATTAGAAATATAATTTAATCACGGTGGTTCTTAGTTATGGCTGATCGCAATCGTTCCAGCCGTTGAAGCCCACTAGCTGTTTTCCTAGCTCATGTAAATTTTACTCTGTGTTTTGACGTGACAACGTCTTATAAATTGGTTTGCCGGGTGACACCTCAAGAAACTGCGTTACGCTGCTCCGCTCACGTTTCGCTGCTCCGCTCACGTTTCGCGCGAGAGAGACAGAGCGAGAGAGAGAGAGAGAGAGATAGGCATACACACCGGTTCATGTTATACGAATGAATATTCACATTAAAATTATTTTACCACTCAGAGTCGTTGTCACGTAAAACTTTCGCGCGTATACCGACTTTACAGGCAACCAATTTTTTTTCACTGTTTTGTTTTCAGGAGCATCGCCTTTATGTACAGTCACCTTAGCAAGTACTCGATAAAATAAAGGAACAGTGGAATGGATATTGTGGTAGGTACTCGTGCCGAGCACCAAATCGGCTATGAAATAATCTGCAAGATTATATTGACGCTTTTACTGGTTTTATACTTCGACTAAATATAAACGGCGATTGAGTGTTCTTTCAATACATTGAGGAGTTTTCAGAGCTCTGGAATGATAATGCTTTTTTGTACTTGTAAATGAATATATCTTGGGGTATTTGGATTGGATCTGCAAAGCGTAGCGCCCGCAGTTCGATTGTTATAACGGCAACTTAGGGCTCGTTCACGTATAACGCTTAGGGCGCGTTCATGTATAACGCTTAAGGCGCGTTTACGTATAACGCTTAAGGCGCGTTTACGTATAACGCTTAAGGCGCGTTCACGTATAACGCTTAGGGCGCGTTCATGTATAACGCTTGCGGCGCGTTCACTTATAACGCTTAGGGCGCGTTCACGTATAACGTCAGTTTTACTGGACCGCTAAAACGTGTATTTTATTAGCGTATGTAAGTAGTTGTGTGAGCGAGTTCACACAGGATACACACACATACATACACGCGAGGATACAGTATACTGGATCAGTTTATCAAATCAGTACTGTGATGTATTGGGTTATTGTGTATGATCCTGTAAAACGGACGCTATAGGTGTAGGGGCCCTACTTAATCAAGCAAGACTCAGAAACTCCGTTAGAAAAATAGCTTGTGAAACGCTATATATTATTACTTAAATTTAATTTTGATGTGATGCGATGGACGAGTTATACTATAGTAGGAGATCGGAACCTATGCGTTTTGATGGCAGGAACAATGATAATGAGGATGACTACCTGCACAGTTATTAACAAAATATTAAATAAATAAATAAATGTGAAAAACATCACACACATTGCTCTAATCCCAAAGTAAGTACTTAGCTTAAGCACTTGTGTAATGGAAATTAGTAACAACGAAGTTACCACAACCACCCAGACCCGTGACAACACTAAAAACTGGTTTCCGACATTGTCTCCTTCCCTCCGGGGATCGAACCCGGGACCTCACAGATAAAAAAAAGTTCTTTAACTTACATCACACAATGCAATTACCATTTCCGGCCGGCTAAGACATGCTTATTATCTACATCGCATAGTTTCACAAGCACTCATATACATACAAAAACTACGAGTGACTTCCGCGCAAAGTTAGTGAATCTAAAAGCTTACATGTTTCTTCGCTATTTTCTTTTGTTGTTTCGCTATTAGAGTTGTTCGAATTAGTCGCACTGAGTGAGAGTTCGTGGTCCCGTTTCTTTTCTAGGGTCGTGCCAAAATAGATAAGAAATTTTGATGTAGCCTATCACAGGTGTGAACTTTAAAAAAAAAAGTTTAGACTGAGGCATTCTATCAAAAGTACTTATAAAATAGTACTGCTGGAGAGGCCTAAGCAAAGAGAGGAAAACATGTCTAATTGGTAAATCTTTTAATTTTTTAGAGCGCTTGAGTTTTGTAAAATTGATCTTTAATTTAACTTTTCACTTCTGTAGATAGCTAAATTATTTGTACCTACTCAGAAATTATTTTCTCCTTCTTAGTTCGATGAATGAATTGCTGTTCGTTAGTATCGCTGAAAATATAGAACGGCTGAACTGTTTTGAACAATTTTGATTTGGAATCGTGGCAGTTTAAGGGAAGGTTAGAACGGTGAGGAAATATAAAAAAATTGCGAAAATAGCGATTTGTGTTTTGCGTTCGCTATTTAGCGATAAAAGTGTGTTTATACTATTTTATTAAATTTTTGAACCATTTCTATATTTGTGGAAATAACAGTTATGTCACAGTGTCAGTGCAAATCTTGCAGCAATGATTCATTTTTGTTGGTATTTTTTAAATAGTGTAATGAGTGGCATAAATAAAAAAACCAGGCAAACGATAAGCACACAGATTTTATTTAAATAAGGTTATAATCAACTATCAAAATACAAATTGGCAGGGTTTCGGCCTATTCAGTGGCTAAGAGGGCAAAAGTGGCTAGACTGAGCTGTCTGGCTGTGATAAGGGCTTGCTCCCACCCAAGGGCGCACGGCTGCCGGAAGTTGTAGTGGGGAGAGTCAACTGGCATGGCGGTGGCTTCCTATTGGCTGGCTTGGCTAGGATTGGCTGGCTTGGCTAGGATTGGCTATGATTGGCTATGGTGGCTGAGGCTTGGCGTTACAATATCATTAATCTTTGATTTAAATATTAAATATTTTCTTAGTTTACTTTAGAACTTAAAACTTGTGTGAACTTAAAACACAAAAGTGTGTGCACGGAATTGTTATCATTAAGGTGTTAAGTACTATTTGATCCTGACTGTACTTATAAGTTCATATGCGCCAACCCTATCCTATACCGGAATGATAATGGAAACGCATCACGTACCCCAAATTTGTCTTTAGGCGAGTTTTAGACGGTTTCCTTATAAAAAGCGGCAGCAATAAAACAAGCATTTGTGAGTTCGCGACTTGAGAGTGAAGTTTCAGTAGATACTTAAGGTCCCTACTATCAATTTGGGTTTGTTTCTAGCCCCTGAAGTTATCATCAGGGTCGAGAGGGGTGCTATTAATTTGACCCCTTCGGCTATGTGTATATATGTTTTTTTTTTAAAACATTCTTTGCTGCCAGCTCTGGAAATTTTGTAACGCTAAGAAGGATTGGGTTCGAATTTGTATGGCATTTGAAAGGTAATTTGATCACATTGGTTCGTAGCTATGGCTTGTCAACATCCGTATAGCCATTGAAGCTCAATAGCTGTTTTCTTGGCACATGTCATTGCATCAATTCCTGTTTTTTTTTTAATTTAAAATTTTCTTTATGTATATGTATTTCTTAGCTGATAATTATTGTTTGAATTCAATGTCTGTATGTCTGTAAAGTCTATGCTATCCTACCTTTTATTGCTTGACTGGTTAGAACTCTTATTGCACCGGTAATTACCGCTAATCCCATTCGTCGCTCCAATTAATTTTTATGGCGGTAATCACTTGGAGACTGAAATCGTCAAGCATCGAATATTTAGGTAGCCTTATGTACGAAAGAGGCTTACTTCACAAACATCGTAAAACCTTCGTTGCATAGTAAGCCCCTGTGTCAACTTATGTCACTGAGTGAGTTTTGAAGAGTTCTACCATGTCGGTGTCACGGGATTAAGTGGCTGCCTGAGGAGCTGTCACCGCGACCTTCACGAAAGATACTGCGGGTTATATCCTATTTTAATAGACCAGTGTTTCCCGAACATACTCAAACTCAAACGTTTATTTGCTAAGAACACAGTTAATTTGACGACCGGTTGGTGCAGTGGTTCACATGTCGTACTTCTAAAACCAAAGGTCGCGGGTTCGATCCCCGCACAGTACAAGCAATAGTGTGCAACATGTGTGTTTGTACTGGTCTGGGTGTTTTCTATGTAAAATATGTATGTATTTACAAAAAATATATATTTCAGTATGTTTATCCGTTGTCTAGTACCCATAACACAAGCGTCGTAGCTTAATTTGGGACTAGAGAATTGGTGTGATTGTTGTGAAATATTTATTTAATAAAGATCACATTTTAAAGTTAGTAGCGTATGTTCAATCTGCTCGCAGACGTGCCAAAATTCAATTAAGAAATCAACAATACAAATTCAAAATAGCTCTAGTACAGGGTATTACTATATCTGTGGCCTTAGTAAAATGTTAACCCAATGCTACATAACATGTGTCTAACCATTTACAATGAAATACCAATGAGAATCAAAGAATTGCATTTCAGCGCATTTAAATTATCATTACGTGACTGACTACTAAATACTTAATGCTTTTTACAGTGTCAATGAGATTTTAAACCATAAAGAGTCCTTAAAGGTTGTTAGCGTTACTGAATAAATTGTTTCAATCTATATATATAAAATTCTCGTGTCACAATGTTCGTTCCCGTACTTCTCTGAAACGGCTTGACTGATTCTTATAAAATTTTGTGAGCATATAGAGTAGGTCTGAGAATCGGCCAACATCTATTTTTCATATCCCTTAGTGATAAGGGTTTGCCACAATAATTTATTTGGCAAAACAACGTTTGCCGGGTCAGCTAGTAATGTATAAATGTAATGAATTAATGTATAAATAATAGTGACTGTTGTATTAGTTAGATGATGTACCATGCGGCTAGGTAGGAAGCAGCTTTATTTTAATATTTAAGATCACATTATATGTATGTACTACCCTACTTTAAAACAAATAAAACAAATTTGAATTTGAACAATGTCAGACTTAATTCTTATAAAAACCAAACCGTTAGGTAAATTTATAACTTTCAACATGAGTGGAGTGCATACGTATGGACTGGTCAAGGTCTTGAGCCTAGTGTTAGGGTCAGTGTGTAGGTAGAGACATAGTCATGAATCTAGAAGTATGACTTCATAGATGATCTCTCAACGATACGTTAGCATATATATTTCCTTAGTACAGTTTGTACTAAAAGTAGGTTAGCACTTCAGTACTATCTTGTAGGAATATCAAATTTTCATGCGTTGATTGATTGTTAAAACTTTCTCGAGGTCGGTACCAGTTACCAGCTTAAATATTTGGAAACTTAAGTACCATGTATGTACCATGAAGTCAGCATAACACATTGTCAATTTTACAAAACTGTAAATTTTATAATGTTGACATGCCGCATGGCGCGTGGTCAGATATTTTCAGCTGGGGTCTGTACTGAAGTGAGCTAGTTTTATGATTTTCATGAAAATGCTTATCATGAATTTAGTAGAAACAGTAGAAAAAAACTACATACTTTCTGTGGCGCAGTCTACGCGTTAAGAAAGCAGTCAATTTCAAAATACTTCGCCAATGTCTGGGTGGCCGAGTGGTTTAGGCACACGGACCGGGTTTGCATGGACGCGGGTTCGATTCCCGCCTCAGACAGATGATTTTTTCTGGTGCAACATATTACATTTAGTTTGTATCGTGAATGTTAATGAAATGAAAAATGAATGAACAAAAATCATAAAAATAGATGATTGATTACCTACTGCAAAAATAATATACAAAGTGAGCGACTATTGATCCTGACTGTACAAGTCAAACGTATTGATTTATCAAACAGACCTTCCGGAACTTGAGCAAGCACATTTATATCAAAAATCGCTTATCTCCGTGTGTCTTTGAGGAAAATGGGTCGGCACGAGTATTTGTTTGTAAGCAATAACGAAGGGATTGCACAAATATTTACTGATGTATAAGTATGTTTGTTTGTATTCATATATGACTACTTCTTTATCTACATACCTACAATGCGTAGTTATATATCTATTAGATACTATGCATGCATATGTAAGTATGTAAATTTAAAAGGTCATTTCAGCCAACTAGTTAAAATAGCCGTTCAATTAAACAACCCTTTGACTGAACAATGCCATTCAATCATACGGCTATACATCATTATATCATGGAGCCGACATGTTGTAGTTAAATTACAGCTAGACAATTCCTAGGTAAAATACTTGAAACGAATAAACATCACATACCTACATTGCTCTGATGATAATGAAAAGTGCCACAAACACCCAGTCCCAACAACACTGAAAATTGGTTTCCGATATTGTCTCCGTCCGGGGATCGAACCCGGGTTCGCGGCACACTTTGAAACCGGTACTCACACCACTGCACCACGCAGGTCTTTTAACTAACGCGATACCGGTAAAGTATTTTAGTCATATCAAAGCTTTGCCTGACAATGTTTAAGACTTTTTGAAGTGAAAACTTCTTTAGCGGCGTTGAGCACTTTTGTGGCATGGGTAGAAAATGTGAAACTCGCGTCAGGTCACGTGATGCTGATCGAAAAACCGTAAGACGGTTGTTAAGTTTTCACTTCTGCCGGCACTCCCGGAGTGCAACCCGTGGATTTTTTTTAAGTAATGCAACGAAAGTGTTTAAAAGAGTCAATTCTTTATTTAATATCCACTATTCTCTCATTCATTCTTGAATATCAAGTACGTATTAAGTTCTACTCAGCACAAAAAGACATTGTGTAGTCGACAACGAAAATCTTTATCGACTTCGTTTTTTAAATGTATGGCATGACATTTGATTTCGCTAAGTCTTTATATTGTTACTTCACTTCCGAACTTTTAGCTGTTTTAAAATACCTAGGGACTTAAATCCATGGCCGAAAATTCGGTAACTTATTCGCCTTGACCTGCCATTGAAATCTGGGGCTAATGCCTAAGATACACGAGGCTAGTTTTCCAAGCAATGACAAAGATAGCAAAAAAATGTTAATAATGCAAGTGTAGCCGAGCTTTCGAGTTTAAAAAAGATGCTATAAAGTTTTTTTCTAAGCTTGTAGTTTGCCAAAGAGCAATGGAACCCAGCGTCGGCGATCAAGAATACAGATCGGAACTAAAACACAATTAAACACGTTTTTATCGGTCTCGAACTAGAATTATTAATTATTATTATTTATTTTTTATTATTGATGTGAAGTAAAAATCCGTAAAAAGTGTACTACTAATATCTACTGTTCGCGTAAACAGAAGAGACCGAAATCTTAAATCTTACTTCTCGAAATTCTGACATCCGCTTACAAATTGCCCTAAGGGCCAGCGAACCAGTCAAGGCTCAATTCAGAGGCGGACCATTAGACAGATAAGTTGTAAATCAACCGATGTTAACAAGCCAAACTGCGGCATCAGCTATTCGTAAAGGGACCTCTGAAAAGGGTAAGTTTAACTGTCTTAACTAGATAAATATTTATGTTGACCTCTTGTGGTTGAGACGATTTGATTCCAGACACAGATTTACTGACTTAGAATCATAGAACGTTAGGCCCAGTGTTTAGTTTTTTTTTTGTAAAAGCCTATCTCGACGTATCGTTTGATTACTACTCCAAGACGGAATGTGTGTTCAAATTTTTACTTTTGAAAGTATGTAACGTATAAAAAATCAATCTTTCAAATAAAAAAGCGTACTGAAATCGGTCCATCCGTTTGGGAGCTACGATACCAAAGACAGGCACGGCACACAAACAGAATAGGGGTCAGACTTATGACACCTCTTTTTCGTCGGAGGCTAACAATAGGCGCGTAGTCTACTTACTATTTTTACACCCTGTATTAAAAGTACATACCTACCTTTACTTACTTAACACATAAAAATCACATAGACATGAAAAAAGAATATGAAATTACGAAGTTTTTATACGTCTTGTTTTTATTTATCTTGACTTACGTTTCTCAACCCAACAGCAACATCAAAGGTAGATTGCTATTGCGTACAGAAAAACTTTATCATGTTGTTTCAACAAAAGGATCGTGACTTTAAACGTAAGCTCAAAAGGCTTTATTTACGAGAATATCCTGACATCTTTGAAGGCAACTTATATTCATAAAACTTCGAGGGCGACTTGGTTCTTATTCATATTTGACATGATATTTTCATATTGTTAAATTTTGTAAATCTTGTGCGTTTCATCTCATCAGTCTATCGGACGAGTATACGTCCCACTGCTAGGCACAGGCTTCAGCTCAACTATGTGGTGGTGAGAGCCATACTTAGCTACGCGGGCTCAGTGTGTATTAGTGGATGTGATTGTAAGGTAAATGACCAACCTTACTGTCAGATGTTGTTACTTGTTAAGCCGCCCGAGGGCCTCTGACCTTAGACTTAATCTGTCGATATTAACCGCGACCAACAGTTTAAAGTGTCTTCCAAAGCACAAAAAGTACAAAGATATCACTAATATTGTCGAAATGGTCACCTATCCCAAACATGACCGCGCCTTAGGTTGCTTAACTTTCGTATTACTACAAAGCGCTGATTTTGCACTATTCACTAGGAAAACGTACAAGCATGTGTGCTAAGACTTGAGTCAAGAGATACCAAATCTTTGTTATTGAAGTATATCCCGGAATATATATTTTCCTTGTGTTTATCATGACAATAGAATAGCCTTTTCAGGATCCCTGAGGCGTGGTACTTATAAATATTTTTTGCGCTATTTGTTATGACAAGAAGAGACTCGTCTCGGAACCAAAACAAAATTAGAATAAAATAACAAGTGTTGAATAATGAAGACGTGTATGTTTATAGGTTCGTTGTCGAAAGATTACTTACATGGGATATTTTTTGCTTTGGTTTGTAAACGGTATCTTGAAATGTACAGACCTAAAAGTCTTGATCTTTGTTCACAGTTAGATTGTGAAAACTGTTTCATCTTCCATCGGCAATGGACAATTATTTTTATATAAACATACAATATAGCCTATTTTCATCAGGGATAATGCAGGATTCTAATGGTAAGTTTTTTTCAAATCGGTACGAATAGGTCCTATACAATTTCAAAAAAAAAAACAAACAATAAAACCCAAACTCGATGTAAATACGAAAAAAATGGCGAAGTGAAAGTTTAACTACATAAAAAATAACACATTGTTTAAAGTCTGTATCTGTATGTAACAATTGTTTTTTTTACATTCTTACTGTACTCATTTTATGACCAAGAAACTTAAGCTTGACAATCGACTAAGTAATCGTAGTTGCAGTTCAAATACGTTTGGTCCCAGTATAACCGGCTGGGGCAATGAAACTTGACCGGAAGTAGAGTCTTGTCGACAACTTCGATGCACATGTAGTATGAGGAGCAGTCTTCAGGGTTGGGCCTGAAGCCAGTGGTCGAGCAGATGGTAGATGGCTCTGGTTGAGGTGCTGAAAACATTAGAAAATTATACACTGCTCAAACAAACTTAGTCCTGGTTTTATTACTATGAGACATGATAAAAGATTGTGTCTTGTATGGAATGATAGAAAACTCGTTTTTAAGGATAAAAAACTATGTAGAGGTGTGAAGAGCATCTAGTTGTTTCTAGCCGATTGGTCAATGAGACGGTAATAAAAGTGCATCTGTAAGGAATGCACTTTTTGCGGTACGGGGGTGTTTCACTGATAAAAAAAAGGGTCTTGACAGACGGACGGACGGACAGACGGACAACAAAGTGATCCTATAAGGGTTCCGTTTTTTCCTTTTGAGGTACGGAACCCTAAAAATATGGTTGCCTGTAAAGTCGGTTTTACGGGCGAAGATTTTACGTGACACCGATCATGTTGTCATGACCGCCGGTCCAGCGGGCCTCTCTCTCGTTCGGTGACTCATCGTAACAGACGTGAGCGGGCGTTACACTTTTTCATGAGTGACTCCGAGCCACAACCTAATTTAAGACGTTGTCACATCAAAAAGCTGAAGCAGTTTTCCCGACACGGCAAGGTTCTAGCCTAGATCTTTTGGATACAGGCCAGCAAATCAAAGTATACCAGATATCACATCAGGCTAACCATTTTTGTTCCAAAATCTCCCTTATGTGGTGCATTTAAGATGTATGTCGCAGTGTTTACCGTGACGTGCTTACCGTCGTGTGTATTTGAGTATTAATATTCTTTGCGTGTGTACCTCATTTGTTGAAATACTTATCAATAACATAACAAATTAAAGTATTTTGTAGTTAAAGTTTAATTAGTATAATTTACTCACCCGGTGTAGTGCTCGTTGTGCTAGTAGAAGTTGAGGAACTTCCCCAAGATGGCTTCGATGTAGACACCGTAGTTGTATCAGGTCCACTAGAACTGATCTCAGGGGATGTTGTAGTAGAAGAAGTCGTATTTGTCACATTTGATGCCGTCTTTCGCAAAGCGTTGTTGATAGACCTTAGCAGAGGGAAGTTCCCTTCCCCACAAATGCCATGGAAGTCATCGGTCTCGATACTCCAGACCATGATCCCTCGTAAGTTAAAGTCTAAAGCATATTCAACTTTGGTGGTGATGGATTCAGGGTCGTCGAAAGACACCCAGTTGCTGTTGCGGAAGGCGTAAGGGACTTTGGCTAGATGGTCGGTGCGGACTGTCCAGGATTCCGTTTGGAGTAAGTTGCAGAACTGTGAAGAAAAAGAGAAGTTATGGTAAGTTATTTGTTGCGTGGTTCCAATGAAAACTATGAATTCAATCAATTTTTGCTGTCATCTTTGCGTTATAACATAAATGATGATAATAATAATATCTATTCACCATAACAACAAAAACATGTAACACAGTTAAGAAAATAATACATAAGTATTTTAAGTTCAGTACATGTCGGTAGAATGACAAGCCCCTGCCCTCTAAACTAGGATAGATCCTGTTTCTTAGAGAACAGTGATTCCTCCAGAGACATTGTAAGTATATTATATTAATTAATGTGGGTTTAAACTTACACTTTTTGATCACTGTGTGTGTGTGTGTGTGAATGATATGGGCAATAATGGTTACCAGTGTTTTCTCATTAAATTTTAACGATTTTCTGATGCACATACAGTTACTTAATGAATTACACGGGAAGTTTTGTCAGTTCTTATATGATTTGTCTTGATTATTCTCGTGCTTTACCTCGTTATACCCAACAAAACCACTTGTAGCAGTAAAAGGTCCAGCTATCCCAGCGCCGCTAGCTGCAGACCTTGGGGTGTTTTCATTAGAGTGGGCCAGGGTGAACGAGCGACCATAGAACGGAACACCCAGTACCAACTTTTCGGGAGGACACCCTGAAAGTAATAGCATTGAAGAGTAAATTAAACATTTATATCTCGTTCCTCACTACCCGACCACACGTCAGCTTATACAGTTTTTGTCAAAATTTTGTAGTTTGAACAGTTCAGTATTGCAGTTAGATAAAACAACTGAAGCACACCAAAAAAACCTCTAATATGTGGTCTGGCTCGAGCGGTCTGAGCTTGAAGAAATACAAGAAGATGGAAACGTGCTGTTACCACCATGAGCAAACGAGTAAAGATTTGATTGTTTGTTTGTTTATATTAAATAGGTTCTGAAACTACTGGAACGATTTGAAATAAATTATCCCTGATGAACATTGGCTATCACTACTAAGTTTAAAGCAAAGTCGCTTCCCGCCCCTGCCCCTGTAACATGTGTGTAGGCAGATATTTAAAATTACTTAACGGATTTTAATGCAGTTTTTGTAGAGTGATTTAAGAGGAAGCTTATGTAAAGCTTAAAAGCCTAAAAATATGGAAAAAATCGAAAACAACGGGCAGGACAACGTCTGCCGCGTCCTCTAGTATTCTATTTAATACCAGCGGTCTGTCCCAGCTTTGTACAGGTAGACAACCATTGCACCCATACGAAGCTGGGACGTGCCGCTTGTAAACAAAAAAAATACTTCGAATATAAAAACTGATCTAACTTAAATAGTTTCTCACCTGCTCCAAGCCAGAACTTAACAGCATTCTCAACAGTGTACAGCGATGCTTCATTGGCGATGCTATCTCCTTCGCCTCTGTGCAACGGTGCATTGTGACCAGTGACAGAATCCCATGCGCCGTACATGTCGTATGTCATTATGCTTATATAGTCCAAGTACCTGTCGGAAGATTAAGAAAGATTTATTAAGTAACTAGGAGGTGCGTAATCGTACGAATCAGTCCATGGCTTCAAAAAACAGTTGCTTTGTCTCCTCTGCTTAGCTACTTACAACGGTTCAAGTTTCACAGTACTTACTTTGCAATTGTGGAAACATCATAAGACAGCGATGCGCTCGCCTCAACGGAAGACACCGCAACCGTTAGCAGAAGTCCATGCTTGTTAAACTCTTCTCTCAATTCCTTTAGAAGTTGACTAAAGTTATTTATATCAGCTGATCCGTATACAGTGTCTCTACGATTAGGGTATTCCCAATCAACATCCAGACCATCGAAGTCATGTTCTTTGATCATTGCTAAGGCGCTTTGGATGAAGTTCTGTCTGTAGGTCGGGTTTGAAGCCATCTGAAAGAGTTTTCTGGCATTGTGTTATATTTAAAAGTTTGTTTCGCCATTTTTCGTGAAACATGATCAGGTACCTATTACAAAAATGTTGTAAGCTGAAAAAAAGGATTATTTTGCTTTAAATTTCCACTAAACAGAACAGACTACGAGTCTGTCGAAGCGACAACATCTCCTGAGGATGCCACGTGTAGTAGCGAAACGCGTCGAGTGTTTTGTTGGTGTCAGTGTTGTGATTTCAGGTGCATCTTCTGTGACTTTCAACTCTAGTTTTTTCAATTGATTAAAGTTGGATGTATTTTGGTTCCTGCGCTGGCGTCGTTTAGTGGAAATTTAAAGTAAAGTAAGCAAAGTAACGCCTGATTCCAACAACTAAAAAAATGTTTAGTGGAAGTCAGGCAGATTACAGCAAAGAGTTCATAATTGCACGTCACTTCAGTCAGTCTGCTAAATTTTACTGAGCTGTGTCAATACTAACGAATTTAAGATTAAAAGCGTTGCATATTTTAAAAATGGTTGCTTTCAAAAATATTTTGGGCAAGGTATTAAAATTGCGACCGGGCCTAACGAGATTAATATGATCCTGTTGTTATTTTGCATATTGATTGGCAACAAAAATAGCTTCGTGGAGTATTTCTCAATCATAGGTAAAATTGGTATGCTGCATTGCTTGTCATGGATTTCGTCCGTGAAAATGTCAGGTATCTGACCTGACATTTTCACGGACGAAATCCAAATTGTGCAAAACAAATTGTTACTCCTTATTAAAATGCTTATGTTTTTTGATTTTATGGTTGCAAAACATTTGGTATGGTAATTTTACGAGAGGTTTTTCATTGCACATCCACGCTGCAACTTTTATTTGGCGAATTTGGTCCCGATCATAATTCCAAAAAACTACATCGAATCATGTGTTACCTTAAGTTAAACAAAAGAGGTTTCAGCTAAGCTGTAGGTGGCGCGTTTGACCTTGCCTGTAAGCTTGACGACCACTTTGGTATAATGGTTTAGAAGTTACTAAATCTAACCGAGGGATCGCGGTCTATCCCCGCACTGTACGAATATATTGTGAGCATGAACACGTCTGCTTGTATTATATGTTAGCGCGGTTTCGTTATTATATGTTTTAATTTAAGTTTATTTGTAATACCACTGCAGTGGTGCAGTGCACTGTCGGTTCTGATTCTGGCTAAAACGAAAATTCAATAGCTGTAGTATGAATGGACTTAACTTACGATAGAATACTTTGCAGATCCTTCATTCCAGCCGCCAACAGCCAAAAGCGTTTTCAAGTTTGGATTTTTGTTCTTCAACGAGGTGAATTTTCTGAAATTGTCTGCAATTTTGTACAAACATTTTTAAATTATTTTATTAAACCGCTTGCGTTCATTAATGTACAGCACAAAAATCTCCTCCTCTACCTCCAATGACGTCTAAACTAGATACTTTCTAAAAATATAGAATAATAGTAGCAGTTGTAGTACATCAAAATAAGCAGTTTGATATCAATGGGATCATATCTAAATTTAACACAATTATTTTGTAATCTTCTTTCGTTCTTTGTATGTGATGATCTAAATCAATAAACGCTTTTCTTTCTTTCTGATGTGTGAAGGTAGTATGTGCATCTATATCTATCAGTGGGATGTCTGCGTAAATGGTAGCCTCCACTTTTATCATAGCATCACTAAATATGTACACGTCGCGTACCCTTTAGACTGAAAATACTTGATGAAACTAATTTTACTTTGCAAAATATTGCAGTACGGTTCACTGACCTTTCCCCCAGCTGCCTCCAAGATCCAGATCAGGATCAAGAGACACAGCATTTCCGTGCGCGTTGATGCCAATGAACGAGTAGACTAGATGGGTGCATAGGTGTGGGTCAACATGGTCCACGTCAAACTTGCCCACGCCCCACCTGTAGGTAGCCCAGGTGCCGTAGTAGCAGACCACTACTTCTGTAATAGAAGAGCCTCGTTAGTGTAGTGCCAAAGTTTCTGCCTTACATCCGAGAGGTCCTGGGCTCGAATCCCAGGTCGAGCCGAAATTGGTTTTGAGATTTTCTGTCATGAATTTCTCAAAAAACAGCTCGGAGTGGGGAAGTTGGCGGTGTTACACCCCCGTGTCTCGGAAAGCACGTTAAGCCGTTGGTCCTGCGATCTCTCTCCGGCCATGTCGGATTGCCGACTCACCGAACTCTGAGAGTGATGGAACAGTGAGTGCACCTGTGTATTGCGCTCACACTTGTGCACTATTATATCTCCTGCGTAGTTGGCTGATCTCTGTTGAGATTGGCCGCCGTGGTCGAAATCGACCAGGAGGACTATTACTATTATAATAGAACAGCTTAGCAGAGTTAACAATGTGTATTCTGATGGCTCTTAAATGGCTTCAGGCTAGTTATGAGCCTCATAAGTAAGATCAGAGTCACGCGATGTGGGTGCACAGGTGTGGGTCGATATGGTCCTCGTCAAACTTGCCTAGGTACCGTAGTAGCAGACCTCTATTTCTGTTATAGAATAGGTCAGAGTAATATATTTTATGTCTATGGTCAGAAAAGAAGTAACTTGGATTAGTTCTGAAAGAAAGTGTGTAGCCATTGTGTGTTATATCAGTGATAACATTACGGCTTTGACCATGTTCCTCATAAGGAACATTAAATGTGAAATTAAAACACACTTAAAGAAAAATGGACTGCCACAGGCGGGTCTCGATCCCGCAATTCTCGCAAGCCGGGCGATTGCTCTCCCAATTGAGCTACCATGATAGTTACTCATCCGGTCCGAATTTCTCTAAGTGCTCCTTAGGCTACAGCCAGCTATGATTCATCAAGATACCTTAAATATCCGAAAGAACACGTTTTCAGATGTTTAACGTTCGGTTAAGATGAATCAGCTAAATTATTAAATTACTTTATTTTTTAGCATTAAAATTACAGTGCGAAACTAAAACACACTTAAAGAAAAATGGACTTGCAAAGACGGATAATTTCACATTCTAAAAAAAATTGCATTGTTAATGCTTAAAAATAAAGTAACTTAAGGAAACTTTTTCTTTCAACTTGGGATAGTTTTGGGTTCACTTTCAGAGTCCAGATACTCTTTATATTGTTCTTCTTTTACTTTAAAGATCACATACCACCTATATAACTACTAAGATTAACAAAATACGTTGTTATAGCTAAAACATTTAAATACATACTATCGGTCGAGGCTACCACAGCACCGGCACAGACACTTAAAACCAGATATAATGCGAGTCCCATATTAAAGCCTTGGGTGACTAGCTAATAATTTGGAATCTATTGCGGCTATAACAAACATTTATAGACTCATCATTATCTGATTAAACACGAGTGCCACTAGTGAACTGATAAAATAACGACCATAAAATTAACAATAGTTTTATCAAGCAGTAAATTGTACCAACGTTAAACTTCCGACTTTATGATTTGATGTGCGTAGAACGGTAGGGAACAATGTTTATGATGATGATGGAACTATTGTTATCTTTGAGTACCACGACCACTTTGGTGTAATGGTCAAGATGTTGACTATTAACCAAGGGGTGCGGGTTCGATCCCCGCACTGTACAAACATTTGAATTAACACGTCTGTTTGTACTGGTCTGGATGTTATATGTATTTATTTAAGTTTATTTGTAATACCACTGTTGATTCTGATATCTGTAACACAAGTGCTTAAGCTACTTACCACGGAGTCAGATCAATGTAACTGTAAATCTATGTAATTGGAGCTCTTGTTCAGAGCAATAATTGTATTAAAGTAATACAATGTGCCTGTCCTCTGGTCTTTGAGGAAAGCATGTTATTAACGACCATTTACATTTCTTGATTAGTTTTCACTGCACGACCTTGCGCTTGACTAGCAGAAAATTCTTATAGAATACGGTAGTTGACACCACCAATCGTTGACGTACTTTTTATCAACTGTCAAAACGCTTTTCTTCATAGAGCTTGTATGGGAATAACACACTTTGACGTCACCGCGTGCAATGCCGACTGAGTGACTAATTATCATTTGAATTCCAATTAAAAATCAAATAATACGAACTGCAGAAAAATATTAGTGTAAAGGCATCTGAAATTATGAATTATTTTAGAGAAAATCAGTTTTTGAATATTTCTTTCATAGTGGAAACAAGCCTATTAGCGTGCTCTTTAATAGGTTAGTGTGATGTGTGTCATAGAACAAAACACGCCATGCAGTAATTCGATTAAGGTTACCAGACGCATAGCATTGAAACCAGATTTTTACTGATAAATAAATATACTACGACATCGTGGTAAGTAGCTAAAGCACTTGTGTTACAGATATCAGAAAACAGTGGCATTAGAAATAAACTTAATTAAATACATATAACATATTTATGATAAATTGAGTTTTGTGCTAGGCGGTGTTCAAATAAGGCATGAAAGAAAAAGTGATTTGTGAAGTGCTTCCACGCTAACGAACAAGCTAATAAAAACATGTTTTTGGCTACAAGTAGCCGGAAAAAGATCAATTAGATAAGTAAAATTCATAGAAACCATAAAAGTACAGATAAGTCCAAAATTTACAATTTCGATATACATTTAGAGATAATAAAATATTTACATAACGTCATAGAATGCGTCGTAATGATATTTGTTTTTATTTGCGCTGATCTAATTACGTTTGACTTTATCTATACTAATGAGACACGGAATTGAAACACAATACGAGTATATCTTCCATTGCAAGGTACGTCTATTTCGTTTTATTTTAATTTCTATGCCCATTAGCGGGTAATGTGAAGGAAATAATAAAATTGTATGGAATAAGTCCTTATAACTTCAGGCTCTGTTGATGTAAGGCTCGATGCTGAATGTATGAAACATTAAAATAGGTATTATTTTAGGTCCAGGGCACACTAGCAAAATCTATTTATGCCGTAATATGCCGCAAGTATGCCCTTGTAGTTAATGATCGGTTAGTTTAACTACAATTTAAGCAATAGGTTTTTATCGTAACATGTAGATTACCATAGCTGAAACAGAGAAATATTTTGCTTTATATTTCCACTAAACGACGCCAGCGCAGGAACCCAAATACATCCAACCGTAACCACTTGAAAAACTAGGTACTTAGCTAAGTAACTAGGTAATAGTAAATGTAAATGATTCATCACTTTCTTCGTAAATTGATTCTTATATCTATTACTTTTCAAGACACATATTTTGACGACCACTTTGGTGTAATGGTCAAGAAGTTGACTGTTAACCAAAAGGTCGCGGGTTCGATCCCCGCACTGTACAAACATTTGTGTGCATGAATATGTCTGTTTGTACTGGTCTGGGTGTTATATGTATTATTTATTTAAGTTTATTTGTAATATCACTGTTGATTCTGATATCTGTAACCCAAGTGCTTGAGCTACTTACCACGGAGTCAGATCAATGCATGTGATGTTGTTGTATATTTATTTATTAAATATTATTTATATTTTATACCTTAGATATAAGGGTTATATCTGGCTGTCGGGTAAGGAGTACAAAGAAATGAATCATTCATTACGTGTGTACATTTTATTGTAATAAACGTTATATGTTGTTATTTACCTTATGACGTATGTTGATATAAAACACGATAAGTATTTACCCATCTAAAAAAATTGGTTGCCTGTAAAGTCGGTATACGGGCGAAAGTATTACGTGACAACGACTTTGAGTGGTAAAATAATTTTAATGTGAATATTCATTCGTATAACATGAACCGGTGTGTATGCCTATCTCTCTCACTCTCTCTCTCTCGCTCTGTCTCTCTCGCTCTTAGGCGGGTTAACTGTGCTCGAGTGGAAGGGACGCGTGCCTTTCACTTTTTATATCTGTCTCACTCGCTCTTAGGCGGGCTAACCATGCCCGAGTCGAAGGGACGCGTGCCTCTCACTCGCTTTCATTGTGAGCGCGGAACGTAAGCGGAGTGTAACGCAGTTTCTTGAAGTGTCACCCGGCAAACCAATTTATAAGACGTTGTCACGTCAAAATACCAAAATAATTACATATTTTATCGCGGGTGAAAAAATATTTGTACAAACACAATCGACAAAGCATCCCTTAAATCGAAAAACAAAACTTTTGTTCTTCGATCAGATGAAAACATGATGACGAAGTGTTTAATTCCTTCTGAGTAAAATTAGGACACTATTTACGGTACCTTAATGATGTACCTGACAGTCAAATAACATCATCGCATGCACATTAGAAAAAAAACAGGATCAATCTTAGTTTATCTCTAAACCATAATGCAAAAGGCTTTCAAACACTGTCAAAAGAGCTCAGCCCATATCAGATCCATTCCGGCTAGATATAGTGGACACGCCTGGACATTTTTCAGACATTTCGTACTTTTTCGGACTTTTCCAGAATTTTCCGTTGCGCCTAAATTATCACCGTACGTTAACCAAAACAGAACTAGCACGAGCCGTAACATAAAAGCTGGCGTATGGGTTTAAAAATTCAATTTTCCAGCGGCTTTCCGAAAAGATTTCGTTACGGTTTTTTAGCGTTTCGATTTTGCTGCGTGTAAACAAATTACTTTCGGTTGGCATATTGGTTGGTGCCGCTTGCCTTTGTTTTTAAGGATTTTTATGACTGTGTTAATTTATTTTGGTCGGTTGACAAACATTTACGATAATATGTATAAGCTTCTGGGTTGTTGTAAAATTCCGAATTTAAATGCAATCGAATAAAATCACACAACCTTTTCGACTAGTCGCCACTGGTCCTTGATAGAAATGATTGGATACCTAATAAAAAAATAGTGAGCATTCATATTGTTAGGGAATTGTATCTGTGTCTCTGATTTTTTATTTATCCTTTGAAATTCAAGTTTTCGGAATAAAACTGCGAGTAACTTCGGTAAAAAAAAATTACATATTGGCCGAGGTGTGGTCCTGGAAACACCTTATTTTAAAATGACGTTAATAGTCAAATGCGTATTAAATTGTGAAATTTTGATTTATTTTGAATAATTATTTAATAAATATTAGAATGACATTATAAAAATACTAGCTGTGCCCGCGACTTCGTCCGCGTGGAATATTTATTTTGGACATCATTTTCTTTTTGCAAATTTTTTTTTTGTTATTACATATTTTAGACAATTTATTTTTTAAGTTTTTAAAAGAACACAATTAGCTTAAAGTACTTTTGCGTTAATTATTTTTCTAGTTTCATTTTCTTGTGTCAGAAGAACATATTAGTTTAGTCCGCAACGCGTTTGTAGGTCTGATCTTGACAACGCGACATATGTGTGAAAAGCAGTCTTGACGTTAATTAATTCCTATGTGTTTAAATGTTTGCCTCTGTGATTTATTAATTGTAACGGTGAAAGATAGCATAAAAGGAAAAAGAATTCTTTTAAAATTAAAAGGTAAATAATTTGGAATCATTGAGGTGCGAGGTATAAGCACTGTTTGACCAACTGCTAAACCAGTCTAAACTATTGCAACCATCACGTTACATATTGCGAAGAAATTAGATTTGAAGTCGGGTCCCGGTGGTTTAAAATTTCTAAGTAAAATTATTGGTGCACCTATTTTTAACTTGAGGGAATAATGGGGGAAGGCCACTTGTGTTCAAATAATTATTTTTTAATTTCGTCTACGCTACAGTTTCTCACTCCCAATATTGCACTTTGACACATACATTGATGATCTTTTTTTTTCTATTTTGCATATTTTAGGGTGAACTCTCGATATAAAGTCCTTAATGTTACTCACTCTTAATCCTTTATCTCGTTCAATTGCAATTTTATTTTCAAAGTGAGGTACTTTCCCGTCTCCTATTAAAAGTAACTTTAAAGGAAAAGTTATACAACCTCCCTACCACTGCCTCGTTGGTGTAGTGGCAAAGTTTCTGCCTAACATCCAAGAGGTCCTGGGTTCGAATCCCAGGTTGAGCCAAAATTGTTTCTGAGATTTTCTGTCATGAATCTCTCAAAAACAGCTCGGAGTCGAGAAGTTGGCGGTGTTACACCCCCGTGCCTCGGTTCGCACGTTAAGCCGTTGGTCATGCGCCTGATCTCTCTCCGTTCATGTCGGATTGCCGTCTCACCGAACTTTGAGAGTGATGGAACAGTGCAGTTTGAGAGTGCACTTGTGTATTGTGCTCACACTTGTGTACTATAATATCTCCTGCGTAGTTGGCTGATTTCTGTTGAGATTGGCCGCCGTGGTATATAATCGGCCTGGAGGATTATTTCTACCTCCCCCCAAATGTGCTCTCATATTTGTAGTTAATTTTAAGATGTTACAAACTTCCATATTGGGGTATTTTTAAGGCAAGACTTTACAATGTCTGCCCTTGTTCCCCTTACTATTACTGGTACAGTTTTTCGAAAGTCCCCCGCAAACATAACATTAATTTTATGATGATGATTTTATCACAGCTTCTTATATCTCTAAGAGATAGATAGAGGGTCTAGATAGGACTATCTAGACCCTCTACATGAGCTCTATGGATCATGGAACATTCGTCCCAGATTATTAAACGCGGTCACCTGGTCATTCATCGTATCAGCCTGTTATAGTCCACTGCTGGACATAGGCCTTCCCCAAGGACCGCCACAGCGCCCGATCTCCCGCTCTTTGTATCCAGTCACTACCAGCTGCCTTCTTCAGGTCGTCTGTCCATCTAGCCGGGAGGCGTCCCACACTACGTTTACCTAAGAGTGGTCTCCATTCAAGAACCTTCCTGCTCCACCTCTCGTCGGTTCTGCGACAGACATGGCCAGCGCACTGCCACTTTAGCTTGCTACATTTTTGGACAACATATGTTACCTTAGTCTTATCTCGTATGACCTCGTTCCGGATTTTATCCCTTAATGAGATCCCCAACCTAGACCATTCCATGGCACGCTGAGTGACGTGTAGTCGGTGAGCCAGCTTGACTGTCATGTTCCACGTTTCAGCTCCGTGGGTTAAGACTTGTAAGACGCATTGGTTAAACAACCGGCTTTTTAGGCACTGCGGCAGGGTTGACGTGAAGATATGACGCACCTGGTCATTAATTAAATCTAATTTTGGTTTATCATGGTACCTCGTAGAGCTACACCCCCCTCTCCGCGTCGCTCGCAAGTAACGCCTCTCTTCCTTGCAGCGTCATGTTTTGCATATCATGCGGCGCGGGTGAATTTTATATTGGTGTTATTTTAAAATTGTAATATCTTCTAAGATATTCATTGAAATTAAGTGATGTCAAGGACAATTTTGTTCACAATTAAATACTCTTAATCAACAACACATTTATTTGGATAAAGATTAATATTATTACGTTGATACAACTCTTAACAAATAATGCATTAATTTTGGTCAAATTTGATAACCACAAAAACGGTTCTAGTGACTTGATCTTAAAAGATAGACATATACTGTCGCAGACATTTTTTTAGATCATTTTAAGAAGAATAATTCTTTCATACAAATATTTTTGGTATCTTGAACCGTTTTCGCAGCGTTCGCAACGGAAGCCCTCAAGGATGAATAATTTTCCCCGTTTTTTCCACATTTTCCATGATTTCTTCGCTCCTAATAGTTGCAGCGTGATGTTATATAGCCTATAGCCTTCCTCGATAAATGGTCTATTCAACACAAAAAGATTTTTTCAATTCGAACCAGCAGTTCCTGAGATTAGCGCGTTCAAACAAACAAACAAACAAACTCTTCCGCTTTATAATATTAGTGTAGATTAAAAATCTTTTTAATTTACATCAAAAATAGCAAAATAAAAAATGACTCGTTATAGGGTACAGAGTTTTGAGCTTTTGGAAAAAAATAAGTACTCAGTCACAAATAAATTGGAACAATCTTACTTTTCTTAAAATAATGATATTAAAAGTATCCAACAAACCTTTACTTAAACAGTATTTTATGGATCAAATAATTTGAAGAACAATTCTAGCTAACTTTTTGGGTGCATTGTGGACATACAATTATTGCTCACCCGACGCACGAATGATTTGTATTTTCGGTTGATTTTTTAACCCACGCAGCGGCTAATCTTCCTCAGATTAACAATGCATAATGTATCACACTCCTTGAGTAGATAAAAATCGGAGTCAACCGACTTAGCATCACAATCACAACTAACTTGTAACTCTTCGCCTTACCAACTGTAGAAAATTTTGCGATCACTAAGACTATTTATTTCGATTCCGGTTGTTTTTTTATTTATTTTTCTGATGTTTTTATTTGAGTTATTTAAGAAAATCTGCCCAAATAAGCATTACTAATTTTTTTTAACAGAAACATAAATTAGTACATAAACACCGACCTGAGGTGTCGTAGACACCAGATGACCAATTGCGAGTCCACCTATTAACGTGGAAAGTTTTTAAGACCCATTAACAAAAGAACAAGCCAAAACATGAAGCTTCTGAAAATGGTTGTTAAAATATTCCTGTTTAAACTGGCGCGGTGTTTCGGAGACACCACCTCGGCAATTAAAGGTTAACTGCCTCGTTGAACTTCATTGGAGGAACAGCTTTCGTATTTTGAAATTGTGAAATTTTGAAATTGAAACCGTGTATTGAAATCCTGTCTCATTTCAATACCCGATAGAAAGATTGAAATTACGCAGCAATGGTGCCGTTGAAAAATGGCGGGATATTTCAAGCCGCCGCTCACCACAATCGACACTAACAAACTAAATGTACTATTGGTACTCGAAGACTACTCGCCTCTGTATGAATCGAGTGACATAATATTTAACATGTCAAGTTTTTATTTTGGGTTTGTTAATATATCAACTAATCTCATCGTGTACGTCCGACTTCTGTGCGCAGAACTTACCTCAACTATCAGGCAGTACAGCCCTACTCCACCACGCGGACTCAGTGCTGATTGGTGGAAGGGTGTTTGTAAGTTAGAGACCAACCTTACCATCAGATGTTATTAACTTCTCAATAACATCTGATAATAAAATACATTTTTATTATCAGACTAGAAAGATCGTCGAAGTTAGACAGAAGTCACAGTTACACCTTGTTAAAAACTAATGTTCCTACGAAAAAATACTTATGTAAAAGTATTGAAGCAGATGAAAAAGTACAATACAGACATTATTGACTTGTTAGCTAACACACAAGATTTACTTTTGCATTAATAAGTTCATTGAAATAGAGAAAACGTAGCGTCATAATTTAACAGATAACAACTTGGATCAAACCAAGAAGTTGCAGTTACGGTATAAGATAGCCGCGTATGGTCCTACTAAACCGAGTCCAAAGGACCTGCCTCGCTTCTGGTCGTCGTCAGTACTGCGAGTTGTTAGTAAGTGCGTGCTGTGCGCGAAAGACCCTTTTCAAGTTGTCTGTTGTATGGACGTAACGTATCTTAGTCCGTTTGTATCGATCTAAGGTAATAAAATAAATCAATAAAATCAATTTATTTTTGTAAATAGACTTACAAGGAACACTTTTTCACGTCCCAACATATGATTTAACCCTACCACCGCTTCGAGACAATTTGGGCTAGTGCTGAGAAGAAGCGGAAGAAACTCAGTCACTATTGTCAGTGCCTCTTTTCAAATTAATTTACAATAATTGTAATTGTTTACATTCAAACATTTCCATATGTTTTCATTTATATAATCATTAATTTAATAATATCCTTTCGACATTTATACATCTTAAACAACAGTTTTAAATTTATGTATCTAATAAAGGCAATGAAATTAAATGTTCAGAAAATTAATTAAAACTTATATAAGTACACCTAAATGAGTGACCAACCTTATGAAGCCTAAAATGTGGAACGGCAAGTCTATTTTTTTGTCTAGTGTTGAAGTTATGCAAATTGCTATTTTTAGGAAATAAGTGTAAGTTTTTTCAGACGTATACTACAAACTGTAAGTATTTTAACTTCTTTTATCAGTTCCCTAAGTGTTTCATCCGATTTAAATTTCATAATTAAATAGATAACACCCTTTCATCCTCTCAAAGATAATAACTGTGTCAAGATCAATAGAAACAGCAGATTAAGTACACACAACACCACTTTCACATAATAACGTAACATATCCATTATCTTTGATATAACTTTACGTTGAAAATGGCCTCTAGATTAGTGGATGTAAAGACGAGTTTTGATTGAGGGAGTTCGATATTTTGCGGGTAGATGAATATGTTGTTATCAGCACAATGGAAAGCCACCGATCAAGATGTATCGCCGACAATGTGATGGCTTATTATGGTTACGTTAATTGCAAGATTACCAGAGCCAGCAATCAATCAGCGACGCCTTTGTTTAATAATCTAACGCTAATTACTGTGGAGTAACTGGAGTTGTGGAGGACTAAGTACAGGGGAGTAGAGTAGTTGTCTCGCTTTCACAGGGTTAATAAGCAAATTAAGTAGTTGTAGTATTTTTGTAAATCTATCCCGTGTTTAGGTTACTGTAACCTATCACTATTTAGCTTAGCGTTATTGTAGCATATTTTGCATAATTTAAACTTTTTCGCGGTTCGAAAAAAAACGTACCTAAGAACTTTTTATCATTATTCATTTAGAGTTATTTTATAAATTATTATAATAAAAGTTTTATGCCATTGAAATACGACAAGGTCGTCTTTAGGTAGACGTCTATCCTAACTTTATAATACTAGAGATAAATCATAAATGAGCTTGGCAGTGTGAAATGTTTAGCCTATCTACCAAAGATATTACTATAAAAACAAACTCTCGATAGGTACTTAATTTTCGCTCGAAAAAGCAATTTTCCAGTCATGCCAAAATTATATTTTCTATCATATTTATTTTTACCCCGGTAGATGATGGAACACATGAAAAATCGATCTTTTGAATAACTACTGTCAAGTTCGAGTTCGACTAAAAATCGAATTTAAGTGGTAGCACCGCAACACAAATTGTTTCGGGGTGTCGAGAGTCTATCGAATGGTATTGGCATATGTGAATGCTCACGCGATTTTTATTTCTATTTTCAATTCCGATTACGGATTGCTTTTCACTGAGATTCACTTTAGTTTATTTGGTTAATGTCATTCTACAGTCCGACAGCAAGTCGATTCATGCACAAACATGCAACGTTGCTTCAGCGCTATCTCAAGGCGGATCGAATATGGCGCATGTGGTTCAAAAACGGCGTGAATAGGAACTAGTCAGCGTTGATAGTTTTATTTGGGATTCTCAGGCGCTTCGTCTATGATTTAACGTCACAAATGCCAGCGTCGTAATAGCTTACAGCGCTGGATTCGTGAATGCAAGGCATAGTTCGGGACAGTATTTAAGTTCGACGACGAGATTTTAACAACATGAATTTTATAAACAGAAATTTAAAATCCTGGGGGGCGCCCCAGGATTTTAAATCGTAGCAAACATCGATAAAAGAGGTGAAGACGCTTGAAGGACGAGAAAGTAGCAAGAGCTCGCTTCATACATCGCAGTTGAAACAAAAAAAATATTAGATCAAACCAAAAACGAGACAGATACGGTATGAGCTGAGCTAGTCGCGCGTGGTCTTGTGTTACCGAGTCCAAACCTGCTTCGGTCCTAGTCGTCTTCACACGTGCACAACTGTTTTGCACGTGCTTGCATGTGCAAAAGCGGCCGTTCAAAAGTTAACGAATGAAATGTGTCTTCATGTTTATTTGGGTATAGCGCGTCTGGTCGGTCGTGTGTCATAGTTTTGTCTCCAGGTGTACCTACTAGACTACCTATTCGCGGCTTTAAAGAGCAACTAGTTTTCGCATGAAAGCTAAGGTAACAGTACAGATAAATAATAATCTTTGTTCAGCCGCCAGCAAATTCAGCTGAAGAGCACTCGAAGCAATGGCTCCAACCCCAAACCACTTCGAGCACTGACAAGAGTTTGCTTTCCAAACAGAAGCAAATTAACACAGGCTCGAAAAACAATTATTAATTCATCTCATCAGTCAATGTGTGACGCGTCGAAATCTTAAAAGGTAAAGGCCCTGTTCAAGGTAATACTAAGGTATAAGTCACACTGTTCCCCTCACTGCCTCGTTGGTGTAGTGGCAAAGTTTCTGCCTTCCATCCGAGAGGCCCTGGGTTCGAATCCCAGGTCGAGCCAAAATTGTTTCTGAGATTTTCTGTCATGAATTTCTCAAAAACAGCTCGGAGTCGGGAAGTTGGCGGTGTTACACCCCCGTGCCTCGGAAAGCACGTTAAGCCGTTGGTCCTTCGCCTGATCTCTCTCCGGTCATGTCGGATTGCCGTCTCACCTAACTTTGAGAGTGATGGAACAGTGAGTGCACCTGTGTATTGCGCTCACACTTGTGCACTATAATATCTCCTGTGCAAAGTGCTGATCTATGTTGAGATTGGCCGCCGGGGTCGAAATCGGTCATTAATAGGAGTATTAAGCCTCACTGTTAAATAGAAAAAAGCGCTACAAGTTGGAGCTTTGTATTTTATCGCCCTTAGCAGTAAGACTGCCTAAATTATACATCATTCATCATTGTGCTTGTTGACTTTTGTCTTTGTATTTATTTGTGGACTGCAATAAAAAGTTATTTAATCTAATCTGTCATGCGCTGTTCCACTTGGGTAACTTGCGTGGAAAAGTTCAAACATTTTATTATTTCACTTTACTTAACCAATCCGCAAAAAAATACTTACCTTTTTCATTAACACTACGAAGTATGCGCTCTGGTAGCAAAATACCTGGCTACCTTTACCTCGTTGTCTTTTTTTCGCGTCAGGAAAATGGTTTACGCATACGCACCACCGATGACTGGCGCACGACCGGCGATGGGTTATGTGGGACTCCCGAACTCGGTAGGAGCTCATATTCCCACGAAAATCCAGACGGTGCCGTCCAGTGCTATTTGTTCGCCCAAGTGAGTGGGCCGGTTGCATGCGACCTCGGTCCTTATCCGTTGTCGTAGGGAGCGACAAACGCGTAGTACGACATACGCGACAAAGGGACGAGCGATACGCGACTGACATTTGAACTTTGACTGACATATGAAGGATTGGCGCACTGCGTCCCGTCACACTTATCGCGTTGCGTTGCTCACGTAAGACAATGCCGTAATGAGCATAAAGAAACAAGAGGTTTGCTAAAGGCAGTGTCGTGTGAAGAAACACAGATAACAATGTTGTTGAACCTACCCCGTGTTATGAATCAAATTAATATTTTCGCGTCATGTTTATGTTCAATCTCCATAAGGATTTTCCAATCCCCTTAAAAGTCCTCGTCAGTAAAAGGTTTCAAGAATAAAAATGAGTGATTTTATTTGCAAAACAAAACAGGCGGCGCAAAACCGGATCAGATGGCGTTCTCTTGTGTCGGAGGCCAAGACAAACTTTGGGTCGCTGCGCCAAAGGAGTAGTACGAGTAGTAGTAGTATTTGTAAAAAAAAAAGACTGCCTCGTTGGTGTAGTGGCAAAGTTTCTGCCTTACATCCGAGAGGCCCTGGGTGCGAATCCCAGGTCGAGCCAAAATTGTTTCTGAGATTTTCTGTCATGAATTTCTCAAAAAAAGCTCGGAGTCGGGAAGTTGGCGGTGTTACACCCCTGTGCCTCGGAAAGCACGTTAAGCCGTTGGTCCTGCGCCTGATCTCTCTCCGGTCATGTCGGATTGCCTTCTCACCGAACTTAGAGAGTGATGGAACAGTGAGTGCTCCTGTGTATTGCGCTCACACTTGTGCACTATAATATCTCCTGCGTAGTTGGCTGATCTCTGTTGAGATTGGCCGCCGTGGTCGAAATCGGCCAGGAGGACTATTATTTGTAAAAAGAACTTCGTATGTAATCAGTCCTTATCACGATCATCGATTTGTACCTGACTCATAGGTGTCTATATATATCGTTATCCTAGTCACCATAGCACTAGAATACTAACTGGTAACTAACTGGTCTAGAGCAGTTCAAACAGACATGTTCATGCACACAAATGTTAATAAGTTGGGGGTTCGAACCCGCGACCTCTTGGTTAATAGTCAACCTCTTGACCATTACACCAAAGTAGTCAAATCGTCGTATTAATTTGTTAAAAGTTCTTTGCGTGTCTCACATTTTCGATTATGTAACCTAACCGAATACCTGAAATATCTAGACGCATTAATCGTTCCTCGAATAGTCAGCCTTATTCGTATTTACAAGACGCCAATGTTTGTCATACAGAATAAACATTTCAAAACATTGAGTGCAGAGCATGCGTAATGGGAACTTGTAACTTAATGTTTAATTATTCATTATCAAAAGTTATTTTCTATTGGTTAGACTTTCGATTTCATAGAATACTCGTAGGGTAAGTATTCCCTGAACTAACCTTCTTTTTTATCGTTAGGGAAACGCATACCCACAAGCCGCGGGGGCAGCTGGGTGTTATGTGGAACTCCAGGCCTCTAAGAGAGAACCCGCCTACCCACTAAAAACCTGACGGTGCCCTCCGGTGCCATGTGAGTCGGAGACGTGGCGGGTTCACCGTAGGCCGAAAGGCCACAGGCATTCAGCGCAATTCCCTGAACTTACCTAAATTAACACGTGTCTGTCGTTATCCTTTCACTAACAAATTCCCTAGCATTAAAATAACCCCAACTTATTTAACAGGCAATTTGCGAAACGCTTCGCAGTTTTCCAGCGAACAATTAATTTTCAAGGTTTTTAATCAATGTCAGAACGTCGGGAGTTCGGGACGTAACGAATCAATTGTCATTTCGATGATACAATTATAGTACAGGTTCCAGCACATCAGACTACCCATTTTTGTTGCAAAATCGCCCGAATCACAAGTGTATAAGGTACTGCAATGTTTACCATGACGTGCTGGCAACCGTACTTTTGCCTGTATAAAGTGATGTTATATTTGATATATATAATTACGAAATATTCTTATGATTTTTAAGCTGTTACGAAAACGATACTGACCGATAAACGTGAAAGATAAAAACCAAATAATGGCCAGTGACCGATATGCGGTTTCTTTTGTCTTTTTAACGAAATATTTTGATTCTGCATTTACTGATTTCTTGTGTGATTACTATTTATAATAATCGTATTACAACTATCTCATGGAACGTAAACGTATTTATTCAACCGATTCGTGGTGGATGGCACGCATGTCGTGTCTTCGCTTACTTTTGTGCGTGGTGTTGAGCACGAGAGGCGTGTCATTATAAAATCAATGGTAACTGCTTTTAAGTATTAGAGAGATCTACTCTGTACAAAACTCTCTTAATTGTTCACGTTAATCATGGTCTTAGCCTTTTTTCCTAGATATCGTATTGTAAATAGGGGTACCCAGCGTTTTTGAAAATTGAGTTACTTATGTCAATGTGTAAGTTTTTCAACCCTTAAAAGTCATTTCCAAAAATACACTTATTTTGCCACTTAACATCACTTGAAACTATCTTCCTGGCTGTATGCAAGCTTTAAACAAGTAAAAATGGTCAAAATACTGTTTTCTTTTCCGCATGGCTGAAGACACACTAGGCATGTCATCTTGTCGAATGGCGTTGAGCACGCCAGGTGTGCCACATCATTTTTGTTCAGCCCTACGGTCAGCCGCAGAAGATTGCAGAATAAGACATCGCAATGAATTGGTTAAAATCTTACTAATTAATATTTGACGACCGCTTGGTGCCGTGGTTCACGTGTCGGACTTCTAAAACCAAGGGTCGCGGGTTCGATCTCCGCACAGTACAAGCATAAGTGTGCATGAACAAGTGTTAATATATGTATTTGTATAATATGTATTTATTTACAAAAAAAGTATTTAAGTATGTTTATCCGTTGTCTAGTACCCATCACACAAGCCACTAGGCTTAGGTAAGCTACTAAGCTTAATTTGGGACTAGAGAATTGGTGTGATTGTTGTGAAATAAATAAAAAAAACCTACCTGTTTCAAATGCTAAAATATGAAGATGTGCTATTTATAAAATCAATAATTAAGAAAATGTATGCCTATAACTGGAGCCACAGAATGCCGAGCCGCCAGGGAAATTTAGCACAAAGTAAGTTTATCGAATTAATCAGAAATAATGGGCAGTATTGTGTCGAAGTTTCATGCTTGGCTACAGCACAAATTTGATTAAAATAAATAGCGGAAGATATGGTGAATTCTTGCAATAGACATTCAATTAGTGGTTCTACATATACACACGCAACGTAAACAATATCTTAACTAGAACTATCGACTAGGTTACGATTTCAGCATCGTCGACGAAGCAATCTGACAAAAACGTGCGAAATTGACATAAGCCACAGAAAAGTTCCCATGTGACTTAGCAATAGTGAATGTCTAAATCATTTTATTACGTTTGTCATTTATTGGCATTCTTTTAGTGACATTTCGATTTGCCATCGGCTATGCAATCGTTGACTTTGTCTACTGGCTTAGCTGTGTTTAATGCATGTATGTATGTAGGAGCGTTGGTTTGGTATGGCACGAAACATAAGGAGACATGTTCAAGCCTGATAAAATGTAATTTTGACATTCATAAATGGCATAATATGTGTCTCAACCTATATAAACGATATTGACATCTGGCATGCTTCGCTTATGCTAGACAGACGCGCGTCAAAGGGGCAAACAATCGCACAGAATCATAATCATAAAATTTGTAATTCACACTTGGAAACAAAAAATCACTTGTGAACGTTTTGAGTTAATAAGAACCTGTCTCCTTATTTTTTGGTCCAAACTAGCGAATCGAGAGAAAGCACAGATAATAAGGCAAATGGCACACTTTTTACTTCTCATTTTTAAGCGCTAGGCAGGTGGTATATCTCCGGTATTTTATTTTAATCTAAGCAGTACAGTGAAGAAGTAATAAGGTTGTGCAGGCCTACGCTACCAACGGAAAATTTAATACAACAAACATTGAGAATACTTGTTAGGCATACTAAGGTTAGTTAAAAATACAAAATTAACGGAACCACTACAAAATTATTTGGGTTTAAGGTAAGTTAGAAAGCTTTTTCTTATGGGGCTGAATTAAACCTTAATTTGATTTTGTTATGCAAAATCTAACTCTTTAAAATGCTTATGAATTCATACTAGATCTTAATTGATGTAAACCTGACTAGACTGATAGGACGGGAAATTAAAACCTTACCTATTCGACATATTGTTTTATTTATGCAATCTTGTTTCATACACTATGAATCGGCTAAAGCCTTCCTTCGTGAGCTTAATATAATTCTTAAAAATACATTTTAAATTTCAAGCAAATTAGTAATGTACACCAAGCATTAAGGCAAAAATCACCGTGTACAAAACAAACATGATCTTATCAATCACTTCAGCCAATTCCTCCTTCTCGCAGTACTTGCTGGCTTCGGTCTGCATTTCTTCTACGTTGCCGTTGCGTTGTGCTATCTCAGATGCGAAGTCGTCTTCGTCTTGCGTGGAGTAGCCTTCGTTGATCGAATTGTAGTTTCTGCAAACCTGGAAAGAGGACGTATTAAACTTTCGGCGCGCGGTACTGACGAAAAGTTTTTTTTATGACATAAAAGAAAACGCTTAGCACACAATACATCATGTTAGGAGATGTTAAGGCTGAAGCGCACTATCCCGGATTCTTCAAGCACTAAGGCATTGCCAATATTTCTGGTAACTGACGGAATGCAATGATTCTGAAAACATAAATGTTATGGTGTCATGCTTAAATAAGGTGGCAGTAGCTAGCCAGACAGACTAAGAACAAGTTCTTGCACCAATGATACGTATCCCCAATCGGATTCAAACCTCCTCCTCTGTGGTATCTGAAACCACCAGACCATCAACTACCTGAGGCTTCATAACAATACAAAATATATGAACGAGGAATAACCATTGCCTGCCTTATCATAAATCAATAGGACCGTATTGTAAGCTGATATATTACTTCATTTGGAAACATATTTTAGACAAGTTTTAAAACTTGTCTAATTTATGTAGTAAGGCTGTTGAACCATTCAGTAAAATAAACCTTTATATATTTCATATCATACCATAATAACGGGCAAGCAGAATACAGCTCTAAACCATTGAGCCGTAAGTAGGTTTTGAATAACAGCTGTCTTACACCAACGTTCAGTCACCGAAGTCATCATGAGTACATGTATGAACAATGCTATAAGGATACCACCAAGCACTGTTATGTAGAGGGCCACTGAAAAAAAAACATTTTTATTACATACGGGGTGGTATCGAACCTGGGTCCATAGTATTTCGCTCAACGGGCATCTACCTAAAGCGCTAAGTAATCCAAATGTTGGCCAGGGTGAATTAATAATAATAAATATACAACACCATCAAAAACATTGATCTGACTCGTGGTAAGTAGCTTAAGCATTTGTGTTACAGATATCAGAATCAACAGTGGTATTACAAATAAACTTAAATAAATACATATAACACCCAGACCAGTACAAACAGACATGGTCATGCACACTAATGTTTGTACAGAGCGGGGATCGAACCCGCGACCTCTTGTTTAATTACTAATAACTAATAAACTAACTAATAAACCAGCATGAAAAGACGTACCTACTTGCTTCTCAATAAGAAATTGTGACATATAAAAAATAAAAAGTACCTGTATAAGCTTTGCGACATATGGAGGTTTTTTGTAATTAATGAATATGATAGTTTGTTGTGCAACCATATTGAAGCGTTAATTAAATTAATGTAATTAAGGAAACTTTTGGACTTGAGTGAGATGTTGCTTTCCGCGCAACGGCAGCGTATTACGTTGATTTTTTTAAACATTTTTATTTGATGCACATCAAAATTTCGTACAAAAGGTGGACTAAACGCCTTAGGGCATTCTTTACCATGCCATACATGGTCGTGTTCTATTTTCTTGGATCGGCGTTGCTGTTGGGCAGAAGGCAATAGAGCACTCGAGTTCCGGGTAAATAAGAAAATAAAAGAGTCTTGAATTGAGAAACTTTACAGCGTGAGACGCTGAAAAGGGTCCAAAACGTCAGGTTAAAATAAAATGTTAATTAATCACGAATTAATCCGTAAAAAGTGTCTCATTTCAATGTCTACTGTTCGCATAAGCTTCGGAAACAAATTAAAGACAGTCTGTTTACAAACAAAGACTACAATTAACTCACATATAGTAGGAATTGTGTGACACGGCATCAGATAATCTATGTAGCACAGACCCATACAGATGAGTACGGCGGACCCAGCGTAGGACCAAACCCGGGACGTTTGTAGCGGTTCACTCCAGAATGATAGAAGCAGGAATGTTGCTAATACTATAAAGAGAACGTATATGTTATATCATCATCAGTACATATATAGTATCATCATTATCTTCCGTAGGGCGTCCACTGCGGAACCCAGGTTTCGTTTACCTTAGGCCTCACTCACGGAGACGGGAGGCGTCAAGTGACTGTAGTGTTTAAGCTGAGGAAACTTAATTGGTTTATATATTATTTTAATTACTTATTTTGTTATGTAATATTAAATAGTATGTTTCCTAAAAATTGATTTAAAAAAAACTAGGTGTTCTGATTGTGTGCAATCAAAGAGTTACAATACTTATTCAATGAAGAATTTCGCTTTCGAATTCGTATGTAAAATGTATAAATAATGTGAAATCACACCTGGACTGCCACAGGCGGCACTTGAAATTTCACATTGTAAAGCAATTTCCATTGTTAACGCTCAAAAATGAAACTTAATGTATAAATAACTGAAAGAAGTTATGCAGACGTAATAAGAATTTTCATATATTTAACAAACGGAGTCGATTGCGTTTTGCGTGATCGATTCGGAAAGGTTAGGTTTGTCTAAGGGCCCTTAATAATAGTTCCTAATAATAGTCCTCCTGGCCGATTTCAACCACGGTGGCCAATCTCAACAGAGATCAGCCAACTGCGCAGGAGATATTATAGTGCACAAGTGTGAGCGCAATACACAGGTTCACCTACGGTTCCATCACGCTCAAAGTTCGGTGAGACAGCAATACGACACGACCGGAAAGAGATCAGACGCAGGACCCACGGTTTAACGTGCTTTCCGAGGCACGGGGGTGTAACACCGCCAACTTCCCGACTTCGAGCTGTTTTTGAGAAATTCATGACAGAAAATTTCAAAAACAATTTTGGCTCAACCTGGGATTCGAACCCAGGACTTCTCGGATGTAAGGCAGAAACTTTGCCACTACACCAACGAGGCAGTCATTGTTGATCCTAATGCTGCGATAAAGATTTGGGGATATTTATCTTACCCATCAAAGGAGTGTAGAACACGATGTTATAATTAGTAGGTTTCCTCTGAAAATCCACGTTGATCACCAGCCGATCACCCAAGTGGGTGGAGTTGGAGTGACTCTTAGGGTATATCATGTACCACTTTGCCGCTGGTACAACGAACCTCACGATCTTTGTCATCTCCCATTCGTTTTCTATCAGATCGTCTTGGTAGGTGAACTGAAATGTTTTTGTCACACAGTTAAGTTTGTTCCTTTCTTGTAACATCAACAGATACGAGTACATTTCTCACAGTGTGCACAGACGAGGGAGTATTGTTCGTCTTTCTATATGTTCTAATATAATTTGAAAATCAATGAACATCATTATATAAATGATATAAATGACAAAGATAATGGAAATGTGTGAATGTAAACAATTACAATTATTGTTAATTAAATTTCAAAAGAGTTAGTTTAACTAAGTTTCTTGCGCCGCTTCTTCTCAGCACAGGCCCAAATTGTTCTGAAGCGATGGTAGGGTTAATTTATATGTTGGGACGTGTAAAAGTGCTACTTGTGAGTCTACTTACAAATATATTTATTTTATTGATTTATTGCATCGCCAATTTATTTGAGAAGAGAGAGTTTATGGCAGATTTTTTACCTTGACTTTAGTAGTTGCGTTATGTTACATATATTTATATAGCAATTGCTCTATGACAATGCCTCACTTACACCGGCCTGTGATACCAGAGTTTAAGTAAAGCGATTAAACTATGAACTTATTAACGCTGACAGAGAAATATATTTTTTTAAACAATGGATATCATCATCATCAGCCTATACATATACGTCACATTCCTCACCTCAACTATGAGGTGGTGCGAGCCATACTCCACCACACGGGTTCAGTGCGGTTTGCTAGAGGGGTGTGTGTAAGGTAAGTGACCAACCTTACTGTCAGATGTTATCAAGCCGCCCGAGGGCTTCCGACCAGGCTTAACGACTAATATCTATCGATAGTGACCGGGCCAACAGCTTAACGTGCCTTCCGAAGCACGGAGATGCTTGTAAATAGACGTCACTTTTATGGTCAGAATGGTCACCCATCCCAAACATGCAACCAAAGCGCTGCAACCACTGCGCCACAAGCACCTCGGCAAACAATGGATATGGCGGAGCCTGAATCGCGCAGAAACATAATATAAAAATACTTACAGCCAGCCGTAACATGCTGTGTTTTGCACCCAATATTGTAATCTTTTCGTGCGCTTCCCACGGCTGTATGACGATAGAACATGTATAGCTGTCATGGGGCCACCTGAAGTATTAAAGAGTTTAATATAATTTTAACAATAACTAGCATGATATCGGCAGAAAAAGGTAAAGGAATGGGTTAAATACGTCACATAGTAAAAATTAGGCAGCGGTAGCAAAACGAGTAGATGTCATTTTTAATTTCTGTCGCCGCTAGCCGACCTCCCATAAAAAACAAGCGGCAAATCAAGACTTCTTTGGTTGGACCAAAGACGGGGGAGCGCATCACTGCGCCGATGGCGTTTCCGCGGAAGGCTACGTGACACACCGAACAACACGTCAACGACCTTGCATGTAAGATAAACATTTTCTGTTATATTTTTATATATGTTAGTTTATAAGGTATATATTCTATGGGCCTGTATTTAATTGTAAATCTGTTGCCTGAAACAAATAATTAAATAATAAAAAATTAAGGGCTCCACTCTATGAGCTGCTACTCTTACTCGTATGTGCAAAAGTGTCAATTAAATAATTGAATGAAGTCTGATAAGTATACGGAGGAAGGGCACAAGTGACAAGACCGATAGCCGATTTCACACTCATTTAATAAGGAAAAGGTGCGGCTGACGCAGCCACACTTTATTTGCAAATACCTACATTACAATCCTCCCTTCTGAATTAACACTAAAATCTTAAAAATATTTCTTATAATCTACTCTTGGCTTGTCCCTTAATTGCATCCGCGGAAGAACATCAGTTGCGGACACGGTGGAGGCCGGAGCCGGCGCGGGCGCGGCGGCCGGCGGCACGGCGGCAGAGCTTGTACCTTGATTGGGCGTGCAGCTTATCAGTGGTTGAAAAGTACTCAACTTTTCCTTCCTCATACACTCCTCCCCGATGATTTCGGTGTTAGGGATTGTATTAGCGCTGTCCGTTGATCCACCTGTGATTATCTGATTTTGATGTCTTTTAACATTTATTTTAGAATCACGATCTTCTATAAGATATAGGACTTTGCCAAGCCTTTTAACTATTGTTCCATGACACCAATAAAATTTATTTTTATTAATATAATGTTTGTACAAAACTAAGTTCCCGGGTTCAAAAGGTTTTCTAACAGTTCCACGGAAGTACTTATTCTGCAAGGACTGTTTGTTTATTTTATTAGCGGAAATGGAAGATGATGGTGAGTTTTCTTTTTTAAATATTAAATCTAATCTAGACCTAAGAGTTCGACCGAATATCAGTTCCGCCGGCGAACAACCTGTAGTGGAATGTTTGGAGTTCCTATAGTCAAACAGGTATTTGTTTAAATTTATCACAAATTTTTTTGAATCCCCTGATAATAGGCAAGTTTTAATACCTTTTTTAACAATTTTTACATAAGATTCGGCTTGCCCGTTACTCGCTGGATAATATACAGGACTAGTTGTATGCTTAATACCATTCAAATGGCAGAAATGTGCAAATTCTCCTGATACAAATGAGGTCCCATTGTCTGTAACAATACTATTAGGAATACCAAACCTTGATATAAACTCGCTCATTTTTTCAATTAGTTTCGCGGATGTAATGTTATTTTTCATATCATAGCATTCGATCCACTTTGAGTACGCATCTACTATCACCAAATACATTTGATCATTGATTGGGCCGAGAAAATCCATATGTATCCTTTCAAAACAATGCAAGGGTTGTTCCCATGATTCAAGTGGTACCCTAGGAGGAGACGCGCGTAGCTTAGAGCAAATATTACACTCCAGGATCATTTTCTCAATACACGAGTCTATTCCCGGGAACCAAAAACGCGAACGAGCCTCTGCCTTACATTTAACTATACCTAAATGTGAGCTATGTAATTCGGTTAACACTTTGTGAATTAATTTTTGTGGAATGACTACTTTATGTCCTCTCATTAAGCATCCATTTTCATAAGCTAACTGTAACCGACATTGATGATATGGCTTTAAATTCATATCTGTCACCTTCCGTGGCCAACCCTTAGATATATAGTCAATCACCTTTAATAACACTTCATCTTTAGCCGTTTCTTGCTGTAGGACAGACAATGTAACGGGCATGTTACCTACGACTACAAAGTTAATGTACGACGCACTGTCTATTGAAGCAGGCGCGCACTCGCTACTCGATTCAACAAAATAACAACCAGCTGGCTTGCTACCGCTGTGTGCGTGGGCGCATCCCTGCCTACAATCAGCTGTCTCGACCGGTTCTAATGAGGCACGTGACAAAAAATCAGCGCTGTTGTTTGCGCTACGCACATACTCAATTATGTAATTATAGGCAGATAAGAATATTGCATATCTTTGCAACCTATTGGCGGTAATCTCGGGTATGCCGCGCTGTAGCCCAAATATTGAAATTAACGGCTTGTGGTCTGTCCTAAGAATAAAAGGTTCAGATCTAGCATATAAATATGTATGAAATCTTTTAACGCCAAAGATAATGGAAGTCGCTTCTTTTTGTATTTGAGCATATTTTTTCTCGGCTGCATTTAAGGTGCGAGACGCGAATGATATAGGTCTTTCAACTTTATCTGGCCCGATTTGAGACAACACCGCTCCCAACCCATACGGCGAGGCATCTACAGTTAAAATCAGCTTAGCGTTGGGGTCGAAATGTGCTAAAACTTGGTCTGATGCCAAACATTGTTTAATTTCATTAAAAGCTTGTTCATGGCTGGAAGTCCACGCCCATTTCGTACCTTTTTTAAGTAAATCATACAAGGGTGTTAAGATTGACGACGCTCCGTGTACGAAATTCCTGTAATAATTGATCAATCCTAAAAAGGACTGCAATTGGGAGACATTTTTTGGAACTGGAGCTTTTAAGATTGCCTTAACTTTTTCTGGGGATTTTTTCAATCCATGTTTGTTTATATCATAGCCCAGATAATTTACTTCGTCCTGAAAAAATGAACATTTATCTTTGTGTAACGTAAGACCTGCATCCCGCAGCCTTTGTAAAACTAAATATAGTTTTTCTAAATGTAATTTCCTTGATTTTTCCGTGATTAGGACGTCATCTAAGAAAACTAATACCCCTTCAATGTCACCTAGAATGCTATTCAGTACCCTTTGGAATATTGCCGGTGCACTCGACAAACCAAAAACTAATCTTTCATATTTGTAAAGTCCTCGTGTGGTATTAATACAAGTAACGTTTTCATTGTCGTCGATTTGCAGTTGGTTATACGCCATGGACATATCTAATTTTGTGAACTGCTCCCCACCATGTAGCTTAGAGAACAGATCCTCGATAGTAGGCAGTGGATATTTCTCAATAATTAATTGTTTGTTTATCGTTTGAGAATAATCTGCACATATCCGCACAGAGCCATCACGTTTTAAGACTGGGACTATTGGAGATGCGTATTCAGAGTACTGGATTGGTTTGATTATTCCTAATTCGACTAAACGATCAATTTCTTTGTTTACCTTGTCTTTGAGCGCAAAGGCAATAGGGCGCGCTTTAAAGAAAACCGGTTTCGAATCGGGTTTCAATGGCAATTTGACTTTATAATTCTTTAAACAACCTAATTTGCCAGAGAATAAATCGGGAAAGTCAGATATAATCTTATCTACTATCTCATCATTACTCAGATTAAAATCACAGAAGTTTATTGATTGCAATTGCAATTCAAACATGGAAATAAAATCCCGACCAAGTATCGATGGACCACCATTCAAAACAACATAAACATCCAACACTTTGCAACGATTTTCATATGATATCGGCAGCTTTGCAACGCCTGTACATTTTATGCCTGTCCCAGAATAGGTTATTAGTTTCTTCCGACAAGGTGACAAATGAACGTTTTTGAAATAACGGTTATAAGTATAATCCGATATTGCTGTCACGGCGGAACCGCTATCGATTTCAAACTTCAAATCTAGATCGTTAATTTTAACACATACCGACATGGGTGCACCTTCTATTGATCTAATATTGTATAACTCACCGTCATCATCGCTACCGCTCACTTCCGCCGCTTGTACATACTTAACACTATTGCACATCCGACGCAAGTGGCCTTTTTTATTACACTTTTTGCACTTGTAATTGGAAAATCGACATTCACTCGCTTTGTGATTATAATAACCGCACACAGAGCACTTATCACGGAATGGTCGTTTAGCGTTGTCTATTTTGAATACCGCCTCCTGATGTGCCGTTGATGATCCGGATGACGCGATGGCTGCACTGCGCGAGCAGCGAGAACTCTCAGCTAGCTCCACCGCCTTTGATAAAGACAATGATGTGGCATCTTGCTGGAACAACTTCTCTCGTTCGGGACCCGGAATCATACCCATTACGAATCTGTCAAGTAATGCATCTTCCAGGTTTTTGAAATTACAGTGTGCGGCCAGACCCCGTATGCGGGCCGCCCATTGCGAGTGACCTTCACCGACGCGTTGTAACGCCGAGTAGAAATGCGATCGCTCCACGAACACACAACGCTTGGGTATGAAGTGATTGTCCAGTAATTGCAAAACTTCCTCGAAATTCTTGGCTTCCAATTCATCTGGCAGTGCTAAATTGCTCGCTAGCTGGTAGGTCGCCTCACTGAACGCGCTGAGTAGAATGGCTCGTCTTTTAATGCCTCCTTTGTCTGACTCCGTAGTAATATCATTTGCTATGAACCACTGGTTAAGTCTACTTTTATAAGTCTTCCAGTCTTGAGATTGATGGTCAAAGCTTGAAATTAATCCAAAAGGACTTTGCGAAGCCATTTTTATTATTTGTGGGTAGAAATCCGAACGCCGCCACTGATAAGTATACGGAGGAAGGGCACAAGTGACAAGACCGATAGCCGATTTCACACTCATTTAATAAGGAAAAGGTGCGGCTGACGCAGCCACACTTTATTTGCAAATACCTACATTACAAAGTCCTTACCTATTGTTAATTGTAGTTTCAGTGAAGCACCAAGTGTCTATCGTCGCTTTCAAGTGGAACAGAGCAGTGCCATTAGGGTACACCCAGATCTGCTCGTGGCCTATCGTTTTAAGGGCATCTAAGCTATTAGCGCTGAAATCAGATTTTAATTTTGTTACGCAGGCTACACTCAAAGGTAGGTTTTTGATTTTAAGTATAGTCTTAGATTTTTACCAATGCAGACCCACAAATGTATGACCCTGTATGACATTAACAGAAAATTACTCCTGTCATTCAAATCGATTATGATTTGAATGAGAGGAGTAATTTTCATCAATCAATCATTCGTAATGATAATTAAAATTGAAAAATTATTAAGTGGCACTAATTACAAATATTTTTTTAAAAGAACCTTAACAAAGTGCCAGCAAGGTCCCCGACTCCTTTCTTGTGAAGTACAGGGGAAACTTTGAACAACGTTATTTCAAATGTGGAACAAATGAATAAGTCTTGTGCTACTTTCTTATGCATGCTACTAGCAGAATATGAAAATGCTTTGCTTTTCCTGAAAAAATAAAATATACAGTAGGTACCTACTTAACTTACTTGTAAACCTGGAACACTGGTCTCCAAACCTGACCTTGGCGGTATGTGACACTTGTGACATTATTGAATTTTGTGGGCTCCCAAGCTAGGGAATCATCTATCCAGCTCTGAAATGGCATATAAGAATTTAGCGTCGACGAAGACTCTAACGAAAACGTCAAGCGATCGCTCGACCAGTAAATCTGTACGATACGGATATACAGGCCAAGCGGTGATGTTGACCGCCTGCATCTAGTTTGAGCCTCAAATGTGACGCTGCCCTTTAAGGTCAAATAGTCTACTTTTAATCTGGGTTTCTTCTCTCTTACTATCAGAGTTCACATACCATGTCCTACCATGTCAAACGTAATGGATTGCCAGCTTTACCTTCGAACTTCTGGACCATGAGCAGATCCAAAGAGCGATCAAGAAGTATTTTTCTACAGGGCTTAACTTGAATCCTGAAGAGGTGATCCTTATCACTATCAATTCAGTTTTGATGATTTAAACACGCTTAGCTTGGGCTGTATGTATGTAACTGAATCTTTGAACTCAATTTTCACCAACTTCCAGAAATCGGATTAATTTGAAACTTTGCACATGTATCAAGTACCGATGACAATGCAATACTTTGATAAGAGTTTTCCATTATCCTTATTAACTAATAAAATAAAAATAAATAATAGTTTAAAAAACTAAAAAAGAGAAAATAATTTCTGAGTACAAATAATTTATATTACAGTAAAGAGCGTGGGGTTCTTGGTATAGTTTATTTTAAAATCATTCTATTATTGGCAACTATAAAAAGAGAACTACGAAAACGACATAAAGTGCACCCCACGCTTTTTACTCTACTGTAATATAAATTCTTTGTATTTAGTATTATGTTTTTTAGCTTTTATGATTATTATTTAACTTTTATAAAAGGTTATTCTACTTACAGTTATCAAACTCAGCCTCGTAGTGAGCTTGGACTCGAACACGTCATACCTCAATCCAGTCACATTAACCAGCACGGAAACATTGACATTCGGACCAGGTGCTGTGTTCGGGTTTTTGTATTTCAGTAACACTTCCTTCAGCTGTTCTGAGCCAGAGATGTTGCGAGGCACCTCCGTTGAGTCCATTGTTGCGTTTGCTGCTTTAAAAAATAATATGGATCAAGTTTAAAAAGAACCTGCAAACACATCCAGCCATTCCTGAATAGGTAGAAACAAAAAAATACGAATTTCTTGTGAAATTCACACAACTGTTCACAAAAGATTCACAAGACTGTTCTTGTGTCACACCAAATGATACGGTACGTCTTTACAATCGTTAACCTAAAAATGGATCAAGCACACGAACACACCTGAAAACAACTCGCAGTACAGACAACGACTAGAAGCGGCGGAGCAAGTATATTGGACTTGGTTTATTTTTATTTTTTAATTTATTTTCTTAATTTACGAAAACAATCAGCTGTGTTATAGTACATACAGATTATGCAACCAGGTGTCGTTTCATTAGCCAATCAGTTTTCACAATTGTGATGTTGACGAGATGTAGATCATAAACGCATTAACAAATTTAAATTCACGAAATTTTTATCAAAAGAAAGTAAGAATTTTTAATCTCGATAAAATAAAATGTTTACAATAATGGACTAGGGCACACCTACATCAGATGGCCTCTCATTTTAGCAAGTAACGAAAGCGGTTCAATTTGTTATGAAATATATCGATCGGATTATACGCAGTGTTATATTTCCTACAAGTTCTTATAATAAAACTATTAGGACCATTAATTAGTTTACTAGGACCAATCGCGACTAACTCGTACCGCATCTGCGTGTTCTTGATTCAAACCCGTTGTTGATTTGACTAGATTTGAAGTCTGGAATGCAAAGTGCAAACAACTACCTACACAATAAGAAAGAAAGACGGCAGAATTAAGATAGTCTTGTGAATGCCGAAGGAGATTATTTTTTTAAAAAGACAAAAATAACGGCTAAATAATTTTAATCAAATCGGAAAACAACAAAATCACAGAAAATAATTAAGTTTGCAACTAGACGCAAAATACGCAAATTCAGAGAGGTCCGAACACGACGACGGCTGGCGGCGAAATAGACTCGAGCGCTGGCACGCTCCGGCTTATATAGCCACGCTAAAATGGTTATTTCATCATCTCCTACACGGCCTCTCCTGACAGGAGACCGTCCTCGGGCTCCTTTTGTGTCCTCTTCTTCTAGTCCAGCAGGGGCATGGACAGCCCTTGCATATGCTCAACGGCAGGCAGACAGCTATCTTCAGTCTCTTCCACCGGGCGCGTGGCTGGTGCACACGCACGCTGCTGAATACCACTTGTGGACGGCAGCTGCCCGTCATCCGAAAACAACTGTTGAGTTTGAACGGAAGGCGCCCCTGGCTCCGGCTCGCCCACATCATGAGGCGGTTCGGGGCTGGCACCAAGACCCCCGTCTTCACTGTCTGCATCTGTGTACATGAGAATAGCAAACCATTACACATATGGTAACACAGAAATATAGTACAACACTAAACATCGCATGTATTAAACGCGTCCGTTAAATAGACAAGATGTTTAGTATCGAAGGATTTGGATTAAGCCATAGGCACGACGTTAGCATAACTCAATCATGGCAGAAGTCATAGGCACGACGTTAGCATAACTCAGCCCACACAAGACAGAGGCACGACGTTAGCTTGTCTATAAACAAATTTGTCAGGTAAGAGGCACGACGTTAGCATTACCGAACAATCTACTAGCCAGAAAGGAAGCACGACGTTAGCTATTTCCGGAGTTAAGCTACTCACCGTCGAAGTAAGCAGCACACACTTCAGGGGTCCATTCTCCGCGCCACGGGACCATGTACTCGGCCGCTGCTTGGGTCGACTTCCCGTAGGACCCAGCCAAAAGTTGCAGCTCGTAACGTCCGTGCGGGAGAATCTTCGTCACACGGTATGGCCCACGCATACCGGAGTCCAGCTTCCCCGTTGCCTGCGCTTGCTTCTTAACAAAAACAAGAGAGTTAAGTTCAAAAGCCCGAGGAGACTTTCTCCCCTCGTTCACATAGGCGTCTTGGGTCTGCTGATTGCGCCTGAGTCGCTCCGAAGTCCTTTGGCGGCTCATCTCGCGTAAAGACTCCCTGTTTGGGTTGGAGCCTTCGAGCGCCACGTCGCGTACCAAGCTTCGTATGAGTGGCGTGGCTGCGTCTATCCCCACTAGCAAATTGAGTGCGGAGTGTTGCGTCGTCCTATGTCGGGTGATGTTTAGGACCAACTGGAGCTTCCAAATGATGCTCGGCCACCTTTGCTGTCGATAGTTCGCTTCGATGCGAATCATGTTCAGTACGGTCCTGCAGTAACGCTCTACCTGACCGTTGGACTGGTGCATCTCAGGTGTGATTAAATGCACCTCACAACCCATATCCTTAACCCAGTCTAGAAATTCTGCACTTTGGAACATGCGACCTCTGTCAGCGACAATTAACTTAGGGGTACCAAACAGTGAAATAGCATTAGTGACATGCTGCTTAAGTTCATTGGCATCCTGCCGATACATAGGATAAAGCAGGGTAAACTTGGAAAAAGCGTCAACAACGATAAGGACATACCGATACCCGTCTACTTCGGGAAGTGGCCCCAAAGCGTCAATATGGACAGTCTCAAATGGCAAATCTGGCTTTTCCCAGGAATGGATAGGTTGCAGCGGAGCCCGTGGTACCTTTTTGTGGGAAATACACACAACACAGTGCGCGATATATTTTTGGACAAAATTGCGTAAACTCGGAAACCAAAAATGTTTCGTGATCAAATCAACCGTCTTATCAACCCCGGGATGTTCGTGCTCATCGTGAAACACACGCAAAAGGCTGAGCCTATGCCCTTTAGGGATAAAACATAGAAGTTTGGAGGGTTCGCCAGTAGGCGTTTGTCGAAAGTAGAGAAGGTCGTTTTTGACAACATATCGACTTGCGTCTAATTGGCCGTCATTTAATTTTTGAATCAGGGACCGGGTCTCTTCATCAGAAGCCTGAGCAATCTGGGCCCAGTTCAGTGGTTTCTGAACCGTGCACACATTGACAGGATTCCGACTCAAGTAGTCGGCGTGCGACATTTGTGAGCCCTTCCGGTAGTTCAGGTCAAAATCAAAATCTTGTAGGTATACCCACCACCGAGCCACTCTAGGTAATAAATCTTTCTTTCGCTGCGTTAGCTTTAGCGCGTTACAATCAGTGACTACGGTGAAGCGCACACCCACAAGGTAATGCCTAAAATGCTGCAGAGCCTTCACTACCGCAAGGGTCTCCAGTTCGTACGAGTGGTACTTACTTTCAGCTCCCTGCGTTAGCTTACTATAGTAAGCAACCACTCTTTTGTGACCGTCCTCGTGTGCCTGCAGCAGTACGGCCCCGTAACCGATCGAACTTGCATCGGTATGCACCTCGATCGGCAACGAAGGGTCGTAGACCGCAAGTACAGGTTCGCTGGTCAGGCAATCAATTATTTCTTTGCGAGCAGCCTGCTGTTCCGCCCCCCAAATAAACGGCACGCCCTTGCGAGTCAAGGCTGCGATACAGGCTGTTTTCTGGGCAAAACCAGGGATGTACCGCCGGAAATAACTAGCTAGGCCCATGAACTGACGTATCTGTTTAACGTTTTTCGGTTCCTCGGCGTCAGTTAATGCCCTTACCTTATCACTGCTCGGCCTCACCTGACCCTCGCTAATATTTCGGCCCAAATACTCAATTGAAGGCGATAGAAACGAGCATTTCTTTAAATTTATCGAAAACCCCGCGTCAGTTAGAGTTTTAAGTACTTTCCGCAACAAAACTAGGCCCTCGTCAGCAGTCTGGCTTAGAATTAAGACGTCATCAATGTAGACGAGGATTTCACCAGATTCTATGTGCTCCCGAAGAGTTTTTGAAATAATTCGCTGGTAAATAACCGGTGCGTTCGCGAGACCATATGGCATTTTCAAATATTCGTAATGCCCTTCGGGCGTAACGAAAGCAGTGAGAGGAACAGACTCTTTTTCCATAGGAATCTGATGAAACCCTGTCGCCATATCTAAGCTCGTAAAGAACTTGTTTCGCCCTAATCGGTCAATGTGATCATCAATTCGCGGTAACGGAAATCGGTCTTTAACTGTCACTTCATTTAACTTGCGAAAGTCGACGCACATACGATCGGTACCGTCTTTCTTTTTCACGAGGAGAATCGGACTGGCATAATCGGATTCCGATTCCTGAACGATGCCTTTATTTACCAGGTCCTGAACTATATCGCGAACTTTAAGTGTCTCTGCGTAAGAAAGACGGTACGGTCGGTAATAGATGGGAGTATCGCTTTTCAATCTGATGGCCATACTGCCTGTATTCACCGTAGATGTGGCAGTGCCGGAAATCAAGAAATGAAAAAACTCATTTATTATAGTTAGCAACCGTTCCAGCTCGTTGTCAACGAGTGGGGTGTTTATCGGAATAGACTCATCAGATTGAACTGCCATCACTCTGTCCGGTTGAATATTTTCTCTCGTAAGTTGCTGAGAATCGCGAGTACGAATATAACGCACGCCCTCTCTGTTGAGTACATCTGTACCTACTATTACCGGCGTATTCATAAACTCAGACGCAACAACGTACATGTCGACTTCAAGAGTTATACCGTCAAATTCGATAGGCAAGGTCACGTATGACGTGCTTTCAATCTCCTGACTACCAAGACCTTTTAGTATTCGAAACGCTGGTCTATGCGCGCAGTTAAAATGCTTAAGTAAACTCGAGGAAATGAGAGATATCGTTGAGCCGCTATCAATCAAGACATCAATCGGCACACCTTGAATAACGGCAACAACAACGTCATTGTTGCGGTTAGGTTGATTTTCGCGACAAAAATTAACGTTACTTTTATTGCGAGACTCTGATTTTTGTTTAGCAAAACAATTTTCGACCTTATGACCTGTCTTTTTGCAATAAGAGCACGTATTCGGCTTTGTCGGGACAAAAACAGGCGAAGGGATCGTATGATCCGTGACGTTTGAAGGAACATTGCTATCCGTATCAACTTTGGATTTCTTACTACAGTTCGCCTGTCTGTGTCCAAACTGGCCACAAGAAAAACACTTGCCCTCATCAAAACGTCGCTTTCTGAGCGGTAGATTGGAAACGCTTTTAGTTTTCGCCGCAAAAGTATTTTGAGGTGGTACGCGGGTAGAACTACTTTTAGATGTGCTAGGTTTCACATACGTCGAGAAAAATTCGACTAAATCGTTAGGTAACAGTTTCGCGTTTGTGGCGGACGCCTTTATTTGTGGGTCTGTTATTCCACGAATAACAATCGCCGATATCAATTCGTCACTGAGTCCGCGCACAATACGTAAACGAAGCAGGGAACGACGAGCATAGTCAGCATATGTGGAATAATTGTCAGAGTTCGTGTTCATAACTTCAAAAAGTATGTTAGCTATGTCCGGTGTTTTTGGGCATAAAGGCTTGAATTCCTTTTTGAAACTAGTCCAACTACGCTCAGTCGTTACCCACTCGTTTAACCACGTTTTCGCATCCCCTTTTAAACAGTTACCTATGCGAGAAAGACACTCAAAATCACTCCAATTATTGAAAGATTTAGCGCGGTCAACTTCTTCACACCAGTCTTCGATATTTTGCAAATTCGGGTCAAAGTTAGAAATATAATAGTGTTGGCTCGATCTTACCACCGTGTTGATTGAGCGGATCGCGTCCACAATGCGATCCGTGATAGTCGACGGCGCGTTAACCTCGCTGGCGACACACTCTGTGTCGGCACCCAGTGTAGGCGCAGCGCTCGGCGTATGCGCGGCGCTCGGCGGCGGCGCGGCGCTCGGCGGCTGCGCGGCGCTTGGCGGCTGCGGCGCACTCGATTTTCCATAGTGCGGCGGCGCCAGCAGCGGCGGCGTGTGTGTCGATCGTACCGTTCGTCGTGTCGAAGATACAGACCTATCACGCGAAGGTGATCTAACGCGTCTACGTGACTCACGGCGTCTAGAAGACGGCGACCGGTTATTACGATGCACTGGTGGCGTCGCATTATGCTCAGCTACGGTATTTTCTAACTTTCTAAGACGAACTAACATCGCGTCCATATCACGGTTCACATCATCTGGGGTACGATCGCGGTACCTACTACGTCGCCTATCTTCACTATAACGACTTCTACGGCGCTCACGTTCACGATAATCACGGGAAGACATTTTTTCCCTTTTTAAAACTCTCGCGCCGGTAGACACAGTATCAGAATAGCGAGCAGGATAGAATCACGTTGATCCTATCCCACTTCTGATCTTGTGAATGCCGAAGGAGATTATTTTTTTAAAAAGACAAAAATAACGGCTAAATAATTTTAATCAAATCGGAAAACAACAAAATCACAGAAAATAATTAAGTTTGCAACTAGACGCAAAATACGCAAATTCAGAGAGGTCCGAACACGACGACGGCTGGCGGCGAAATAGACTCGAGCGCTGGCACGCTCCGGCTTATATAGCCACGCTAAAATGGTTATTTCATCATCTCCTACAATAGAGATAAAGGATTGGTCATGCACCGTGTTAAAACAACACACACAATGGATACTAACTTCACAGTTGAAAACCCCCGAATGTGCCAGGAAACCAGCTAGCGAACTTTAACGGCTGGACGAGTTTTAACCAGCTATAGCTAAGAACCATCGAGATTAAATTATCTTCTGAATAAAAGAAACGCCTTGAAATCGGTCCATCCTGTCGGGAGCTCCGATACCGTAGACAGACACACACAACAGTCCAACTTATAACATCCCTCTTTTTCGCCAGGGTACAAAATGAAGTGTAAGTAATTCCAGGATAAAAAGTGAATTAACTCCGTCATATCTCACACTCAGAGTGTCGGGCAGCGGAAAGTCTACTTGACTGCCTCGTTGGTGTAGTAGCAAAGTTTCTGCCTTACATCCGAGAGGTCCTGGGTTCGAATCCCAGGTCAAGCCAAAATTGTTTCTGAGATTTTCGGTCATGAATTTCTCAGAAACAGCTCGAAGTCGGGAAGTTGGCGGTGCGGTGTTACACCCCTGTTCCTCGAAAAGCACGCTAATTCGTTGGTCCTGCGGCTGATCTCTCTCCGGTCATGTCGGATTGCCATCTCATCGAACTTTGAGAGTGATGGAACAGTGAGTGCATTTGTGTATTGCGCTCACACTTGTGCACTATAATATCTCCAGAGCAGTTGGCTGATTTCAGTTGAGATTGGCTGCAGTGGTCGATATCGGCCAGGAGGACTATTACTATTACTTACATGGCGTAATTTCTCTGTGAAAAGATCTATCTTAGAGCAAGAGTGCGTGACAAAACCTTAATGTCCCATTAAGTAAACAAATCTATGCCTCGTGGTCGGAATAATGGTTTTTGAGAACTCACCTTCCCCTGGTATAGGGCAATCATACAAGAACTTGGCTTCAACTCCGTTCCAGGCAGCAAAACTGAAGAACTTAATGTCCAATACGTTGACATCGTAGTACTGAATAATGGGTAAAGCCGCTCCTTCTCGGCCGAATTCTATTAGATCTGTTTAAGGAAAATAATTGTTGGCGACAGACCTCTTTTTTATTGTTTATGATACTTTTAATTTTATTTTTATATATTTTGTATTTGGAGTCATATATTGTTTTTCTTTGACGTTGGTAAAAATAGCGGATGAATCTTGTTGTGTTACTTAAGTGAAATATATTGTTTGTGAAATAATACAATTATATCGACCAGTAAGTATCTTTTTATCTAACAGCTGTTGCCCTGCCTCTCCTGCTTCTTTATTTTCGAAAGTTATCGTCTATATTTTGGTCCTTCTCCCGGCAAATTAACCTAACATTCAAAAAATTTTTTTCTATGGTAAAAACGAGGAGCATGGCAGCAGCGGCCTCTTCTAACGCCCAATCAGGCGATTCAATCACTCCTTTGGAGGTAGAGGGCCTAATTCCAATAACTTCGGACGCCCCGATAACCTCATCGGTCGCTCCATCGGAGGGACGAGGCCCACAAGATAAACAAGACGTAATGCAGCCTAGTCGCTCATCGTCCCATAGTAGCTCCCATCGTAGCTCTCGCCGTTCTGCTTCACTACAAGCACAGCGCCTCGCTATAAAAGCCGCACACGCCCGCCGTATGGCAGAAAAAGAGGCAGAGCGCGAACGAGTTGCGCGAGAAAAAGATGCAGAGCGCGAACGAGTTGCGCGAGAACGAGAGATAGCTGTCGCAGAAATAGAGCTACAGGCCGAGCTAGCTGCATTGGAAGACGCCAGCAGCCGTCAGTCGTCTGAAAGAAGCCTAAGTGTGGACAGGTGGGTAGCTTCTACAGCAAGCGAGAAAACTAATAGACCTTTCTGTTTACAGGAGTCAAGAAATGCAGTTGAGGCTAAGACCCCAATGGTACTTACGTCGCGGCCAGCCGATCGCGAGCGTGTGTTTTCGCCTAGCGCTGTGGACTCGCCAGTCACGGTGCGCGAACACGCGCCTTTCATTGCGACGGTGCCGCTTCTGACGGAAGCACCGCGAGCTGGTTGCGTGCGCGTGGCCTCGCCCAGTGCCGCTGGCTTAAAAGCTACGGTACACGAGCACGCGCCTACCTACGCACCGGCTCCATCAGCGTTCGTGGCGCTTCCTCGTGACTGTCCAGAGCGTGTTGCTTCGCCCAGTGCCGCCGGCTTGTTAGCCGCGGCGTGCGAGCACACGCCTTACTACATGGCACGTCCAACACCAACTACCGAACACATAGGCACACTTTCGCAGACTAATTGTAACAATAATAAAAACTGTAGCTGTACACAACATTCTAACGACCTCCTCAAGCTGGCTGAGGCCATAAGTGACCTCGCCCATAAAAGCACAAAGGTAAGTGCAGAGGTAAAGTTGCCTATATTTTTCGGCTCGCCCACCCATTGGTTAACCTTTAGAACATCCTATTTAAATTCAAAAGGTTCATTTTCGGCGACGGAAAATATAGGTCGGCTGAACAATGCTCTACGTGGCGCCGCTCGTGATGCTGTCGTTTCTCTTCTTTCTCTGTCACAAGACCCAGACGAAATCATGGCGGCTCTACAGGAGCAGTTCGGCCAGCCGGAGCTTCTTATACGTCATATCGTATCGGAAGTAAAGGCCATGTCTAAGTTGCCAACAACATTGGATGGTGGCAAGGAACTTCACCAACTTGCTTGTGTGGTACGCAATTGTGTCCACACCATTAAAATGACAGATTCTGTTGAGTTCCTGGCCTCCAGAGTTGTTGTACAACGTTTTGGTCAAATTGACCCCATTGTTGCGTGAGAAATGGGTTGATTTTGCTCATGCCAATTATGATCCACATTCATATAATTAGAAATGCTTTCTACATTTCTCACACATCAATCACGGGTCCATTTGAAGTTTGGCATTTCCGATGACGGCATGCGTCAAAAGCCCATAGATAATTTTCGCAAGCCCATAGACAAGGCTCGAACGCATGCCACCATGGATGTCGAACCCGAGGAAGCAAGTGTCTGTGATGACGTTTGCTATGCCACCTCTTTTTCCAAACCGAAGGTGGCGCAATCTTCCTTGTCTGCCGCAGGCCCTAAGTCGACGCCATCTGTCAACACTTGTAAGTATTGTCAGAAATGTGGTCATAGCATTGTCAAGTGTGACAAGTTTTTAGCTCTCGAGGTATCTGATAGATGGCGCTGGACAACACAAAATAAAGTTTGTCGTAGATGCCTTAAGAAAGGTGGTCATTTCTATAAAATCTGTAAAGGCAATTGCTCCAAGACAGATTGCAGAACTAAGATGTACCACCACGAGTTACTTCATAGTGATTCCCCGATCACTGCTCCCGAACCAAAAGACATTCCTGTGACTGTCGCCCACAGCACTGCAGCAGATTGTTCAACCTCTCAGTTGAAGTTACAGCCTTTATTGAAGGTACTTCCAGTCACAGTGTTGGGGCCAAGAGGAGAAGTAGAAGTTTACGCTTTACTTGACGATGGTTCTACTGTGACCTTGATTGACCAATCAGTTGCAGAATTAGTTGGTGCTCAAGGTCCGAAGGGCATGATTCGGGTTAACTGCGTTGGTGGCCTCTCAAAAGACTCTGAAGTAAATTATGTCGACATTTTTGTCAAAGGCAAGCACTCTAAGGAGAAGTTTTTATTAGATCGTGTTCGCTCCATACCGAATTTGGGCATAGCAAATCAAACGGTCCGTGCTGCAGACTTGTCCAAGTATCTTCACCTTAAAGACATTGCCTCCGAGTTAAGCTACGTGGAGGCCAAGCCGATGCTTATAATTGGCATTGATCACTGGTTCTTAACCTTACCACAGGAGGTCAGGCGTGGCACTCGCAATCAACCTGTGGCTATTCGGACCAGTTTGGGGTGGACAGTCTTCGGCAAATTTCCAGGTAAACCCATAGAGTCTGTATTCCATAGTTCAGTGTCAGAGTTGGAATCCCTAATAAAAGAAAATTATCGCCTCGATGCGATTGGTATTAAAAAGATGGATCTCCATAGTGCAAATGACGAGCGGGCGCTAAAAATATTGGAGAATACTACAAGGCGCCTTCCATCAGGTCGATATGAAACAGGGCTGCTTTGGCGGGAAGACATAACGACTATTCCTGACAGCTACAACCTAGCCATGTCTCGTTTCCTCAATTTGGAGAACAAGTTTAAAAAGGACACGACTTATGCTGAAGCATACCATGATTACATTAACGGGATGGTGGCAAAGGATTACGCGGAGGTTTGTACCAACAAGCCTTCGGTAGGCAATCTCTGGTATTTACCTCATTTTGGAGTGTATCAACCCCAAAAAAGAAAGTTGAGGTTAGTGCACGACGCTGCCGCTAAATGCTCCGGAGTCAGTCTAAACACTCTTTTGCTCCCGGGTCCAGATATTTGCAACCTCTGTTGGCCATACTCATGCGGTTTCGGGAAGGGAATATTGCCCTCAATGGTGACATTAGGGAGATGTTTCCGCAGACAAAAATTAGAGATAACGATAAAGACGCTCAACGCTTCCTTTGGCGTGCAGATCCCTCTTTGCCAATTGAAGAGTACAGAATGTCATCAATGATTTTTGGCGCTGTTTCCAGCCCGTGTACCGCAATTTTTCTGAAAAACAAAAATGCTTCAGAACACGAAGGTAAATATCCTGAAGCAGCTGAAGCTATCATCCGAGATCATTACATGGATGATTATCTCGGAAGTGTCGACTGCCCTCAGCAGGCCGCACACCTAGCAGCGGATATTGTAGCCGTCCATCAGGCCGCCTGTCTGGAGATGCACTCATGGGTCTCTAATGAACCTGAGGCTCTTTCATTGTTAAAGCCAGAATTTCGAGCAATCGATACCTCCGAGGTGGGTCTCGGGCCCTCATCCTCTTCCATCTCCATCACAAGTAAAGATCCTTGGCGTGGCATGGAACGTTGGTGACGACACACTTAATTTTAGAAAAACGTCCCAGCTTCCGGCTAAGCTTACTAAGAGGGTGGTACTGTCGCACCTTATGCAGGTTTACGATCCTCTTGGTTTTCTCCTGCCCATAGTAATCGCAGGACGCATTCTCTTCCAGGATACTTGGCGGACGGGTGTAGACTGGGACGAGGAGCTGCCTTCCGTAGCAAAACAAAAATGGCATATTTGGTTTACAACTTTAACTGACGTGTCGAACAATATCACCATTCCGCGCTGTTATCGAACTAAGTCTCCTCGTGAAATCCAGCTCCACGTCCTGGCTGACGCAAGTGAGCTAGCTTACGCGTGTGTGGCCTTCTGGCGTTTTGTTCACGAAGACGGGTCAGTACACTTAGCCCTCATAGGGGGAAAGGCACGTTTGGCCCCATTAAAACCCACGTCTATCCCACGGTTGGAGCTGCAGGCGGCTCTTATGGCATCTCGTTTCGCAACTTATATCATAGAGGCTCATCGCATCGTGGCCTCTAATATATATTATTGGTCAGATTCGTTAACAGTACTTAAATGGTTGCGAAGCGATGCCCGTACTTTCAAGCCGTTTGTCGCTCATCGGGTCGGGGAAATTTTGGAAACGACTAATGTCAGTGATTGGCGTTACGTTCCGTCTGCAATGAATGTTGCAGATGACGCCACACGTGGCCAATCATCACTTTCGGCTTCGTCTCGGTGGTTCACGGGCCCAAAATTCTTGGTTGATTCTCCAGATGAATGGCCTCGTGAGCCCACACAGGCTCCTCCGCCTGTGCTCGAGGAGTTGAAACCTGACCATACACTGACTCTTTTACTAAATGTACAATCAGAACGGCCAGATTCACAAGCTCCTGTAGTGGCCGATTATCGCCACTTCAGCAGATGGGATCGTTTAGTCAGGGCCACTGCTCGCGCTCATTCTTGCGCTGTGTGTTTTCGTTCTCTTTTAGGCAAAAACACACCCCAAAATTCAAAAACATTGCGAACCTCTTCCAGGATCTCTTCTGTCGATTTGCGACCTTTGTTAGCGGGAGAGATTCGGGAAGCTGAAAGGCATCTGATGCTGAAATCTCAGTTAGATTCTTTTAACAACGAGCTTCTAAGACTGAGAGCTCATCTCCCTCCAAGCAAGCAAGGGAAGCTCAAAAATGTTGTTTTATCATTAGGAGATGATGGGTTGATTCACCTCAATGGTAGAATCCGTGCGGTCTTGGAAGCTCCCACGCAGGAGGTTGATCCCATAGTCTTGGATGGCCGACACTCAATTGTCAAGCTTCTAATTGACCACTACCACCGAAAGTTCGGTCATGGCAACATAGAGACGGTGGTCAATCTTCTGCGGGGAAAATTTTATATCATTGCCTTACGCCCTACTGTTAAGTCTGTCGCTAAACGTTGCACATTTTGCAGGGTTAAGAAACTTCTTCCTTCGGTACCCCAATTTGGAGATCTCCCTGGCGAAAGACTAGCTCATCATCAGCGCCCATTTTCTTACACCGGTCTCGATTACTTTGGGCCAGTAGATATCGCTGTGGGACGCCGACGGGAGAAGCGTTGGGTCGCCCTTTTTACGTGCCTTACTACCCGGGCCGTCCATTTAGAGATCGTCGGGAGCCTGTCAGCGGACTCTGCAATTATGGCATTGCGCAGGTTTATCGCGCGCCGTGGTTGCCCAGTAAAGATCATTTCTGACAACGGGACAGCGTTTGTCGGCGCAGCCAACCAACTACATGATGTCTTTGACTTTGCAGCTGGTCAGCAAATAGCATGGGCCTTCATACCACCGGCAGCGCCAACCATGGGAGGCTCGTGGGAGCGTCTGGTGCGCTCCATCAAAGCCGCCCTCGCCACAACTCTCAAAGAGAAAGCCCCGAAGGAGGAAGTGCTTGGGACCCTATTAATGGAAGCAGAGGCAGTGGTGAACTCACGCCCCTTGACACACGTACCGGTGGACCCCGAAACCTTGCAATCCCTAACACCCTTCCACTTTCTTCTGGGAACTCCATCAACGGAGGCTGTGCAACCTGGCTCGGATGCTGACCTGACTCGCCGGCTGGACCATAAGAAGGCACTTCGTTTAACAGAAATTTTTTGGTCCAGATGGGTGCATGAATATTTGCCGACGCTTATCCCAAGAGTAGCTGGGCTGTCCTGTTCGCCCGTGCAAGTGGGTGATCCAGTCCTGATAGCCGACCAAAACCTGCCGCGGGGAACTTGGCCCAGAGGAAGAATCAAGAGGATTTTTACCGGCCCGGACGGAGGTGCCCGGGTGGTAGAGGTGGCCACTATGAAAGGGACACTGAGGCGACCGGTGCGTAAAGTAGTGCCCTTACTTATAGAACAGGGCACCTTAGATTACTGCGCGCCGGCGGCACTGTCGCCACATTAGAATGGAGCTTCGCACCGGGGCGTCGTATGTTGGCGACAGACCTCTTTTTTATTGTTTATGATACTTTTAATTTTATTTTTATATATTTTGTATTTGGAGTCATATATTGTTTTTCTTTGACGTTGGTAAAAATAGCGGATGAATCTTGTTGTGTTACTTAAGTGAAATATATTGTTTGTGAAATAATACAATTATATCGACCAGTAAGTATCTTTTTATCTAACAGCTGTTGCCCTGCCTCTCCTGCTTCTTTATTTTCGAAAGTTATCGTCTATAATAATTAAGAGCTATAATTAAGAAAAAAATATGAATATATATATTTTTTATGCCTAGATAGCATAATGTGCTGTCTTCAATACATTGGTCTCTATACCTCTGTTTTTTGGGTTAGCGCCGTAAGATTGCTTTGGCGCAACAGATTTAGAGTTAGGAAGCCAAATGAATGCGCAACCTTTTTACCGATCGGGTAATATGGTCGGGGACCTAGGTCCGATAGGCATCATCTTGATTTGTCCATCTAATTCATTCTAAATCTAAATCTTATATGCCGCAGTTCATGTGCGGTACTAGGCTAACAGCGCCATCTAGCCTATGGAACCATGTCAGCGCTCGCTGACGTGCTTGCCAGCGGGAGGCATGCGCTTGTGATGGCGAATGTTATAGGTCGCCACAGTGTTAAAAGCCGTTAACTGTTTCAAAATTTGACTGTTATAAGTTATAATAGGGTACCTTGTAAATTGTGAGAAGAAAAGTACTTACTGTCCTTAATCCGTATGTAAAAGCCTCGAAGCTCCACAGCAGAAAGTATGCCGACGGTGACTGATGACGCTTTGGCATTTCTCTTTAGGTTTCTACGTAGTTCTGTGAACTTGTTTCCACCGCCACCGACCACTGAAAAATATAGTCATGGTGCTGTGACCCATCAAATTATATTGATACAATATACGGTCCTCAAAATTACACCTTTCTAAGAACTAAGAAACATTATTTAAATAAGATCGCTTCATCACGCAGAAAACGTTGATGATATTTGTATAAATGAGTAAATATCTATTTTTTTGTTATTATTTGGGATAGGTTTGCCCATGTCATGACCCATGACTAAGCCCAACGAGGCAAAGACTGAGTCTACGACTGAGCGAGCTCAGCTAGAAGATGCCTGTTCCCTCTCGCTTTGAAGATTCCTAGGTGGAAACACTGATGCAGGTAGTGAGTTCCTCTCTTTTGCAGTGCGCATCAGAAATGTAGACGAGAAGAGCTTGATTCGTATCAGTGGTACATCGACACGGTACGGATGGTATCCCGCGGTACGTCTGGTGGTCCGATGGTGAATTGGGGCCGGCGGAATAAGCTGGTGTAGATCATGACCACACTCGCCGAAATAAAGCCTAATATTACCTATTTCATAAACTGGATCATTGTGCTCCGGATTCGCGACAGAAGACAACAGAATATGCCCGTTGCTGCTAGCCTGGATAGCGATGTGCATCTCGAAAGTGACTCCTTCTGTGTACAAGTTCTTTCTGTCTTCTGCGTTCACGCTGTAGAAGGTGTCGTAGCTGTAGCCTCGTTGGCAGATATGCTCTTTGCAGCGGCTGGCCACTGAGAAAAAAAACGGATTGTTAAAAAAAATTCCTTCCAGTTGAGCTACTACTAACGCCGAATGAGCTAGGTAAACTGCTGGTGCTCACCAGTAGTTTGAATTCAACGGATGAATTGATCTCACCAGGTATAGCTAAAAACTACCGTAATTAAATTATCTTTCGAATGAAGAAAAAACCGCACTGCAATCGGTCCAGCTCTTCAGGAGTTACGATACCACAGACAGACACACAAAAAACACCTCTCTTCCGTCTGGGGACACACAAATATCTAGAAACAATCCCACATAGGACGGTAAACACTTGTTTTACATAACTACCAACTGTCAATTATTTTTGATGAAATTTGTATGACATTTTATTTTCCGTGTACAATTTATAAGTTGGTCGCCTATAACTTATTAGTTTTTATTTACTAATCAGCTCTGATAGTTATCCTTAAAAATTCGTTAAATATACTTTTGCTGCAATTTTTTTCACGAATGGCTATATGTGGGTATAGCCGTTAAGCAGATAGAGTTACCCCTAACAAAAAAAAAAACTTTATAACCAAATATTTCAGAAACAGATACCTAAATCTCATCCTCAACCTCAACCTCAAAACGTTTTTAAAAGACCTTTTCAAATGCCTACTATGGGTTAGAGGAGAAACAAAAATTACCAACCACCAATGTGTAGGAGATAACTTTAAAATAATAATTATCAAGATGTTTTTCCATGACATTTTGCAATTATTACAATACCATACAGAGTAAAACTGCGAACAGACGAACGGACGGACAGACATGGCGAAACTATAAGGGTTCCTTGTTTACTACGGAACCAAAAAACAGTAGAGCAGTGACTGTCCACTAAGAAAAAATAGCTTGTAGGAAAGTCAGATAAAGAGCACCGAAACTGGCCCCTCGTTACCAAGCTCTGTGAAAAATAAGAAGGGTACTTCTTCACTCTAATAAGGAGTGTCTGTTAAAATTGATTTTATTGACGACCGCTTGGTGCAGTGGTCCACAGGTCGGACTTCTAAAAAACCAAGGGTCGCGGGTTCGATCCCCGCACAGTACAAGCATAAGTGTGCATGAACAATTGAACATGTGTGTTTGTACTGGTCTGAGTGTTTTCTGTGTATAATATGTATTTATTTACAAAAAAAAGTATTTAAGTATGTTTATCCGTTGTCTAGTACCCATACCACAAGCCTCGTAGCTTAATTTGGGACTAGAGAATTGGTGTGATTGTCGTGAAATATTTATTTATTGTTTGAATCGCCTAACGAAAATCCACGCACCATCTGTTTAACTAATTCCTAAAAATGTGTTTTTATAGTCAACTAGCGGACCCCACAGACGTTGTTTATTTTATTTTTATTTTTTCGTAAGAACCATCACTACTATACTTTAAGGCATATCATACATATAAAAATAATTGGCCAAATTGGTCCAAGCGTTCTCGAGTTATGCTCTTACAAACACATTTTGCGATTTATTTTTATATAACTACTAAAAAATCACCTACTTTCATAAGTAAACGTAAAATTCGACTCCTGGGCCATCGCCCAACTCCACACTAAAGAAAACACAACACACAGTAGTCTTTTCATTTTCCACTTCCACTATGCACTTTAAGAAAATATATTTTTGGTAAAAAATAGAATTAGTTTTAAATCACACGCACGCACGGCTGCATCACAAAGAAGTGGCCGTTTTATATCAAATCCAGTGGGAGTAACTGCACTGAGTCAGGAAGGCAACTGTGATATGATAAGTAACAACCGTTTTTTAAATTTAAGCAAGAACATTTCACTATTGACCTTGAAATTAGATCACAACATATTTTCCAGTGTATTCTATTGCCTTTAGATTTTAAGGATGATTTATACTAATAAGTAAGTTATATTTTATAAGTAAGATAGCAAGTTTGAAAATCTATATTCTATATATATGGAAGAAAGTGGTGTTAGTAACCCTATGTATAACTCAAAAACGGATGAACCGATTTGGCTGAAAATTAGTGGACATAGAATACTTTTAATCCCGTTCGACCGCGATTCTGAAAACAAGGGATTCCACGCGGACGAAGTCGCGGTGACCATTAGTAGCTTACTGAAAATAACTTATACGAGTATAAGTACCTATGCATTTCTTTCTAGTTAATGTGTTAGTATGTAATATGTATGTATGTAGAGTACTCATCTGATGCTAAGTAGATATTGACTTGTTTTTTCCATTTTGTCTTGCAATTGTTTTAAGCAGTATTCCGTCTATCGCCTTCATTCTGTAGATTACTAATTAGCGACTTGCGTTTTAACAATAAACCTAATGTTTATAATATAATGTATTCTCATGTGTTTTATTCGTAATAGAAAACAGTTTGGACAATATATAACATTGAAAGTATGACGCGTACGGCCAAACAGGAAGCGTGAGTCTCCTATCGCTGCGGATGTGAGATAGATTATCGTTTAGTTGTCTCTATAGTTAGGTTAGAGCTTACTTTTGTTCATTTATTTATACGAGAATGGCCTATGTGACTGAAAATGTTAGCACTCGAAATCTATCATACGACATCATTTGACGACAGCTTTGGTCTAGTGGTCCAAGGTCCAGACTACAAAACCAACTGTCGCGAGTTCGGATCCTGCTAGGGGAAAATCCTGTTTGTGTGATGAGCACGAGCATTTTAGTACCTGAGTCATAGGTGTTTATAAATGTATTTAAGTATTTCTATCCGTTATTCTAGCCACCATAGCACAAGCTAACGCTTAGTTTGGGGCTAGGTAATTGGTGTGTTCGTTGAAACAATTTATCCTTTCAGTCCTTGCGGAGGGGTTATAACAATCTTGGCCATATATGGCCCCGTTAACCAATCAATAATATAATTATGTTCGGTTGGTAATTGTAGGTACCATATTTTCAACACATTCGTTGTACAATTATAACCAAGGCAACAAAACTTCCGAGAGGTAGGCTATTCAAAAAGGTTTAATTGAGTCTGACATTGGGTGTATAAGAAGTCGTATTTCTCTTCTTGCATTAGAAAGGAAATTTTACATAAATATATAGTTATTTTACTTTTTCTATATTTTTCTTTTTGATACAGATATTGAATCACGGTACTTACATTAATACCTCTAATTTATGTACGAGTATTATGAAAATTAGCATACACCATACTTAATCACTCTTCAATCGCACCAACCTACGCCAACACAGACATACATACCTCAAAACGGGCTATTACCATAATATTAGGGTACACAGACCTGGCTCTGGAAATTACCATCAAATGGTAATAATCCTGGAACAATTCCAAAGACGGGACTGATCCGGAATGATCTTGGCGATGCAAATGGAACGCGGTAACGTACTTTGGTTTGTTACTTGGTGAGAGTTGAAGGTTTATAGCGCACGATTTATGTGTCGTTTTTCGTTTGTTGCGAATCTGAGGGTAACTTTTAAATACATAATGTAACATTTTAACGGGCTGTTTAATATTAGCTGAACATTAAGGATGACAAGTAGATAATGGTAACAAGGCGTTCTCCTACAAGAGCGACGCAACGCACCAAGTGCGACGCAAAGCGACAAGTGCAACGCAACGCACCGAGTGCGATGCAAAGCGACAAGTGCAACGCAACGCAACCAGTGCGACGCAACGCAACAAGTGCAACGCAAACCGACAAGTGCGACGCAACGCGACAAGTACGATGCAACGTGACAAGTACAATGCAACGCAACGTGATAAGTACGACGCAACGCGACCAGTGCGACGCAACGCAATCCGACAAGTGCGACGTAACGCGACAAGTACGACGCAACGTGACAAGTACGACGCAACATTATAAGTACGACGCAAGGGGACAAGTGCGACGCAACCAGACCAGTACGATGCAACGCGACGCGACCAATACTTGTGTCAATGTCAATCGCGCTTTGTCATGTAGCAGTCGGACCCTATCATAAACGTAGGTATATACATTTAATACCTATATACATTTAATATTGTGCCGTCACGTCGCGTTGCGTCGCAATTGGCGCGTTTGTAGGTCACGTAGGACAACGGCTAAAGCTATGATACTTACTACGCTGGCTCAGCGACCCGAAGTGGATCTTGGCATACAACACGATTTGCCGCAACTGCCCCTTTCTAGCTAAGCTGTCATCTTCTGTCTAGGTAAACTATCTGCTGTCTACAAATGCGGAAACTACTTAGTTCACTGGTAAGAAATAAATGTTTTCATAAGTCACCTTAATATGATTTTGTTGGGCAGGTCCCGTTTACTTTGTATGTATTACAAAATCAGGAGCCCTCACAAGTCACTTTAACGTAAGGTTCAGTTTTAATTCATAGGTTTGATCACAAAAAAATTGTATCGTATTCTGTTTAATTTCTTAATAAGCTTGTATAGAGACCAGCACATCCGGATACCGATTTTTATTGCAAAAACGCCCTGATTACAAGTGATAAAGATACCTACCGCAGCGTTTGTCGTCTGTAAAATGTACAAGTTTTTGTAGTTATTGTCCTAAATGATATATAGGCGTCAATATTACACAAGAACAAATCAACTGAGACAGATATGAACCTATTTTACACTATTTATCCACCATCTGAGATTTAAATAAGTTTTGAAAAACGTGCTCAAAGCTTTAATACTAAACAGACACAGCAAATGAGCTAAATAAAACAAGTAATGAGTGCCATCAGTTCCAAAGATAATAAATGGATCTTAAACTTCCAGTCGTACTGTGTAAACTCGCCTTCAGTTGCAATTTGGGATTCAATCAGCTTTTTCTCAAGAGTATCTCCTTTCCCGGTGAAAAACTGTTTTATACTCTTTGTATTAATACTAAACCGGTGTTGTATTGTTTTTCTTTTAGTAATTGACTATTCAGTCCGTTAATGAGTTAACCAGACAGCGACATCTAACTAGCTTTTAAGTTTTAAGAACGTTATTTAAGGTCGTTGACCTTTTTGTTTCGATGAAATTATTATGAGAAAATTGTTAAAAATCAGTCAACAAAAAAATTGTTTTGTAAGCTTAAAGCAAGCTTTTAAAAACTCTAGCCGTAGGTAAGATATACAAACAAATTAAGAAGACTCTATATTGAATTTAATTAAATAAAAAAGCCTAATATATATTCGTTTGTGTTTTTGCTGGTTATTCTTTCTTTCCGTCGCTGTTAGCTTTATGGATGAAACTCTTTACGTGCCTTCCAGAGACTGGTAGTAACTATAACGATAGATCTTAAATTTGTACTTTAATTAATTAATGCGACTAGAAAGGAGTCGATTGAGCTCAAATACAGGTGCACACAAGTCTCTGATACCAAGAAAAAACTTATTGAAATAATGTGCAAGTATTTTTAGGGTTCCGTACCTCAAAAGAAAAAAACGGAACCCTTATAAGATCACTTTGTTGTCCGTCCGTCCGTCCGTCTGTCAAGACCGTTTTTCTCAGGAACGCGTGGAGGTATCAAACTGAAATTCCTATATGATACTTAGGTTTACTGACCCTGGAAGCTGTAGAAAAATCAACCTTCTAATCCAACGCAATCAAAAGATACAGCCATTTAGGCCGCAAATTTCCGCAAATTTTCGAAACTCGCAAGGGAATCAAAACCTACAGGGTACTTCCCGTAAACCTACAGGTTTGTACGGAACCCTCGGTGCGCGAGTCCAACTCGCACTTGACCGGTTTTTTTATTTGCTGTCTTTTGTGTGTAAGTTTGTTGAAGTTAATCAATAAACACTATTAGTGGTTTGTACGCGACCAGGTATTGTCCTTGAATATTAAGTTTACGTTAAAGAAACAAATAACCTCCCTGCATCTCTTTCGTACATTACTTCAACCTCAAAAACACATTGAGGGGTGTCACATTATGCTAAATTTAATTTTACATAAAACTTACGTCCTAAACAGAGTTCATAAGCAAAACTTTTGTCTCAACACCAAAAACAACACTTAAATTCGTCAATTTCGCAAAATCCCGTGTTAATGAGCACCTGCGTCCCAAAAAGAAACCCCATGCATAATTATAATCTTCCAGCACTTGTTGTTTCTGAGATTTTATGATAATTGTGTAGCTTTTTGCTATTACTAAACGACATTTTATCGGTTTTTATCTTATGCAGAGAACTCAAGTCCTCCTGTTTTCTTTACCCTTACAAGCACTGCATAACCCTGTGTCATTTAAAAAGACTAAAATCCTATAATATTACCTAAATGAATAAATAAACCAAAAAAACTATCGAAAATTACACAAAATGTATGGATTTTGACAGTTCATTTGACCACCGCTACGGTGCTGCCATCTGACGTCGGCCTTTGCAGAAAACGCTCATTCCACGCGCAACAAACTTGAAAACTAAGCCGCTTAGAGTAAGCCCCTGTTTTATGATTGACACTAATCGCCTTGCCGGAGTGTTGTACCCATTAACGATCTAAACACTACAGAATGTGTAACGTTGCTTCGAGACGGGTTAAAGTTGAGAGATATTACTGTTAGAGTAAAACTGGAACTATTGATTGCGGTATCAGGACATTATGTCGGCAGCGAGTAAATATCAAAGACATTTTTTTATGTATTTATTTCGATTTAAACTAATAATTAATGACAATGTATAATTTTAATTTGTATTGCATGTTATCTTAATTTTAATTTTCAACGTCTCTAAATAGTATTGTAATGAAAAAGCGAGGAATAAATGATTTATTATTATTATTATTGTTATTAACAATCGTAAATAGGAAAAAGCAATCAGGTTGTTTGATAACCAGGGGCAAAGTAAAATTGCCTGTCTTGTACACCACCTAAAGGTAACGATTAAATATTCAGAACCATTAGGAATTGTACAACTCAGGCGATCTTTATGTTAATTCTTTTTAGATTACCATAGGTGAAAGCAGAAAATTGGATGGATATTGTAACTCTCAATTTTATTCGGGTAGAAAGGGAATAATTCTAGTGACCATCCAGCTGTTGACGTCGACTTAATACCAGGCCACTTAGAAAGTTTTGCGAAGAAAGATTTTGTATAATATTACAGACTGGCTGGTTATAATCTATGTATTTCGAAAATATAGTCCTTTTATAGGATAAAATGACCCATTCCAATTTTAAAACTTCCCTTGTTTCTGATGATGAGCACTAGCATTTTTCCTGAGTCATGGGTGTTTAACTGTTTATACATGTATTTAAGTATTTCTAACCGTTATCCTAGCCACCATAGCACAAGCTAACACTGAGTTTGGGGCTAGGTAATTGGCGTCGTTGAAACAATTTATTTATTTACTTGTTTTACGAGCCATTTCAAATTATTATGTCTCACTGAAAAATGGATCAACGCCGGAAACATTTTCGCGCTATGATTTTCAATGATTTTAAATGTCGCCTGAAACCGGACGAATCATACGATAGACTTCAAATGGCATGTACTGACGAGAGCCCTAGCAAAGCAACTGTTTATCGTTGATATAACAATTTCAAGCGCGGTAGTTCATCTTGGGGGATGAAGAAAGAAGTAGTCGCCCTTTGACGGCTGTTACAGAAGAAAACGTGCTAGCAGTGAAAAAAATAGTTCAAGACAACAGACGAATTACGTAACAAGAGCTTCAGCACATATTGCAGGTTAGATCAGGAAGCATTAACGACATTTTACACAACTATCGTCGCGTGAAGCGGATAGTTTCACTCTGGTTGCCGCACAACCTCACGGAGGCACAAAAACATACCCGGGTGGAATGGTGGCGTGACATGATAGAAAGAATTAATTTAAACATTTATATCTATGAAGTAATTATTTTTATTTTCGCAAAACTTTATGAGTTTCCTACTTATAACATTAGAATCAATGTGTGCCATAATTTTCAAGCTCAGATAATGAAGTCACTTACTGTTAACCTCAACCATCAATTACATTTTAAATGTACTTGTATTTTATTTCTGCAACCGTTCTCAGTATCTACTTACAATAATGGCTCCGTTGTTATCTTAAAATTCCAACGCTGATAAAGTTATCATTAGAAGCAACACCATGTAGCAAACGCCTCATAGCAAAGCAACCACGAGATTCTGTTAACCGACAATTAAATATCAATTTTGCACTCATTAATCATCTGAATTGTTATAAATATACGCTTTCGCTCTCTGCTGAAAATTGTTGAGAATACTGCTGTGTGTAGTGACAAGCTAATTTATTGGTCCATTTTATAGTAAGTTCTTGCGTACGATTTACACATATATATACTACGATGTTGACCCTTATTTCAGTTTTTGATTCAGCATTACCTACAATAGCTGTACGTCCACTGATAAACACAGGAGTCCTCCATAAACTTGCAGGACAAAGTTTTTAACAGAAGTTAGAAGCAAGTGTTCGATTTTTTGCCCTTGTCATAGATATTAGCAATTGTTAAAGAACATGCCTTCTTATGTAGGCTCAATATAGTTTGTATTTTTTTTTTTCAAAATATCATTTTTTCTTTTCTTTTTCACGCTTAAAATCACGGCGGACAGATGGTAAACAACTGAAATTAGCTTACAGAGTAAATAAATAAATAAATTTTTCACAACAATCACACCAATTGTCTTAATCTTAATTAAAAAATAGAGGTGCTTGTGGCGCAGTGGTTGCTGCGCTTTGGTAGTGATACCTAAAGTTAAGCAACCTAAGGCGCGGTCATGTTTGGGATGGGTGACCATTCTGACCATATAAGTGACGTCTATTTACAAGCATCTCCGTGCTTCGGAAGGCACGTTAAGCTGTTGGTCTCGGATAATATCGATAGATATTAGTCGTTAAGCCTGGTCAGAGGCCCTCGGGCGGCTTAATAACATCTGACAGTAAGGTTGGTCACTTACCTTACAAACACCCCTCCACCAATCCGCACTGAGCCCGCGTGGTGGAGTAAGGCTCGGACCACCTCATAGTTGAGGTGAGGCCTGTGCCCAGCAGTGGGACGTATATAGGCTGATGAGTAAGTAAACACCAATTGTCTAGTCCCAAACTAAGATACGAGGCTTGTGTTATGGGTACTAGACAACGGATAAACATACTTAAATACTTTTTTTTGTAAATAAATACATATTATACATAGAAAACACCCAGACCAGTACAAACACACATGTTCATGCACACAAATGCTTGTACTGTGCGGGGATCGAACCCGCGACCCTTGGTTTTAAAGTCCGATATGTAGACCACTGCACCAATCGGTCGTCAGTAGACTTTTAACTTCTTGATTTATTTTGCTGTCCCATCTTCATTACAGTGTGTTTCAAATTTTAAGCTCCAAGGTCTACGGAGGAAGTAGTGTAATGTTGATTGATTGCCAGATATGTTCACTAAGCGTTATCTCCGGCAATTTGTAGGTTCTGAACCGATATTATTATTAGATTTGTCTCTAAAATCACTCGTCTATCACCCATGAATATTTATCTTGTCTATTATACAGGGTTGTACTTATAAGATCACATGCATGGCAACTAAAAAGGGCAAGGCTATAGATAGGCTGTCGACGACATAACACAAGGATAGGTATCCAAAAATTGCAGTTAATTTAGAAATGTATTGGTCGACCACTTTGGTGTAATGGTCAAGAAATTTACTATTAACCAAGAGGTTGTTGGTTCGATCCCCGCACTGTACAAACATTTGTGTGCAAGAACATGTCTGGTCTGGGTGTATTTGTATTTACTTAAGTTTATTTGTAATACCACTGTTGATTCTGATATAAGTAACACAAGTGCTTAAGCTACTTATCACGGAATCAGATCAATGCATGTGATGTTGTTGTATATTTATTTTAAATTTATTTACATGCATGGCAATTGAAAAGGGTTAGGCTAAAGATAGGCTGTAGACGACGTAACACAAGGACAGGCATCCAAAAATTGCAGATTATTTATAAATGTATTCCTTTAAAGGTGGAACAACGATCCGGTGAAGGTCGCGGAAAGCCTTTAGATGCGGGACCGATCGAGGTGGAGATCCAGGAGGCCTATGCTCAGCAGTAGGTGTAAAAACGCTGATACGATTATGATGATGAACCGTACATTGTTAAAAAAACAATTGGAAAAGAAGTGAATCCCTATTTTTCGATCGAAATGATCTGATTGAAATCGCTAGTTTTTCTAGGTCATTTGATCAATCGATTGTTCGTAAAACAAATATTAATATTTCCGACATGCCTATTTACCGACCTACACCCCAGTAGAATAATGCAGGACATACCTACTATTTGTTTTGGAGTTTCGCCATATTATAAGCCCCTGTGTTTTGATTCGGCCATGAATATTGGTGTAATTCACGTCTTAAGTTTTTCTTTACCATAGACAGACAGGGGACCATGGATAGACAAACAGAAAAGGGGTCAAATTTATAATCTATTTTTCTTCGGGGATAAAAAAGAAAGTCGATTGAAGTAATTCAGTGGGTATTAATTCAATTTCTTGTGCGTCATACATGAAATTATGATTTTGCAGTATTTTCAAGAACAATATCAAAATCGATATTGAAACAATTTTAGTGACGACTATGTAATTCACACCACCGTGTCAAAATTAACACTTTCTGGTATTTTAATTAAGCTATTAAGGTTAATAAATAACTAAACTAGTACCTGGGTAATTACTAATCTTGTTAACAATTAAAAATTGCATCATTTTATAACTTATTTATTTAATTCCAACCACAAACTTTTCACTTATCGGACGAGACGCGTAAGTGAAACTACTGTAGTGTTCACTGATATAAAAGCTCGTTACTTAACATCAAAATAAAAATAAAATCGACAACCAATATCGACCCTAATCGTCGACGATTAGTTGCACTGTATAACTGTATTAATTAAAAACATAATCATTCGTTTGTAGTCGGGTGACAAATTTAATACAAAAATGAAAGAAGAATTCCTCTTTGATAAATCATTGGAACAGATCAAGTTTATATTTTGTCTAGCTGGTTTAAACATCGAAAACACAGAAAGGAGTCACAAGCAAACGTTTATCTTCATATTTAATTTTCTCTGGCACGAAACTGATGTGTGCTCTGGATTCTCATGGATCATCGCTGGTATGTTGAACGGGAAGAGTTTCACAGAACTCACATACGTTGTGCCTTGCGTAATTTTTGGCATACTAGCTGATATCAAAGTCGTTTTTCTGTTTTGCAAAGAAAACAAGGCGCACAGACTCATGGAGAGCCTTCGAGACTGCGAAATTAGAGCCAAGAAATTCGAAATTGTCGAAAGAGATGCGTTAATCAAACCGGATATAACATTTCTGAGCGTTATCATCAAAGTGTTCAATATAGTGAACTGCATGGATGTTTATTATTTTCTCTGTGTTTCCACTTATTTTCATCGTATTGAAGTATTTGGTTGCAGGCCAGTTGGAACTGGTTTCACCGTTTTTGGATTTATTTCGATGCGCTTGATCCGAAATATTGGCCTTTTGCTTATGCTCATCAGTTTTGGTCAGGTAACTTATTAATTTGCAAGCACTTACCTAACTCTTTAATTTTTCAGCGTTTCTGTTTAGGGGACACAATTACTATCCTAATTTATTCATTCAAGCTGCTTGAGTCACGCTTGTTACAATGCTCATGATATTGATTGGTAGCTCTCTCTCTTAGTTTTTTTTAGAAATAACAATGTCGTCATGTTGAAAATTATTCATGCTGATACAACTAAAGTTTTACTTTTGAAGTAACAGTGTGCTTTATATTTCTTACCATCTGCCATGTAATATTAATATTATGTCCTATTAATTAATTGAATAAATATTTATTGATTCATTAATCAACTAGTCAACATATTCTTCTAGCATGTGTCGCCCTATTCAATGTATGTGCTATAGACTATTTCTTCTTTACGTGCTGCACCCACATCAGACTACAGTTCAAGCTACTTCAGAACCAGTTTCAGAAAATGGCTATCAACAAAAACCATGAGCAAGATCCCGGTCATGATGTTTTGACGGTATTTAGGGACCTCATACAATGGCATCAGCAAATAATAAGGTAAGTACGATTTGAAACCACTGTAACCTTTATGTTGAATAGTTGGTAGACATTATATTTTTTTATTGACTGCCTCGTTGGTGTAGTGGCAAAGTTTCTGCCTTACATCCGAGAGGTCCTGGGTTCGAATCCCAGGTTGAGCCATAACTGTTTCTGAGATTTTCTGTCATAAATTTCTCAAAACAGCTCGGAGTCGGGAGTTGGCGGTGTTACACCCCCGTGCCTCGGAAAGCACGTTAAGCCGTTGGTCCTGCGCCTGATCTCACTCCGATCATGTCGGATTGCCGTCTCCTCGATCTTTGAGAGTGATGGAGCAGTGAGTGCACTTGTGCACTATAATATCTCCTGCGTAGTTGGCCGATCTCTGTTGCGATTGGCCGCCGTGGTCTAAATCGACCAGGAGGACTATTATTACTATTACTTTTTTATTTATTTTTACAGCTCCGCTTACATTTTGGAAGACATCTACACAGAATCTACTCTATGTAACTTCATCGCTAGTTCCTTAATGATTTGTCTGACTGGTTTCAATGTAACGGTATGCATTGTACAGATTATTAATTTTGCACACAAAATAAGCTATCACTTTCTAGCCAATACTTCTTTCAGATAGATCTAACATTACTTGTAGATTTATTGGATTTTGGAATAGCTAGCTAGGTTTTCAGATTTTCGTAGATCTTTGTGGTAGAAAAAGTAACATTGCACAGAGGATAAAGAATATCGCTGTTGAGTTTGTTTGAAAAGTGTATGTAAATGACATTTAGCTTCGCTAAGCCGTCACATGACTTCATAATCTACTATGCAATGATGTGACTTTGTCAGAGGATCCGGACCGACTTATCTAAACGTTATTTGTCAGATAATTCCAAAAATTTGAGACATATAACTCATATTCTATAAATAATATGAATATTTAACAACTATTTTTGTTTTAGATCGTAGATGACACGGCTGTTGTTGTTACATTCATCATTTTTCTTTCGATGAGCATGGTGCAAATTTTCTTCCTTTGCTTCTTTGGGGATATTTTAATGAGTTCAGTTAGTATCAAACCTTTAAATTAAATGAAATTATGAACAACAATATGATAAACATTGATCTGACTCCGTGGTAAATAGCTTAAGCGAGCGAAACTAAAACTTAGACCAGTACAAACATACATTTCCATGCACACAAATGTTTGTAGAGTACAGGGACCGAATCCGCACTAATATATTTGTTTCTTAATGCGAACAGTAGACATTGAAATAATAATCTACATATACCCTAATCTTTGAAGAAGACTGTACATGTAGAACTTGGGGAACATGCATTATATACACCCAACCACTTCATACGCTTTGACCAACCGAAAGTCCTCGCAAGAGAACCTACCTTTACCTATCCCGTGTATATCTGTTATCAAATCTTGCAAGCTTAATTTCACCTACTTCCTAGTTTCGTCGAGCTGAAATTTTGTATACACGTTTAGTTTCGATACATACACAATATACCGCACCGTAGTACTTGTTTATAATGTTCATAGCGGTATATTACTTCGCAGAGTATGGATGTAGGCGACGCAGTGTACACGAGTAAATGGTACCGGCAACATTTATCGATGTGCGGGAATTTGCTACTGGTCCAGACAAGGTTAGAATCTTATGCTCACATTGTGTATGGGGGGTAAATTAAAAGAAAGTTTGGTAGCTGAATGAAAGTCACTGGTACGAGATAATAAATTGTTCTATTCTGGCAAACTACTACGCTAAATTGGTAAATGGTATGAATGAGCACGCGCGAAAGGTTTGGTAGTTCGTCGAGTACTGATGAAATATTGCAACTAATTACGAATGGAAAAAATTATGCATGACCTGAAAGATGCTGACGGCGAGCTGGAAATAATGTACGTAGCTCAAACACATTGCATTGGTTTTCTCAATTTTGCATAAATATTAATCTGTATTAATATTCTTGTTGTGGTGAAATTGAATATTTTTTTTCAGAGCTCGAAAACCTTGCAAGTTGACAGCCGCTGGTTTTGCAGATGTAAACCTTAAAGCTTATATGAGGGTAAGTTTCGGTTTATTGAATATTTTCTTATTGTGTATCTGTTTATTGAGAAAAATGCATAGTTTGTTGAGATACACAAAAAACATCACGCGCTATCGTCCTGCAAGGCGCCGCCCATTCATTTGCATCATGCCTTTAGGAAGCGTACAGACATGCAACAGTATATGGGCAAGTGCCCGCGACTTACGCCGGCAACAGTTGTGAACAATCGCCTACGACAAACTCTCAAACGCATCGCGAGTAACGACGACTGTCGGTGACAATCGGTGGTACCCGCGACGCCCAACTTGAACATCCGTCGTCGGCGACCATCTGCGACTGTTGCCGAACCAAGCCGTGAGCAGTCGCTGATCCACTGTCGCTCGTCTGTGTGGTCCATTAGCGTTCGTGCTAGCCCGTTTCTAATTCAGGGACGGTAACTAACTTTTGGACTGTACAAATCCACATTTTAATCTGTTTCAGATACTAAGTACTGCTTGGTCGTACTTCGCCCTGTTACAAACTCTTTATGCAGCTCATTCCAAGAAATAAAATACGGATTTATCTTTATCTACTTATTAAATTACAATTTTTAATTCTTAACTGTCGGGTACCCTTGTATTTTTCTGTGTGAGGTACACACTCTTACTTAGATGGCTGGACGTTTGTGTTTACAGTTTTGGATTAGCCATTCCCCGTCAATATTTGACCGAGAACCAGCGAACATGATATCCGATGTCCCTTTACGCTACGAGTATAAGCTTGGCTTGTTACTCGAAATTCGGCGATCCTTCAACATAAATCGCTCAGGGTGCGGCGATTCAACTGTCCTCGTGGTTGGACCTTGACTACTGCTCTGCCTTACTCCATAAACGTATCTAACCAGTGGCCTGAACATTCATTCGCTTAAAGTCAGCTCCAAACGTTGGCGCCAACTTTGGCCCAATGACGTTTTCGTTTAGAATTTAGAAAAGTCTAGAGTCTATATCTAAATAGAAAAAAGCGTTGGCCCCTGATTTCGAAGTCCACAATTTATTTTTGTGGATTGTCAAACTGCAACAAACAACGTCCAGGCCGAAGAGATTCTTAGATCATTGTACAACACTACCTTTTCCTCGTCTCCTGCATTACAAAGTAGCTACCAACTTACTCATAGGTACTCTTTTTGTGCGAATTAATTCAGGGCCAAAGTTGGCATCAGCTGTCTACAATTCCCTAGATAGTCTAGATATAGTATTTGCCTAAACTTTTTTTCAGAGTGTTTGGTCGAACGTTGGGCTATCATTGTGGATCTTGCCTTAGCCGATGGTAGTAGTTCCGATTATAACCATCCCTGTCACTCGTGCTAACTTGACCGTGTGGATAAACGATGGCCTGAAGTTGACGTCGAAAAAGTATACGATATGACTTACAGAGTAGAACACTAGAGCAGTATTCTGCGAAATTTACTGAATATGATATGAATTTATTGATCGCACACAACGTAATACTATTTTCGTTCATTTTAATGAAAGATAAACCATGTAACATTACTGTACGTGTTGTCTGAAAGTAGAATTTGAGTAAAATCTAATATCCTGTACATTCGTTTTTGTTAAAAACTGCCAAATAAGTAAACTGAAATTCTTGATTTCTAAATTACAAATGTTTAAAGCAATATGAATAAACAAAAATCAAAAAACCACACAACGTATCACTCCAAGAACGTTAAGGTAACTAAAGACTTTTTATATCTTCTACTTCATGAAACCCATATTTTGATTATTTTTGAATCTACAGACTTACATTTGAAATTCAAACGATTTAGTGTTATTTTTTTTTAGTTTTAACAAGTAACTCTAACTCTACTTAACGCATTGTAATATGGCACTTAGATTTCCGTATGTATGGCACGCTATATCCTCTTTCAAACTAAATCAAAGAGTTTACTCCTTGTCAAATTTTTACGAAGTCCCAAACTCAAGGCGGCCTAAAACGGTCCGTTTTGCGAATTTGTCCTAAACTTAACACATTTTCGTGAATAATTAGGGACCAACGATCTTTTGCTCTGCTTAGCGATTCAGGCGACCTTTACAAAGTCAAAATAAAGTCAAAGGTGCCTTCCCTATAGGGATTTTTTGCAATATTAATTTTAATAAGAGTATTTTGGAGCGCGGGGACCGGACGATAGCTTTGTGTCTTGCATATTTTATGAATTTGTTACAAAAGAATATTTCGCGAGCATGCTAGTCAAAAGGGGATACTAGTGGAAGTTCATAGTTATAGGTTAAATATTCCTATTGATAGTCCTTCTGGCCGTTTTCGACCACGGCGGCCAATCTCAACAGAGATCAGCCAACTACGCAGGAGATATTATAGTGCACAAGTATGAGCGCAATATAGTTGATGGAATCAGGCGTTACTTTGCGGAAATATATGACTAAAGCTGAAAAAGATGATTATTTTGCTTTAAATTTCCACTAGACGACGTTAGCGCAGGAACCAAAATACATCCAACTGTAATCACCTGAAAAAGGTAGAGCTGGAAGACGCAGGACTTACAATACCTACAAATCACAACGTGACACAGAAGATGCACCTGGAATCACAACACTGACACCAACAAAACACTCGACGCGTTTCGCCACTATACGTGTAGTAAAATAATCATCTTTTTCAGCTTTATGAGCGCAATACTCAGGTGCACTCACTGTTCCATCACTCTCAAAGTTTGGTGAGACGGAAATTCGACATGACCGGAGAGAGATCAGGCGCAGGACCAACGGCTTAACGTGCGCACCGAGGCACGGGGGTGTAATTCATGACAGACAATCTCAGAAACAATTTGGGCTCGACCTGGGATTCGAACCCAGGACCTCTCGGATGTAAGGCAGAAACTTTGCCACTACACCAACGAGGCAGTTTAATAAATCTGAGCCGAATTGCAGCGTTGCTTCGCTTACGTAGGACAACGTCTAAGGCCTCTAGACAAAGACATTTAATAGTCGGTTGACGATACGATCTGACGCTTCCGATTACATCGTCTTGCCAAGGTCATGTGAAAACTTACCGTATTAGAATACAAAGTATAGTATATAATATATGTTCGTCCTCTCATTATTGGTAATTACCTATTTGCAGACAATTCTGCATGTTTTACTTTAACTGTCTTACTTTAAGTAGTTCGCGCCTCTCGAAATTTTTATTTAATTATTATTATACCCTTCATTGTCTTATTATTAAGTTCTCATGTAAGTGAAATGCAATTATTTCTTTTGAGAATAAATATTCTTTAACCCTATATGGTAAGTATAAGACAAGCGTCATTTTATATAATTTGGAGGGATTGGGTTGCGGTTTCGCCGATCGGCTAGAAAATATTTCAGCAGATAACGTGCATTATTAGAACGCTAGAACATCATCAGAATAACATCAATATTTAAGTGTGACTTCTAATACAAAAACTGAATTAAACGACCGTTTCATTTCGTCGTTCTTTTGTTTTGATTTAAATCGTAGGTAAAAATTTACAAAGTTATTTGCCATTGCAAATATTTTTACACTTCAAGCAAAAACTCTTTTTATTCCGCCATCTTTTTAAACCTAGCAATAAATAAGTGAACTTTGTATAAAGTCGTTAACAGCCGTCTACCGGGACCGGATTAGGACTTAAGTCCCGGATAAGTCCTGGGCTTATCTACAAATTTTGAATTTAGAACACGGGTATCCTACTTAAAGTTGAAAGGCCCCTCTGGGATCCACTTAACGGTTAAGCATAATTAATTACCGCGGAATAATCTTTTGATAAAAAAATAATTTGGGTTGCTCGCTTGTTATGACTGTCGAAAATGACGTTTCAAGCCCAGTGAGTTGGGGTCCAATTCGATTAGAGTATTATGCAACGTTATATTAATATATTTTATGAATTTAAACGTTTTCTATGTAATTAACTTTTTATAAAATTTTAATGATGGCTATAACATAATTGTAGACCGTTTAAGTGACTTTACGAAAACATATGAAATGAAGTTATTATGATAACTTATGCAGACATACATTTGGTATCCGTAGGATAGCTTTTACGATCTTATTTATTTGTGAGCCTAAATAATCTCTCAATACTTTGCAAGCACCTTTGAAATGTGAATTGTGTGTAGTTTAAGTGAAAAATTCAACAAGATAATCTTAAATAAGTATTATACATTTATACAAACATTGTTTTTACTTCTTTTTAACCCACCAACACAGTTCCCACCTTGTTGACACTGTTTAGAGGCAGGGAGTCTGCAAATCAAATCAATCGGCCTGGAGGCAAACATTTTTCAATATTTCCAAGGAAATATTCACCACTCGGCACTGATGTCGCGGCTTCCTGGATTATGGAACAGGAGTGCTGTGGACTGGTCTTGCAAATATTGCTATCTTGTTTTTTCGTATTGTTTTTGATACATTAATGATTGTATTCTCAAAAAGTAAAACTAATGACAACAGTCGCCGATTAATACCTAGTTAGCAGATTATGCCAAATACTAATGAGATTAAATCAAACTGATCAACCCAAGTACGGGGAAAATAATTTAAATTTAGGAGATTCAAAACAAAATATAAGTAAGAAAAAGACAAACAAAAGAGTCCACAGTGAAGTAAATATGTATTGACTACCTTCTATTCTTGATTACCTGCCTTATCAAGTAAACGTTACCACAAACACTGGTACCTAACAGTTTCGTGTATTGCTTCTTCCCTTATTTTAAATACCAGCCTACATATTTTGTTTCTGATTATGACGAAGACTTCCCCAATTCTTTATACATGTATAGTCGCCGTTCTTCACGATACCTTAAACCTCAAATCACAATAAAACTATCGCAACTTCACAACGTCTCCTCAGCTTGAGGCAATCACGGTCGTGTCGACTCGTTATTTTTATTTCCGTGTTATCTGTAAGCTCGTGTCGACAGTCGACAGCCATTTTTATACAGTAAAAATGTCTTTCACCGCCTCCGTGCGGTCCAGTAACTATGATTCATGTATTCAGATGGTGATACGAGGGTATAAATCAGTGTCGGATCGCGTTTCGGCGTAAACACATAACGTAATCCGCAGTGCGTGTTGTAAGACACACGTAAAAGTATATGTCAAAAACTATCGTATCACTTTTCTTAGTGACGAGTGAAGAACTTGTAAAGATTGTAAGATTAAACGAGATGCAGGTCGCTTGTAACTACTTAACCTGGAAATATTTGAGGGAAATATTTTATTGATTTTGAGTCACTTAGTCGGATTTACCAATCATTGCAGTATCAGTGATAACCGCTCTATGAGAAGCCTAATAAAAGGAGAAATGGCGAAGGATTGTCAAAGAGATGAAAGACTTCACGACGGGATACGACCTTTAGTAATGAAGATACGACTTAGAAAAGAAAATTCGGATTTATTTATGTATTTTCTTATGGGAATTAACAATTGTGTTTAAAATTATAAACTTATATAAATTTGCATGCTGTTTGACGCGGATAAATAGGTATGCACTATTGTAAGATGACCAAGAAATCAAATGTAAATCGCACCCTATTTACGCAAATAAATATTTCTATTTAGAATTTATTTATTTGATACACACTGAAATACAAAAAAAAACATGATTAATGCTAGAACGGTCCTCGTTCAATATACGTCGTAATAGCAGATGGATAGCATACCACGACACTGATTTTCAGCGATTTGTACACGGGAAGCCATACATAAAAAAGATTTAGAAAAAAAAACAAGTGTTTAAACAGTTTGACCCGCATAAATCAGTCCGTAAACGCATGTCTATAAGCTATGACATACAAAAGATCAGCTTTCAGGAAACTTGTTGTCATCTTAATGTAAAGTGCTTAGCAAAACTCCTCACTAAACCTCGTTCCCTTACATTTCTAGGTTACCTTGCAACACAATCACCCCAAATGTATTCTCAAACAAGTCCCAAACATTATTCAATTTTCCACCAATATCCTCTATCGGGCACTTAGTAAATAAAGCGCGCCATTCACGTTTGTCCTTCAAGGCGAGGGACAAAATCTGGGCCCTCCAGGGCTGAATTGTCCGTCCAATGGCCTCCCGTGAATGGGCGCCCTAATAATAAGCTCTCGAAAGAAGAAAAAGGCGATTGAACCCGAATATTGTCCGAAAGGAAGTTAGGTAGGAATGCGGTGAACTGCTATCGATATTTCGTTGTCACTTGTGTTGAGCAAGGCGCCAAAATTGAGACTTTCAATGCAAGAATAAACATACCTACTACATTAATTGTTTTCTACTGACACTAGGCATTGTTGGGTTACGTCCTTTTTGCATTGTAAGTATTTAGTTAGCCGTGAAAATAATGGTAGATATTTATCAACTTATTTATAGCACACAAAACAGATAACAATAAAAGAACATAAGCTGTTACAAATATAGTTAGGAGCTAAGCCCAAGAGCTGAAATAAAAAAATCTTGTATAGACTAAGAACTAAACCTAGATATGTACTGCATAAGACGAAAAATTAATTTTTGATTAATAACTCAGAAAACTGACACTCATTGTCATTTTTTTAACCGCTTCTTATATCGAATACGTATCGAAACCTACACAAGTAACATTATGCCCATCCCTTGAATGTTTTTCGAACTTGTTTAAGAAGACCTACCTGATTGTGCCTATCGAAAAATAAAGGTTTTTAGGCATAAAAGTTACCTGGAACTAAACAAATAAATCGATGAACCATTTTATAATTGGGAAAGCAAGTTTATTATGATTGATTGCTTTAAATTAATTATTTTAATTTTTGCTGGAATTTTCACGATGTGCTTGTGGCGCAGTGGTGGCAGCGCTTTGGTAGTGATACCAAAAGTTAAGCAACCTATGGCGCGGTCATGTTTGGGATGGGTGACCATTCTGACCATATTATAAGTGACGTTTATTTACAAACATCTCCATTCTATATGGTCTATATGTCTGTTCAGAGGCATGTGGGTGGCTTCATAACATCTCACACTAAGGTTGGTCACTTATCTTACAAACACACTTCCACCAATCCGCACTGAGCCCGCGTGGTGGAGTATGGCTCCATACCACCTCATAGTTGAGGTGAGGCCTGTGCCGAGCATTGTGGCGTATATTGGCTGATGAGATGAGATGAAACCTTTTAAGAAGGAAGTCTTTTTTCGGTAATGGAAAGCTTGGCTGGTCACGATGATGACGATAAACCAAAAAGAAAGTATTTTTACTTTTGAGTCGTTTTGTACAGGTCAAAATTATGGTTTTCTTTTATGAGACGACTAGCTGTGCCCGCGACGTCGCACCCGTGAAACAGTTATTTTGGGCATAGACTTATTCTGTCGCAGACATTTTTATAGATCATTTCAAGAGGAATAATTCTTTGATACATATATTTTTGGTATCTTGAACCGTTTTCGCAGCACACGCAACGGCTCTCAAGGGTGAATAATTTTCCCCGTTTTTTCACATTTTCCATTATTTCTTCGCTCCTAATAGTTGTAGCGTGATATTATATAGCCTAAAGCCTTCCTTGAGAAATGGGCTATTCAACACAAAAAAAAATTCGAACCAGTAGATTCTGAGATAAGCGCGTTCAAACAAACAAACTATTTCGCTTTATAATATTAGTATAGATTGTCATCGCATCGAAGCACTGCCTCTTAAAATGTCACAATGAGATATATATTTAGGGAAAGACGTCGCTATCGTACGAGTATAATTAGATTAATTAGATTAATTAGATCGGAGGAGTCCAGAACCCTACGTTACTGGTCACAGTGGTCACAGTGGTCTCTTACGTAAATTATGATCACTCTCAAAGGCTTCTTATGGGACAGCTCACTCTGAGACACAATATATCTGAGATGATGATGAGATTCTTACGAAATTGAAGATTATTGTGATTCACTTCGACTTATAATTTCACTCGTATTTTCATGAATTAAAAGGTAGCAGGTATAGTTACAGAACAAGAGGTTTGGTGGTCTTTATTGAATTAAAGGGACTCGCTTCTTAGACAAAATCTGAACAACAGATTGTAAACAGTTCCCAAGTCCTATTTAAATACCTCTCGTAATAACGATGTTAAATCCCTCTATTGTCGGATTCTATCAATAGTCGACAAGGCGGAGAAAATAAAGTTTTCTCCAACTTTTTAGAGTTCTGTTAATAAACCTACAATATTCAAACGCGTAGTTTCCCTTTATAGTTAAAAAGACATGACTATGAACATGGTAAGTTAGATCTACATCCTAGGCCACACCTGCGGCATATTGTCGCTGCAACTCGCAACTGTCAGCAACTTAGCCGCGAAAATTGATTGACACGCTGTCAATCAATTTTCGCGGTTTTCGTTCAATTTTCGTTAGTCGATTATGTTCACCCATTCCAAATAAGACCACGCCTTAGGTTGTTCAACTTTGGTGTTACTTCCAAGCCGTTGCACCAACTGCGTTACAAACACATGAGTAATAATTAAGGAGTTTTTGCTTATTAATATTAAACGAAGTTGATATGTTTTCATTTGAGCAGAACGTTCAAAGTGCGGAACCTTCACATATGAAACACTCAAAGCTTTTCATCTTTTCACGAAATAAATATGATTTCAAAGAGGAAAAACTTCGCAACAATCCTTTGAAAACTGAAATCCCGAGCGATTATTGAAAATGTTGATCGTCATTATAAAACCCACTTTGTTAAGAAATGTTTTACTGAAACACTTCTTACTTTTCTAAAACTTTTCTAATAACTGTATTAGAAAAGTTTTCTCCTACTGTGTTTCTGAGTTTTGTGCTAGATAATTAACAAGAAAAAATCTTGAGATGTTTGCGAGTTAGATTTAAGAGCTATAATTATGAAACTTTTCGATTTAAGTCCAATAATTGTTTAAGAAATTTAGATAGACTTTTAGTTCAGTACCGTCTATCTTTGTAATAGGTACTTTTCTGTCATTTTGTGAAGAATACCGCAGAGAATAAACGTTACCTACTCAGTTACTGAAAAAGGTTTTGTTTCTTCGGTTTACGCAAACAGTAGACATTGAAATGAGACACTTTTACGGATTATTTCGCGATTTATTTAAATTTTGTTTTAATCTGACGTTTCGGACCCTTTTCAAAATCCGTGGTCACAGGTAGACTAAGGTGTTAGTTGTCATAACATAGTTTGAAAATTTTTTAAACTACCATCACTCAAAAGTTACGTTCCTATCCACATAAAATGAGCTAATAGTATCTTGAGGTCTTGCAGTGCGGGGTCGAGCTTGAGTCTTGGCTAAAACAGGATCCCAAGCTGGTGGAATTTTCCAACCATCTTTTTTATTAAAATTAGGGTGTCTTCTAATTTCAATAGATTTCAGCCTATGGGCTAACTATACCCTTCGTGCTTTCAATGCCCTACAGGTTCAATACAATAATGTATTCAGGATGATGTTGAGGTTGCCCAGGTTCTGCAGCGCCTCCGGCATGTTTGCCGGAGCCCGAGTAGATGGGTTTCACGCTATTATGCGCAAAAAAAATCAATCGGTCCGCAGTAGAATGCTGGGTAGCAACAACACTATCCTGAGGGTGCTGGCAGACAGACCTGACTGTGCTGCAGAAGCACTGGATGTCAGCCCTAATACACCCACACGCTGGGCATATTTATTATATTAAGTAAAATAAGTTCATGTTTTTACTAACTGTGTTATCTTAAATAAATAAAATAATAATAATAATAATAGCCTCACGGAACATACGAGGAAGAAAACGACGTTCTCTTGCGAGGACTTTTGGTTGGTCAAAGCGTATGAAGTGGTTGGGTTTCTCTTGCCTCTCGGCTGTCGAGTCGTTCGGACGTGTCTAAGTTTGTCTCCAAGTGAACATTAAATTTTTGGGAGCTTCACCCCGGGGCTCCGCTGTTGCCTACAGTGTCCCCACAGTTCGCGTTGATAATAAAAAGACAATTTCAAGTGTGGTGCGTTCCGCGGGATTCGAACCTATGCTTAAGTGCGTAATGAATTCGTGAGTCTGCGACCGTTCCAACTACGCCCGTTCCAACTACGCCAAGCGAACAGTGAGTCGCCGATACGAAATTACCTACCACATACTAGTCACAGTGCTACGAGAATCTAGGAGCCAATTGCTACGACGCCGCTGGACAGTGCCATTCTCGCTCTATGCTACGAACCGTCTACGAAGCTACGAGTGGTTATAACTTACAACAGTCCGGCCTACGCTTTGCGACATTTTTATCGAATTTCAAGAATACAAAAAAAAAACAATGATGCCACTGAAACGTACACCACCGAAGATAACACAAGGAAAGTCAGCGAAACGACATGGGACGACGTCCCCAGTCGCAGCCACTAAGGTTAAGGCTTTTAACGGAAGGCATCCCAGTAACAAATTAAATACTTCTCACTTATCACTACGTGGACCGCCAAAGCCCGTATTTATTACGGAGAGTCTCACATTCAAAACTAAGAAATTGTATGCCGTGGCGCGAGACTTTGCCAAGTCGCGTAATTACAAATTCTGCTGGACGACCCGTGGGAATATCTTCATGCGAAAAAAAGAAGGAACTTCAGCTCTTCGCATCAATATGTATAGAAGCGGACCTCAATAATCTAAGGACATGACTGTTTGTACCATTTGTAACTGCTCAATCTTACGTAACTTGCCTCGGGATTGTCTTATTGTTTACTATATTGCATTTAGCTTTGATTGTTTGTACGAAAATACGACACTGTTACCTATCAAATCAACTTCACATATATAAAATAGTATTCTTTAATAAACATCTAGCTTTATCCATAGATATATATTAATATATAAAAAAGGTAGATACGCCATTCGGGCTTAAAAAGTACGTCAGCAACGTGATGCCAATTGGTATAACATACTCACAGTCGCTCCCGATTACGCCAACAGCGCATACGCCACTCAAGCAACGAACTACACAAATTATTTGCACCCAAAATGCCGTGTTGTGTTATGCGTTGGTGCACAAATTATAACACTAAAAAAAACAAAGCTCACGGAATAACATATCACAGGTAAGTAAGCCAAAATTAATTTATTTGTCTTGTTTTAGTCGTTCTTACAAGAAAATTGACGCATGATGCCACCCCGACGCCATTTTTCTGTCAAACCGCAAATTCCTTCATACAAAAGTAGTCTCTAATACCAGCCGTTAAAGCATACAGTGGTGTGGGTGGGTGCTGTCGCATGCGACTGTTTGGAGTTTGACGAAATTACGGCGGCCGGCGTTCGATCATAGATAAAATTAACAGAAGGGACATGGTGGTTTAATTTATTATGGACTTAGCTGATCGCCGTCAACGCCATTTGGTTTAACTTAATTCCTGTTTTGTAAATGAATCGTTCAGTTATTTGAAATAAAAAAAAAAAAAAATATATTTTGAATTAAAATAATGTTTTCTATAAGTAAAAGTACCTATCTTTGGAAACTTAATTTTTCTTTTGCCAATTGTTTTTTACTTTACGGTTTAAGGTTCCCGTTTGACGAACTCATACGTCATAAATGGATTCTTGTTGTTCGGAAAGAGAGGAGAGAACATGACTGGTTGCCAAGTAAAAGCAGTGTAATTTGTTCCGACCATTTTGTTCAAGACAATAAATATACAACTGCTAAGGGACGTGTATTCTTAAAAAAGACTGCTGTTCCCGTTTTAAAAGTAAGTACAGATTTGCTAAATAATTAAAAACTAGCTATCGCCCGCGACTTCGTCCGCCTGGCCATTTCACCCCTTAGGGGTTGAATTTTCCGAAATCCTTTCTTAGTGCTCGCCTACGTTATATAAAGAACCTATGTGCCAAATTTCAAGTCTCTAGATCTAGGAATTAAGGCTATGAGTTGATATATCAGTCAGTCAGTCAATAAAATAAGTTTCATGTAGTAAGTTAAATATAGGTAAGTTGATACCTTCCAAATTGTATTTATGTGATTTTTTGCATTTTTTTAGCAACATGAAAATGTACCCACCAGACATGATTCTCCCAACAGCCTCGAAGAAGTAGATATATCCGATATGGCTTCTATTTTTGATAGTCCAAGAAAATTTGAGCTTAAGAAACGAGTTCGTCGCCTTGTTTTCGAAAAGGAACACTTACGGAAAAAGAATAAAATTCTAAAACAGCAAAATCAAAGATTAAAAAAGAATATTGCTAGCATGAAAAGTATACTTAAGGACTTAAAAGATAGAAATTATTTATCAGAGCAACAATTAATGGATCTTAATCTAAAATGCGAGGTAATTGATTTCTTCAATAGAATATATAACAAAAAAAAATCTAAAAAATCCTTCAGAGCAAAATATTCTCCAGCCCTACGAAAATTTGCACTGACTCTTAATTTTTATTCCCCTGCTGCCTACAAATATGTTAGACGCGTATTTCATACCGCATTACCCCACCCCAGAGTACTTGCAAAATGGTACGAAAACACGACCATGTCACCCGGTTTTACAAGTCAAGCTTTTGAAATATTGCAAAATAAGTGTAAACTTTCGGGGAAAAGACTTTTATGCACTCTTGTAGCTGACGAAATGGCATTAAGACATCAAACTGTGTGGACAGGAAAAAATACAGAAGGGCTTGTGGATTTTGGCTGTGGTCCTTCTGGAAGTTCCATAGCCACACAAGTTTATGTTCTTATATTGGTATGTCTTGATGAACATTGGAAGATTCCTGTTGGATATTTTTTTGTAAATAACAGTCTGACTGGCGAAACCCGTGCTGAGTTGCTTCGGACTTGTTTAATCAAATGTTTTGATTCCGGTGTGGATATTGTTGCTCTTACCTTCGACGGGTGCTCATCAAATATTGCTGCCGCTAATATTTTAGGCTGTAACCTACGTGATCCAAACAAATTAAAAACTACTTTTAAACACCCGTCTTCCGACAAAAAAGTTGCTTTGTTTCTTGACCCTTGTCACATGATAAAATTGGTGCGAAATTCATTTGAAGCAAAGAGGACAATTTTTAATACTGAAAATAAATCAATTAGATGGCAGCTTTTGGTTAACTTAAATAAGCTTCAGATGAGTCAAGGTTTGAATTTCGCAAATAAGTTATCTGAACGACATATACATTTTAGAAATGAAATTATGAAGGTCAAGCTTGCAACGCAACTACTCAGCAAAAGTGTTGCTAGTGCTCTTGTTCTTTGTAATGAGTTGCTTACGGGATCCAGATTCCAAGACACAGATGCTACAGTGGAGTTTATAAATAAATTTAATACATTATTTGACATTTTAAATTCACGTGCCAGAGACAAGTTTGGTTTCAAGAGACCAATTTGCAAACAAAATCATGATGAAATTATGGCTTTTTTAGATGACATGAAGGCATACATTTTGTCACTGCGTATTTACAACAAAACAAAAACCGTAGTGCGACAACGTATAACTATTAAAATAACAAAAAAATCTATTGTTGACTGCAAATGCAAAACGGGATTTCTGGGATTTCTGATCTGTATAGAAAGCCTCAAGCATTTGTATTCAACAGTCATTGAAAAAGATATTCTCCAATATATAGCCACGTATCGTCTCTCTCAAGACCACATTGAAATGTTTTTCGGTAGTGTTCGTCGACATGGAGGCTACAACAACAACCCTAATGTAATACAATTTAAAGGAATATACAAAAAACTTGTAAGCCATTTGGAGTTGCGAAGTGGTTTCCATGGAAACTGTATACCGTTAGAACACTTCCCAATTCTTAAATGCTCCTCAGCCATGGTATGCTTAAATCGCTCATCGGAGAGACAAACAGATGACGATGTTGAAGAAGATATAAAAGATGTATCTACACGCAGTGACAAAATTGCCGAAAAAAATGTAGAAATACTTGCTGAAACTCTCAACAATGAACAATGCCCAGACATAAAAAACCAAATTGTGGGTTACATATCTGGATGGATAGCGCGAAAATTATCCAGATGCATCAAATGTGAACCGTGTATTGCTGAGCTATTTACATCGAATAAAATGTGGTTTCACAAACTGATTTATTTAAAAGATGTGGGTGGTCTATGCTACTCTTCTCAGGATCTCTTTACAGTTTGTGTTAAGTGCGAAACCGTTATAAAAAACCACATCACTGAAAACGGAGTTAGTATTACAGACAGCCAAACTACGGACATGCTGAAGAGCCGTATTTTAAAGTCTTTTATTGATAAGAATTTATTTAATTCGACTTTCTATGGCGAACATTATAAGCTACAACCACCCACTCTTAATCATCGCCTTAATCTTATTAGAATAATAATTGACACTTATTTCAATGTGCGCATGCACTTTGCCCACAAAAATAATATACAGACAAAAAAAAATACCAAGCGTCAAAAGAGAAACAAATTAAATCTTTTTGAGGGAATCTAAATGATTGTTTTTATCTTACATGATTATTTGTACTTTATTAAAAATGTTTTTTTTTTTAATTTTATCTCGTAAAAATAACTTTTGTGTATGTGATTAGATTACATATGTATATTAAAAAAAAATAATATATTCAAATTGTAATTTATTTTGGTTAAAGAATTATAATATTAAAAAAAAAATAAACGCAACGTTAATCAGAAGTTCTAATCGCTTGTTCAATTTAGTTTTATATTGTGACTTGATGTGATTATTACCACCTATTAAAAGGTATTATATTGATTTATAATAAAACGTGATACATAAAACATGTTGATTGTTTTATTCAACTCCGTAAATTAAATGCATTACTAACCTCCAAAATAGGTAAGTACCTCGAGTATTATATCAAGTTGACCGTCTGCAGTTGTTTTTAATCTACAGTCATCAGGCGGTTTAACACTGTTCACTATTACAAAGTTCTATGTTAGAATTTTATGAATGCGACAAGGTTCTATACGTCATTAGTAACCTACATACATAGAACTTTGTATCATTCATAAAATTGTAACATAAAACCTTGAACAAACGAGATATATCGGACGACACTAGCTGTTTCTTTCGCTCATATTGTTATTATAATAGATTGTCTCTTTTACACAATCGGCAATGTAGGTGAATAAAAGCAAAGTAAGAATTCAGAATTTAAACGTGTGTGTGCGCGAGTGGCACATTTTTTTCATTACTTTTCCATAGAGGTAACATGTCTATATATAATATGTCATTGGCTTTATCAAACACTCACACAAACACACTTCACACTAATCCAGACTCTTTGAACTTATTAACTAATGTCTACACTATGACATTTAACACATATTACACACAACAAAGATACATACAAATACTCTACTTGATACATTCACCTATTTTAGTGAATTACCTACTCAAATGAGCCAACCCACATGATACATGTCACAGTCAGCTTACATAACACATGGTTTTTAGTATTCAAATTGAATATTTTATCGTGCCATAGTCATATCCTTGATACCAAAAATGAATAACACAACTAATCAAATTGAAGATACCATAGAGCAAATTGCGCAAATACCGTGTACATATGTAGATTCTCCAATGTCAGCTACGACCCTTTTGGGAACGGGATGCAACGGGGGATCTCTATGTATTTTATCAGTAAACATCTGTAGTATAAATTGTAATCTTGACAGATTTTTGATTTTTTTGACCGAGCTAGATCTTCCCGTTGACGTTATCGTACTGACCGAATGCTGGATTGACGCTTATAGTATTGTGCCTGTAATTGACGGTCACAATTCCTTTGCAAATCATATCTCGTTTAACCAAAATGGCGGAGTAGTTGTCTACACTAAAAACAATGTCGAATTTTCTTGCTCTGAGTTTAATATCTCTGATAGTAATTGTTTATTAGTTAATGTTTCTAATGATACGACTATTATTTGCACCTATAGGCCTCCAGCTTTTAAAAACCCCGCCAACTACATTGACTCACTTAATGACCTACTGGGAACTGTTAAAACAAAGAACATTATATTGACAGGAGATGTTAACATCAATATCATGCCCAATGCCTTAAATAACTCTGCCAGCGAGTATTTAAATACTATGGCATAACATGGTTTAAAACAAGGTATAGATAAACCAACAAGGCTTAATAAAACTTGCTTAGACCACTTTATGATCAAATGCACATTGCCTTGCCAGACACTAGTATTTGATAAATTCACGGACCACTCTCCTATAATGCGTAACATTAGCAAATCTTTAGAAAGGAAAATAAACATTTCAAAAACTATTAACAAAATCGACTACGTTAGTGTAAAAAAAGATCTCCTAGATCTAGACTGGAAATTTTTTTTACAGTCTGACAGTCGTCAACTCAGGTAGTGAATACATTATCACGAATGTCAAGAATATAATCGATAAAAACTCTAGTACAATAACGATACCTAAAAAAATCATGCCACTTAAACCACGGATTACAATAGGAATAGTAAAATCAATTCGTAGGAAGGATAAATTACTTAAGGACCTCAGGAGATCGCCACATGACTTAAATCTAGAAATGGAATTTAAAAATTATAGAAATACATGTAACAAAATAATAAAATATGCAAAAAGTAACTACTACAGAAATAAATTAGAAAAATCAGTTGGAAATAACAAAGAAACTTGGAAAATTATTAAAGAACTATCGAACTTACCTAAAAATAAGGACACGCATTCAGAATTGCTTACCTTAATTGTGAAGATCCTAAAAAGTCACTTGATATAGTGAATCAATACTTTACGAACGTTGGAAGTGAACTTGCAAATAGAACGCTTAACATTTTAGGACTTACTGATCAGGAACTTGCAAGCAGACCAAACAATACTTCAACTCCATCACTGTCAATGTCATTTGTACCCACTGATCCTCTTGAAGTCGCTAATATTATAGGTAAATTGAATTCAAATAGTTCTTGTGGAGGAGACAAAATTATTATCCGCTTTTTGAAAATATTCAAGGAAATACTGGTTGCTCCAATCGCGCACATTTGTAACCTCAGCTTTGAAACAGGTGTATTTCCAAGTTCTTTTAAAACGGCCATTGTATGTCCCATTCACAAAGCAGGAGACCGTAATAACCCATCAAATTATAGACCTATATCACTTTTACCAACCTTGTCTAAAATACTAGAGAAACTTGTAAACCGTAGGCTAGTATGTTACATGAATAAAATGCATATATTATCGGACAAGCAATTCGGATTTCGTGCAGGCAAATCAACAGAGGATGCTGTACTCAACCTGACCTCATTTGTAACAGAGTACCTGGATAGGGGAGAATGCTGTGTTGGCGTATTTTTGGACTTGCAGAAGGCATTCGACACGGTGTTGGTCCTAATATTGCTTACTCGACTACAGAGCTCAGGTATCAGGGGTGTAGTGCACTCTTGGTTCTCTGATTATTTGGTTGGTAGACGTCAAATTGTGAAAGTTGATGGTCAACACAGTAATAGTTCCCCATGTAGTTACGGCGTTCCACAAGGCAGTACTCTGGGGCCAATGCTATTTTTGTTATACATTAACAGCCTGTGTAACCTAAATATTCCTCATGCTGACACCATTATGTTTGCTGACGACACTATGGTGTTATTTCACAGCAAAACATGGAGCGAGGTAAAAGAGGTGGCTGAGTTAGGATTATGTCATGTAACAACTTGGCTTGAACAAAATCTGCTTACAATCAACTCGCAAAAAACGAAATTTCTCTGCTTTAGTAAGACGAAAGCCAAAAACCCAGGTCTGTCTCTTGCGCTGCACACATTCCCGTGTAACCAAAATGTTCACCCAAATTACTATTGTCCAGTTCTCTCGCGCGTTCCATCAATTAAGTAATTACGTGTAATAGTAGATGAAAATCTCAAGTGGACACAACACATGAGCGTTACGTCCAATAAAGCTCGCAAATTAATATTTGTATTCAAACAATTGCGCAAAGTAGCAGACCACTAGATTCTCATCTCTACCTATAAAGCTCTGTGCCAATGCCTACTAACCTACTGCATCTGTGTTTGGGGAAATACTGCAAAGACGCACATGAGGCAACTCGAAAACGCCCAGAGAGCTGTACTAAAGATTGCCCTGGGACTTCCTTACCGATTTTCAACGGAGCACCTATTTCGGCAGGCAATGGTTCTCCCTATACGTAAGCTCTTTGTTTTACTCACATTAAGTCGATTACACAGTAGAATAGTTCCGCATACCCCTTTAATAAGAAGAAGAATCCTGAGATATAACACTCCTAGTGTTAGATCCACACTAGCAAAACGACACTTCCTTTATATGGCGCCATGACTTTACAACATGCTAATCCTGTGAAATAATGATATCACTCGAGTTGCTTTCAGGACTTTTAAACAACTTACCATAAAATGGCTCGATCAATTCACATACGACAGCTTAGAAAAAAATATCTACTCAATTACCGGACATTCCTAAAATATAAATGTATCACAAATAAAAACACACGCACACACACACACACACACAGACACACACACACACACACACACACAGACACACACACACTGTACCGACGTGCATACTCACTTGGTATACTGATAATAATTTGTTCCGGTTAGGGTTTCCAGTCATTTTCATTCTCACAATATATGCATTTTGCGTGTATTAATATTCTTTTCCGTGGAATCTGTTCACATTTTACTGAAAAATAAGGAATTTCTAATTACGTGTTCATAAACGTCAAAGTTTGTATCACCTATAAATGTGATATTCCGCTGTAAAATAGGGAAAAAAGGGTTATAACTAACATTTTAATGGTTTTTCTCTCCTTCTCAGCATAATTATTTCTTATTGTGAACACAATTTATTAGTATTTTTCCGAATTTTGTACTTTTTGACACTATGTTTGACATTTTGAGTGACGGGAGTCTTATTATTTTTTTCTGAAAATTGACAACTTTTAGCAAAGTTTCAATACAATTTCCATTACAAACTCTGCAAAGCACGAGTTTTATGGCGTTCTATCCACGCTCTAAATTTGAACGGCTGGCCCTATATAAGCCCATACCATCCATATCTGACTCATTCTACTGCTGGCTTCGATTCTATAACAGTAAACTCTTAACTATACGACACTTCAAGAAGTACTACAGGAAGACCAGGACTTCACTACCTCCGGAAGGCCCTCACCCACTGCAACACTGAGGACTGACCCCTCCTTGACTGAGGAGGAACTGCGAGGGACTGAACCCTCCTATCCTGAGGAGGGCCTGCGAGGGACTGACTCCTCCTAGCCTGAGGAGGAACTGCGAGGGACTGAACCCTCCTATTCTGAGGAGGGCCTGCGAGGGACTGACCCCTCCTATCCTGAGGAGGGTCAGTGAGGGGCTACCCTCTCCTAGCCCAAGAGACTGCGAGGACTTGCCTCCTCCTAAATTTATCTACATCGGATATATCAACTGCTTGCCTTTGCTGACAGAGCCATCGCGGCTACCTCTGCTGACCACCGGTGTCTTCACGGTCTCCGGCACAGCTGCGCCCCAGCTTCTACACCGCTGCGCATCGACGGACTACTCCAAGAACGCTTCGCTTCACTTCGGCGCCTCCGGACCCGCTTAATCTTGAGAAGACACCTACCCACGCCCACTCCACTCACTACACTCACTCATTTTCACTCATTCATTCCTCTCACTCGTCTAGGTTTCTTTTATTTTCTTCTTTTTTTTCTTTTAATATAATTTATTTGTTATTTCTCAATTCTTTTCGTTACCCTTTTCCCTTTTCTGTCGCTTCACGACAACACACACACACACACACGCACGCACGTACACACACACACTAAATAAATAAATAAAATTACTTATTAAGCGTTTGAGGAGGAGCCTGACTCTCGTAGCACAGGGAAACCTTATACGAGAGCAGATCGAATATTGTAAACTTATATGACAATGTGTGGTTTTTAAATAAATAACATTTTCATTTTTTCATTTTTATCTAACGCGTGTTCACACACTGCAGACTTTGTGTCCCGTCTATGTTTAACGTCGGCTATATGTTCTTTATTATACTACGCTTTGTTTGCCCTATGTACGAGAGTCACATTCCAGTCTGTACACCCCTGCGTCTTGAAGAGGTATGTTACACTTGACCGGTGGTAAGAATTGGTTGATCTTCTCAGGCGGCTTGAAGTAAGTTTTAACACCTTACTTTTAATTTTAATTTTACAAAACAAAACTCGATAATAACTGTGGTGAACCGCTTCTATTATTATAGGTTACTCATATTTATACAAATACAACATGCTACGACGAAACAATTCAACTCAAATCTGTTTTGAACTACGAGTGGAACAAAGCAACGTGTTACCTACAATACAACAAATTGCAAACTAAACTCTCAACTTTATTGTAACAATAACACTGGCTTACAATGTGAGAGAAATACCAGCAAAGTAGACCTTCGTAAGTGGGGTACTACAACTATAATATTGACTGCCTCGTTGGTATAGTGGCAAAGTTTCTGCCTTACATCCGAGAGGTTCTGGGTTCGAATCCCTGGTCGAGCCAAAATTGTTTCTGTGATTTTCCGTCATTAATTCTCAAAAACGGTGGTGGCGGTGTTATACCCCCGTGTCTCGGAAAGCACGTTAAGCCGTTGGTCCTGCGCCGGATCTCTCTCCGGTCATGTCGGATTGCCGTCTCACCGAACTTTGAGAGTGATGGAACAGTGAGTGCACCTGTGTATTGCGCTCACACTTGTGCACTTTGATATCTCCTGCGGAGTTGGCTGATCTCTGTTCAGATTGGCCGCCGTGGTTGAAATCGGCCAGGAGGACTATTATAATATTTGCTGCAAAAGTCGACATTGTTGAAAGCTTGCTGTACTGATTTGATTCTAATCTTATACAGGGTACGTGGCAGCCGCCACAGCATGCTGAAGGAGATGGTCGAAAGTGGGGACTGTACATGATCAGCCATATGATTAATAGGACAAAATCCGTTTTAAAGATAGCATACTAACATAGTTATTAAGCTTTTACTAACATTATGGATCTTAGTTATCTACGAGTATATATATATATATATAAATTAAACCCGTTTTCCTTGGTCACGGCATCACGCGTGAATGGCTGGACCGATTTCCATAATTCTTTTTTTGTTGTATTTGTTATTATTAGAAGAAGGTTCTTACGGAAAAAATATGAAGAAAATCTCTCATAAATATTGAAAAATATATATTAAATTTTGCATATTTTAAAAAACACGCGTAACTAATGTCAATGTCATTCGATGACATTTTTCAATCATTGCAACGCTAAGGCGGTACGAAGTTCGCCGGGTCAGCTAGTTTGAAATAAAAATCGGTTGTCTGTAAAGTCGGTTTACTGACGATAGCTGAACGTGACAGCGACTTTGTCACGTTGCCTCTTTGTCGCTCGTTCCGCGCTCTCGCTTGCACTTCAAGCCTCAAATGGAACGCCTCAGAGCGAGGTAACGCCGCATGCGTCATGTTTTTTGGTACGTGCAGCCGGCTCCATCGAATTTTAAGACGTTGTCAAGTCAAAAACATTTTATTTTTAATTTGTGTTATTTATTTATTTTGCAAACTTCTGACTGTGGCCCAGAAAAAAATGACTATGTACACGTGGCGTGTTCAACGACAAACGATTAGATGACACGCCTCTTGAGACTTTAGCCATGCGGAAAAGAAAACAGTATTTTGACAATTTTTACATGTTCCAAGCTTGCATGAGTTTGAAGGTTGAAGGTGAACACTGTGAGGTTTATTTGTAGTAAGACGAGTTATGTGTTTTGCTATATTATTGTTATCTTCAAAGACCAACCAATAGACGGCGGAATAGCCTATTAACTTCTTGACGACCACTTTGGTGTTATGGTCAAGAAGTTGACTATTAACCAAGAGGTCGCAGGTTCGATCCTCGCACTGTACAAACATTTCTGTGCATTAACATGTCTGTTCGTACTGGTCTGGATGTTATATGTATTTTTTAAGTTTATTTGTAATACCACGGCTGATTCTGATATCTGTAACGCAAGTCTTTAGCTACATACCACGGAGTCAGATCAATGTAAATAATATGTGTTGATGTTGTATATTTCTTACACGATCCGCCTGAGGTAGCCAAGAAGAGGGAGACGATAGAGGGACCAACAAATTATTTAATAAATAGTATGTATTATGACAACATTTTGTGTGCATGAACACGTCTGTTTGTACTGATCTTACATGATTGTATTTATTTAAGTTTATTTGTAACGTATTCTGATTTCTTTAACACAAGTAGGGTTGCCACCCGTACTTTATAGTAAAGTATTATACGTTATTTCAGGCATTGTACTCTGTACTTTATGAGAACAATAAAGTACACGAAAATACTTTATTTCGCATGATTTGCTTTCTTTGTTATTTTGAAGTTGAAGTTTAGTCGTAAGTATTCATAAAATTCTACTTAGGAAGTATAATTACTTGTTGAATATTTTTTTAATATAATATTAAAGAAAAATAAATTGTACTTTATTTTGATACTATGTACTTTATTTTTTGTACCTATAATAACCAATGTACTTAATTTGCATAAAAAAGGTGGCAACCTTAAACACAAGTGTTTAAGCTACTGACCACGGAGTCTGGATCTATGAATATGATGTAGTTGTTTATAAAAATAAAATGAAAACATACTACGGATTAAACTTTAAAATACAAATAACACTAGTTCGATAGAAACTGCTCTGATTTCAAATTAGTGGTGGTTATAATTCCATTACAGATTGTTATTTCAGCGCTCAATTATACCTGAAATTGCCTCAGAAAAGTAACAAGCAACTTCGTAGTAACATAGAATGATTTTATAATTTGGAAAATAGAAAATCCACTCAACAATACATGAACACACAAATAGCAAAAGTACAGGTTACTCTGGGTAAACACTGCGGCATTTTAGGCGCTAGTAATACAGGTGAATTTGCAAACGAAAATGGATAGCCAGATGAGCTGTTAGAAATAATAGTCCTCCTGGCCGATTTCGACCACGGCGGCCAATCTCAACAGAGATCAGCCAACTACGCAGGAGATATTATAGTGCAAAAGTGTGAGCGCAATACACGGGTGCACTCACTGTTCCATCACTCTCAAAGTTCAGTGAGACGGCAATCCGACTTGACCGGAGAGAGATCAGGCGCAGGACCAACGGCTTAACGTGCTTTCCGAGGCACGGGATGTAACACCGCCAACTCCCCGGCTCCGAGCTGTTGTTGAGAAATTCATTACAGAAAATCTCATAAACAATTTTGACTCGACCTGGGATTCGAACCCAGGACCTCTCAGATGTAAGGCAGGAACTTTTCCACTACACCAACGAGGCAGTTAGTACAACAAAGTTCGTCTAAACACTCAACGGTAAGTTCACACGTTACGGAGTAGATAAATTAATTAAAGCCAGGAAGCAGCGTGCAACCCACTCCGACAAAATTCAATAAAAACTTTTGAATAGAGATGTGGTGAAGTGAGTCATTTTTGGAAATAACAGGTACGAACTGCATTGAGAGTTGTAAGCTTAGATAAGACCAAAAAGAGACAGACGATACCTTTGAGCTAGTTGCGCGTGCTCTTATTAAACCGAGTTCAATGGACCTGCCGCTCCTAGTCGCCGTCAGTACTGCGAGTTGTTTACTCGTACGTGTGTGTGCGTGAGCGGCCATTTTTACGTTCACGTTGTAAGGTCATACCATATCATCCTCTGTTTATTTTAATCTAAGGGTTTGAGTCAGATATGCCTGATGTACAGTTTTACAACAAGATTCTACACTGAAGCTTGACTTCTACACAGCTGTAGACCCTGATATTCTTCATTATCTTAAGTGTCCATCAACAACGCTTGTCCTGATCGTTTTGGTTGCAGTAGTTTATTAGCCTATGTCCAAAATATCCCGGTTTCGAAACGCGGGTCGGTAAAGCATTATCTAAGGTTGTAACTATTCAACCGATTTTGATACATTTTTTAAATATATAGAGTGATTCAAGAAAAAGGTTAATATTATGTAAAATATATGCTTAATATATTACAGATCCGGATTCCACGCAGCCGAAGCCGCCGGCGAGAAACTAGTCACCAACAACACGTATTTTACGCTACATTGCGAGATCCAGTTACCTACAGATTAAAGTAATATTTTTAATCCATGTCTCATCACTAGTGACTTGCTTGACTAGTGATTCAGTTTTTGGTACATAACCCCATAAATTGTTTATAACCAACTTCATAGTTTTAAAAAATATATATATTCAACAACATCACAAACATTGATCTGACTCCGTGGTAAGTAGCTTAAGCACTTGTGTTACAGATATCAGAATCAACAGTGGTATTACAAATAAACATAAATATTATGGTATGTAATACATACAACACTCAGACCAGTACAAACAGACATGTACACAAATGTTTGTACAGTGCGGAGATCGAACCCGCGACCACTTAGTTAATAGTCGACTTCTTGACCATTACACCAAAATGGTCGTCACTTCAAATTCTCGTCGTTATCAATTCAAATTCTTTATTTCGGTCAACATGATCCATGGGTTAGTAACAAAGGAAGCTTGGAACAATGTTAGTAATCACAAACGTTTATAATATAAATAAATCTGCCTGTCTCGCGCACTCCGCGCTTTTTATATTACATGTAATAAGACGGATCTATTCATTTGTATAATTAATAGTATCAGGCGTTACTTTGCGGAAATCCATAATTAGTATTAACATTGAAAAATTACTTAGCTTTAGATTTCCGCTCAGTTACGCCGGCATAAGTACCCAACTACACTACCTGTGACCACCGACTATGTTAGAGAACAAGCACATGCAAAAAGCACCGCCCGCCCTCCCACAAATCGCATGCAAAACAGATTCCTCGGCTGCGCTCCGACTCGTCGGAGCGCAGCCGAGGCGACAACATCTCCTCCTGAAGATGCCGCGTGAGGCGGCGAAACGCGTTGAGGTTTTCTTTTGCACGTCGGTGTTGGTACTAATTATTGCATTATCTGTTTTGCATGCGATTTGTGGGAGGGCGGGCGGTGCTTTTTGCATGTGCTTGTTCTCTAACATAGTCGGTGGTCACAGGTAGTGTAGTTGGGTACTTATGCCGGCGTAACTGAGCGGAAATCTAAAGCTAAGTAATTTTTCAATGTTAATACTATTCATTTGTACCCTGAATGAATTCAGCAGAGTTGCACTAGCGGTTATTTGCTACAATAATTAAATTTGTAATTAATGTATTAGTTAGTTTAAGCATATGGGTTAGAGTACTGTCGCATTGGGTAAACCCTGTAATGATAGTATAAGTTTCATAAATAAATAAAATCATTCTGAAGATGTTGTTTAATTGGATCCGAAGAGTGTTCATCGACTTTTTGGCACAGCTGATCCACAGAACACCCGTGTACAGACCCTGACAATAAGCCTTAAACAGCGTTATTTTGACTTGGTCCCAACAGCGAGCAAACCTACGGGCCAGCATGTTGCCTCAAACCGTCAATGCTCTTCGTTCCACTTCGTAGGTAGGAGTAGGTATAGAAGTATACCCCAAGTATTAAAATTGAAAGACCATGTTTAATTAGCTTCAACCAGGTATCAATTTATATTATTATTTCGACCGATTGTTTTTCTTCATATACAAATGCGCTAATTTCATATATCTATAGAAATTAATAGAATGATTTATTTGCTTCAAACAGGTCAATAAAGAAACTTGTCCAATAAATAATAGTTAGCGTCTATTATGTGTAATGCGTTAGTTCATAATAAGGTAGTCGGTCAGAAATTGGCTACGAATTCATTAATGGAGGCAATTTTACCGATGTCAAATATTAATAATGCCCGAAGCATGGCATTAGGGTTTTGATTAACCGCATTTCGTCTTATATTCTGCGTACAATGCTTTTACGCCATAAATAAGATCCACTGGAAGAGACCAAAATACTGGACGTATAACATAACGTTATCTCATAATCTCATCAGCCTTTAAACGTCCCACAGCAGAGCACAGGCCTACCCTCAACTATGAGGTACACACCACGAGGACTTTTTTTTTGCAAGAGAAACGTTGATTGATACTGGGCAACTCCTGGTTCCAGTATTCAGAAACTCAGCAGGGTTCAACTCATTTTTCTATAAGCTGGATGCCTGGATGACTGAGTCTCGCTGGGTTTTCCCAAATTATCCATAATTGAATAGAATCGTTTATTTGCCCTTGAATATGGTCCATGTCAGATCTTTAAAAATAACGCATAAAGTTCTTACATACCCAGTAATATAAAAGAGCCAGCAAGCAAAAAATAATTAGAAAAAAAGCATAAAAGAAATCTATCGACATCAGTATAGACTAAGAAAGATGGTGAATTGTGAAATTTATTTTTTAAATTTCGATTTGATCCCATAGAACAAAAAACTTCCTAGAACGGCTCTGCTGCCGCCTTTAGTTTTTACGCTAATTTGATAATTTAAATGTAAATCTTAGTTTCGAAAAGACATAACACTTAAAAAAAAAATTTTTTCGGCCCCGGTCATCGGGAGGATTCGAATCCCCGACCTTTGGAAGTTAAGGTTCTCGGTAGCTCAGTTGGTTAGAGCATTAGACCGGACTTCCATAGGTCGGGGGTTCGAATATTCCCCGATGACCGGAGCCGAAATAAATAATTTTTTAAGTGTTATGTCTTTTTGAAATTAAAAATAGCGTTGTGAAAGCAAAAAATACTTTACAAATGTAAATCTTATGGTGTAAAAAATCTCTTGTCAGTATATTGGTCGCGATAATCGTGACCAAAGTGTGATGCATTTTATTCTGGTCCATGCTAATTTTCTTTCACCCTATATCCATGTAACACAGGGTACATTACACACATACCACGTCTCCCTTGTCTGAAACGACGAATATTAAGCGCCCAAGGGATATTTACAAGGAAATAAAAATGTTGTGACGCACTTTCGCGCGTATGTGCCACTGTGCGGTGTGAATGCCAAAAGACTGTTAAATAGCCGGGAAATTCGTTAGCTTCGGCATATTTATTTAGCTTAAATGATCGTGTGGAAACGCGGTTGAATAAAAAGCCGGTGTGAACTGGAATTGCGCGGGACTTTACGGGTTTTTAGAATAATACAGTCCAATTTTCCGTTTGTAAGTTAGTGGTGAAGTTTTTCCATAATTGTAGGACCACCATAAGACTCTTGGAAAAACTAACTTCCCAAATAAAAAACCTTGAATACGCCAAGCAAATAGTTGATAAGCTTCAACGACTGGTCAGGTTTTGTCCAGCCATAGCTAAGAACCACAGCGATTAAATTATCTTTCGAATAAAATAAAAAAAACATTCCGTTCGGGAGCTACGATGCCACAGATATATATATATACATAAACAGACATACAGGGTCTAACTTATAATACCCCTCTTTTTCATCGAGGGTTAAAAAGAGAACAAAGGTCTTCTTTCTCAAGGACATTTCAATGACATTTTCAAATGTCAAATCAAAGAACAACCTTTTTTTTTACGTCAGGGAAATGCTGTTACGCATACCCACCGGCCGCAGGGGCAGCTGGGGGTTATGTGAAACTCCAGGCCTCAGAGTGAGAACACGCCTACCCACTAAAAACCTGACGGTGCCCTCCGGTGCCATGTGAGACGGGGACGTGGCGAGTTCACCGTAGGCCGAGAGGCCATAGGCATTCACCGCAGTTATCTAAGAACAACCTAGTGTAACTCATAGTTTGATAATGTAGTTGAGAAAATATGCAAAGAGAAAATTCACAAGGTTTTAAAATAATTATAAGTACCTTGGCATCAATAATATTATAAATAGGAAAGTCAGTTTGTTTGTTTGTCTTTCTTTCACGACGCAAAGGAGCAATGTTACGATATCGTTTTTGATGATGGTGTATGGACGTAGATAACAGGTTGGAGAATGATATAGGCTCCTTTTTTCTGCGACAAAATTGAAAAATCAACTCATAGCTTACCGATAGTTAGCGCCACTCGGTTAGGGTTGTGGGCTAGGGATTGTGAAGAAAATTTTTTTCCACGCAGACGAATTCGCGGGCGGTCACAGTGTTTTCAGCCTACATTGCACAATTGACGACCACTTTGTTGTAATGGTTAAGAAATTGAATATTACTAAGTGGTCGCGGGTTCGATCCCCGCACTGTACAAATATTTGTGTGCATGAACATCTCTGTTTGTACTGGTCTGAGTGTTTTAAGTATTTATTTAAGTTTATTTGTAATTCCACTGTTGATATTGACATCTGTAACACAAGTGCTTAAGCTACTTACTACGGAGTTAGATCAATGTATGTGATGTTGTTGTATTTATATTTATATTTAATAACATTTCTACCGTACTACAATTTCTGACCTTAATGGCCAAATGTTGATCGTTATTCCACTTAGCACACAGTAATTTGCGTTCCTATCCACTAAGCGTAGCATGATTGTATCTTATGAATTTGGAAATGCATGCAAGTATCTGACATTCAGATTTGTCCAAACATACATTTGATTGTATTCGACAAACGTTTGTGCAGGTGACTTTGTTTGTTTGTCTGTGAGGTGAGCACGAACATTATCGTAACGTATTCGTGTCGTGACACGTCAGAAACTGACAGTTTCTCCTTACAAATTGACAAGTTAACGATAGGTTAACGCTACCAATACGTTACGATAGTTATTGTTCGTGCTCACCCCACTGTTGGCCCGTCTAGTGTAAGTTAATAATTGACCTAATTTCATACGATTGTGGACAAAATGGTTATACTACTCGTATAAGTTTTATTTTGACATTGATATTGTAATTTGTTTTATTATTATTATTTTTTATAATAATGTAATTATTTTTGTTTATATCCATGACATTATTTGATTTCGGTGACATTGTTGTGACATAGTTTCTTTTAAATTTGAAGTGTAATTAATCTTTGTAGTATTTTTGTGCATGAGTGTGTAAATTTAAGCTTGTTTGCGACTTGGTGTAAACTGTAAGCTACAAGTGGTTTGAAATAAATAAATTACCTTTTATGTAAGTATACTATTGACCCATTTCTCGGTCTGATTTATCTTCCATGGTCATTCACTTTTGCATAGAAGAAAATAACTATTAATAGTCATGTGAAAGCGAAACACACTTAAAGAAAATATCGGACTGCCACAGGCGGGACTTGAACCCGCACTACTCGCAAGCCGCGGCATTGCTTTTTGCTCGGGCTCGGGATTGCGAGAGTTGCAGGTTCAAATCCGGCCCGTGGCAGTCCAATTTTTTAATTAAGTGTGTTTTAATTTCACATTGTTGACGTTTGTTTGACGACCGCTTGGTGCAGTGGTTCGATACCCGCACAGTACGAGCATATGTGTGCATGAAAATGTGTGTTTGTACTGGTCTGGGTGTTTTCTATGTTTAGTATGTATTTATTTACCAAAAAAAAGTATTTAAGTATGTTTATTCGTTGTCTAGTACCCATAACACAAGCCTCGTAGCTTAATTTGGGACTAGAGAATTGGTGTGATTGTTGTGAAATATTTATTTATTTATTGTAAAGAAATTTGCATTGTTATTGCTAAAAAAGGATAAAACCTATTACTAGTCATCCTGGGTCCTGAGCACACGACATAATATATAAAACGTGCAGATGACGCGATTTTATGCTTTCCAAATGTGATTCGAAGGCAGCCTTATGAGAACATATCCATATCCATATCTAAGACACATCTATATCTAAACTTACATCGTGTGCTTAGGACCCCTTACACAGTGCATCGTAGCCTTAGAAAAGCCAAGCTAACTTCCTAATTGAACCTCATAAAGACCCTAGCTGATCCACCGTTCGCTGGGCCCCAACCAACCGTAGCGCATACATAAAGACATTACAACAACAAGCTATGAGCGCTCTCTGTACATATTATAATTAATATATGGCTGTGGTCATGAAAATAGCGGTGATAGAACAAAGAATATAGTATTCGATTTGAATGCAACTAAAGAAAAGTGTTAAGGATTGACGACCGTTTGGTGCAGTGGTCCACAGGTCGGACTTCTAAACCAAGGGTCGCGGGTTTGATCCCCGCACAGTACAAGCATAAGTGTGTTTGTACTGGTCTGGGTGTTTTCTATGTATAATATGTATTTATTTAAAAAAAAAATAAGTATGTTTATCCGTTGTCTAGTACCTATAACACAAGCCTCGTAGCTTAGTTTGGGACTAGAGAATTGGTGTGATTGTTGTGAAATATTTATATTTATTATTTATTTTATTTATTTAAGGATTGGCCATCGTTATCAAAGTTTAATATTTTCTTTATACCAATTTTACTCTTCGAGTTCAGCTAAAAGAGCAAAATCTGTTAAAAAATGACTGAATGTATAATGGTACCGTTAGACAGAAGCTATAAAGTCATAAACTTTTTGTGTTTTCAGTACCTTAAAGACGTAAATCATACAACATAAAATAAAATAAAATCTTGTGGGACTTGGTCAAATATCCCATCTAAAGACGAATTGTATCTTTGTATAACTATAACGTCTTTCAATCAATAAAAACCGTCCAAATACGAATCGAACTCGTACATGAAGGGTCCCGTAGCAACAAGTAACTTGATATGAGAGTTTTTGTTTTTATCTATATTATAAAAATGAATCGCAAAAGTGATGGTAAGCGCATAACTCAAGAACGCCTGGACCAATTTCGCCAATTCTTTTTTAATGATATTCCTTAAAGTACGGGGACGGTCATAAAGAAAAAAATTAAAAATAAACAACAGGCAGGACAACGTCTGCGGGGTCCGCTAGTGATGTATAAAAATAACTACTTACTCGGTGAAGTTTAGATGGTAATTAATGAACATAATATATTTTTTCTAGAAGTTACAGGGGCATTTTAGACACTTTGATAGTGTCTCTCGCGCAAACTATTCAGTTTAGAAAAAAATGATATTAGAAACTTAAATATCATTTTCGAAGTCTTATCCATAGAAATGAAACCACACGTATGGGTTTGATGTTAAAAAAATAGTTTCAGATTGAAGTAAACATCCAAAATTTATATTTTTTCTATTTTTGTGTTAAATCTTACTGCGGTTAATAGAATATTCACAGTACAATATAAGTAGATGTTCTACTTACTAAATTTCAACAGTAAAGTCCTTAAAGTTTCGAAAAAAATGGCTGTAACGTACGGACGGACAGACAGACAGGCATGACGAATCTGTATATAGGTTCGTTTTTGGCCATTTGGCTACTGAACCCTAAGACGTATGCTTAATCTTGATGGAAGAAGCGTTTGCGTTAACGTATAGAGAACATTTCAAGTTTTGAAACTGTATAGATGGAGCGTTTACGACGGACCAGTAAGTGTTAGCTTATTTTTTTCTTCTTCACATAATCTTTTCTATGTTTTGTTTTCTACCTATTTCATCATTGTCAAAACGCACCCTCCCTGGCCACAACCGAAAGACCGCACTCAGCAGTCGGAGCAATCATAACTTGTTACAAGAATTTTGTCGCAGCCCATGACCAAACTTCCTGTATCCCGGTAATTGTGTGAAATGTAACATCACCAAGTTTGGTGCAGCTCAATTTATTAAATAGCTGGTTGTCTAAGAAGTTGGAAGTTTCGGTTGGAAACGGGATATGTTCAGAACTAACGCGTTAGTAAGTTTGTGTGCTAAACGCTGAGAGAACAGGCCAGGTAGTTTCGGGTTAGGAGAGTTTAAGCAGCTATGGTCTAGCGGCGAAATGTTAGTTACATTGCCGTGAGGTGAGTTCTAGCACTGGCTGTAACAATTTAATATAGATGAATGACATACATTTCAGATTAGCTGGACTTTTTAAACTAGCGTTCAATACTGTTGCGGGTGGCCAAAGAAGTGGCGTCTAAAATGTTTTTAAGTGCCTCGCTTTAAGAGGTATCTAAATCACTCCTATGTATTATCCTCAGTAACGATTTTTTTTCATGAATAATAACAAATCTAAGTTTGAAAAAATTCTAAATTTTCAAATGGAGTCACAATTTGAAAATTTAGAAATTTTTCAAACTTTTTGTTGACTTTTTATTTTAAAATTGGACGACATCATGTACAGTGGTTTTAAGATGCTTACTTATCTTTATACTTCAAAATGAATTGCTGTTTATTATTCTCGCTAAAACTTGAGAGCGGCTGAACCGATTTGAATAATTTTGGTCTTGAAATATTCATAAAAGTCCAGGTAAGGTTTAGAATATGAGACAATTTAATAAAAAGAGCAGGACTACGTCTGCAGTTCCGGTTGTTCATACTTTCGATGAACACGCACACAAATTAATGTTTGTTACCTACTATCTACCATTGATCACCCATTTAGTAGGTACGAATCACACAAAACATTAATGTAACAAAACAGATTTTTTCATTTGATGTTCACTTTGGGTTTTTTCAATCAATGTTGTGTGGCATGCAAAGAGAGTTCAATCAAAACGTTTTGCTAGTTAAATGGGAATCGGTGGAATTTCGCGGATCCCCCTTTTTCTCTTTTCACTTGGCACTCAATATAATTGATCAAATAAATTAAACCAGGAAAAGCAGAGCTTTTGTTGAAGCCAAACTTAATCGGCCACTAAAGGAACGTGTCCAATATTCCAGCAGTCATCTTGTAATAGGTTCAAAAAATTTTTTTAATCATCAATGTACCGATTTAAAAAAAAATTGGCGACTCCCCCATTCGACTTGCATATTTAGGGCTTGCAGCTAAGTTAAGTTCATGGTAACCTTAATATTAAATCGCAAGGGTTGCCAACCTTTACCAATTTAACAATAATGGGTATTCTATGATTTTTCACTTTCGCGTTGCATTATTACACTAATTAATTAGCTAATTGATATAAAGAAAGAGTCGGTATATGATCACGGCTGTGTGCGATCCAGTCGAAACGTCAAGCAGTAAGTACCTAATAATACTTGTACAGCACATGTTGACGGAATGTGTCAAGAACCAGAGTGAGCGGCTGTCATTGGTGAGCCAACTTAATCTCAAGACTCTTGATGTTGGAGTTTTTCAAAGCATTTTAGCCAAACGTGCATCAGATTCTGCTAAGCTTATTTGCGAAATGATTTCGGTGATTCACCAGTGACAGTCACTTCTTTCTTATTTTTAAGTTATTTTTAGTTATTCTTGTTTTTTTATTGCTTGATTGTTAAATTAATTAAGATTAGGTTACGATGGGACTGACATACTCTGTAAAAGTCCCTAAATTAATAAAGAAAAAAAAAGGTACCTAATACTCATTTAAATATAACGCGTTAAAATCCTTCGAATAATTAGTCTTCTGAGTAATGTGTTCGACAAAGTGTCAGTGTGTCAAGATTCCGAAACAACGTAGGTATCTGATATACTTTGTTTAGGAATCTGTGCACGATTGGAACTCATATTGGTTTTTAATACGAGTACAATGCAATAATTTGCTAAGAGTTTTCCATAATCTTTATTAACTAAAAAATAGTTTAAAAAACTAAAAAAACATGCTTTTATTGCTAACTAAGAAAGGCAAAATAATTTCTGAGTACAAGAATTTAGATTACAGTAGAGTAAAAAGCGTGGGGTGCACTTTCCTTCGCTTCAAGTCTTTCAAAGGTACCCGTGCGTATGACGGCCAAACGGTGCAGTGGTCTACATGTCGGACTTCTAAAACCAAGGGTCGCGAATGTCGTTTTCATAGTTCTAATCTCTTTTTATAGTTGCCAATAATAGAATGATTATAACATATACTATACTAAACACCTACTCTGTTGTAATATAAATTCTTTGTACTCAGATTTTTTTTCTTTTTTTTCAGTTACCAATAAATGCGTGTTTTTTTAGTTTTTTTAACTATTTTTCATTTTAAATTTTAAGGTATTATTGTATAATAATAATTGTAAAGAAAATGAACAGACCGTTTTTTACCGGCTACGAACACAAATTTCAACTCATTTAATACATCTCAATAAGCAGCGATGACTTTTTTGCGTTTGTATAAACGTAATTTGGTTGGATCGAAAAACATTCCTGTTGCGCCGTGTTTTGTGGAAATTTCGAGTTGATTGTTTAAGTGATTGAGTTAGCTTGCTGTTTAGTTGAAAATTGAACTGGAATTTTAGCGAACACGATTGGTTTGTTGAAACGAGAACAATTCAGGCTGTCGGCGCTTTGGAAAATAGTAAAAACTTAGAGAATCACTCTTTCGTTTGTACGTTTAAACAAAAAAATAGTTTGATTACATAACTGTGTGGTTATTAATTGATATTTAAAAAACTATTGAATGAATTAAAATAAAGAATGGACATTTAAACAGTTTTCTTTTCTGCTCAGCCTAAAGGTGGAGAACGCATTACGACGTTAAATCCACCTTTAATACAAAGTTTTGTAGTACAATTGATGAAACATACGCTGGCTCAAAGCATTAAAAATCACTTACTAAATTCAACGACTCCATTAAGGTTCTCGGTAGCTCAGTGGTCAGAGCATTGGTCCGGACTTCCAAAGGTCGGGGGTTCGATTCCTCCCCGATGACCGGAGCCGAAAATAATTTTTTAAGTGTTATGTCAAAGCCAAAACATTTGGTTTGGATAGGCGAGCCCGTTCTTCAGTTATAATATCACAACTAAAAGTGACATAAATTTTTATAAATGGTCTTATTTTTTTATTTTTGTAAGCTTTTAGACCTCTAAAAGCTTACATAGCTTAAGCTTCAAGCCTAAAAAGTGTCTAATAAAAACAAAGTGTGAGAGTATCATAATTGTTAATGTTATAACACGCTTGTATCCTTTGTGATATCTTTAATTAAAGACTTTTGAAAAAGTAAAAAAGTAATATGCGCGTGCTATCTCGCATGTCAGTAAAACGCTCGCTGATTTTCATAGAAGAATAGAAGTGATCACGCAATACACCCCGAGTCCCGCGTGCGTATTCCACACATTGCAGTAATCACTTATAGTCTAAGATCCCACTGCTCGATCCTGCAGCTATTTGTCAAAAACAGATGACAGTAAATAATTAACAATAATATACCTGTATACACCTGGTAACCCTAGCGTAGCGATTGACTGAGAGCTGGCAATCATTTTTTTTCTATTCTCGACATCATTTCCATTGAAATGACGTAAAATAAAAATAAAACATATAGCTACAATTTATATTACCAAATTAATAACAGGTAATTGCGGCAAATTCCTAATAGGCAACTTATCGCCTATTAGGAATTTGCCGAATTTGAAATTTTAATATTTTGAATACTTTTACTTTGAAATATTTTTCATCAAAAAAACAAATAGGTGCAGGATCGAGCAGTGGGATCTCATACTATTACGTGAATAAGAAGGACATTTGCGGTTGTTACCCATGCGGGCCCATCCCGTGATGAAATCAGCATGACATCGGAGTTAGGAGTTATAATGTACCTTATTTTCTATACAGCACGATTAAAACTACATTCACCTCAACATATTCACTTATCCTTCATCTAGACGTAAGAATCTGTCAACCCCGAGTGTCAAAACCGGCAAATCTGCTGAGCAATTTAAAACCTTATGCTACTACTCTAAAGGCCATGTTTACATCTAAATACACAGAAGCCAATGATTATTGAGAGGAACCTTGACAGATATTTAATACGATCAGAGGGCGCTCAATTATTGAGGAGAGGTTATTGCCAATATTCGGGAGGTATCGTATGGTAGGGACACCATTTGTTATGTTTTGGGTAGATTTCTTGGGACTTTATTATGGGAGCAAATTCTGTTTGTGCGGATAAAGAAGAAAGTGGATCATTAAACAAAAATTTAAGTATATCTAAAAATAGAATGACCCGCATTATCATCAGTACAATTACAGTTATTTTACTAAGCATATGTGTACAGTCAAAATTTAAAAAATTATATTACGAAATTATTCGACAAAACCGATAAATGTTAGTTGCTTATTTTGAAATGGAGGTACTACTCTTTAACACTTGACCCGGTAAAAGCAATCCTGTTCATTCATAAGGTTTTGCTAGCATGAGTGACAGAGAAGGCTACATTTGAAAATACGTACACAGAGCAGGCTTTCCGAAGCGCGTGAGCGAGATAAATAATAAAGAGAGAAATGCGATGATGCATGAATGAACTATTTTCTCTTGTTCATTCATGCATCAACATAATTAAGGTAACATTTCAGGATACAAACAAACCTTAGTTTTTCGACTAACTTAGACATTAACAAACTTTTAACACACATATGCTCTGTAAAATGTACATTGTACTGTTACCCCATTTTTGATATATGTACTAGTGGTGTGTAAGTGTAGGTTGTTTTCTTTTTCCCACGGCCACAAGTTATGAGAATGCTACTTAGTTGCATTTGGCTTTGGTGACTGTTTTTTATTTATTTATTTATCTTAAGGAAACATACAGCTTTATAATAGCACATACATAGTTTTGATAACAAAGGTACCTACTTATACACTAGCAATTTAAAGTTTCCAAAGTTTTATTATAATGTATCTGAAGGGTTTATTTAAACTTCTTAAGGTAACAGTTTTCTTCATTCTAATTTGAAACAGGTAACTACACAAATCGCATACATGCATTTTAACTCGGCATATTATAATAACGTCAACATTGGAACATCCTATTTAAAACCTTTAATTATTTTGGATGGATACTTTACAGTAGTTTTAATACACGATGGTTACTCTCATGAAATCACACTAATCTACACTAATATTATAAAGCTGAAGAGTTTGTTTGTTTGTTTGTTTGTTTGTTTGAACGCGCTAATCTCAGGAACTGCTGGATCGAATTGAAAAATTATGTTTGTGTTGAATAGACCATTTATCGAGGAAGGCTATAGGCTATTTAACATTACGCTGCAACTATTAGGAGCGAAGAAATCATGGAAAATGTAAAAAAAACGGGGAAAATTATTCATCCTTGAGGGCTTCCGTTGCGTACGCTGCGAAAACGGTTCAAAATACCAAAAATATTTGTATGAACGAATTATTCCTCTTACAATGATCTAAAATAATGTCTGCGAGAGTATATGTCTATCTTTTAAGATCAAGTAACTAGAACCGTTTTTGTGGTAATCAAATTTGACCGAAATTAATGCATTAATTATTTTATTAATTATTCAATTAATGCATATTAATCTTTATCCAAATAAATGTGTTGTTGATTAAGAGTATTTAATAGTGAACAAAATTGTCCTTGACATCACTTAATTTCAATGAATATCTTAGAAGATATTACAATTTTAAAATAACACCAAAATAAAATTCACCCGCGCCGCATGATGTGCAAAACATGACGCTGCAAGGAAGAGAGGCGTTAGTTGCGAGCGACGCGGAGAGGGGGGAGTAGCTCTACGAGTTACCATGAAGAACCAAGATTAGATTTAATTAATGACCAGTTGCGTCATATCTTCACGTCGACCCTACCGCAGTGTCTAAAAAGCCGGTTGTTTAACCAATGCGTCTTACAAGTCGTATTAACCTACGGAGCCGAAACGTGGAACATGACAGTCAACTCACAGACTACACGTCACTCAGCGTGCTATGGAAAGGGCTATGTTGGGATCTCATTAAGGGATAAGATCGGAACGAGGTAATACGACATAAGACTAAGATAACTGATGTTGTCAAAAAATAAAGTAAATGAAGCTAAAGAGGCAGTGGGCTGGCCATGTCTGTCGCAGAACCGACGAGAGGTGGAGCAGGAAGGTTTTTGAATGGAGACCACTCTTAGGTAAACGTAGTGTGGGACGCCCCCCGGCTAGATGGACAGACGACTTGAAGAAAGCAGCAAGGTAGTGACTGGATGCAAAGAGCGGGAGATCGTGCGCTGTGGCGGTCCTTGGGGAAGGCCTATGTCCAGCAGTGGACTGTAACAGGCTGATACGATGAATGACCAGGTGACCGTGTATAATAAGTAAACCGCGTAAATATATAAGTTTGGAAATTGAATAAATTAATAAAAATAATCTGGGACGAATGTTCCATGATTCATAGAGCTCATGTAGAGGGTCTAGATAGGACTCTTAGAAATATAAGAAGCTGTGATAAAATCATCATCATAAAATTACTGTTATGTTTGCGGGGGACTTTCGACAAACTATACCAGTAATAGTAAGGGGAACAAGGGCAGACATTGTTAAGTCTTGCCTTGAAAATACCCCAATATGGAAGGTTGTAAACATCTTAAAATTAACAACAAATATGAGAGCACATTTGGGGGAGGTAGAAATAGTCCTCCAGGCCGATTTCGACCACGGCGGCAAATCTCAACAGAGATCAGCCAACTACGCAGGAGATATTACGGTGCACAAGTGTGTGCGCAATACACAGGTGCACTCACTGTTCCATCACTCTCAAAGTTCGGTGAGACGGCAATCCGACATGACCGGAGAGAGATCAGGCGCATGACCAACGGCTTAACGTGCTTTGCGAGGCACGGGGGTGTAACACCGCCAACTTCTCGACTCCGAGCGGTTTTTGAGAGATTCATGACAGAAAATCTCAGGAACAATTTTGGCTCGACCTGGGATTCGAACCCAGGACCTCTTGGATGTTAGGCAGAAACTTTACCACTACACCAACGAGGCAGTGGTAGGGAGGTAGTATAACTTTTCCTTCAAAGGTACTTTTAATAGGAGACGGGAAAGTATTTACCTCACTTTGATAATAAAATTGCAATTGAACGAGATTATGGATTAAGAGTGAGTTACATTGAGGACTTTATATCGAAAGTTTACCCAAAAATAAGCGAAATAGAAAAAAATGATCATCAATGGATGTGTCAAAGTGCAATATTGGGAGTGAGAAACTGTTAGCGTAGACGAAATTAATAAAATAATGATTTGAACACAAGTGGCCTTTCCCCATATTCCCTCAAGTTGGTGCCCAAATAATTTTACTTAGAAATTTTAAACCACCGGGACCCGACTTAAAATCTAATTTCTTCGCAATATGTAACGTGATGGTTGCAATAGTTTAGACTGGTTTAGCAGTTGGTCAAACAGTGCTTATACCTCGCACCTCAATGAATTCAAATTGATTACCTTTTAATTTTAAAAGAATTCAATTTCCTGTTAAGCTATCTTTCACCGTTACAATTAATAAATCACAGGGGGAAACATTTAAACACATAGTAATTAATTAACGTCAAGACTGCTTTTCACACATATGTCGCGTTGTCAAAATCAGACCTACAAACGCGTTGCGGACAAAACTAATATGTTCTTCTGACACAAGAAAATAAAACTAGAAAAACAATTACAACAGAAGTACTCTAAGCTAATTATGTTCTTTTAAAAACTTAAAAAAAAAATTGTCTTAAATAATAAAAAAAAATTGCAAAAATAAAATGATGCCCAAAATAAATATTCCACGCGGACGAAGTCGCGGGCACAGC